>CM020029.1:20090000-20690000 GCA_009769605.1 Bucorvus abyssinicus | reverse complement strand
GAGCCAAGCAAATTGACTATGGCGATGCAGTAGCGTAAAGTACTAAAAAAAGCCGTGAAGAGTGTGAAGTAATTTTCAATTTTTCCATGGGATAATGGAGAGGCTAAAAGAATAAGAGAACAAACAGCTCCTTCTGGGATGGTCACTGTTTTGGCTATCTATCTGCAGTTGTTGATCTCTCCTTCCTATCTGCGCTAAGTGGTAGTTGAGTTTTTCATTCTCATCTGGACTAGACGCAGAGCATAGTCACAGCTTTAAGTGATAAAGTGGTTTTTTTATTGTTTGCAAAGGCTTGCTTACTGTTCTTTATTCTGCTTACTGTTCTTTAAAAAAAAAACTTTCCCATTTCATTGAGGCAGATTTGGAAGTCAAACCAGAAACTTCAGACTCTACTACGATGGAAAGCACTTTGTTGGGGAGAAACGTTTTGAGTCCATCCATGACCTGGTGACAGATGGATTGATTACTCTTTATATTGAAACGAAGGCAGCTGAATACATTGCCAAGATGACAATAAATCCAATTTATGAACACATAGGATATACAACTTTAAACAGAGAGCCAGCACACAAAAACCATATGCCAACCCTGAGAGATGAACATGATGGCAAAGAGTCTACAGGAGAGGATGAGGTAGCAGAAAAGAGGGTAAGCAATTGTTAACCCACGCTCTTTTTTCTGTTAGACTTTTTATTTTGTACTTTTAACCCTCCCTCTCTATTATAAAGTGCTGAAGGTATCTGTAGATATTTAGTTTACATATTAATTTCCAGCATTGCATTAATACTAATATTTAAACTGGTTATAGGGGTTTTTTTAATGGTAATTTTTGCATTTTGAAACTTCTATGATTTGGAGCTTAGTTATTTTTCACTGTGAGGTTCCTTTCTTCAGGTATTTTCACAGTTGTAGATGTTACCATTAAGCCACTCCTTTATTTCAAAAGAGCTAAGAATACTTAATCTTAAAATTGTTTACAGTGTACAAGACAACTGCCCTTTGGTAAAAAATTATATTTTTCAATATATTCAGCATTCTCCAAACAAATGCTTTTCATAATCTATTCAGCAGTCAGCATACAATGACAGTAAAGTTTTCCACATTATAAATAAGCCTGTTCATTAAGTTGATAAAATGTTAAAACATTTCACTTGGCTAAGTTCAGCCTGTCAGAAGCTGACAGAGCTATTTTTGGCCTCAGCCAGACTTATGAAGAAGGATTGCTGTCTTCAGAGAGTTGCAGAGAACTAACTGCGTCCTGGATTATAAAAGAAAAATGAACAACAAAGAAACAGTGAAAATAGAAATGTTAAAGGAGGTTGGGAATGTATGAGGCAGACAAAGCAGCTGCCTGAAACTTCATTTGTGTGACAGACACTAAACTTAAAAAGAAAACAATAAATTCCATTATGTTAAACTTTGTTTATTGAAAAGCTGACAAATGAAAGCCTTTTCAAAGTGTATTTTTACATATGTGCAAGTGTTCATGTATGTATAATAGCCTGAAATGCTCCCCTATTTCTCAAACTTGAAAATGATTTTAGGAGTATCTAATATGCTTACAGTGCTTAGAAGAAATGCTAACCTTAGTTGGAGTCATCTGTTTGTCTTTCCGCTCAGAAATATGTCTGTGATTTCAGTTTTTCTTGAGGTAGAAGAAAGGTCTCACTGACAATTTCCAACATACCTATTACAGTGTAACTAAGCTCCGTATGGAGTCCACAGGGAGAGAACGGTCATAGCTTTGGTCATCCTGCACTGAATTTGCTGAGAGGTGAAAAAACCAACTTAGCCTAAAGTCTGAATCCTCACTGTTGCAGGATCATTTTGACAAAGGAAGTACTGGTGGGGATGTTGCAGCTAGCTGACCACGTTAAATATGCGATTTCTTGTCTGTTAGGTACCAGCAGTAGAGGGGCGATTTATCAGTTACAGATCCTGACAGACACTGACTTGCAGCTTGCTGTTTCAAAAGGATTTTTCTGCATGTTATCGTAGAGAGTTCATTACAATGCAAAGCCTGGGTAAAAATCTTCTCTAAGAGTTCTAGAAGTCACTGCTTTGGGTTTCTTTGGTAAAATTAACTCTTCCTGGATTTAGCAGCTTTCAGGTGGCAACAGAACTCTGTTCTGTCACAACATTTTTACACTGATGAAAAAGTTTTCATAGTAAATGCATTTCAATGATTGTTATTGAAGAATGCTGTTTCTTCCATAGACTATGTGGTGTTATGTCAGGCTCATCAATAAGGTATACATATTGTTTTGAAACATTTTTTTGTTCGATAGCTCAAGAAGTATTAAATATTTCTCACAGATGGGAATTATAGGTAAAAAACCTTTAGAGAGGTTAGTCATGTAATTGCAACATCCCACCCGCTTTGTCTGGAAGTTATAAGCAAGTAAAGTGGCTTCATCTGCAACGTAGTTCAACAGCAGTGGTGTCTACTGGCCTGAAGCCCAGCTTTTGAGCCTTTTTGCTTTATTTGTCTTGGAACCATGTGCATGTGAGCACAATGAGGCACACAAACATCACAGGATAGTAAAATGTGGAGATTTCAGTTTAATTTTTGAGTCATTATCCAGTTGGTATTACTACTCATGGCTGTGCAGGGAAGGCACAGCATGATCCTTTTTACTCTCGAGTGGTGCAGAGGTGACATCTTTGCTAGCTTAACACCTCTTGGGGTCTTTGCTGTAAGATGACAGAGAGAGTCCTGAGTGTTGCTTCACCCAGCAAATCTCCAGGGAGAATAAGGCATTCAACCCTATGACCAACCGCAGCATTTAGAACAAGCCCCAGCATCCAGCTAAGGCTTGCCAAATCCTTTCTCTAAGTCACAGGATGTGGGGAGCACGGGAAGGAGGAGAGATATGGTGGTGGCCTCGCCAAATGTCTCTTGGGGGATGGTGGCTATGTGCAGTGTAGGAGTGGTGGGGAGAGGAGACCTCAGAGGGCTTTCCCAAGTGTCTCACAGCACTGTCTGGGGACTTGACTATTTGTGCACACACTAAAGCTGTCATCTTGACAGCCTGGGAGAACTATTTTGGGTTCAATGGGGTGAACATAACTGACTGGCTGGAGAACTGTACAGGCAGGTGACTCAATCACATCTGGTGGTTAATTTTATTTTTTAAAAAATTGAAATAATGAGATAGATACTGGTTTGAAAAATAATTTGCATTTAAAGCATGACTTCTGGATTATAGGAACTTTTTCTCTGGCTTTTTTAGAAGCCTACCACTATAAGTAGTTAACACGCTAGCAGCGGGGAACAGAAGAGATATTACATCTCCATTTAAACAGAAAACTCTAAGCTTTCTTTGGTAAAATAATAATAATGAAATAAGAAAAATATACATCTCTACTAAATTGCTCAGAAGTAATTTTACCCTTTTTGTGCAGGATCCTGCTTCTTATTGATATTTACTTGAAAATTTCAATTAGTAATAACGTAGTCTTTACCTTATTATGAATCATTTAACCATGATATAAGGAAGCTTTCTTATAGGACATTTATAAATAGGTCAGGTAGTTTTTCTCTTTGGTCAGAGGGAGAGCAGAGTGATTCCTGCTGTCCAATATAAAGAGAACTATCACTGAAATGATACAGACAATTCTAACAAAGAGCGCAAAGAAAAATGTTAAAAATCCAACAAGAGAAAAACGCTGTCATATGATCCAAACAGCAAAATCTGTGTGCTACAACAATAGCCCATTAGCCCCATGTCGAGGATGAAAATTTCTTCAGGGTACAGTATTTGGCAATTAATGCATCTTTATCAGTTTTATACTGTATCCACGCAGCTTCTCCCTACAGTGTAGGCTTCCTCCTCAAAGTGAGGAAGAAGTCTGGGTCTTGAACATTGATCATCCTGAGCCAAAATACATTCCCAGATTTGTAGACTCTTGAGGCTGTTCAGATCCAAATTTCAACTTTGGGCCTGCGGCTATTGCCCTGTCCTGTGTGGTTGGTGTATGATTGGGGAACAGCAGGTGGGAATGTAGATTCACTTTTTGCCGTAAAATCAAGTGGAGTAAATTGGGCAGCCAGAGAACAACCCCCAAACTTGAGAATGAAGTATTAAAGAACACTGCACCTAGCCTTGAATTTGGTTGGGGCAGTAGCAGGGAAGACCACAGATTTGTGTTAGATGCCTCCCAGCATGCACTAATACTACTTCATTCATTCCCCACTCTTTTCAGCAGTTAATTTATAGTAGAAGAATTCAGCATGTGTTGGGTAACTTGTCATATGCAATACATTAAAAAGGAGCCGTAGTAAAGGGAAAGGATTTAAAGACCATAAAAGATGAAAAGACAAAAATTATGCAATTGTTAGATAAGGATTGTAGGACGCAAATCACAATACTCCTGAGTCCTGTAAGAGACCATAGTGTGGTGTGATTTAAGATGCAGTTTCTAATAGGAAAAATGTGAGAATATAATCCGCTGTGCAGCATGTGCTTCACTGATTATGAGAAGGAAATTGACTGCTTACTGTATAGAAGTATATACTAAAATTTAAAATTCCTGGTTAATGATTTATGATTTTCATAACATATGAAAGAATTAATAAATAGTCAGAGATAACTGGAGGAGTGGAGATTGAAAACAGGCAAGTGCTTGTCATGCTTGAGCGCGCTGAATAGGTATTTTAGCTGCAGTGCTAAAAAGGTAATGCTGGTTCCCAAAACAGTTTGCAGATTGTTCAGTTGTGCAGCCATCGTGGTCTGTGTGCTAAGAGGGGGCTAAGATTCATTTGAAAGATGGCTTCCCATGTGGATTCAGTCTGTATGGCCTAGTGTGGAGGTGAAAATAATACCCAGTATCACAGGATTTACCGTTCCTCCCATGCCTTGAATACTGATGGATCTCTGAACATTCTCCATTCTGAACAGTAATTATGGCCTTGGAGCAGATTACTTGATTCAGTTAAATACCATATGAAAATGGTAGCTCTCAGTAATTAGTACATACCTAGATATATATATATATCAAAGCCCTTCTTGAAAGCTACGCAAAATACAACCTTTTTTTTTCACTTTGACATGCTTTTGAGATACTAGCGTAAGAAGATGTATGAGTGATTCATTCAAGATTTAATATTTGTTATGAGAAAAATAATTAGTTATGAGTTATCCCATCTTTCGGAATGAAATGGAGAGGTTAATGTTAGGATAGCGACTGAATCACATTTATTCTTGTTTATTTTGGTGATAAGTGCTGTTTCTTTAAGAAACTTCAGTGGCTACAAATCAATTAAAGGTCCTTTCTAGACTGTACTACATTCAGTTCAATTCCTACAGATGGGAAGAATTGAGAGAAGGTTTGTGGCAGCAGTCACCCAACAAAAGCACTCTTTTGTTCTGTTTTTAATGACCTTAGTGGTGATGCCATTTTTTCCTCCCTAGTGAGGAAGGCCAGTTGTCTGCAATCCTGTGCAAGGAGATCTGGAAATGTAAATCTGTGTAATTTTAGTAGGAAACATGCTTTTAAACCTGCCTCTGAAGATAATCCAGATCACAAGGTTAATCGCAATATCTGTGTACATTTCTAACAGATTCATAACAGTCTCCGCATACAAAATCAAGGGTCATCCTTACAGGCGTTCGTAGAGGGACCAGTCTCACTTTCCAACCTTGAACTGACACTGGTATCTTCATTAATGACGCTACTACTTTTCTACTTTCGCTCTCAGTCAAATCTGTTAGTAAGATCTGCTTTGAACCTTCCTTCACCAAGGCCTATTTTATCTTCAGTGAAAGGACACCAGAAAACGTAGCCGAGGAAGTTCCAGTAGGCTGTTGTAGAAGCATAAGCCCCTTCAGCAAGATCTGTAATGGAGGAAGACAGCTTTGAACATTGTTTGGTGCCCAGTAATGCCAATGCTGGGACCAATAGGAACTAAAAAGCTGATGTGGTCTTAAATAATCAGGGAGGAAAGTATACTCTGAGAGGGAAGAGATGTTGAAGCTTGAAGTTGTATATTTCCGTTTACTTGAATTTACTTAATTTTATTAGAAAAGATGGGTGTGTAACATATAAAACTCTAGACAAGCCATAGCTATAACAAAGGGAACAACAAAGCAATGATGTTTTTAAAACTACAACTAATAAATGTTTACCTTAAAGTGCATTTAAAGACACAGGACACTCAGCACTGAAGTATCCCATGGGTTAATTTGAGGAGATTGTCAACTCTTTTCTCACAAATGTTCCTTTCCAGTCCCTGTGCGGGTGTCCATGACAATCACTCTGTAAGTTTAATGTAATTTATAAATAAAACATAACTCTGTGGAAGGCAGAAAACTTCTATTTATTTCTTCCGAGTTTAGCCCATCTTTCAGCAGAGACTTCAAAGCACAGACAATTTTGTCAATACCAAGAAAGTTCTTAGCAGGATGAAAGACAAGCCTACTTTTTAGGTAGCTGCTCCAGCATATCAGCAACGGCATGCTCTGCGGAGATTGCACCAGCCTCAGTCTTCTTCACCTTCCCTTTCTGTGAATTAGTTTTTATGGCAGTAGGGATCTAGTGCCATATATGTCATTATACACATACAGTTCAAGCTAAAGCTAAAGGTTATGATGACTTTTTATAAGCACGTATGTTTTTAACTTGTCTATATGTTTATCAACCTGAGAAAGGGACAGCTAATCACATGTGCTGTCCAGTGTGCTGACATCAGCACAAAGAAAATATTTTCTCCAAACTGCAGGTTGCTTTTTCTATTCATAATCACCAAGAGTAACCTAAGCCCTTATTTATGTTCAGTGTGGCAGTAAAATGGACACTCTGAAGAGACTATATAAACTGATCTTGTTTTAAGATTCAGAGCTTCCAAATGAAGCATAAACTTTGCTAATTTAATCCCCAAGTCACAGAATATCTAGTTTCTCACTTGTCAGTATCTTGTGCTTATAAAGGATAAATTAGCAAGCCACACTTGGTTTTTAAGAGTTTCTCACTGGACCTGTAGCTCAGCTCCAGTACTAAATATGGTCCCATAACTCCCCTCTTTTTTGCCGGCCAAATTCTTTCTTCTCTCCTTGCCAGCTCTGGTTGGCACTCAGCTGTGCTCGGCATCCCAGCTGATTCCAGTTAGCCTCACAGGACCTCACCTTCCTGCCTCTGTGTGCGTCCAAAGCACATTAATTGAATGCTCACATTGTAATGTGTGGGATTAATGTGGAATGAAAGTCGCATGCTTGTGTTGGTAGCCTGATAGCATATTGCTGGTCTAGCATGACAAGATTCAAAACAAAGAAGGCTCCACAAACTTCAGACAGTGAAGAGTGGCTCCAGTCAGGTTGCATTTCAAATGCACAGCATGCCTCCCATTGCGATGATGCTCCTGCAGAGAGTTTTCCTCTGTTTTGTAGGTAAACACAGTTGAGAATCAGCATCCTGCTTCAGCCTCTTGTCATGGGTACAAGTCACTTGACTGCTCACTGAGATGACTTTTGACATTACTTTCTGCTTTTTCACATAAGTGTGGCTCTTTTATGATCTGGCGTTGAGATGTGTACACAAAGATACAGTCTTCAGAAAGCCCAGTGTCTAATTACACTGAGACAGGCAGCCGCCATGTGAAATCAGGGGGTCTGGTCTCTCAGGGTCACAGACCAGACTCTCAGCAAAAGTGCAGGGGGTAATTATCTGCTGTGTATGCCCAGTGCCTGATCAAGCCTTTGTAAAATGAATAGTGTACATAACTGTTAAAAAGGCTGTAAAGCCAAGGTACAGTTGCTGCGCAATTAAATCTGAAGAATACTGGTTGTGTTGTTACTGATAGAACAAACCATTAGCAATGAATAAGCTATTACTCTTTTCCTGTGTTTCTCAGTGTTGTAGGGAAGTCTGTGCGAAGCCCTCACCAGCAATTCTTTCCAGGGTTTCTAATGCTTGGTGGTGTGGATCTGGTTACATTTTTAATGCCCCTCAAAAAGTACTGTATAGCCTTAGCTTCTCTTACGTGTTCTGACAGAAGTTTCCTTCCTTTTTAACTGGGATAGGCTAGTGCAAGAAGGATCTCAGGGAGGGAGGGAGGAAGGGATCTCCCTTAGCTCTTGAAGAGCCAAAGGGGATTGTTTTCTTTGGGCGCTCTTGAGTGGGAGAGAGATTTTTCCCATCCTGGTAGACGTTAGATGGGACACAGAAATACAGAGGTCCAGCTGAACTCTGGATGAGCAATGGAGAGCTGTCATGGCTTCAGTCCTAACATGCTCTAGGAGTCTGCTGTTTACCTTCCCTGTGGGCCTTATACTTTAGGATTCCAAAAAGGCTGCCTAAATGTATAGTGGGGAAGCCTCATAGCCATCTATAAGGAAATTTTTTTTTTTTTAAGTTTTGGTTTTTAAACTGTGGTTTCCCTCAACTTTTTATGCCTTCTCACAACTGAATAATCCATGCAGTGACCACAGAAAGAAGAAGGGGGGTCTCTTTCAGAGCAGTCTCTAAAGCAGGTGTGCTTGTCATTTATTGCTTATGCAAAGAGCTTGTTGGACAGTGAGGGACGGTGGTGGGTTGCTAGCTGGCAGCTCCCTCATTTGTTGTTCTCTTTCCTTAGCTGTGTGAGTTTGGGGTCTTTTTTTTTTTTTTTTAACTCCTCCTCCCATATGGTATCTCCTAATTATTTTCTATTACTAATCACTTCTACAGGAAACAGACTGGACTGTTGAATTAAGAGCCCTATAAAAGCATAATTTTGTTATTTACAAGTTTTTTTACCTCACTTAGACTTTATAATGTGACGCTGTATAGCTGGTGGTAATCACCTTGGACTAAGATTGTGTCTAATCTCATAAACTACACAGGGTCAGGTCTGGTCACTAGTTGAATATGAGAGTCCCAAGGAAAAGCTGGGGCTGTGGGAAGTGGGGTTGGTAGCACCTTTGTCTGTGAACTAATAATTTGACAGGCCTTGTGTTTTATACCCTTTCCAACAATGTATAGCCTGTGTAAATCTGTGCTAAAAGTCTGGCTACCAGGGGTTTTCTCCACTTGCCTCTGTCATCACTCAGATAGGCTCCATTTTCTCTTTACTGTTTGGGGGTGGTGGTGTTTTATTTAGATGGGAGGGGGGAAAGCATTTTCTGTTGGTCACTGTTTACATGCTCACAAGTAAAAATACATGTTATTTGGCTTCTGTATAAAGATGGAAAGGATGTGGAGCTGTGGTGGTCTGGTCTGTCACCCCCCCATTCAGTAAGAGAATCCCCTGATGGGCAGGCACATCTGTTCCACTAATAATTGCCCATTCATAAGGGGTTACCAAACCCTCAAAGACCCATGAAGAGTGGAATGCTTGCTTTAGAAGTGGTAGCAGAAAGAGGAGTAGTTAAAGGTGCCTAAATGAAGTATTAGACTGTGAAAGAAAAAAAGAATCATTTATCCTGTGATTAATACCACAGAAGCTGATCTGTTCTAGCCCTTGTTTCTTTCCTTTTAATCTTTCACAAGAAAAAAAAGATATTTTCAGATAACACTTCTCATGCTTAGCTTTCGTCTCTAGGTGAATGTTTTTCCTTTCTGAATTTGAACAAAGTAAGGAGAGAAGTTTTGTTACTAGGCTCGATAAACTGCTTGCTCTTATTACTTCAAACCTGTCATGCTCATCATCAGTGAAGACAGCAACTCTTGACAGTTTTGCAAAGTCTTCCTTTGATTATTAACTTTTAAAACATTCAACTTTTCCGTATTTAACCTATTTTCTGCATGGCGCAGCAGTTAGAAACAGCGTTGCTTCTGGCATTCACTGTTCCTACAGTTCTATTAAGCAAGGTGAGGATCATCACACTGAAAAATCTGATTCTTGGTTGATGAACAGTTGTTCTAATCCTCCTCATCGTAGTACTGATATTCTTCGTGTCCATACAACTTCCAAGATAAACTACAGGACGATGTGTTTCTAATAGTGAAGTTCATATTATAATGCACTTAGACTATATTGCTTTTTAGTGGGGATTATTATTACATTTGGTTAGAGCTAAAGCAGTTTGAGATAGTTTGCCTAAGGAACGTTAGAGCTAGTATCACAAAGTAGAATGTCCTCTATTAAACTTTAGTCATATGTGTATGTGACTTAGAAAAAAAATTTTTATGATGTCCAATTCATGAATTACATTAGTAGCTCTTCCCCTTCCTGAGAGAGAAGAGTGGAGGAATACTGTGAAAATATGAAAGGCTTTATTCCCAATTTCCATTTTGCTTGTAATGGTGAAATATTTTTAAAACTCTGTCCTTTATATCATGCATCAAATAGTTTATTGGTTGAAAATTTCTGATGATATTACATTGCTGGAAAAGTCTTGAAGCATTTCCCAAAGTTGATAAGATAGTGAACTACCTTTGCATTCGGGCATTTTTGCGGATTGCCTGATGATTAGAGTACTGATATGTTTAATACAAATGCACAAAAATTGCAAAACGTGTTGTGTGTGGTTATCTTTCACAGAATTTGAAGTGCTCAGTCTCCTAAGTGGCACCTTCCCATTCATTCCCACCTCCAAATCCTGGTTGGCATTT
The DNA here is from genome assembly GCA_009769605.1 of Bucorvus abyssinicus. Lineage (NCBI taxonomy): Eukaryota > Metazoa > Chordata > Aves > Bucerotiformes > Bucorvidae > Bucorvus > Bucorvus abyssinicus. The sequence goes on along the minus strand of CM020029.1, from coordinate 20,679,470 downwards.
GTCACAGCGCTGCAGCCTGGTGCCTGGAGGCTGCCGATCACCTTTGTCACACACTGCAGTTCGCAAGACAGACTCACTGCTCAGCAAGTTGATAGTGCTGAGAGCTTACTAGATAATATGTTGTGGGCCTTATGTGTTAATTCTCTTGGGCTATTTTTATTTTTGTTGGAAATTAAAACAACCTCAGTGTTAGAAATCTTATGACCAGTGTCACTTGAAGGCCTAGTTTATGGTGGCAGTACAAATAAAAAGTTGCTCTGTAAAATGAGATGAAAAACATGACAAAGAGAGAATAAAGCAGTTGTGCTGGATAAACATTTTATTCATTGCCAATAATTTTGTTCATTGTGAATGAATTTAAGAAATGGAACTATATGCCCAAACTTACTGCTTTAGCTTCAGTGTGCCCTATACTCAGAATAAGAGCTTCTGTCCAAAGATCGGATGTCTCTGAAATCCCACATGTCAGATCTTTGAGTTGCTGATTGGAACGTAGGGCTAGTGTACTTCAACTGAAAATAGACATCAGCTAAACATTATGTTGCAAGAAACCACAGATTTGCTGGGGGAAAAGACAAACGAACAAACAAAAACCCCAAAGCCCCTCCTTTGCAATAGAAGTTGTATAACCTGTCCACATGCCAATACCCCGTCTCCCCCAAAAGGTAAATAATCTGTATAGCCCAAATTTATGTTGGGGCGTTGCATTGCCAGCCCCAGTTTGAATCATTCAAAATGATAGAGTTTTCAAATCAAGACACTATTTAACTTTGTTTCAAAGATACTGGGTTTGACCATTTGAGATGATGGTTTCTTGAGCGCCTGTCTCAAGTAAGAATTTTTAACAGTTACAGCTTCCTCTAGAGAAAGGAGATGCTTCCTGACCTTATACGAAATTTTTCATTACACAGGCATTTTAAAATGTTAATTAGGAAACTAAGAGGGAATAAATAGGTAAGATGAACCATATGTGGAAAAGGAAAAATGAGAAAATTGGGACGCTGGTCAACAGAATGTAAAATGAGCCTTTTCTGAGAATGTGATCAGGGATTAGAAGATTTTATGGGTGGCAATAAACTGATAATTTGATAATAACTGATAATATGACTTTGGGAGCAGAGTATAATTCCACTACCAATTACCGTGCATTCATTCATTGCAGGTTTCAAATCAATCCTGATTTAAATAGAGATTTGTGCAAGGATAGTGGGAGCCTATGTGAGAGACTCATTTGGATGTGATCAGCCTACCTCATTTTCTGAGTCTGCTTAATTGCATTGTATAAAATGAATGTAGACCTTGACCCACAGCGCTGGTGCAGCTATGCACCGAGAACACTGGTAATCAGCACCTGCAAGGAGTGCTGATGGGCACTGGAGGTTACCCCATTTTATAATGTTTCTGCAGCGCTGTGGTCCATAAGCAGGTTTTCACCATTATGAATTTTGCAAGAATGTCATGTCTCCAGGTCACCACTCTGATATTCCTTCAGGTTAAAACTTGTTTTCACCTTGATTCATGGAGTTGAATCGAGTGATAATTAATGAAGGATTAGGAGACTTTGCACTCTTAGTCTTACTTATGCTAAATAAGTATGATTATAGACTGAAAGTATGTTGAAGAAAGAAACTGTGATAGCGCATGTATCATAGCAACATGGCTTATTCAGGAAGAAGTGGATGGATTCAAAATAGAGGATGTGCCTGAGGAGTGGGTGTAGTCTGAAATACAAAGGGTGTTTAGAAATTAATGAGCTGCAGTTTTCAATTATAACATACATGGAATTATTCTAAATTTAATTACTCTGTAGAACAAAAAAGGTTAATATTAGATGCATTAGACTGGCAGACAAGAGTAATGTGAAATGAGTATTATACATCAGGTAAGAAAATATTAATGAGAAATACAAAGAAATTTCCATACCGCTTGCCCATGTTGTACCAGTAGCCAAAACTCCTATTCCATAAGGAATAAATGAAAAAAAACCTCCTGATAAATATAATAATAGAAAGACCTTGTGGACCACCTCATTACCCCTAAGGGTATACATTTTCAGTTACAAAAAGCTACAGAGGTTTATTGTAAAAACTGCTTTTATCACTATGATTCTTAAAGCAATATCATAAAGGAAGTGTTTTAGATTATTTATTTAATAAAGTTTGGCCACTGTCAACATTTCCTTGCTCATGAACTGTCTTGCACACTTTTCCTGGAGAACAGTGATGCTGCCAGCCCCCTGAGGCAGGAGGAGGTATCTTCTGTGCTCTACCAGCTTCTGGTCCCCTTCTGTACTTAGCAAGTTTGGGTGAGGTTGGCCCCCTTTTAATTCAGCTTGTTTTGCTGCAAAGCAAGGAGAGAATTGCTGAAGCTGATACCTCAGCTTGAGTTCATGGTCATGAGGAACTGCTTTCCTCGCCACAGTCAGAGTTAGTGAAAAGAGCTCGTTTCTTAGCTTTCTGGGTAGCTTTTATCATGGTGTTCAATTGGCATATCATGCCTCGGAGTCACACAGCTTGGTAGCAGCTCTGCTTGCATTGAGTAGTCATATCTTGCCCCTTGTAAGCAGGCTGGTAGTCTCTGTCTTTAAGGGAAGGGCTGGAGCAGTTTATTATTTTAACAGGGGCAGCCAGGGCCATAGGGACGTCCTGCATTGCTGTCTGTAGGGAAGAGCCCTGTGGCTTCTTCTGGCTCAGGACGGAACTAGGACAAGGCAGGAGCCCCAGGAGCGGGGCAGGACTGTGCCGTCTCACCCAGAACACGACCCTGTGAGGAAGCGTATTATTATTTATACAGCGTAAATGAAGTCATAGCTATTGCTTGTAAAACCCCACTTGGCACCACTATGGATTACAACATCCAGGTCCCTGCCTGTGTGTGTTCTCACATACCACCCTGCAGTGGTATTTGTACCTATGGAGTGTGAAGGAAATCCCCAGAATTACCTCCCTTCCTTCAGCTGACACAGTAGACCAGTTGCTGACCTTGCTAAAAGCTGTCACTTGATGTTAGCAAAATCCTTCAGAACCAGAACAAAAGCAGAACTTGTTACTGGAGGTACTGTGAGATTTTTTTTTTTTTATTTTGCCATGGCTAGATCCATGGTTATATACCAAAATAGTCCCCTCCTTAAGGAAAGAAATGTGTTGTTTGCCATTGAAAACTGCCTTGCTTTTGTGCCACTATCTGAAACAGCAAATGTTAATTGTTTTTGTCTTGTCAGTTATTGAAAGAGAGGAATGGTCACAGTGGATGCTTTTTGCCGGTGCGCAGTTTTGACTTTCATTTCCAAAGGCCCATATTGGTAACTGCCGGCAGCAAATCTACAACCCATCATGCCACTAGGAACAAAATAAGCCGGGTGACCTAGATCCATCAGCTGCAGCGACTGGTAGGGTACAAGGCTAAAGCTACAGAAAAACAACTTTTCTGTTGCCTTCCCTAAAATTTCTCTGCTTTCTTATGGGTGTGCTTCCTTGTTAGGAAAACAAGGGTACTTCAGGGTATTTCTGGTAAGCACATCAATGCAAACATAAAATCTTCCCAAATAATGCTAATACCCTCTAATTGTGTTGCACAGTATAAATTAAGTTTTCATGCAGTAATTTCTAGCAGCAATAGTGGGCAACATCTTTTCCATAATTTAAACTTCACTTTGGCTTTTTTTTTCCCCCTTAAATTTAACAATCATACTTTAAACCAAGCCAACACTTTGGCTGAATTTATTAGATAAGATTTTAATTAAAACATTTTTTAAAAAAACCTACTTTTTAAATTCTAGATACAAAAATGTTCATTACCTGCTGTGGAAATCACATCCACTTTTATCAGAAATAAAACTTCAAAAATAGCCATTTCTTTAGATTTTCAAGTATTTCATGGAGGGGGTTGGGGGTGGGAAGGTCTGATTTAATTAGAAGCCAGTACATTTGGAAATTTTTGTTTTAAAAAATAGAACTTTTCTCAGCACCAAGTTTTCATCATTCAACCATGTCTTAAACCCCAACTCCCCTGTGGGTAACCGTGGACTCAAAGCGGGGCTGTGTGTTGCCTGAAGATCCCAGTATACTTTGAGCATTGTGGGAGCCTGATGCTGCCCATGTGCCAGGTAAATGTGGCTGTGTTGGAATGGCATCAAGAGAAGTCTTGTCCTGGTGGCTGAGACTCTGTGATGGTCCTTCCCATCCAGCTTCCGAGATGTCAGCTTTCAGGTTGAACTTGTCTTTTAATAGCATTGCTGCCCTCTGCTCACACCGTGCATCTGTGGGTAGAGGCTATGCCGGGCATTAGCATGTCTATAAGCGAAGAAAGTTAAATGAAAACAGCTTATCACCACTTTTAAATAAAAAGTAAAATTTTAGGCTCCCCTTCCCCCCTTGGAACAATTCTGTGAAAGATATGACTGGGAAAATTATATTTAGCATGGAACAAGCCTCCACCAAGAACAGCATTGAGGAAACTGGGCTCAGTTTCACAATCTGACTGATTAGCTTTTGAAAATTGTGTACTGAGCCCATAAAATATGCTCATAAAGTGTTCAGGCAAGGAAGGATTTTCTGAGCATATACATTTGGCTATGTTAACTGTACAGTGAAACAACACGACAAAATGTGTGATGGCTAACTGCACAGGAAACCAAATATCTTGTTTCTTGAGATATGTAAAATAGGGCATGATCTTTGATTTTAAAAAAAAAAAGGCCTGCAATATACCTGCTTGTTAATATTATTATTAAAATACATTCCTTAGAGGGAAGGGATCATATTATATATAAAGTCCAAAACAATAAGGGCATATTTAGTCATAACAACATGAAAATACCATATGAGAATGAACGCCTACTGCACATGCATTCCCAGGATGGAAGAAAACACGATACTGTGTTTGAGAGAGGAGCCAGGTGGTCATGAAACTAGACACTCTATGAAATGCACATGGGCTTCAGGAGGTCTGATCAAGTCTAATCTGAGCATTTTAGGACTTGCGAGCTTAACGTGACTTGAATTTTTCTGGGCTTTTTCTGGAGTAATTTTAGTTTATTACTCAACAAATGGGAATGCATTGATTTGCCCTTTTAGAAGGATAATTTGTCTGATGTTGACTGAATTGTGTGACTGGATTAAACTTACATAATGTGTCTTTCAGTGAGTGACTAACTAGAATTTACTGCAAACTGTGGATGACTTTTAAAATCAATTCTGTGGAGTCTTCATAAGAAGACTTACTGATTGTGAGATTAGTGCCAGAAAATACGCATACGTTATCCAGCTAACACTGAGAGCAAATAGTGCTCAAGAAAACAGCTGTTTCTCCTGCCCCCTGAAGGACTGCTCCAGGGGGAAGTAAGGAAAGTGGAGTCCCAGAGGGACCCAGACTGAACCACTTTAATGGTTGAGGATTTAGAACAAATGAGAACATTTGAAATAACAGCTTACGGTCTTTTTTTTTTTCTTTTCCTTTTTTTTTTTTTAGTCCATATGTACAATGTAGAACCTCTAAACAGATGTCTTGGTTTAAAGGTTGTCGTGTTGCTGGGTTTAGTTTTTTGGTGCTTAAGTCACTAAAATATACAGGACTGAGAGGCTGCTCTGGTTGCATGCTCAGCATGGTTGCTCAGCTATTGCTTCCAGTCGTTCCATTTTCAGTTCCTCTCAATCCTGTGAAATCAGGTCCTTAAATTAAATTTTAAAAAGGCAGCCCTGCAGTTTCCTTCCTTCTGGTGACTACACAGCATATTGCTGTTTACACATGCAATGATTGCAAATGTCCATCACAACCAAATAATAAAAAAATAAAATGAAGTCTTAGAAAAGTGGGAGGGAGAAGATTTTCTTCCCCAGATTTCTACCTCTCTTTTTTCCAGTATGTGACAGTATCTAATCATTGTCCCTGTTAAGGCAGACTTCAAGTTACAAAGATAACTGTTGGAAAATGAAAGCGCTATGGTGCAGAGACTTTGCTGGTGGGTGGGAGCCACTGGTGGAGAGCAGGTGTTGAATCAGGAGCCAGCCAAGGGTGTAAGAAGAGCAGGACCTGCAGGCTTGCAGGCTGGGAATAGAGACACCATAGAATGCACGGAGCAGGAGAGTCTATCAGGAGAGAGCAGCTTCCTGCAGGATTTGAGTGGTAGTCCCAGGTCCGTGACTTCATTTGTTTGCTCTCAGAGATGGTGACTTATCTCTGCAATGACTAGGGCTACCTGAGGACAGTGGCTTGCTCTCTCTTACTTTATCATCTCACATACTGGTAGGCTAATGATGACCCAAAGTTCCACACACAGGAAGGTGTGTGCAACGGAAATTTCATTCTTTGATTTGGTTTGTCACAGGAAAGGAAGTGCGCCGCGTTAAGAAGCGCACTAGCTTGCAGTGCCAAACTTCCAAAATTAGGCAATGGCAGAAGAATGAGTGCATGCGTTATAGAATTACGTCATCTGACAGCACTTGTGTGAATTATAACTACAACACTATGTTGGGGAAACATACGTAAGAAATAGAAAACAAATATTTTTCATAATTTTTTAGTTTCTAGCTTTATGGTTTTAACTTTATTTCACTCTGGGTTTCTGGTGTGCACGACTATAGTGTATACAGCACACGTAAAGATCTGTAAGTGTAGGTGAGCTCAGTATTCCCGTATTTGTAAAGAGCAGAAAATGCTTTGCACTGAACAATGGGAAACTGATTTATGTAAAAACAATAAGCGGTCTGAGTTAGATTACTGTAACACAAGTAATGTTAGAATTAAAATTCATAATCTTAAAACTACTTTCCAGATTATAATGTGTTTTCATGATTACAGCCACGGGATAGGACCTTTCCCGGTTGGGTAGTTCTGCTTACCTTTTTATTGGCGTTCTTAAGATTTCATTTTCCAGGATCCAGAGATCGGTTTCTACTAACGTGACTCTAAAGTGCCATTGAAAATAAATCAGTTCTTCAGAATGAGGAAGAAGGAAGCTGACAATCAAGGAATAAATATGTCAAAAACGAAATATGTGCTTTACCAACAACTGAAAGGAAAATTCAGAATGCTTTATCTTCTTAAGTGGAATACAAAAGAATAATGTTTGATTCTGATAGTAAATGTGCTTCTAAAAATCACTTGTTATTTATTTCCAACAAAATCAATTTTCAAAGAGTTTATTTCCTAATACGAAGTTCTGGTGATTTATTTTTCCCTTTAAAAAAATAAGAGGAATTTTGGGTTCTGAGAAAGCATATAAGAAAACTACATTTTCGGAACTCTACAATTTTCTTCCTGAGCATTTTGTCACTCAGAGCTGTTTGGAGAGGATGACTTCTCTGGGGCAGGTTTAGATCCACCTTGTTCCATGAGGATTTTTAGCTGATGTAGTTCTTGGGAATGAAATTGTGAAGTGGCTTAACCTAGAAAGAAAGGAGCAAATGAGCTCGAAAGCCTGTCTGCTTCCTCCTCCCTTGAGTCCTTACTATTCTCACACTTCACATGGATGAGGTGGTCAGTTTTTGCCATCTCTTACTCTTCACCTCATTTTTCTTGATCTCCTGTTGCCAGGGAGTGTTGCACTTAGAAGGATGTGCACAAAAATGCGAGAGGGGTGTTTATTCACTTGCAGCAGAAATGAGCTGTTAAAAGCAAGACAGGCAAATGGGGGTAGCCGTTGGAAAAGTATTTCTCAGTAGGCTGGATCAACCAGCCTCCTGTTGGTATTGGAACTGGGCCAGAGTCTCCTAAGGCCCCTGTATGAGCCACTAATGCCCAACAGCTTCATCCTGTGTAATCTATAGCCAGTGTTTCAATTATTAGCTATTAATGCATTGCAGATTAGTGGTTGGTGAAGCACATACGTTGATCCTTAATCTCTGCAACTGGACCCTGTGCTGAAGCTCAGCAGATTTTTAAAACCTGTAGAGAAGGTACTGGTGGCCATGCAAGGGAACGTAGGAGGGGTTCATGGTGAGCATTACTCTCAGCTGTATTGTCAGGATTGAACTAAATGATAACACTGTGATCCAGCTGCAAAACATACACCAGTTCCACTCAGAAGCCTGCGACAAGCTGTGCTTTGTCTTTGGATGTTACTGAGTCATAAGATAAAAATACCTTTGCTGCAGAAGGGAGAGCGGTTGTGGTGCTGCAGCCTGTGGCAGGGAGGGCTGCATTTCGGCGAGCTGCACAGGCAGGCTGCACACATGGGAAGGTCCTCTTGCACCCTGGATGTCGTGATGGTGGTCAGCCCCACGCTGTAAATCACTGCCCTAGGAAGTCAGACCAGGGGTCGGTTTTTGCAGTCTCTGACGATCACTGGTCCCAAATGCTTGGAGAGCTCTGGTGGCCCCTGCCAGCTGGCAGAGTGCAGCTGAGGAGAGCCTCCCCGAGCTGGGGTGCCCTGGTAAGCAGCTCGGGCTGGGCAAGGCATGGGCTGCCCCGGTAAGCAGCTCGGGCTGGATAAGGCATGGGCTGCCCTGGTCCTGCATGAGCCCGCTGTGCTTTGGCTCCTGCGGCAACGAGTGCAAGGCTTTAATGGTTGTGCGAAATACTGTTTCCTTTGGTTTGTGAGGGCTGGTGAGGACCAGGTTATCCGGTGCCTGCTTCATCAAGTGCATTGGGCTGAGCTTCAGGTTTCAGTCCAATTTATCACTCACCACCTGTTCACGTTAGTAAGTCCCTACAGAGAGGCACCACAGCAGTTCGGGGTTTAGGTCTCTGGTGGAAGGGGTGCTGCAACGAACTTTTGGTGGCATTTATGTTCACATCCCTACTAGAAGAGGCTGTTTCGTGATGCGGGTTTGTTGTGTTTTGAGCCTCTTTTCATACGAAAAGCACTGAAAATTGTAGTTTGTAAGGGGAGAGTGATGAGCATCGACGGTCGCATTAACTGCCCCCAGCCTTACGGCCTGGTGCCCAACCCGTGTCAGGCGGGGGCGGGGCGGGGCGAGCCGCTTTCTGTCATGTCCCGCGGGGTTGCTGTTCGCATCTGAAGATGCCGTGACACCCCCCTCCCCCGCACCCCCACAGGGCGAAGAGGTGCCATTTTGCAGCGGTGCCTAACTCATCCCTCGCCGGCAGCCTCCCCGCTGGTCCTTCCGCGGGCGCCGGCGGTGGAGACGCGGGGTGCGCAGCTCCGCTGCCCGCCTCGCCGGGGCTTCATTGGCTGCGGCCGCGGGGGCGGTGCCGCTCCGCGCGGTGCCGCGTCGCCCCCCCAAAGCGGGCAGCGGGAGGGAGGGAGGGAGGAGGGCGGCGAGGCGCGCGTGCCCGCGTCCCCGCCGCCGGCCGCTGATGGAGGGAGAGGCTGCGGGCTGCGCCCCCCCGCCGCTGGCTGCCGCTGCCGCACATGCCCGGCCCGCCGGCCGCCCACCGGCAGGCCTGAGCCCCAGAGCCCCGGTCGAAGGGGAGCCCGCCTCGCTGAGTTAGCCGCGCGGTGCCAACTGCCCTGCCATGGCCACGCCGCCCTGCTGCCGAGCAGTTTAGGTTCCTGAAATGGTCCCCTGGGGTTTTTCAAATCGAGTCTGATACACACAGGGCGTAGATCGATCCGGGGGGCTGCTCCTCCTTCCCGCCAGCTCCAACATGCCATCCAGAGAGTGCTGGTCAGGGCACAAAGCGAATAGGTCTGCGGTGCACAACTCGAAGCAGGAAAGCCGTCAGCAAGATTTATTGATAGCGGCCTTGGGGATGAAACTGGGAGCTCGGAAGTCATCTGTGACAATCTGGCAACCTCTGAAACTCTTTGCTTATTCACAGTTGACATCACTTGTCAGAAGAGCGACTCTGAAAGAAAATGAACATATTCCAAAATACGAGAAGATTCATAACTTCAAGGTAAGAAATTACCCTCCTTATTTCCTTTTAAGGCACAGGGGCTATAGTTTTGATATTGAAATGGGTCCGGTATTGCAAGGGAATAATGTGTTTATCGATCTATATATACACAGACTATTACTTTCTGGGAACTGAAATGCTTCAATTAAATCTCATTGTCAATTAGACAATTCTTTAGAACACATCAGCAGAAGAATGAGGATGTTGTTGACTGCTTGTGTGCATGTATTTGTTTCAATAATATTTTCCATATTGAGGTTCCCTCTGTTACTTTGTATTCTATACCGAGAGAAATGCTAAAGGTGAAAAATAGTGGCAAAGTTTTCTTTCAATTCAAATGAATGTCATTCCATCTTACTCATGATGATGCTGAAAAATCTTTTAGATCTGTGGTTAGAGGATTAAACTGATCTTATCTCAGTTTGTCACTGGTAAATAGCTTTGAAGGTAAGAAGCGTGTTCTACTGCATCTGGATTGAGCAGATGGTCGGCATTTCCCATAGTTTGTGGCTTTTCGCTTGTGTTAATGAATTGAGAGTGTTGAAAGCAGCATGGCTTGTGCCACAGGGCTGTTAGAGCTGCTGGCATTAGCAGCTACCTTTTGTTTTAATAAAATTTACTGAGTCTTCTATGTAGTTTCTAATTACTGTTTTAATTATTTTAAATAAACAATTCTCTTTGGTAAGAGAGACAGATGTCAATACAACATATGCGTGTTTTTAGTCTGTATCTGTAACAGCGTCCAGTTAAGCATTTAGTACTTTAACCTTTTGGTGGTCAAATGCATTGCATAATATTGTCTTTATTTGTAAGTGAATTGATGTTATACTCAATTCCTGTAGCTGAGAGTGAAAACCCCATACTTAGTACCTGAAGCCCAGATTTTATCTTTAATGCGTGGGGGTTTTCCCCCATGTAGCTTTTGCTTTTATTTATCTTAGGAGAAGGGGAAATAATTAATATAATACATGTATCTGGTGATACAAGTATCTGTTAATTGTCTCTTATTTTCAGGTTTGATTTCCATCACATGCATGTGCGAATGTACACATGCATGGACACGTGTATTTACCTATCATCCACCTGATTTTATTTAAACCACCTTCTGGCTTTTGAGTTCGGATAATCAGCAAAATTGGAAACTTTTTATGATCAGGATGTTTTGTTTGACTTAGGTTCTTCAATAATGCACAGATTTGAAAACCAGGTACAAAATATTATGTAAAACAGTGTTTAATATGAATGCTTGGCATAAAATAATCCTGCTGGCTGTCAGGTAAATGGAGAGTATTTTTTCACAGACTCCTGAGGTGTCCTAGCAATATGAAATGTCTTGCAACTTTCATTTGTTCCTTAGAGTTTGAAGATTGTTCTTGCGGGTGCCAGCAGATACTGATTTTCCATGTACTACAGCATATGTAGGATTATACGTATTTATTTCCGCACACATCTGTGTTCCTTAGTTGCTTGCCTTTAACAGCCTGAAACACATCTGTTCTGAAAATAATAATGTGATTTTCATTTGTTTGGGTGCGTTTATTTGTTTTTCTCCCAGAAACTGTTTCTGGAAAGTTTGGAAGCTATGAGTTTTCCACTCTTTTTTCAAAACCAAACTTTGTGTCTGATCCAAGGTCATAGCTACAGCACAAACTTTCCACGCAGATTGCTTTCTTTATAGTAGGTGTACTGTAGTTCCTTTATACATATAGTTGCAGGAAAATATACATTGAGAACTCTTTTCTCAAGTCAGTGAAATGGAGTCACCTTACACAGATAATTTTTGCTATAAAAAAGCAGAAGGGAACAAACCCCTTACCCCTTAAAGGGTCTGCAGCAACCAACCTACCCGCTGAAGGAATGCTGTTGGCATTCTTGAGCTCTACATGTGGTCACTGCACCATTTAAAAAAAATTACTATACACCCTTCGTAATTATTGCATTATGGATCTGGAATGAATGGCCATCGTTAGCTCCTGCACTCCTGACCTTTACCATTCCTTGCATCTGTCAGTTTTTTTCTTCTCACGTGTATAGACATCCTCATTTAAAATGTCTGCAGAAGTCTCCTAGGTTGCCTGCCAAGCAGCAGATGTGCCACCCACGTGAGAAGGAAGGACATGTCAGGCCCAGAGTCTTGAACCTAGATTTTTGAAACAAAACAAGAAAAAACAACGCAGAAATTAAATAAATTTGTGTAGTTCAGCTAACCAACAGTGACTGCTGTCCCCAGAGGCTCCACCAGCAAAAAAGAAGACACATGCTGCTGTGTACCTCTGCAGCTAGTCTTTTCTTCATTATACAGGCATGAGGCAACAGATAGGGACCCTGAACCCTTTTCCGGCTGCTTTTTTGATCAGTCGCTTCACTAGTCACAGAAATGAAGAGGTCTCAGAAATCCTTTCTTACTGGAAATGCTGTAACCCCCTAGCAGAGGGAGGAGAAGTGGAGAATCACTAATGCACAACAACTAGCGCTGTTGTCTTTGAGAAGGGAAGAAGACAGCAGTAAGCAGTTAGCAAATGCCTGAGAGGCTTGGCCACAAATTAGGAGACCTCAACTCTCCCTCCACCCCTGCACCTCCTGTCCCTGTGGCATGGGAGGTGGGGATGCAGGTAGAGTTTGAACTCTCAGACTCTGTTGCCTCCAACAAAGCTCAGGTAGAGGAACACAGTGGCAGAGGAGCAGTGTAGTAATGGTCCTTCCAGGAGTGCAGATGCCTAGGGAAGGGGTGAACACAAAAGCTGCCTTTAACTTTTAAATTGTCAATAGGTCTCCTGAATAAATCCATTAATCTACGTTTTGCTGCAAGGGTTGTTTGCAAGAAGAATGTAAAGACAGTTCTGCTAGGAGTGCTGACACAGCTGGGTTTTTGAAAGGTTTTAATCTTATTTAAATCTGCTGGAATTTGAGTTGTCTCCTGCCTGAAGTGATCGGGCTGGTTAGCCAGGGTGACAGGGAGCTCTGTGAGCAGAGCTGGCTGGTAATCATCTCCTCCAGCTCCATAATATTCTCCTGACTGGGGAGGTCTGGTCTCTCATGAGCACATCTCAAATGCAAATATAGAGTGGCTGAATTCTCTTATATTAATCTCCATAAGTAAAGAAAGGGATGATGATTTATAAATGTCAGATTTGACAGAGGTTTTTATGCCTGTTCTTTCAGAATGAGAGCTAGATACTAAAAATGTTTTTGTTTTTTAAGCGTATTTAGGCTTTTTCTAATTTATAAAAAATTTTCAATTAATGTTTCTGTGTTCTCCTTTATAAATCAAAGATTAATTTTCTATCCATTCAAATATATTAGCTGAAAGACATCTACATTGTTTGACACAGCATATATTTATCTCTAATTGAATAATGGGATTTGAAGGTGAGCTAGGACTGTGAGTGTGACTTGATTGGGCCTGTCTATTTGCATGTTGGATTTCTTTTGCTTTCTGTCTGTATACTCTGCTTTTTTGAAATCCAGCACATTGAATGAGATCTCTTGTAAAATGAATCATTAGACCAAATCAGGACAGTCACTTCACCATCCTCAAAATCTCAGCCCCACCTTCTTTCACAGAAAGGCTTTTCCTCTCTTTCAGTTTCTTAGCCATTATAGGAAGAAATCTCCCCACACTCTCTGGTACACATGTATAGGTATGGACATGTGTGCATGGGTGATGGATATCAAGTTCATTCTTCCACCCAATGCAGATTAACAACAGCATCTTCTATTTGGAATCTCTGAGAGATCTGTGGGGTGCTCTTTGAAGTGCTGACAAGGAGCATAGCTGAAGCCAGTGGTGTTGTTTTCTTACAAAAAGAAGCTTTATTATAGGGGAAAGTTCTGTAAAGTTTCATAGAAGTGTAACAGTAGATTTATGCCTAATTGTTCCCATTAATTTATTCTGCAGCAATAAGAATGCTTTTTTCTATCCCGTATAAATTTGTATTAGCTTATCTTGTCCCCAAAGTGCAGCAGCTGTGATAGCTTGTAAATTAAAATACAATTTCTTACCTAGCTGATATCTGATCCATTCAATAGTTCTAAGGGGAGAAGGCAGCTGGGCACCTCCTGGGCGGGCAGGTGAAGGAGAAGCTTCAGGCAACAGGAGGAACCTCAAATTGGAGCGGAAAACGGGCCTGTGGCAATGTGCCATGTGGATTGAAACATTCCAGGTTGGTTATTAAGAGGAGGACCTGGGGGGAGCTCTGGGTTGGGATGTGTGATATGGGCTTTAGGCCAAAGGACTTACACAGCAGGGGAATCCAAGATGGGTTTAAGGTTACCCCTTCTGTCTCTGATGAGGCAGTGTTTGTTAGGGTACTAAACACACAGGATTCCCCTTGCTCAGTCCTCCGGACTTTTCCTCTTTGCACCTCCTCATCTCTCCATCTCCTGTTTTTTGCTGTTTAAAAAAAAAAAAAAAAGAGATGCCTAATGAGGTATCTTCCCTACCTGACATGAAACATCTTCTGCACCTCCTCCCCACCTGGTGCCATGCTTCGCATGTGGGCACTCACTGACCTCGATCCTTTGCCTGCTGTTTGTGTGGGGTTGGAGAAAACAGTAAAATTATGCTTGACGACAAATGTTAATGGCAAGGAGGGTAGTCATGGGGGGAAGCATTAGCTCTGAGTTACGGGGTGATAGCTTAAAAAGAAAAGAGAAAATTTGAGATTAACAGCTTGAAATCTCCTGGGTAGTGAAACTTGTTAGTCAGTACAATAACCTCCCCTTCACTTGGAAAATTTAAAATAAGCCTGGACAAAACACCTTAAAGGTCTTCACTCCCCTCCAGCTTGTGTGACTCATGGGCCCTGGGGAATTTTTAGCTCCCTTGACTGGTTATAGATATTGCTTCAGACACCTCTGGCTCCTGATGACTTGAGCTGGCGGAACACTCTGCAGGTGTTTCGTAACTGCCAATAGTCCAAGGCATAAAACCTCTCTTCTAACTAGATTAGTGCTGTGGTGCTTCATGAAGCAAGAAGGTGTCCATGCCTGTCAGAGCTGGACTGAAATCTGTGTTTCCATGCATCATTTTCCCTGGAATATTGCCTCATTTCTCTTTTGCTCTTCACTAAATAGATATGCCTCCAGCAGACTAATTTTTGCTACCTTTCTGTGCAGTATTTGGTACTGTCATGCAGTTTCTTAGTCACTATCTTACTAATGCCTGAGACAGCACAGTCAATTAAATTGTAATAAATAACAGTTGCAAGGCTGCTTAGTGATTCGGTGAACGTTCAGAACATAATTCCCTTTCAGGGCAACACTCTCCAGAGAGGAGAGGCGTTCTTCCACAGTTGCTTAAGCCAAGTCAGCAGGGATGCTGATGAGTCTCGTTTGTTGAGATTCCTCATCTTCCTCCTCAACTGAAGGTCCTCCTCGACTGGCTTTCTCTTTGAGGATGACCCATTAGCAAGGCCAAATGGGGAGCTCCAGAGCAGCGACAAGGTGCTTTTCCAGAAACAAGTGGGCGTAGAATATAGCATTAAATGTGCACAAAAGGTGAAGACTCGGATGAGGACTAGTCTCTACTGGAAAGGCTCTGCCAGTATAGACAGACTCAAGCATCCTTCAAAAGGAGAGACTGCTGATTTTAACAAGACTTACTCTGCCAGTGAAATTTGTACTGCTTCTTTGAAACAAATAGGCTAACCTGGCCGTGGCCTGGATTTTACCGGTGTAATTGCCTCTGTGCTAGGGGCTTTGCCAGTGTAAAAAGTCATAGCAAATTGCTTCCATGCCAGATCTTACGATTCTAACAAGAGCTGCTCAGCAAAGCCATGCCTAAACACTGGGAAACAGGGAGATGGAAAGTGCAGAAGAAATGCTGTGAGAAGACCGGAAACTATAACAACTCTTACTATATTAAGCAGTGCCATTTTTCTGTGACTTCTAACATGAACTCATTTCTATTTCTGATCTTCTGAAAACTGGGGCAGATGCTGATTTGGGGTAAATGGGTCCAGCTCTGCTGAAAAGAGGACGCTGATTTTTTTGTTAGGTACGGACCTGGCACTAAACGTATTTTCAAAACATCTTTAAGTGAGTCACTGCTCTCAAATGAATATTCAGAAAGAGAGCTGGGTGCCTCTAGCACCGTCCCCAGGGAGAGTCTTTCTCTGCACATTCTCACAGATAAGAAAACCTCAGGAAATGGGATGTTTCTTTTAGACCTCTAGTACTTGAAGGGGAAAAAAGTGTTCAAACATAGCAAAACTATCTGGAGAACAAAACAGGGAAACAACTTCCTCAGAACTTCTGAGAAGATCTCATCAGCTCTGTGTTGTGGCATCTGAAACTCATAGTGGATTATAAGACAGTTCAAGCCAGAAAAGCTTTCAGGCACTGATGGATTTTAGTCTCCTAAGGTATTTATTTAATGTTACTTTTACTTTTTTTGAAAAGTCAGCGCTTTTCCAAAGTAGATTCGAAATAGCACAATATTCTTTAACCCTTTCTGGTTTACTAGTGCTAGTCCCTAAATTCAAGCTTTTCCTCTGTTTTTTTTTTCTAAAAAAAAAAAGCCTTCTTTCTAAATCCTTAATTTATTGAAGCTGTAATTCCTTCTCACCACACGAGTAGTTCTGTAGACTCAGAGGATCCACATCTGAGGACTTCCATGTGGACAGACCTAAGAATGGACCAGCTCATGTCTGTGGTGAAGCTTAGAAATGCTCTGCTGGGAAGGACTGGGAATTTACCTCAAGGAGCACGTAGCACATGGCATGCTACCTCAGCATCAACAGCTTTTCCTCCAAATTAGCCTTAGCGTCATTGCAAAAGTGTTTCTTTAGGAATCTCTTAGGGTTTTCTAGTCTATTTACATCATTACATATAGCATATATAGTATGTATATATAGCATTTTAATTTGAAGGATTTTATTCAATTTTCACCTCTAGTTTCGGAATTTTTTGCATGGACACAGTCATCAAGTAACTTGGACTTGTAATAAAATGGACAATGTTCCAGTTTCTAGATATTAATTTAAAGAAACTCTGCTATTCTGTTCTGAAAGAAAGGTGGCCATTTTCATTGAATTTACAAGCAAAAGTAGCCAACAACAGGCTACTCTCCGTATTTTTGCCTTGGCTTTCATAGAGCCTGACCTAACCACAATTTCCAGTTCTGCTGACATGATGAGCACAAAGCAGGACGTAAACAAGACATGACAGCGCTTCTGGCTCCAAGTGGGTGAGGCCCTGGGGAAAGGTTTGCCTGCTCAACGTTGGTATCAGTGTACCCACTGGCAATAACAATGCTATTTATACTCCACGCTCTGAACCACACAGCGTTCAGCCAGCATCTCCCTTCTCAGGAGCTGCTGGAGAAAATCATTTGGGTGGTCCCAGACTGGCTCCCCACATTAACACCCCAGCTGGTCTAGGCAAAGTCAGCTCTCGTTTTGGAAAAGGTATGTTCCAATGGTCTCAGTTACTGTCGTTTTTGTTACACCTTTGCATTAAAGCGATTATCTTGCAGATACGACTGTGCCACGTGGGTTGTCCTGACTGACAGTCTTTTAACTTCTCAGATTACTCATCAGCAGCAGTGTTTGCCTCACAGAAGGAGTATCATGTACTGGAATACTGGGAGTGCTAGAGACCCCTCTTTCAGAGGCACTATCTAATCATTGTAATATATGCAATGATTAAATTGAAGCATTGCCCAAACTGATAGTTGAGTCAATTGACTTTTTCACTGATATCTCTCTGTACCCTTCGCATCCAGGCAATCTCTGCCTGGACAGGAGTGGATGAAAAGGGCATGCCTGTTGGGTGCCAGCATGGGTATGCTCAGTGCATGATAAAGTCAACTGTAACAGCAAAGTTCATAATTTTAATTGTGACTTATGATATCTCCTATATCCAATTAAAAGCTTGATAGAGTCCCAACAGGCAAAATTCAGTTGGTGGAACTGCAAATCTGCTAGGCCCACTGAGCTGACAGCTTTCATCAGCCTTCATCCTGTCATCCTGGGGAATTTGTTTGAAGGACAGTATAGCCAGCAGAACTGTACCTCTGGAGCACTGTGTGGTACAGAAGCTGGATGTGTGCCATTTATTCAATCCCTAGTCAGCTTGATCTCCTCCCCGAGCACCAACAAGGCTTCTAATGCAGACCATAGGTCTCTGGAGGCCCAGGAGGGTAGATTGGCAATGGTTTTTCCATCCTTTTTCAAGTCAGTGTATTTCATCCCAACACAGGTGGTAGTGCCTGGATTTCACAAACCCCATTATTTGCACCCGCAGTTCAGTATGGAGAGCCATGGAAGAAGGTACGCTGCGCTGTACGGAGCAGGGGTCCTGATGGAGCAGGCATTCGAGGAGACCATGGCAGCAGCCTCTCAACGCTGGAAGCTTTTTTGTACACTGCCACAAAGACTTGTTTTCTGGTTTTGGTGTTGCTTTTGCATATCCATAGTCCGTGAGATCCAGCCTTGCTTTCTTTCCAGGAGTGGCTTTACTAAAGCTCTGTCGATGCATCGTGTTCTTTCCCATCATGTTTGCACAGCACTTTGCTGATATTTCCTTATTCTCTTCCTCCCTGCCTTGACAAGTGATATAATGTAAATCTCCCAGTTACGAATACTGATTATCTGCTGGCTCATTCTTGTTTTTCAGATAGCAATCAAGGCTAGCTGAACAACTGTCTAGTTAAAATCCAAAATTGTAAAAAATAAGTAGTGTTGTGAGGTAACTGACTTCAACAGTGACCTTTATAGAGCCTGAGAAACAGTGGTGGGAGATCTGCTTGAGGAGTTCACAGCTTGTGGTATAATCTGTTATCAGAGCCACCGCATTGTTTTTTATTTGGTTCTCCTAAAACTTGGTCTCTTTTTCTAAGAAATACTTTAATTAAGTGCAAAACAAAAATAAGTGAAATTCTGTAACACTTAGTAATCGCAGGAGTTAAGCTGCTTTTCCCTGTACATAAGAAAATGCCTTTCAAGCCTAAGGAAAAAACTGTCCTACGTAAGATCACAGTAATTAAATGTTTATTGTACCTTGCCGATGTTGCAGGAGTTCAAAATAGAAATGCGTAGGTGTCAGCCCCACATGAGGCTCCCCTCTTACATCAAACTTGCAGGACAGCTTAGTAATAGGATTTTTTTCTAGTTTTTTGAAGCATGTATTTTCCTTTAAAATTATCTAGGTTTTTCTTTTAAATTGAGTATTTCCCCCAGAATTTTACAAATTAAGATTAAAACCAGTCTATTTTGCTCTCCAGCTCACCAATTTTCCACATTCTTAAAAAATCACTCACAGATGAAGCCTCATGGAAAGAGAGAGAAAAAGATTTTGGGGGCGGGAGTGAGAATGGAAGGGTTGGGAGATATAAAGCCACAGTTGGCAATCCTGCTCTCTCACATTTTATAGGACAGTAAAATCTGCGTACGGCAGATGCCCTTTTTATAAGGGGAAAGAAGCCCCTTGTAATTTAAGTCAGGATCTCTGGGACTCTGCTGGGTGTGTTTTTAGAAAATTTTCTGGAAAGCATGTTTTAGTTTTGAAAACAAGCAAGTTGCTTGGCAGATTTTTAGAATGGGGAATTAAATATAAAAATCAGAATGCTATATTAAACCGTGTCATGTAATAAATGCAGTATTGTTTGCAGGGGCTGGCTCTTGAACTAGCAAAGGGATGCAAACGTGTTTCTTTTCAGCCTACTGCCAGACCCCACTCTGCAGGGTAAAACAGGATTTAGAGGCTATCGTGACCTCGGAAGTCAAATTTTTTACTATTTTCTGGCATCACTTAAGGTGTCTGATTTCATTTCCAGAGATAGCATGTATTCAGACCAGCACAGGGTTAGGCATCCAGTTCCACTCTGTGGTAGTGGCAAGATTAACACTCTAGCACCACTGAGCTCTGGGAAAAGACAGCACCACTTAGAAACCCCAAAAGAGGCTTCAAAACTGATCCTGCGGGGTTGTGTGCACAGGGGATGGAAGGACATTATGGCCTTTGGGCCTCCTAATAATTATTGCCATAGAACCTCCCTATTGCATGTCAGATAAAGGACGAAGCAAGGTAGACCATTATGGAACATAGGAAAACCTACCACCCTTTAATTGGTTTTGAGTTTGCAATCAGAATAATGGATAAGAAGGAGTTATTTGGATGGGGCAGTGTAAAGCTGAACAGGCTCTGGATAAATCTTCTAGAAGAAGAGAAGTTAATTTCTTAACTGATGATTGGAAGGGCATTTCAGTATTTGGATGAAGCCTGGATGCATGGAATGAGACAACAGGGCTAATAATGCCGAGACAATGATCCTGAAGGGCAAAGTCAATCTTGATCTTGTGAAGGGTGACCAATACATGCAGCGTTGGTAGGAAAATGGAAAGTCTGTTTTGTCCTTGTCAGTTTTAAGTTGATGATGAGTCATGTAAACTTCTCTGAGGGGTGAACTGAGAGTCAGCATAATGTCAGGGGAACTGGCTGTAGTAGAAAGGTAATTTTTTTTTTTTTTAAATCTAGGTGGATAATAGTTATTAGAAACATAAGAGAAACTGTGCTCATAAAAAAAATTCATAGTAATAAAAATAAAAATGAAGGGAGGCAAAAGGCTGGAGTGGCAGATTTGGGATGTGGCAGACCCTGCAGAAGAGTTCCAAGGGAGAGTCGGGAGGAGGTGGAAGCCTGCAGACCATAGTGGGCAGCAAGATGTCAAGAAGGAGGGATGTTCACTGCTAAAGCAACAGGCAGACAGAGATTGGGCACTTGAGGTTTGGTGAGTATCAGCACTGGAGACAGCCCTGCAGAGGCCAGGATAGGAGCTCAGCACCCAGGGAAAGCATCAGAAATACTTCAGCATGTTCAGTGAATTTGATGAATTGAAATCAGGAAGCAGAGAGGCACAGGATGGTACCATTCTTTTTATTTAGCAAGAAATATAATGTGTCAGAATTTGTTCTTGTTCTGCCTAAAGAAAGAAGTTAAAATGTCAGCATTTCAAGGAACAAGGCAAAATTCCCCCTCCTTTACATCAGAAAGACAAAAAAAAAAAATTCCCTTACAAAACTGAAGAGAATTCTGAAAAAAAGATTATTTTTTGCTCAAACTTTTGAACTGTCATTTTTGTTTCAATCTTCCGCAATAGGAATTTTGAGAAATGTTTTAAATAAGTGTTATATGGACGGAATGTTCCTTTGACCAAAAAAACCCAGGTGGTGGCTGAAAGGAAGCTTCCCCCCCCACCCCAGCCCCAAAAGTTCTGTTCTGTTAGTTCTGCAGGCATTAAAGCACAGTGTTTTGCTTGAGGATATTAGAATGTGCTTATTCTGGGAAGGAAACACTGCCGAAGACCTGGGAAAAAACCTGCAAGGCTGAGGAAGAAAGCCAAGAGGATGTGGGTAGTGCAGGTGGGTAATGGAGAAGAAGGTGCAAAAAATCTTCGTGGTGAGAGAAAAAAAGAAAATGGAGATTACAGCTGCTGACAGCCTTGTCATCATTTGCTTTGTAGAAGTCATCTGGAGCTTCAGGGAGAAGGGCGCTTGTGGAGCACACCGCATCTTCAGAAGACAGGTGGAAGTGGGTGCGGACAGCAGCCTACATGGCTGGGGGTAGGCAACCAGTGCCAGCGCTGGGAAAACATGGTGCTTTGCACCATTATGCTTCCTCCAGAGATGCTCAGCAGCGTAGGGCTAGAGGCAATTAAGCCTAGCTTAGCACAGACATACACGCGACTTACTTGTTGAATTCAAGAGTGACCTTCCAGGCTAGCACAGCAATCTGCCTTACTGCTGCTTCACAGGCAGCAGATGCCCAGGAGGCTGCACACCTTCCTGTGGCCAAAACTGAAATGTGGTCTGAATTGCTGGGTGCTGCTCTGGGTTGTCACTCGTTCAAGGTAATTGTCACCTGCGATCCAGCTGCTGCTTATATTAGCGGCACAGGGGATGCTCACCACTTCACCTTTTGGTATTCATAACCAGAGCTCTGGGTGGATGTCAGGCACATGCGTTGCCACTCACTCCTTCTCTCTTCTGCTCCACGCTGATCTGACTGAGCAGTGCATGTGCAGGAGGATAATGCCTGCTCTCATACCCACTCAGTAACTCTGGAGAACCAAGTGACTTAAGCCAAAAGCATTTTTACTACATTTCACTGCAAATTTAATTTCTTTATGATCATCAGTTACTGATTTTTTTTCGTCAGCCTGTCTATTCTAAATAGAGGCTCAAAGCCTTTTATGCTGGCTAAGGAAGTAATGATTTTCTCTGTAAAGAATCCTGTGGTTTCCTACAGCAGAAACTTTATCAGAATAAAATCAGAAGCAGCTAACGGTGACTGCAGGATTTTTAGCAAGCATGTGAGCTGGGATTGAAAGGAGCATTGGTTTTTTTTCTTCTTTGGCTTTGAATTTTTTCCTGGTTCAGTGAATTCTTTTTTCCATTTACTAGATTCATTTGGATTTTCAATATGTGGCATTAGTCTGAAGAGAATTATTTTCCTTTTAGAGTTATTTTAAACTGGAGAGCCCCTAAATATGTTCGCAGTATTTCTGTGTGGCACTGGTATTTTTGCCCGGCAGGACTCCCTCCACCTGAGGCGAAATCTTGCAGCCCCCTACACATTTCACACAGTACCTTATGGAGGGGAGGGCAAAGCACTTTAAATGGAGTGGCAAACTCTTGCATGTTGCTGAAAAGCCTCACCTCATGGCTAAAGTCCTGCCCAGTCAGAGGGATGCCTAGAAGCAGGAGAAGGACTGCGACCTGCCGTTGCTCCTCTGCTCCACATGGCCTGGGAGCAGACCCACCCCAGACCTGGTTCTGCTGCTTTAGACAGCTCAGGATGGAGAGCTCCTGTTTCCCATAGATCTGCAAGAGTCTTGGCAATTATATCTTTCTTACATTTCTTTCTTCCTTTTCTGCGGTGATAAAGGGGAGCTTCCAGCAACTGCATGCGGTGCCTTTGAAGAAGAGGAATTCAGCCTTGTTTGGACACATTGATGTTGATGTCTGTGAAATAGTTGGGTTGTGGTCTGTAATTTTCCTTTTTGCTACTGTCTTCCAGGTGCACACGTTCAGGGGCCCGCACTGGTGTGAATACTGCGCCAACTTTATGTGGGGCCTCATTGCTCAGGGAGTAAAATGTGCAGGTAACAGTCATTCAGTCTTCTTTTCCTAAGACCATCCTAATGTCATAACTATTTAATGTGCTGCCCGCTCCACCGTAACGCTGCATGGCAAGGGCCTGATCTGGCTGCTGTTAAAATCAAAGAAGGAATCGTGCCCACTCTGCTGATGATGGTTTCAGGTATCTGTTTCAGTAATGTCACCGCAGTGATGCCGAGCACCTCTCGAGCACTTACGGAGAGGAAATGATAATCATCATTAAGGAATTTTCTTCTCCCCTCCTTTTAGAATGAAGGAGAAAATAGATGCGTTGTTAGCTTTACTTCTTTCATACTGCCTGTATGTACTGGTAGAAGTGAGAAACTCACTGAGCATCTCAATGTACAAGGTGGGCATCAGCAAATTTCACGTGTGCTGCTGTGAAACACCCATTCAGGTTGATTTTATGTATAAGCCAGCAGACTCCCAGTGTGCCACAGACCCTAAGTGATGTCTCCTACTTGCAAACTGAAGAGAAAGAAAGAAAAGGGATGGTGAGCAGGAGATGTGTACTGAAATGTTACAGAAACATTCGGGTGCTGGTAGAAACGTATTACACGCATGGGTGTCACTGCGGGCATTTCTGGGATAAAGCCTCTGTGAAGTAAAACAATTTGACAGTTTTATTGATATGATTTTCCTGAAAAGAAAGGACATTCAGCTTTTTTCAAAGGCCAAAAAAAAAGGATCAAAGTGATCAAAATAGTTTACTATATTTAAAAAGTATTTTATGACATACTAGCAAGCAACCACATTTAAAAAATGGTGCAAAGAAATGTTGATGTATGAAGACCTGCATATGTTGCCCTGGAAACTGAATTTTCAAGCTAATTTAGGAAAATCTGCTCTGTCTAAAGCTTTCTGAAGTCTTATCCCCAGCAAATAAGAAGGTTTTTTATCACAGAACTGCAAAATAATATAAAACTTTAAATAGTGTATAGCCAAATAGGATTGAAAAATTTTAAAATCTTTCCCCTATAATTTCTTGAATGCAATATGCTGTTGTTACCGACTCTGCGCAGTCCATGATGTATTAGAGTACAGCTCTCTTTTAAGAAATGATTAGGTAAAAATGGTGTTTCCTTTCTCAGTATTTTCCCTCTACTAAGTATTTAGGGTTGCAGCCACATCCTTCACTTATGAGTGAAGATTGTTAGTACTCTTTACTTTTACTTTTTCCTTTTACCCTGATTTTGCACAGGGTGTACAGTGCTAGAGGAGAAAGGAAGCCTAATTGTATTCTTGAATTGTTTTCTGATTAAAGTACTCTTTTTTTGGTGACACATGAGCCAGTAATTGTGTCGTTTTCCTTTCTCACCTGAAGCAGATTCCTCAGTTTTGGCATTTAGGAGAAATAGCAAGTATTTTCCAGATTTATGTTAAATAACTTTGATCCAGAAAATCAATAAAAGCAAACAGTATCAAGGCTTGCAATGCTGCATGGCATTGTGGAATGAATAAATAATATTGCTTTTGTAATTAAACCCAAAGTGCTTATGATTTTATACTACCTTTTTTAAAAGAAAACAAACAACAAAACAAAATCCTAAAGTAGAGCTGATTTTCTGGTTTTATGCAGATTTTTCTAAATCAATGAATTTCCAGAAGCTTCCAAAGTCTGGTTTACTTGCCTCCTTATGAGGATGGTAATAAGTACTGCGTGTCTCCTCTTTCCTCCTTGCAGTGTAGAGGAACATATGTGTATTAGATGACTTCATAGGTTCAGAAACTATAATTAGGGCTTTCTGTCTGGTGTAAGAAGGGTTTCATCTTGCTGTTGGTAACTTCCAGTGATTTCTGTGATGTTATTTATATTTTAAAATCCCACGTCGTACAACTGGACTTCTTTGCTGAAGTGTCAGTGAAGCACTGGGGCAGGGGGAGGCTAAGGATTTTCAGGCTGTACTCGAGGTCACTAGGCACAACCAGGTGAGCTGCTGATGTGCAACAATGTCATCAGCTGGGGTGCGAGGAGGAGCCAGCAAGGAGCAGTGTGGTGGAGAGGTTGCTGAGCAATGTTTCCTCAGCCTGGCCAGTCTGGTTGCTGCAATGTGTCCTCTGTGGCTTGCTTGGGGTTGAGGAGCAGAGGAGACGGGCTTTCCCAAGGGCATGGGTTGCAGCCAGCCTGCCTTGCTTGTCCTCCCCTCACTGCCAGGCTAGCTTTTAGCTACTGGTCGACCTCAGTGATAGCTGACAGAGAGCTAGGGACTTCCCAGGCAATTTTATTCTCGGAAATTACATAGAAATCAGCGGGTGGGTAGAGGAGAGGGACTCCAGGCAGAGCCCCATGGAGGTGGAGACAGCAGGACAGGCTCAGCAGTCCGTAGTCTACCTTGTCTGTGCCTTACCTTCAGCAGTCTCTGCCTGCTCCCTTCAGCTGAGGCTATACAAGACATCAGAGCCAGAAGCTGTACAGATGTGGTCATTTTAGAGGAAAGTCAAAGGTATATAGAAATATATAGTGAGGACCTTCATAACCAATGTTAACACACTAGTGTGGAATTGCTCAAGCCTGAGTGCTGTGAGTTTGGCTGAGTTTACATGGGTCTTAGAGTGTTGGGTTGTTGGGTTTGTTTTGGTTTTTTTTTAAAGTAATCAATTTGCTTTTGAACGGAGCCATTTTAATATGGAAACATTGACACACAGTAAACGAGGAGCCTCATGAGGCCATTGCTTTTCAGAGTGGGTTTGTACTTCAGAAAAATGACAGCTTTTACAAGGAGGCAGCCCACTTGCATTCAAGTGGGGTTCAGTGCCGCTCCAGGGAAATCCACAAAATCTGTGTGGTGGTCTGTATAATCATTTTATTGAAAATACCTATGAGCAAAACTTCACTGATCATATGTAAATTTATACTTTTTAAAGCATTTGCTTTTTTAGCAAACAGTTGCACATCTCAAGAGGACTCTATTTGCTGTACAGAAGTGATAAGTTTAACGAATACAAATGGATTACTGCATGGGCTGCTCTCAACCATTTTAAATCCTCCTCTCTGCAGAAGCACAAAAACATGCAAGAAGATAAGTGTGGGACAGTCCAAGACTGGACAAGAAAGATAAATGTCACCCATTTCAGAAAGGAGGAGGAGCCAGAGAAAAAAGTGCAGCTTATTTCTAATGGCCGATAGATCAGTTTATGTTACACAAACTAAGCCAATCCCTTAAAAATAATAAACCAGAACTAAACATTTGTAACAGTACAGGTGCCATAGCAACCAGCAAGGATGCCTTAGCAACTTGAACTGCCTTGGCTTATGCTTTGTTGCAGTCCAGCATGACTGAATGTGTCCCTCTCTGCCAAAATACAGCCTCGAGCGCATTCAGTATTTTGTCAGGTACAGTCCTGTATGATTAATCCCCTGAAGACAGATTCTCCCTGGCTTATACTTGCTCGGATTTTATGGCAGACAAAGGAGAAGTGTGTCTTTTACTTCCATGAAGACAAGAGGTAAATGTAGGCACCGTGTTTGCCATCTGAAGGATGATTATTGGTTGAAGTAAGATGTTGGCTGTCATCTTGACTACAGAGGTTTTGGGATCAATGCAAGCCACCAAACATGGGAAGACTTTATTGTCTTCCAAATTAAGACTTACGGTGATGTCCAGGGTTTGGATCCTGTAGAAAATGAATTAGTGAACTTAATCTGACTTCTGCTGGAAGTATAGCCAGCAGAACAGGAATAATTTCTTTTTCCTTAAATGTTACTCTCTCAAATTTGATCTTTACTTCATCAACTTCTTTAAAGACAGATTTGCTTCCTTAGAGTGAATCCTTAGAACAGGCATCTGCCCTACTGCCTCAGAGGGTCATGCTTCCAATTTTTGCATCCTAGCCACAGGCCCTTAAAATTTTTGTGAGATGAAGACTCGTCTGTATGCAGAGAATCTGCCTTTTCTCATGGCATGCTCCATCTCCAGTGGGCTTTCATGCAGGCTTTTGCCGTATGTAGAAATGACTGAAGAAGTGTTTGAAATTATAATGCCACCAGCTTGTGTAAACATTGAAGCTCAGCAGAAACTTGTGAAGACTGAAGTGTTTACCCCAGCTCAAAATCCAATGCATGAATTTAAAAAAAATGTATCCTTAGTTACATTCACCTTACATAAAGCTCCCCTGTGCTCAGAGGCTCATCCCATTGCCCAGGATGTGTTTAGGAGAGAAATTATGACAATATCCAAAGAAAATTTGCAGATATGCAGCAAGGAGTTCATTTGGTGAATGATACAAACACTTAACACCCAGTAGTGTTAGAGAGAGAATAGAGTATGTTCTCAGAGACTAGAGGGTGGTATTTAATGATGCTGTTAGTGTACTACCCAATGCAGACTTATAGACAAGCAGACTAGTAGACTTGTCAAGCTGCTGCATGTGTCCTGTCCCCTTCCCCAGCCCATCAGAACTGTTGACGTTACTGTGTAATCTCCTTCCCCTGTTCCCTTTTGTTTGTTGTTCTGAATGAATAAGTGATTTAATCAGGATATTTTTTAGAAGAGGCTGGTTTAAGAGCATTAATTAGCTCATCTTAAAAAAAAAAAGATTTTTTTTTTTTTTAAACTGTATCTCACTGGATGCTTTTGATAGTGTTTTGGGCTGCTACTTTTAACACCAGGCAGCACCACCCTCTGAGGCTGTACGTGAAACATCATTTCTGCTGCCTTGATAGATTTGCTCTGAACTCTCTCAGCTGCCACCCATGTAGCAGTTGCCTATCTTTTGCTTTCCTTGGAGTACGTAACATCTCTCTGAAAAGCTGATAGAAATAAATTTGCAGCTGAACTAGCGGGGGGGGGGCGGGGGCGGTAGGGGGCAGTGCGGGCGGGGAGGGCAACCAGCTGCCACTGGCTGAGCCCAAGGAATATTGCTGCCAGCCCAGACCACAATAAGCCCCAGGAGTTCATTTTCAGAAAAGTTAAAAGTACAGTCTCAAAGCAGGATTGTTTTGTGAATTACTGCTTAAGTGTTTAATTTCCCCATTTCATCTGTTTCCTTCTCCAGCAAATGAAAAACATACAACTGCCCCATTTACTTCACTGTTTTGTTTTGCTTTGCTATTAAATCCCTTGTGTTGGACAACCCTATGTTGCTCCGCTGGTGTGTGAGAATGAAGGAAACCACAAAGGAGCCCACCCATCCTCAGGCATCAGTTATGCAGGCACAGTGCTTGTGCTTTCAGTCCCTGGAAGAACAGCTGATGCTCTTTGTGACAGTAACTCAGCAAAGGGGAAGGCAAGGCTCATCATGTTGCCCACTCTCGAGGTATTTTGCATGCCTTGGTCATGATAAGACCCCATTCTGCCCACTCTTGTACCTTAAGAACAAATCCAAACTTCTGAGATGCGCACCCAAATTTTGCTTTTTTCCCTGACCCTGGAGACCATGGACAGTCATCCCAAAGAGAGAACATGAGCAAAGCAAAGCCAAGCCACAGAGGTCTGGGCTATGGAAGGGGGCTGCTTGGAGAGCAGTCCCTGCCCACCTCAGGCAAGTGGTGGTGCTGTTGGAGGAGGTGCGCGCTGCCTGACAGGCTGTTCCACCTGCTCCGGATCTGCTGGTGTTTCTGCAAGGAATGAGCTCCAGCATTTTGAAGTGTTAATCAGGCAGCAGAGCTTTGCCTCAGAGCTGTTCCCATGGGGAAGATATTCTGGAGCTATACATTCTTGAAACTGTAAGTCCTAAAAGCAGCTTTATCTCCAAGCCCACACAGACCTGGAAGCCGTGAGCAAGCCAGCGGCCCATCAGGGGAGCTGTTGAGGAGGTAGGCAGGTGTCGTGGTAGGAAGCCAGGGAAGTTTTTGAACACGCTGACTCTGATCTTTCAAGACTTCCATAAAGTCAAACCATCACCACCAAACACGTCCAGCTTTTGGAAGCACAGATGTGTATTCTTTTGTTTTGGGATAAGGTGGATTGGCTTATTCCATGGGCTTTTTTTATTTCATAAGCCCTGATTTTTCTGTAGGGTTAGGTAATTTTGTTGCCAAGTATCTAGCTGCCCTCTAGAAATTCCTTCCTAAAGACTAGTGTACCCTGTAGTGCATGATACAGTAGCATGGATGATAGCAGGTTTGGGGGACCATACGCATATGTTTGGAATTTTTGCCATCGTGCTGCTTAATAGAGTGGATTAAGACTGGTAGAACTAAGGTTGCTTCCAGATGTGCATTGCACAATAAGTAGCACATACAGAAAGGCAGTGTAGCAGCTCCAGTGTGGCCACGTGGAAGAGGGCAGACCCTCATAGCATTCCCCTGCCTTGTTCTTGGAGGCACAAAATGCAGCACAGGGGGCCAGTGGGATTACTATGTTCATGTGGTTGTTCGCACACGCTGCATCCAAGGGAACAGAAAACTTTGCTTCCTCTGGTACAGAAAAGAGCGTTAAATTATTAAAGGAAAGCTACTAGCTCGTGACTGATTTATGAGAGCAAATTCATTTCTAACCTTTTCACCCTTGCAAAAGTAATGATGCCAATACTTCGTGCTTGTGTAGAACCCGTCGTCTTTGCGTGTTGCCTTGCCAGAGATGAGGGTGTTACCCAATCTTGCGGGTGCGGCAGCGGACCTGCCCAAGGCAACACACGATGCCAGCGCCCCAGCTCCGCACTTCCCACCCTCCCACAATTACCATAAGACCTCTGAAGAGTCTTTCAGAACTTTTTGCAGACAATGTAAATCTACCTTTTACCTCCTAAAGCTGCTCCTCAGAGTGACAAAATGCATAAATTTTCTTTGAGATAATTCAAAAATATAATTAGAGTGATGTATGTACCATGCGGTATGGTTCCAGTGGAGCGTGAACAGCAGCCATGTTAGCCTGTAAATCAAAACAGAGGAAATCTAAAACTGACTAAAGTCAAATCAGCAGTATAACAAAAAGCGACAGCTAAGTATATTTTAGTCTCTGCAAATATTTATAATGTGTGCTCATGGAGCAGTATTAATGTACATATATCTTTTGGCTCTGCTCATGCATTAATACGAACACGTTATTTGTTCTTTCAGCCCAGTGGACTAACAACAGTATTAGCTGTTTCTAAAACATTACCAAACCTTTTTCTAGGCATCATAGGAAACTATTGTCAGGCTGGCTTTAAATTTAATAACTCTCATAGAAGAAATGTCACAGACCACCTGAACTCCTAGATCAATTTGCTATTAAAGGCACGGCAGCTTATCACAGACTTCTAAACCTGTCATCTAAAATTACTTTTTTTTTTTCCCCAAAATTTCCAAACTTTCTTTAAACTCTTGAATTTATTACTGCATTTTTTGGTAACATTTGGTGTATTTGAAAGGTGGCCACAGTTTGATAGCACTGTAAAAAATAATAGTAAATGTGAGTTACAGTTCTAGTCCTGAGAAATCATCTCTGTATAAGGTGAAATTCTGATTAACTGAAGTCAGCAGAAGTTTTCCTATTGACCTGCAAGGGTTTATGACTGCATCTTTTAAATATGTCCTGTATTATTATAGGATTTATTAGCAGATACAGTGCTTTAGGGGGATTTTTCTCTAGCTCCTCACCAATTTGTATAGCCAGCCAGCCAGCAGGTAAGCTGTGATGAACTTCTGTAAGAAATGGATAAGGCTTCAGGTTACTTTAGATCCGGAGTAAACCTGCTAATGCCAACTTAGCCATTCTGGATTTATTTTTATATACCAAAAGTAAATAGACCCTACATTTGAAATGAAATGAATCCTCCTGGTCTTAAGGAACTCAGCCAAATTATGAAGCTCATGTGTGAAGAAGGCAAGCAGTCCTAAGACTTCACCATGCGGCAGCACACAGGGAGGTTCAGGACTCCACTTCCTTGTTCTTTCCTAGTTGATTCTAAAATAATGGGTTTCAAAGCTTTCATGAAGCATCTACAATGAGAACAGAAGACATTTTTATTTAATAATATGTAATTTGCAGCATAATTTATGTCTTACAGTACTAACAAGCAAGCTGAGTATAGTTAGAGCATAAGGGTGGCACATTCCCAGTGCTTTATGGAGAGGAAGACTGACCTCCTGCCGTTATGCTTTTTACCTTGTTGGAGTTAGCAAGACATTATCCTTCATCCTAGTTATCAACTGAACCAGAGACTAGTGCCTGAGACATGGCTGTTCTGCCTTCCGTGAAGTATTGTTAGCTGGGGAGGGGGGCCCAACTGGTAGGAAGTACAGCACTGGCGAGTTTCAGCTTTGTTGGAAAAACAATTGTTCTGTTGCAAATTCACTGAAATCTCCTACAAGTATTTACTGATGTGGAATTGCTAAAGTTAGGTGGTCCCCTACGCTTACATAGGAGGCAAAGAGCCTTGATTATTAGAAGGATACCACACAGCCCAGTAATACTGAAAGTAGTGCTCATGCACGTTCTAACCATTAGGTATCTAAAATATTTCTCAGTTTTCAATGTTTCTCAGGAGTGTTTGTAAGCCTTAAGCAGTGGGCTGGTACCTTAATGAACTGCAGAGGAAGAACAAATGAGAAATGAGAAAAGTTGACATTTGCATTTGTGAATATTTTTCTGGTATTAATGAGGTCAGATCCAAAGTCCATTTGAATCTATAGGATTAGCTATAACAATTATTTTCAGAAGCAAGGTTTTCACATTGAAAACGTCTCTGTAAGTTAGGTATTTTAATGAAACTGTCTTGTATATAAATATAATTAGGATCATCTCAGTGAATGTGATAATTCTTTTAAGTCAAGTATAAGATACTTGGAAGGATGTTTTTCCTTTTTTTGGTATGTTTTAGTCTTAATTATCCTTGGATTCCCAGAAACATAACTCTGAGCTATATTGCTGTCTGTATGAAGCAGCTAATTTGCACTCAGAATTGCTCATGAGTCCTCATGGGTGAGACACAGCCGTTCCAGTCATGTGGACATCAGTTTTGACAGACATACTAGAGCATTTCACGCATGTTGGAATTGGTGCGTCTTGCAGCAATTTTAGGAATTCTTTGTATAATATTAATATTTGCATTTGTAAATACTATTATTGCAAAATTAAGGTTTCAAAATGAAGGAGATCAAGAATTAGGATTTCCTATGTGGTCTTAATTTGCTTTCCTTCTCTCTGTGTGTGTGCGTGTGTGTGCGTGTGTGTGCGTGTGTGTGCGTGTGTGTGTGTGTGTGTGTGTTAAGAGGTTGCCTCTAGTTATTTGACTACTTATTTTTACTCCACAACTTCATCTTTATTCTGAAAGCAAAATGGATGGTACTTGCTTGATAGCACTTATTAAGTATTTTGTCGTCTTCTTATTAAAAGTGCAGATCTTACTAACGGCACACTATTCAAACCTTACACCAAAGATGAGTTATTTTTCTTGTGCATTTCCACAAACATTTAATAAATTTGTTTCTGCAAGACCCAGAGGAGGCAAGAACAGCTTCACCTTTCCATGTTACTCCTGAAGCACTGAGACACTAAAGGGTTCAGGTCACATGTTTCCAATGCATTTGGGTTCCCTATTTAAAGCACAGAAGGATCTGGTT
Source organism: Bucorvus abyssinicus (assembly GCA_009769605.1). Taxonomy (NCBI): domain Eukaryota; kingdom Metazoa; phylum Chordata; class Aves; order Bucerotiformes; family Bucorvidae; genus Bucorvus; species Bucorvus abyssinicus. The sequence continues at coordinate 20,647,061 of CM020029.1, read as the reverse complement.
TTTCAAAATTCAGGCAAAATGAAGCACTGGGCACAGGTAGTTAAAGCGTAGGTAGAGCTGCCCTTGTCTGCATTGGCTGGTGTGCTCAGAGTTTCTTCGTTCCACACCCCAGAACCCAGGCAGGGTAAATGCTGTGCATGAAGAGATTTTGAGGCTGTGTGGTCTTGCACCTTCCAATTTGGGGTCCTAGAGCACGTGGTTAAATGTGGGATTTAAATAAGTACTGGGGTGAAAGCAATTGCTTAGTCTGTTACTGTTTCCTCTCTGACACTAATGAGTCAACTGAGCGTATGCTGAAGGAACCCGAGTGAACAAACTGAACTTCTCCACATCTGGCTGGACAGCGGTTGAACACGCCACAGCCTCGGGCTCTGGAACAACCAGCCGAGAATGCAGCTTCTGGGGCAAGCCCAGGAGAGGGCTGTGGGTCAAAGCAAGCCACCAAGGCTGACAAGGGTGGGCCCCCATGGTACCCCCCAGTGGTACTGCTTGTTCGGGGAGCTGAGTATTGCATTGTATGGCTTTGCCTATGGTGGACTTCACAATACAAAGCCACAGCCAGGTGGGAAATTCAGCATTCGCAACTCCCTGTCTTGTGCATTAATTGCTTCTTGCAAGGAAGGGAGTTGGTCCTGCACAGAAATAGCTAAAGAGAATTGTAATCAACCATTGCATCTGGATCAGGATCAGTGCGAGTTTTGACTGATTGAAGGTGACGTGCTGAACTTTAATTGCAACCAGAGATTGGCCATTTTATAGAGGATCCTAAGTGACAAAGCTGGTTGCTTTACAGGCCTTCTAAGTAAAGAAAGTGCTTTTAGCAGCAGGCTGCAGCTGACTTGGTGGCAATTAAACTTAGCAATGAATTCTGGATTTTACTGTTTTGGGAAGAACAAAGTCAAATAATCTGTGGAGCATTAATGAAAGTGCAAGTAGTGGCAAAATCAGCTGGATTGAAATATGAAGGGAATCTGTATAGACAGATACTTAGTACTGCAGTGGGAGAGGAAAGTACAGTTTTTCATCAAGGCATTGATCCCTCAAGCTCCTACATCCCTTAATTCTACAGAAATCCAGGGGACTCCGAATGGCAATGCAGCGAGGTACAGAAATGCTTGCACAACTCGACTCTTGGTATCTACCACATGCACGTCGGAGTGTGGCAAATGCCCTGACTGCAAAGTGCCTCCTGTATTGCTGGTTGCTATTTCCGCACAAGCACCCACGAGTCTGCATTGTAAAACAGGAGAAGTGGCAGTGGGGCAGCGCAGGAGGCTGCTTGTTCCACGGGCCTGATGAATGTGTTGCTCACGGTGTATGCTTAGCTGAAGGGAGCCTTTATTGCTCTTCCCATCTGCACTGTATAATTGGGGGTGTTTTCCAAGATCTTTCATTCCCAAAACCTGAGCGTTATGTTTTGAGTGGTTTTTAGGCAGAACAAACATTTTTCTGTAACCTGATTTCAGTTAAGTTTCACTTAAACTATATCATTCTCAATGTGTTTACAACAAAGCTGTGGAGATGTTTGTTTATGTTTTAAAAAAATGCAAATTTTTCCTAAGTAATTTTTAAAGAGAATTGTTTTGGTGCCTACCAACACCTTGTTTCAGAAACACCCTGTTTCAGAAACTGCATCAGAATTGCAGACACTGTGACTTAGCCAAGTCCTTTCTAAACTGCTTGGTAGCAGGAAACCACAAACTAGCTTGGTGACCCCTATGTCTGTCTTTCATCCCTGTCACTAACAACACTAAACATGGACTGCCACACCTGGCAAGAGCATAGGGGTCCCTGGAGTGGTTCAGATCTCAGGGCTGCCTTGCCAGCATATTTTGCTGAGGGGTTGTAACCTCCTGAGACCCAGTCCCTACCTTCATTTCCACAGGAGGTGTCTTAAGTGCCACAGTCCAGGACTGCAAGCTGTAAGTGTTAGGAAATCTCCAGCAATTGGGAACTGTGATAGCAACATATGTAATAGTGGTGGGGAACATAACTGACCCTTGGATCCTGATTTGAAAAACCGTATGGAAAATTTGTCACTTTATGTTAGATCTTCTAGTGATAGAAGTAATGTCTTGGGTAGAAAATCTGTCTTATTTCAGGTCTATCCCTGCCTCGCACATTTGATGGTTAAGGGGCCTCAACAGAAGTCATGGTTGTGAGATCAGGTCAGATCCTGCAGGAGCTGTACGTACATACCCCTCAGTACTGACCTCCGGATGCATTTTCACCAAACACCAGCCTAATCAACGTTTCGTTTTTCTCTCAGATTGTGGTTTAAACGTGCACAAGCAATGTTCCAAGATGGTCCCAAATGACTGCAAGCCAGACCTGAAGCATGTCAAAAAAGTGTACAGCTGTGACCTTACAACGCTAGTAAAAGCACACTTCACCAAGAGACCAATGGTAGTAGATATGTGCATTAGGGAAATTGAATCTAGAGGTAAGACGTAGTTAATAGACTTTCCTTGTTTTACTGATAATCCATTCAGATTGATTTGGGTCATCTTGCTTTCTGCTGAATGTATGATTGCTGAAAACAGATTTGCACAAGACATTTTATGACTGCCAATTACCCTGCACAGCTAATATTATACTTTGCATTATTTCATGGTTCGTACCCATTTATAATTTTTATAGATTCTGCTAGAACTTGCTTAATGGACAATTACTGCTTTACAGTTACGTATTGTCACCTGTCTTTCTAGTAATACTTTTATTAAAAAATTTAAGTGAATGTGCTAGAACAAGGGTAGTTAGTATTGATGCGTTCCCTCTTGCTAGTTCCCCTAGCTCACATGGAGTATCCCTTTCTAGAATGAGAGTATTCGTTTTCATTCTGAAATAATGACTCAACATCAAGTATGCTAATCTCAGTTATTTTTAAATTGGTTGTAATTGGTTTAATATGTTTCTTCAGCTCTGAAATAATTTGCATCAACATAATTTAGTGCTGATATAACAAGGCAGCTAATGCAAGGGTCAGGGTTAAAAGGTCAGGATAAGAGTTCATTCTGAAAGAAAAGCCTGATAAGGCTTTTAAAACGTATCTGCTTTTTCTGCCTTAAATGAAGAACCTAGTAATGGAAGAACTGGGTGGAAGGAAAACGTAAAATAAAGAATAATTTTAATCTTGTTAAAATGTTCATTGCAGGTCTTAATTCCGAAGGACTATACAGAGTCTCAGGATTTAGTGATCTTATCGAAGATGTCAAAATGGCATTTGATAGAGGTACAGTCTTTCCTGCATGCTGGAACTTTGTGCTGATGTGTTAAATATACACAGTTTTTCTATGCAGCCTCTGTTTCATGCTCCACTGCATCAGTGGTCTGAAGGAGTCCAGCGGCTGTGCTAGCAGAAGGGGACCCTCCCCATCAGAAAAGCGTATCGACTTCACTTTGGCCTTTATTACCAAACTCTGCTTTTCTCCTTCCATCAGTATCTGTGCTTTAGTAATGATATGCGCAAGAAAGGACAAAGCTTTCTGAACTAGTGCCCTAGTTTGCAAGTGAAAATATCCTCAGGAGGGCGGGGAAGGGATAGAGGACAAGTGGTAAAGTACCTTAAGAGGGCTGTGCAACTTAAATCCATCTTTCTGGATGAAAGCTCCGAAATAATAAGGTGAATACAGTCGTGCAAATGAAGTTTGAATTACTACAGTTAAAAAGAAGGTCAGTGAGAACAAAAACTCTTTGCTCTGAGAAAAGGCAGTGGGACAATTAAAGGCTTTCCAGCTGCAGTCCCCCTCCCTATGCCAGTAGAAATCGATGCCAAAATCCATGCTGGAAACTCTTTCTCCTGTTTCTTTGGAGGACTGGACTTACTTTGACAGCATCTGCCTCCCCTGCAGCATTAGCAGGATGGAGACATGCTGGAGAAGCCAAAAACTGGATCGGTGTCCACTGCAGTCAGGAGTAGATAGTATGCTGTAGCTAAATGGTGAACACATGTTTTTCCCATAAAATGGGGAGGCTGTGGAATAAGTTGGTTTTCTTTCTTTTCCTTTTTTTCCCCAGACTCCCCTGATTTCTCATCATTAACAAATGTGTTGTTTGGCAACACATTTTGTTCAGAAATAGCTAAATTCCACACATTAATACACAATAGATACTGCTGGATCACGCAGACAGGATTTTTTCAAAAAAAAAAAAACCAAAACCTGCGTTCTTTGCAATTATTTGAGATGAAGAAAGGATAAGTTTCTTTGTAAAATGCTTGAGGTTTTCACCCTGAAATGATGAACTTCACAGCCCAGTAACTCTGTTTTGCTTATAAAATCCAAAATCTGTAGCTGTGTCATTTTTAATGTTTGCTTAAGCAAGTTCTGTTTTTCTGCTTTACATCTGTTTACATTTCCAAGGCTTTAATATCAGTGCCTTCTTCACACAGATGGGGAAAAAGCTGATATTTCTGTGAATATGTATGAAGATATCAATATTATCACTGGTGCACTTAAACTGTACTTCAGGGATTTGCCAATTCCACTCATCACGTATGATGCCTACCCAAAGTTTATAGAGTCTGCAAGTAAGTGTAACACATTTTCCTCCTGGTATTCATCCTCAAGCTTTGCTTCTTTTTGTGCAGTACTTGCCTCTTCACTTAACAGCTGTCCCATCAGCTCTTGCCCTGCATGCCCTGTTTAGTAAGGATTGCAGGAGTAAATATGCACCGCACACTGCCATGGCTGTGTGGTGCTGTGTGATTGGGGTTACATTTTTCTTTGCCTTTGTCACCAGGAGTGCTTCCTTTTCATCACACATTATCGATTACATTGCTTTGTATGTCTTGCAGGAATCCCTGGCACTTGACAGTGAGATTTTAAGTCTGTTGGTTTTATCTTGCCAGAATGAAGATGATTTATGAAAATTTTTAGAAATAAGTCATTTGTTTCTAGACATGTCCATTTTGAGTGTTCTCTTAAGCTGATATGGCCTCCTTCAAGGCTGGCCTCACAAACAGTGAGTCTGCAAGCATGAAGCACAGCTGGAAGATCTCTCCGAAGCATCCTGGCTGCCTGAAACATCTCTGCAATGTAGCAGTCACACCTGGAAAGGTGTGAGGTAGCTGTGGATAGAAAACAAGGGCTGGATGCTGGCCTTACCACCCTGTGGAGAAGGCTCCTTCCAAGTAATATGGACACAGCCAAAGATGGTGATGGCAAATTTCCCAGTACCTTCTGCTGTCCCAGAGTTGCACCTGTAGATTATTTGTGCAAAACTAGTCCAGTCAGCAGGATTGCCTGGGGAATCTTTTTTTAGTACGCTGCAGGAAATCTTATGGTGGAGAGCAGTTTGCTTTGGGGAGTTTTCTTTGTCCAAAACCGGTCACATCCTGATGGTGCTGTGAGGACAGGCAAATCCTCCACTATGAGGTTTGGATAGGTTCTGAAAATCAGTAATCCAGCAGACCTGTGAGACCCTATCTTCTCTGCAGGCCACTGTTGTTGTCTTTCTGTGTGTGAATTCTGGCTGTACATGTGGTGACAGTTGAACACCTGTATTTCAGAAACCACCGATCCTGATGAACAGCTGGAAATTCTCCATGAGGCGCTGAAACTGCTGCCGCCTGCACACTGTGAAACATTACGGTATCTCATGGCCCATCTGAAGAGGTAGGTGGACTAGATGGGAAGAAGTCTAAGCTGAGCTCATTTTTAGCAAAGTCCGTGTTAGGACCTCCAGAGTAGTCTGGGCAAGGCCCACCAAGTCCTGGAGATGGGCTGTGGCAGGCACTCATAGTCTGCAAAGCAGCGAATACCCAAACACTTTTGTTGATCCACTTAAAGCGCTTGCAATGCACTTAAAGAAAATAAGTAAAAACCCCCTCAGCTTTGAAGCACGAAAGACATCTGCCTGACAAATTTGCTTTATATTTAAGGTTACAATGAATATATATGGTAAAAAAAGCTGTGAATACCTCTGGGAGTAACAAGTAACTCCCTGTGCAAGGAACTAATACAGCTTAATGGCTATAGACTGGTGTCTTTTTCTGCTAAGTCTTGTCTACCCTGGTTGTCCCTGATGCCCTAAAAAAGATCGGCACACACCAGCCTTGAGCTGACACCAGTTAGGCACAGTGTTAATTGGCCCTCCAGCCACACATCTGGTGGGGTCTGCCAGTCATTCCCCATCAGCATGGAGCCCCTTGTTCACCTGCTGCCTTCTCAAAACGGTAAGAGCATAATTTCTGTCTGAGGTTTCTCCTGCTCCCTGAGACATGATTGAAGTTGGTCAGTAGGCTGAAAAATTGTGAGAGAGACTGATGGATGAATACCCAGTACCACAGCACAGCTTCTATTTCTTTCAGGAAAGCAGGGGAAAAAATCAATATGGTATGTCAGGCACACATTTTAGTTTCTCGAGTAACATGAACTTATTGTCAATATATAAGAATCATTCCCTTTCCTTAGAAAAATACTTAATTTTAAGCTCTCTTCTGCTTCTTTTCCTTTTGTAGTTCTTCTACATGAAGAACTATGTTGAATCTACTGAATGCCTCGGGCGAAATTCAGCTACAGGGTTTCTGCCTGATTTGTCCATTTATTTCACTGACATTTCTAATGGATGTTTTAGAACAGGCACAAGGGTGAGAGATGTGGAAACAAAAACATCCACCTTACTGCTTGTGAAGTGTGAAGTTAATTTTTCCTTGCCCTATTCAAGAGTAGCTCTTGCTGCTCTAGTTAGCAAGTTGCTTTTGCACATCCTGCTTCTGGTGCAGGTGAATGATGAGGTAGAAAGGTGACAAAATTCATTCGTTTTTAAACTTCCTTTTAATACATTTGCTAAAAAGAGCTGTGGTGCTTGAAGGCTGTTGTCTTGCTGCTGAATTCAGGTAATCAGACAGAGCTCCTTTATTTGGAATAACTATAGACTGAAGACACAGTAACTTGGAAACAGCAGTCTGACTTGGTTTAAAGTAAAAATTAAGGCAGAAGGGGAAAAAAAAGGAAGAAGAATCTAGTGGGGTTGGTTTGGGGGTTTTTTTTTTGTATACCAAAGGATTTGTTCATGCAATGCAAGATGCTGCAGTGGTAAAAAGAGAAGTAATTTTGCCAGACTTTTTCAGTGGCTGCCCCTGAATTGTTAATTGTTTCTGAGAACCCTTACAGATTCTTTGAACCATAGTGTGTATTAAAACATGTGCATAACCTGAATTTATTTCCTTGAGCTGTGTACTTCACCAGGACAAACCAAGGCAGAACCTTGGGCTTCAAGGCATGTTGGTGTCCGCTGCATTCGTTGCCGTGGACAGCACCGATGGGCACACTCGGTGTCCCAGTACTGCAGGCGGGCTGTCCTCCTCCTGCCCTCCCTGTGCAGGACTCTCCATTCTGAATGCTGAGACAGAGCAGCGCAGGAGAGCGCGAGCTGCCTCTGAGCCCACTTTAAGAAATACCATCCCTTGACCCCAGACACCATCGTGGTTGGGCAGCAGTGACCCTTCTGGCGTCTGCTGAGCAGACATGTTTCTGCACTAGCCCCGGCAGAGGTTGCCTCTCCTGTAGGTATAGTTCTTGGTCAAATTACATTTCTGGAGGTGGCCTGCAAACATGCCCTGCAGCAGGGCCTCAGCCCACAGCTTTGAACAGGTCAGATTCCTGTGGAGCAGCAGAACGTGGCCTCCCTGCCTCCTCCTCCTCCTCCTCTGCAGATGGGAACCAGGTGGCGGGAGGCTCCCCTGAGCTGGGGGCTCGGCTGTTCGGCAGCTGCTGAGGACCCCCGGATAGGGAAGGGTGGAAGTGGGCCTGTCAGAGCACAGGTTTAACGGCCTGTTGAGACTGCCATGCAAATGAGGTTACAGTGAGACCCTGGTGGTTTCAAAGCCACCCCAAAGTGATATTTCACTTTTTTTTCGTACACACCGCAAGACATAATTTGTCTTGAGGAGGAACCAGGCATCCAGCTCAGCAGGGTTAGCCTGTAGTGCCTAGAGGCAGGGAATTCTCGTGTGATGTGCTTCACCACCGTTGCCGTTGTATGCACGAGAGAGGGGCAGTCTGACCGTGTGGAGCCATGCCACCAGGGCACCCTGGGCAGACCCCACCTGGGAGGGCAACAACAGCACATCTCTAGTGACCGTAAAACTGTTACCGTAATAACAAACACGGTCTGCTCCCCATAGGAACGGCCTCCAAACAGTGCCACTGTAAAGAGCAAAAGCAAAACTGCTCTCATTTGTCTGAGTTCACCCCTCAGCCCCCTCCCTCGCCACAGAGTAGTGATCCCTCCTGCAAGTAAACAGGGTCTGTGTGTGTGTGTTAGGAGGACCAAGACATCTGACTCACCATAAACCCGCACAGCATTTACACTCACTAACGCTGAGTGTGTCACCCAACACCTCCGTACACATCCTGCTGGGAACGGCGGCCTCGCCTCGGCTTTGGGGAAAAGCAGACATTTCTATGCAGTTTTCCTGGTTTTCAGGCATATGCAGGCATAGTTTGGCGTGGAAGCAATGTGAAAAGCACTGTCCTGTTTTTTTCCAGAGTAACACTCCATGAAAAGGAGAATCTGATGAGTGCGGAGAATCTGGGCATAGTTTTTGGACCAACTCTTATGAGAGCGCCAGAACTGGATGCGATGGCTGCATTGAATGACATCCGTTATCAGAGACTTGTGGTGGAGATGCTTATAAAAAATGAAGACATTTTATTTTGAATATTTTGGGGGTTTTGTAATAAAAAAGGAAGCAACAGTGTTCTATGGATGAAGGAATATTTTAAAGTAATTTAATGGCTACTGTCGCTGAATTCCGTATTTGCTAGAGCTTTCGATGTATTCAGGATAAAAATGAAGAAACTCTTTGTCGTTTCTGTAGTGCCATTCAGCTGATGTTGAAAAGGGTTAACACATACTTTCCAGTACTAGTAATCCTGGGTGTTTATCATGTTTAAATAAAAAACAAAAAGCCTAAAGCTATTGCATGATTTGCTCCCTGTTCTCCCTGTTCTGGTGAGACTCATTCCATGAAGAAAACAACTGAACTGGTGCAGCATCTTTGTTCTGGATAGTTTGTGATTGTAATTCAGCATGTTCCTCCGTGTAAACCTGTTGTGAATTTGCTTTATGTTCTATGTAATTGGTTTCTGATACTAAAAAGAAGGACAGCTTATGTGAAATGGAGCCTCCGGCAGTTTATTGGCATTTCATATCATTCTCTGCCACTTTTGGGGCTGATTTCTTCTTGGGTTTCTTTCAGGTTTTTCATCAGATAGTAATTTGTTTTTAACAGAAACAAAATGTGTACTTTAAATGTTATTTTAAGTAATTCTCCATGATGTTTATGGTGGTTGCAGTGAAACCTGCAATGCTGAACAGTGTTCCTTTATTATTATTGCTATTTCAATTGTAATTTTGTATTTTTATCTGGCATGCATATATTAATTTATTAAATTTTGCTTTTAGAACTCTAACATTAAGCTATTTATTTTTACTTTACGAACATGTTTCAAAAATACTGTTTGTTTCCTTTTTTACATTGGCCCTTTAACCCTGAACAGCCTCTGACTTTAAAAGAAGTGAGTTAGATTTGTTACCGTTTTTGACAAGGCCATTCTGATCTAAATACTTTGCTAAGAGTTCCCACAACTTCCTCTTTAGTTTGAAAATTTTTCTTTATTGTCCAAGCTGCCTCTCAACAATGCTTCAGAACTCTTACACCAAACAAAAAAATTACTGTCAAGCCATCTACTACTTCATATTCTATATCTATGGTTATCATTACCTGTGTTGCAGTTTACCATTACACAGTTGTAGCTGCCCAGAGTAGATGGATACACCACTGAATTTTGAATGCAAATATGCCACAAAACACTTGCTTTATGCTTAAAGTGTTCAGCGCTGGTGCAAGCACTTTGGCCTGCCCTGCAGATGGTTCTTAGCTGCCTAATGCGGTTCGACCATGACTTCATGTGAAAGGCAAATGACCAAAGCTTATAAACAATTTCTCTGTTCTCTCTGATAAAGCAATGCTTGGAAGATCACTTGTCATCAGCCTTGCTGCAGCCCCTCTGTTGCAGACACCCCATCCGTTGATGGTCTGTCTCCAGGAGCACTTCCTAGCATGGCATGAACGTCTGCTCCAGTGGATTAGCTGTCCCTGGGCGGGTGCACGTGGAGTTTCACACAGGGGTGGTTTGCAGTCCTTACAAGTGTTGATTTCTCCATTTCTACGGTTTTTCATAAGAAAAAATGATATTGCCAGTGAGCTTGGTTTGGCACGATTAGAATTCTCTGTGCTGTAATCCTAACCCTAAACACTCCCTCCCCGGTTTCTGGCAGCACTGCTGCAGCCAGGAGTGGCAGGTGAAGCAGCAGTGTTGCTTGTGACTGAACAGTGTCTCCACGTCACCTACCTGGCTCTTGTTCTTCATTGTCTTGTGCATGGGAAATTACTAATATCAGGGAAGATCAATGGCAAATGGCACATTGATTCGATTCAAAACTCCTGAGGGAAGACTTTGGAGCCTAATTATTTTGACTAACACTGGAAATGTAAATACCAAGGAAAGCCGAACCCCATGGTACAAGACAGAGTAGAGGAACCGGTGTAAACAGGGATAGAAAAGAGGTGTGAGAATGAAGCAGCAGGTTCTGGAAGAGGTGTAGCTGCCCTCAGAGAGGCAAGGACTGGCAAAAGGCCTGACTTGAAGGGCTGGCAATAAAAGAAGGGAAAAAGGAGAAAGGAGTGAATGAGCGTGGGCCCTGCAGGGAAGAAAGATGTAAGGAGATGCTGGGATTATAGGGACGCTTTGGCTGGGCACCTTCCCTCACGCCAGCCCCAAAGGAGAGCAGCCAAGCGAGGCTGCTTAGGCAGCTGGGAGGTTTCACTGTTTCCCTCCTTTCAGGCAGCTAACACCATCCAGAGGAGGAGGAATAATTCCCTACCAATTGCAACCAGCTGTGCTCCCTTCCTGTCAGCAATAAGGTGCCTCCCTCTATCTACCCACCCACCACTTACCCCCTTCCCTTATGTGCCCAGCCAGGAGAAGAGAAGGTAGCTCTCTCCTACAGCTCCCCTGGAAGTGGGGAATGAAGTATCCCAGGATGGAAGGGATGTGATTGCACACTGGTAAGCGTATGGGGAATGGTGCTCTGGGCTGGGTGGCTGCAGGGAGCTGCTGAAGTGGCAGAGCAAGGGGAGGTTTTGAAAGTCTTTAAAGTATCATCCTTCTGCCTTTTTGTTTTTTAATCTTCTGTAGCACTAAAAGTGATTTTTTTTATTCTAACTGCTGTATTAATAAGTGCATGTTATCACTTTATCTATCCCAATGAATGTACACAGGTGGAAAACTATATATAGTTTTATGTATAGTTTAACTAGTCTCCAACCACAGCCTTACCCCAGCCCAAGAGCAATGGTCCACATGCTCCCGAGTTGCATCTGCACTGCACTCTCCAGCAGCTGTATATGTTCATCATTATCTTGTTCTAAAAGACAGCTCCTAAATATACTGCATTTCCCCCTGCTGTCTTGACAGCATGTGATGTGGTTCCTCTCTCCTGTGTTGCTGAATGGCCCTGAGTATCCTTGTCCTCAGGCTGTCTGTTACTCCTGCCTTCCCTTCCAGGGTACCTCACAGTGGCTCTGGTTTGGCCCTTCTCAATGTCCAGTCACTGCAGTCAGCTCTCAGCATCTTGGCATGGCAGCACTCCTATGTCATCAGGTCTGTGATCAGGCAGTAGGATTTTTTTCTAAATAATGCTGGCAAGGTTTTGCACGCACACGTTTGACCCACATTACGCTGCAGTGTTTGCATTACTTGTTATGTGCTTGCCCCAACACCTAATGCCTAACAGCCAGCCATGGCAAAAGCATCCTTTTCTCAAAGCAGCTGCAGCAGCTGATACGGGTTATGGCCTTAAGAGAAGGGCATGGCTCGAGAAGGGCATAGCTCTGGCTGTGGTGGTGGCACTCCATGTCCTGTGGCACTCCATGTCCTTTGGCAGCCCCAGCAAGCCAGAGGAGACATCGGCTTACCTGAGTGAAAGGCATCTGCTGGTCCCCATTGCTGCACAAGCAAACCTGAGTTAGGTAGTGGAAGTCCCACTTCTAAAGTGTATAGCAGGAAGCATGTAGTAAATGGGAGTAATAAGAATAATTACATTTTCTTCTTGTGTGAAATACCCAGTCCCTCTGTCTCGGCGCAGCAGCAAGTGGGTGCTGCTAACACTAACGTCTGCTGCCCTCGCTTTACAGATGCTTTCAACTGCATTTAAAAGTAGTGATGGCCACTCAGAGGTGTGAAGCTGGATCAGTCAGAGAAGAAACACCCAAACCAGCAAGCCTAGATTCACTTTGGGGGTAATCAATCTCTCCAATGCATGCAGGGCAAACAAGGCTTTTTTAGCTCCTACCAAATGCCAGTCTCCCGCTGGAGATGCCCTTTTTCCAGCAGAGTTTAACAAGTGATTACAAGCATGGAAGTTCCTGCAGGAAAGGAGAGAGCTTAAATGGGGACCCACTGCTGAGAGAACAGCAGTTGGTTTGGAAAAAAAGAAACCAAACCAAAAAAACCCACAAACCAAATAAAAGAACCCCCAAAACATTTAATTGTGATCTCTCATTAAGCGCATAGGCAAAGCCTCCATTCTAATCTTGGTTTTTGTTACTATCCTAATGACACTCTGATCTTTCCTGGTAATGCGGAAATAAACGTTATCTCTGCAATGAATTTGATCCTCCTTTTTGCTAAGCAGGAAGATACTTTGCATGAGCATATAAGAAATAACATTATTTAAATTTTATTTATTCAAATTCTTAATGAAATGCAGAAAATTAGTATTTTTAGTATTTGTATTAGTTGAATGACAATGCCTAGGTATGAATTAAATGGCAATATCCCAGGTCTACAAGAAGTAAAGGTTATAACTAAGTTGATTTGTCCTCTGGAGGAATTGGTTTTCATGATGAATGCACGTTATCTCTAGTTCAGGAGTTGACTGTCTCCAGTGCCACGGGGTGCATGTCTACAGCACAATGTGGGGCTGGGCAGAGACACTGGAGCCACCTCACTGGCAACATCTTATCAGAAGGCAGTTGGCCACAATCAAAAAGATGGGAAAAAACTTTTCCCTCAGACTTCTAAGGAAGAAATGAAGGGCACTGGCAAGAAGTATGAGTTGGTAACAGTCAAGAAACTTGCACAGAGCATGAGAGAAAGCAAGTCTTCATCAAGGATAAAGGAAGGCAAAATTATTAAAAATAGTAGAGGCAGTGAATAACACAAAAATGTATGTCCGGCAAAAATGCAATATCAGAACTATTGGGGGGAAAAGCTATTTGGGATGGTGCTTGGGGGCACAATTAGGAACTTTAAGATGAAAAGGGGAAAAAAGGTAGAAATCTTGAGGCAGTTTCAGGAAAAAAGTCCCAGCAGTGCATTAGCCCAGTGGTTTAGCACCGGGTTACTTGACCTCTTATCAGCTGGACCAGGCTTCTGAAACTTGCTGCAAAAGATTTCGCAGCTGGAGACAGGCTGGGGAGAGAGCTCCTTGGTCCATGCCTCCCTCCCAGCAGACCCGCAGCGATGCATGGCAGCCTGGCACCTGTGTGGCATGTTGCACCCGCTACACAGGGCACGCAGGACACCCCTCGGGAGAGCAGCACGTGAGTTCCCCACGTCCCTGGCCTGGGTGCAGGGCTTCTTCCCTGGATGGGGGCTATTTCTGCCTCTGGCTTCCTGCCAAAGGGATACATCGCCATCCCTGTTTCAGACTGCGGGGCAGAGGGGAAAAAAGCTGCATGCTGAGGCCATGTGCAAGGAGCCTGTGACAAGGCTTTAGGAGAGCTCTGTGATGAGGGAAGCAAGCTGCCTTCCAAAACAAGAATGAGAACTTCTGTTTATGTCAGACTAAAGGACAGGATGGGGAAAAAAATGGTGTTTATGATTTTATGCAATACCAAAGTTCTCCTGCCCTTCCCCCTCCAATGGCAAAGGAAGAAATAAAGGCTTCTAAAAGACATATATAATATAATCTCTCTGTTCCTGACCTAATTTTTGCATGCTGCTAAATGTTCTGCAATGTTTTTATTATAGCTATAATTATATTGCAATAAGGGAAAAAAACATTTAGTGAACCTAGCAATCATGGATTTCTTTTTTAGTCGTGCAAAATTACTGCTTAGCAACTGCACATCATCCCTAGAAAGCTTATGTAATGCAAGAGAAGGAGGGTTAGGAGATGTGTTGTGGATTAAAGTCATTGCAAAGGAAATCATGTAAGGCAAGAGCGCCTTCTGCTTCGCTCACGTGCTAGCAGGGGAGTAAGTAAATGGCAGAGGACACGTGCCTGAGAGCGGGGTATGGAAAGCTGGGTGTGAGGCTTGTAACTGCACCTCTAGCAATCCTCCCCAGGGTCGCTGCTCTGCAGCACTAGGCTGGTTAGTGCTGCAAGCTTTGCCTGCGACAGCATCCAAGAGCCCTGGGCAGATGTGTGGAGAGGAAGGAAGCTTTACACGTACATCAAGCGATCCAGCTCTTTAGTTCTTCAGCACGCTCTTTCTCTGCCTCTGGTCATGGGTATTTCAGGTTATACTGTTCACCACAGCGCTTGCATAGATTGATTGTTTCTTCATGCTGGCTTGATTTGCTCTCTGCCTGATGTGGGCCACATCATGGATACTCTTCCTGATGCCACCTTCTGTATCTCAATTTGGACAGCACAGTTCATGAACTTCCGTAGTGTCGGTTGCTGGTTTTGTGGTCAGAGGACCATTTTCTCCTATCTGATCTCTCCCAAGGGTGATGTCAATCAGCTGCTCGGGGAATTTGTTTAAGAGCTTTTAGTTAGGTATCCTTTCCCATTTCTCATGTAAGTATTTTGTCTCAAGGACATACATAGCAACTTGTAGTACTCAGGTTTTTATCACTACTCTGCCTTGGTGGATTGGAGCAAATGGTTCTTAGGCCTCTGGGAGCCGTTGATTAATGTATTTCTGGAGGCAATTGGGCATTATTTTGAAAAATACATTTGGCAGCCAACCAGGATTCATCTTCAAGCGCTGTATTGCCTCTGATTTTTGTTTCTTGCTATCAAGCCTAGAGTTTGAATGCTGAGCTTTTTCTCTTTGCCTCTTCTTTTTCATGCCTTATTACTAACTGTGTCAGTAATGCAAACAGGATTGTCCAGACTATTAAAATTACTCATTCTGTAGATTAATGTTCATAAGGTGGTGTATCCTAAAGCCCACTTGAAGGATCACTCACTAAACCCAGAAGTTAGCACAGCACGATGCTGCTGCTCACTGCTTATCTCTGACACCTATTCTGCTCTCAAAAAGGGGAAGGGAAGAGATTCCTTTAATTGCTTTTTGCTCTTTTATCCCCTTCCATGTTCGCCAGCGTCATGATGCTGGATATAGGTTGATTGTACTATGCAATAATTCTCACATGACAGCTTCCAGTAAACTACCGGAGTTCAGGTACACCAAGACTGCTGCAAGGTGGGTCAGATGCCACCAGCATGGTGCGGTACAAGATACTTGACAAAAAGAGGTTTGAAGCCCAGCTGAGCACCTTTAAAAAAAGGTGCTTACTTTATTAAAAGTAAGCAGAGGCCTACGATCAAAATACATGTGGAGGAGTCATAGCACCTGCCACCAGCTGTTCCCTAGCTGAGTTGCAGTGACACTTCCTCACAGAAAACTGTGAGTTTCTCCTGGGAGTAGTTCCCCAACCCACACACAATCTTGTCTTTCAGAGAAAAGGTCTCTTTTCCAAATGTTACAATACGGTGGATGCACTGTTTTTCAGCCTTGTTTAAAAAACCCCAACAAACAAGAGTTTGTGCAGCAAGATGCTGCACCCTTCTTAATAGTCCAGATGCTCACCTTTAATAATGTCAAATAAGGTGCAATGCTGAGTCTCTACAGGTCCTTCATGCTCCCTCATTGAAGGAAGAGTTGTGGTCTGCCCGCCGCATACTTTGACATTATCTCTCCATATAATGTAAATCAAGAAGGATTGGTCCCAAGTTACAGCAAAGCAGCGATGTGGCATGCCTGGTGAGGATGTTGGCACTGGAGGAGGCTAAAGAAGGGGTTGGAAGTACTGCCATGGAAAGCATGGGCTGGCTTGTTCTGCGGTCTGTGTCCATTCTTGGGCTGGAAATCTCTCCCAGCATTAGGAGGGATCTGATGTTCTCCCTCTCTTGCACTGGTGGGAGGAAAACTCCCGCTAATGTTCCCTCTTCCATCTGCAGCTCTGATACCAGGTTTACTCCTAAGCCATCATGTCAGTTTGCAAACAGTGTTAATTAAGATCAGAAAACTAATCTGCCAATGCACCTACACCCAAGTTTCCTTCTGTTACGAGTAACTTCAGCAGCAAGCTTTGACCTAGCTAACCCCTCCCTTCTAACGCTTCCTTGGGCTCCAGTTAAAGACTTCTCAGTATCACAAATGAAGAGGTAAATATGCTTTGCAAGGTGAAGGTAACGAACTGAACACTTTGCTTCACCAAACAGCGCTGGCTGAGAGCTTCCCGGGTGACCATCACTGCTGGCAGGGAGGGATCAGAAGCAGTGTGGGTGTACTGGCACCGTTCATTGCCGTCTCCCTTAGTGATCAGAAAGAGGCCAGCATGGTGTCAGTGGGGCATCCCACCTTACACCTGCCTGCTTCCTGTAGGTATGTTAATTTTGTTATGGGATGGAAAGTAGCTAATCTCTCTGCCGGTGAATGTTTGCAATGTACATGAAAATGGTATCCTTGCATCATAAAAAGATTTAAATGGCCCTAACCTCCCTCTTCATTTCTTTGGTTCTTTTTAATCTGCTTATATTTACTTTAGAGATACTAAGAAGAACCTAGAAGTGCAAATGTTATCTTCTCTCAGCTGATCTCTGCTGAATGGCACTGATGGTCTGTGTACTTAAAAGTGATGTGTTGATTTTTACTTTTTTTTTCTTTTTTCCTCATTACATTGGCATGACAGTACACTGTAAGCAGTCAGAGAAATGAGGCTCTTGCTGCTGTCGTAACCTTCCTGGAGAGCCAGCTGTCAGTGTAGCATCCCTCCCAATACATCACCGGTGACCTGCAAGTACAAGGGGCAGAGAAAGAGAAGAAAGGAAAGATATCATAAAGTTTTCAGAACCGATTACCTAGAGTAGCCAGGAAAACTGACCAAGGAAAATGGTCACGGGGAGCATTCTCTTGTTTCTTAGTGAAGGCAATGTGGATTGGCTGGATGCTGTACAGAATGACACGTATCGTCTGTACACAAATGGCTGCTAGCAGCACAAAGCCGCTTGCCACACCACGCTTCAGCATGCCGTGAGCTTTTATGTGTGAATGCAGACTGTCTGCCTCAAACAAAATGCAAACTCAAGGGCCTTTGCCTGCTAGAAGGATGAATTTCAAAATTAGCCTAATCTGAAAACTAGACTTGGTTAAGAATTGTTTAGCTGGATCGGTACTCTTTGTTTCAACACCAGTTTCTCTTACGTGGCTCTTATTTGTCCTGCTTTTGCTCCTGCGCTGCTTGAGTTACGCTTACCTTGCTTCCCTTGCTGTGGTGTGCGTTTACCAGGATATTCCCCCAACTCTCTTGTGTGGTGTTTTGAACTCCTGTCAAATCCTAAACATTGGCGAGCAAGGAAATTTGGAATTTGGCTTCATGTGCAATCTTGAGTACGAAGTTAGTCTGGGCTGCAGAGGAGTGGGAACCACCTCCTGACTTCTGCCTGGCAAGCGTACTTCACCGCTGCAAGCCCCCACACCACCCCATGCTGTAAAACATACTCTAAAAGTGGGGGGGTGGGGGTTAGGGTGGTGTTGTTTAATACTTTAGTTATCACTTTGAAGGTGTTTCTTGAGTTGAGGGTATGTTTTTGTTTTTCTGTTTTATCGGTGTTAAACACAGGCTTGTAAGTTCCCTGTTGTCCAACACAAGAGGAACATGGCAAAGATCTTAGAGCCTGACTAGTAGGCAAAATCATCATGGCTTGGCTTCGCGGACGAAGATTTGGGAAGGGCTTTGCCCACGCTTATTGCAAGCGCGTTGATGGCTGAAAAGGCCAATGCGGGATAGGCAAGACCGGTTGCAAAGAGCACACCGGAGGGTCTCCTTGGGTGGTATAGTCGAGGCACGGTTCTTTCTGCGCTGTCTTTTCTCCTCGAGCTTGATTCTACGCGTGCTCTCAAAGGAGACAGCAGCGTTATGTATGGTGTGTCTCCAAATCTCCCGATTGGAGGCCAGGGTGGACCACTGATGGTGGTCAATATGGCCTAGGCTGAGGTGTTGTTTCAGGGAGTCCTTATATCTCCTCTTTGGAGCTCTTCTCTTGCGGCAGCCGGTGGCAAGTTCACCATAGAACACGATCTTAGGGAGGCGGTGATCCGCCATCCTGGAGACGTGCCCTGCCCAACGCAGCTGCGTTTTCAGCAACATGGCCTCAATACTGGTGACGTCTGCCTGTTCAAGGACAGCAACGTTAGTCACGTAGTCAGTCCAGTGGATGTTTAGGATTGTGCGGAGGCAGCGCTGATGGAAGCGTTCGAGGAGTCGCAGATGGTGGCGGTAGATGACCCATGATTCAGACCCGTACAGAAGAGTAGACAGTACCACGGCTCTGTAGACACTGATCTTTGTACTTTTCTTCAGGTGTTTATTGCACCAGACTCTTTTATGGAGTTTTCCGAAAGCTCTGTTTGCCTTTGCTATTCTGTTGTCGATCTCTTTGTCGATCGTGGCATCTGAGGAGATGATGCTACCCAGATAGCTGAACTGCTGGACTGGCTGAAGCTCTGACTCGCCAATGGTGATGTGGGGATGATGGTAATCATCTTGTGGTGCTGGTTGGTAGAGAACTACTGTCTTCTTTAAGCTGACTTCCAGCCCAAAAAGCTCAGCCGCCTCTGCAAAGCAGGATGTTAAGCGCTGCAGAGCTGCTTCTGTGTGGGCAACAAGGGCGGCATCGTCAGCAAAAAGCAGCTCGCGGACAAGGTGATTCAGGGTTTTGGTGTGGGCCTTCAGTCGCCTTAGGTTGAAAAGGCTCCCATCGGTACGATATCGGATATAAATGCCGTCTTGTTCGTCGAGGTCTGCCGTGGCCCTTTGAAGCATCATGCTGAAGAAAATTGTGAATAAAGTTGGTGCGAGAACGCAACCTTGTTTCACACCATTGGCTATTGGGAAGGGCTCAGAGAGTGCATCGCCATATCTGACTTGGCCGCGCTGCCCCTCATGTAACAGGATTATCATTTTGAGGAACTTGGGGGGACATCCTAATCGTTCCAAGATCTGCCACAGACCTTTTCTACTCACAGTGTCAAAGGCTTTGGTGAGATCAACGAAAGTTACATAGAGACCCTTGTTCTGTTCCCTACACTTCTCTTGCAGTTGTCTGAGAACGAATACCATGTCTGTGGTACTTCTGTTGGCTCTGAAACCACACTGACTTTCAGGTAGAAGTTCTTCTGCGATAGCGGGTACCAGTCTGTTCAATAATATTCTTGCGAGAATTTTTCCAGCAATGGAGAGCAGAGTTATGCCTCGGTAGTTTGAGCAGTCTGACTTTACTCCTTTTTTCTTGTACAGGGTGATGATGATTGCATCACGGAGATCTGGTGGTAGTTCGCTTTGTTCCCAACAGCGCACAACTAGCTCGTGAAATTTAGCATGGAGCGTTGGGCCTCCATGTTTCCAGATTTCAGGCGGGATTCCGTCGACCCCAGCTGCCTTGCCGGTTTTCATCTGCTGTATGGCCTTAAGGGTCTCTCCCATAGTAGGGGCTATATCCAATTCATTTTTCACCGTTTGTTTTGGGATGAGCTGGATTCCTGAGTCTTGGACTACACGGTTGGCACTGAAGAGAGTTTGAAAGTGTTCAGACCATCGATTCAGGATGGAGGTTTTATCTGTGAGAAGCGTTTGGCCATCTGCGCTGAGTAGGGGGCTTTGAACTTGGTGTGTGGGTCCGTACGCTGCTTTCAGAGCCTCATAGAATCCTCTGTGGTCACCCAAATCTGCACATAGTTGAGTCTTTTTTGCTAGGTTGAGCCACCACTTGTTCTGGATGTCTCGAAGTTTCTGTTGGAGTTTACTGCATGCAAGACGAAAGGCTGCTTTTCTTACATGGCAAGATGGCTGAGCGAGGTGTGCTTGGTGAGCAGATCTCTTCTTTGCCAGCAATTCCTGGATCTCTGGATTGTTTTCATCAAACCAGTCTTTGTTCTTCTTTGTGGAGAACCCTAAAAATTCTTCGGAGGACTGCAGGATGCTATTTTTAATATGTTGCCAAAGCGCTTCAGGAGAAGAGTCTAAGGGACAGTCTTCAAGCCTAGTTTGAAGGTTTGCCTGGAAGCTGTCTCTCACTGCAGCTGTTTGAAGATTGTTAACTTGGAGCCTCCTCCTCAGAATGCCGCTCCTCTTAGGTTTGGGCTTAAAGTGGAGGTTAAGTTTGCAGCGCACAAGGCGGTGGTCTGTTTGACATTCTGCACTAGGCATCACTCGGGTGTGACAGACATCGCGAACATTTCTCTGGCGCACTAAGATATAGTCAATGAGGTGCCAGTGTTTAGATCGAGGATGCATCCAGGTTGTCTTCAGGCTGTCTTTCTGCTGGAAGATAGTGTTGGTGATGGTAAGCTGCTGCTCAGCACAAAACTCTAGCAAGAGGCGACCGTTGTCATTGCAGTTTCCAACTCCATGCTTGCCTAGTACTCCTTTCCAGGCTTCAGAGTTCTTACCTACTCGGGCGTTGAAGTCACCAAGGATTATGATCTTATCATCTGCAGGAACCTTTTGAGTAAGGCGGCGCAGATCGGTGTAGAATTTGTCTTTTTCTGTAGGGTCAGCTTGGAGAGTTGGGGCATATACGCTGAAGAGAACAACATGTTGCTTGTTGTGTAGCGGGAGGCGTAAGGAGATAATGCGATCAGAATGACCTGTTGGCAAATTTTCAAGTTTAGAGGCGATGGAGTTTTTAATCATGAAGCCAACTCCGGAATGATGACTTTCGGTTTTGGGTTTGCCTGACCAATACAGTGTGTAGCCAGCACCATGTTCTTTAAGGCTGCCTTCCTCATGAAGGCGAACTTCACTGAGAGCAGCAATGTCGATGTTGAGTCGTGACAGTTCGTGAGCAATTATAGCAGAACGGCGTTCAGGACGCCCACTGTCTGCTGTATCGAGCATGGTTCTGATGTTCCAACATGCGAGTGTCAATCTGGACACACCTTTGGAGGCAGGTGTATGCCTTTGTCTCTTTGTCTTTGGTTGACCGCAGAAGAAGATGTCCGTTGGCCGCGGCTAGCCAACCGGATTGGAAGGGAGATGAGCTTTGGTTAGGCCACCTTTTCTAGGCCCCTCTCCATGTGGAGCAAGCAGTGCTCTCCTTGAAAAAGGCTGCTTGGTCATTCAGGATGCTGCCGAACGAGACTGTCATCTCCCGGGTCAGTCTCAAGCGACCAATGTCCTGAACCGCCTGCATGCAGGGTTGGGTCTGCGGCTTCCAGTGACATCTTTCCACCTGCCGTTTCGTCCCTTGCCTGTCGCTACAGGGCTTTGCAAACGTGAGTACACCCTTCAAGCCTGCGCGGTGGATTTTTTAGGTGAGGCGCAGCGTGCGCGAGACTGGCCCCACCCTTTACACCTGAGGTTCATCTGCCAGGGCCTAGCGAGCTTGGACGGTGACAGCGAAGTCCTCAGGTCGTAGGTTTGGTTAGAGTATCCTTCTCTTAGATGGATGGCCTTACAGGGCTAAACGAGCTCCATCTGCCCGGGTTTGGAGTTAGAGTTGTCCTTCTCCTAGGATGGTTGCCCGAAGGCTAGTGAGCCCATCCTGCCCGTGGACACACTTTGTCTGACCCTTCAGTTGAGACCTGTCAGGCTTGGGAGACCCTACCGGAGGCATATGCCACCACCAGCATAGCTCTCAACTTCGCAAGGGCACGCAAGCTCTTTCCCCACGGCAAGGGGGTGCCCATGAAAGAGACACCAGGAACCATGGAAGTCGGTATTTTCCACTAATTACCAACAAAAAGCTTTGTGTGTGCTGGCAAAGATCCCACCATAAGCAATAAAAGTGTGTGTTTTGGCATGAGGTCAGTCCTGGGTAAAGCACACATCAACAAATCCAAGTGTGTCAGTGCAGGAGCCGAAATCTGTCCCTGGGAGCTAATGGACAGCGCAGGTAGAGGATGGTGTTTCCTGCTTTAAAACGCTGTGGTGGCTCAGATAGCTTAGTGAGGTAAATGTTGACTTTTATAAAGGCAGCCGCTGCAGCTGTAGGTGAGAGGGATGCTTTGCAGAGGTCTCTGTGGTTTTCTGGGATCAGCAATGGATTAGGGAGGGGAAGCGCTATGTGCGAAGGGAGAGGGTCTGCTGCTCAGCCTACTTGCAGAATTAGAAATAGACTTGTGTCTACATGTCTATCCAGCTAATACTAGCAATGAGAGAATCTGCACCTCAGAGCTAGGTATCCCAGAGCTCTCACAGGGTTACAGAGGTGTTCTCAAGGTCACCAAAATTTTACCCTCATTGCACTTGCCGCAGGTGTGATGCGGGCTGGTTTAGCGTTTCTGCCTCTTGCTGTGGTGCAGGTGCTCTACGGGAAGCAGATGAGGTCCAGATGGATGTTTGTGCTCTCATCCCATAGCTGGGGCTATGTGGGGGATGTGTCATGAGGTGCTCCATGTTCCAGGAGTTAATTGGTTTTGTATTTGGAGGTGATGACATTGCATTTGTAGTCAATTCTACCCTTATGGGCCACCAAGCAGAGAAGAGCCTTTGCCAGTGAAGAGGTAAAACATGATTTTTGTATTCTTCCCCGCGCCCCGCCCCCCATGAACTGGATAAGAGAAGTAGCTAACCAGTGCAGCAGCTTTTAAGCTTTAAAACGTACTTCCCATGTTGCCAGTTCTTCTTTACACTGGCTGTGTAGTCGAGCTTCCCTCAAAATGTCTTCAGGAAAACACTGAACTATAGAATACTG
Source organism: Bucorvus abyssinicus (assembly GCA_009769605.1). Taxonomy (NCBI): domain Eukaryota; kingdom Metazoa; phylum Chordata; class Aves; order Bucerotiformes; family Bucorvidae; genus Bucorvus; species Bucorvus abyssinicus. Next base: position 20,624,114 of record CM020029.1, on the reverse strand, counting down.
GCCAAAATGTGCCAGACCTCATAGGAGCTGAACAAGCATCTTGCTTTTTATGTACAGCTAAACTTGAACAGTCTGCAATGCAGTTACTCCAATGAAGACTTGTTTGCATTTAAAACCAGATATGTGTGTTTAAACATGTAAATGTGAGCATCCAGAGATATACTTCAGGTTAAACGCTGTCTGTGGACCTGCTCGTGAAAGCCACTGTGTGAAATGGGGTAAGGGTATGATGTGGTACACATGCATTTCCAGAAGTCAGGCAATGCACCGGTAGTAACTCAACTATATACTTACAAAAGCAAATTAGCATCCAAATGTGTACCCAAGGTATAACATGATGACAGAATACCATCTCCAGAGGCAGATGCTTCCCGGAGAGCACTGGGGTGCCCAACACCTGTTTAAATGTTGCCTTGAAGTGTCCATTGTCAGGATGTGGCAGAGCTGGCAGTGCCCACCTGGATCTCAGCTTTGACACTCAGGCCACCTTCCCTGCCCGGTTTTACTGTCGGCTGCCTAACTTTTGTGCTTTGTGTAGTTTTTCTGCATCTGCAGAGAGAAAACTCACACCTCATGTCTGCAGACAAAGTTCAGAACAGGTAGTAGTAGCGGTCTGTACCAGGCTGAGTGTATTTTCCAGCTGGTGACTTGTGCTGCTGGGTAAGGGCAGAGTTTTTAATAAATATAGGTGTCACCTAACTGCATCCAAGTGTGAATGAGATCGTCCTGACCACAGAACCAGAGTATCTGAAGAGTTCTGCTGTGCAGGGATATCTTCATGAGGAGATGGACGAGCAAAGCTGCTCCTTTGCTGTACTTGCACTCTAGCATGGTTTATACCAGCTGCTGTGCTAACAGAGCAGCCCGCAGGACCAGGACAGAGCAAACCTCGCATCTAATGGACTTGTCCTCTTTCATTGTCTTGTTTAGCTCTCCAGCATGACTTACCTGGGTCCCAGAGATAAGCCCTAGCACTCAGGAGCCCTAGAAGCAACCTTGTCAGGGATGATAGCTGGAGGTGAGTTTACTACTGCTTTATTCAGCAGATTTATTCAGCTCCAGGTCTGATTTCCTGGAGTTTCCATAACAGAAGGGAAATGTGAACCTGCAGCCTTCTTACCAATTCCTCTGACACTTTGTGCCGGGTCAGCTTGTGCCTTTCATCTCACCCAACTGTGTGTTCAGTTACTGCTGGTCTCTATTATCGCTGTTGCATCAGCCTTGGTCAAGCTGGGTAAAATGAGTCTCCATTGCCAGTGTCATTTTTGTCTGAGCAGCGTGACCATGAAGGTTGATGCCTGTTTGAAGGGGAGCAGTGTTTCTCCTCCCTCTTCTCCTCCTTACCTGCAGTAGTACCTGCAATAGGCTAACGCTTGTGCCGCTGATCTATGTATTGTGTGTTGTGGTTTCTCTATTTGCCTGTTGACCTTTTCCTTGCTCTTTCATTCCAGATGCTTTTTTTCAGAAGCATCCTTCTGATTAGACAAACGTGCACCATGTTTATGCTATAATATGTAAGCTCTGTAACTTTGGCGGTTAAGATCACCACTCTCGAGTGAATTATTGGTATTTTTAATTCCTTTGGTCTGCGTATTAGAAAACAAAGATATGCTGAGAACAAATTTGCTACAAACATCCATGGAGATAAAATGTATTTGCAGGATGACTGAGGTGTGTTTCAGCTTGGAAAAACTGCAACTTAGAATTCAATTCTACAAATCAAGAAATTCAATCTGTCACCATGTACTGATGTGTACGTTAATGCTTAGCACGTTCTTATGGGCCCTGGAATAAACAGGGGAAATACAGTCCATTTGCACCCCAAGAGTGTCGTAAATTCCTTGAACGCATTTCTTCTTGAAAATATTTGCTCCCTCTGTTTTGCTCTTGCAAGAGATGGTTTCCGATTGTTCGCTCTCAAGTGCTTGTCTGTGCCCACTGCATCTTTTTTAGCCATCTGTTGCCATCTGGTGGCAATAGTGTCGAGCCGCCAGGCTCCTGTGAGATGCCTTCCAGGGGGAAATGTGTGCCATACTGTCTATAACTAGGGGCAATCTGGTAACAAACACATGGCAAACTCACAAATTACTTGTCTAACCATCTGCCTTCTCTTATCCAGTGCTGCCATTGTCTACTGTCACCAGCAATGCCATTTTTCTGATATCGAAATGCATTAAGAAATGCATATACTGCATTTGGAAGATAGAAGACCCCAGATGAACACTACTATTATTTTTCAAATTTTTTGCCCTTAATTTCCCTGATGTAATATCTTATCGCTATTCTTTTTATTAATTTCACTTCTGCTTTCCCCCATGCAGGCCCCGCAGCCATCGGAGCCTCCTGCATCTGCTCTGTCTAGTTGGGCATTGCATTCATGCTTGCAATTCTGCGACAAAGATTTCAGTGAAAATCTTGTATTCCTCACTCTGTCAAAAGCATTGCGTATTCTGCTCACCTGTAACCTGGCTGTATGATGCCACCCTGCCAAAGAGGCTTCCCTGCAGTAGTTACTTGTTCATGGCTGACTTCCTTCAGGCTGGAGCGGGCAGAAGCCCTCGCAGCACTTGTTCCTGGTACAAGAATGGAAGGAACGATACCCTAAATTCAGCAAGCGGTGAGTTCTGCTTCTTCCCAATCAACAGGAATGAGGCTGGTCTGCCATTAACAGGGGGGGTAGTGGGTTTGTCTGAAGTCGAGGGGCGGGGGGTTGGGGGATGGCTCAAAAACCAAGCCAGAAAACTTGGCATTAAGACAGATGTGAAAAGGGGTTGGGTTTTTTGTGTGTGTGAATAAAAATTTTGTCAAACTCTCGATGCTCTGAAGGTAAAAAAACAAACCAAACAAAACAACCCCAAACAACCTTCATAGCAATGGATTAAATTCAGGCACTTGGTATAGCTCATCCCCTCCCCTTTCTCTTTCACCTCAGTCATGACGGGTCACATTCCCCTGTGAATGTAACAACAAGCAGCATTCATTTCTCTGTTCACATTTAATAGCAGGAGCTCAGGTTGCCTTGATTTTTTTGGGAGGGAAATAGTTTTCTGTCTGTGCCAGTGAACATTCCCTGCAGCTAGTTCCTGGCTGTTGCTTCCCAGAGGTCTTCTCCAAATACCTGCTCCTGCCTCTTTCACCGTGAGCTCTGACTTCCAGCCAGTGAGGGGTAGGTGGCTCCCAGGTCAGGGGGCTGTTTTCAGGTCAGCTCAGCTGCAGGAGAAATAACCCATTGCTAAGGCTGCAGACTTTCTGGGGCCTTCCCCCACCCCCCGGAGAGGAGGGACAGAAACTTGTGTTACCCAAGAGCTATAATTTGCCTGAGAGTGTGGTAACATTCTCCTCCACCTGTTTCAGAGTAAACCTGCCAGCCCTGCCTTGGGTGGGCAGGAATGCTATGAGAGACCCTGAGAGGATCCGGAGGGGCATCATCAGCATTCCTGTGATGTCTCCGTGCAATTGTATCTACTCTGGGCACAGCAGCTGCCTGGCCTGGGATAAAGGTTGGAAGCAGCCAGCCGCTTGTTTGAAATAAGATAGCTGCAACAGTGGGAGCTGCTGGCCAAGGCACAGGCTAGGAACAAGGCCAGAGTTATGTAGATGGAGAATTTTTACTGGAGGGTAAAGGTAAATGCAGAGGCTGAATCTGAGTTAGTGGAGGGGTGTGGGTGAGGGGGAGTGATTTTAAAAAAACCAGATAAATAAAAATTAAAATAGTAATCATAAAGGCTTCCATCGTGAAAAACCAAACCAGGCTGGCAAACAGCACAAAGGATATCTGTAAATTCTACACAGATGGTTGTTTTCTTATCTTGCCTGACCAACTGAGTATTATTACCAAACACCCCTTTTCAGGTGATTAATGACAACGCGCAAGACCTGCAGGAATCCACTGGACCTGTCCTGCTATAGAACCCAAACATATATTCCTACCATTTGCCTTTCACAGGTCAGTAAGCCTATGGATATCTATGGAACAGTTTTCCCCTCTTACTTCAGGTTAAGATCAGTTAACAGCTTTCAAGTGGGGAGACGCTACCAAGTACCTTCTGAAAGTCCCAGTAGATTCAAGGAGATGGATCTCTCTTGAACGTATTTGTTCACTTCTTCAAAGATTTCTTATCCATCTGTGCAGCAAAGGGAGCAGCCTTGTCTCAGCATGCAGTCTGCACACTGGTGAGGATGTGTCAGAAATAAATGACTGCGATCTCTCTTCCCTCATAGAAACAAAATCCCAAATCTGGCAAGTTGCTCTGGTCAAAAAGAGTGACCAACAGCTTTGGGTCTCCAGCTCAGGAAGTTTCTGAGATCTCACCGAGATGTTCAGTTACTCTACAGATAATCCTTTCTTATCTTCGTTTATATATTTATTTGTTCATGAAGTCACAGATCACATTGTCACTTACAAAAAATTACTTTCTGTAAACTGCAGAAGATACTTAACCGGTGAAACACGTTGTGCTCCCATTTCCAGCCCCACGGTGCAGTGTCCCTCAGCTGTCATTCCCAAAAAACAGGTGCTGTAAATCAATACCTCGGTGGTTATATTTTGCCAGCACCCTGTCAGGAGGCAGCACAGTCCTCCTCTGAAGAGACCTGAAAGGTGCTTTGTGCGTGCCTCCATCTGTATGACTGCAGCGAGAGGGAGCTGGAATGATAAAGGTCCATCACGTACTCCTCCTCGTCTCCGCAGGTAAAGGTGTTCTAGTCATTGCCTTGAAGAGGGGTCGGCTCCTTCCTGAGCGTGCAGGACCAGGGCTTTGTGTATACAACAGGATGAGAAATGTGTGTTCGGGGAACAGCCTGTCCTACTGATAAGGCTTTATGGACACACAAAATCATTTAAATGAAAGCTTTGGTGTGTGTCATTGACAGCTCAGATATTTGTAATTTCAGTCACAAGGTATTTTGAAGTGAGAAGTCTTTGTTTAGTTGGTTTTTTTCTCTGTCATCTTTTTGCCATGCTCCCATTTACTCTAGTGCTACCTGTATTTCAAAATACGTGAAAGAACCTAGTAAACATGGCTCGAAATGTAAAAATTCATTACAAGAAATTTCATTAAGTTGTGGGACTACTGACAAGGAAGCAGAATTGATTTGCAGCTCCATGTGTCGTACCAGAATAATACTTTTTAAACTGTTGCTTAAAAGAATGTTTTGTGATCCTATGAAATTTCCACTGAATTCAAGCAGTATATTAAATTCCTACCCAGCCTTCACCAGAAGGCAGCAATGTGAAGGAATTTAATTGGATTAATAAAGCATAGCAAAGCACTTGAGTTGGATATGATGCTGTGATCATAACTTAAAAATTGAAAGATGACTCCTGCCCGCCCTGGCCCAGCCTCCCGGCAGGGAAAACACGCAGTGCTCGTCAGCAGCAGACAGCTTATCTCAATGGCATCCAAGTATTTCAGTATCATCGCATGGCAGGACCAGGCCAAGACAGAATCCTTGGCACCTCAGCTCAACTATATAAAAGGGGCTGATGAAAAGTCAGTCAGGAAACAAGGGGGAATCCTGGCTTAGGTTGGAGTCAGCAGCAAAATTCTTGTTCACCAATGGCCCAGGATTCAAAATGAGATGGCGGAAGGCAAGGATGGGATCTGCCAAAAGTGCTTGTGGCAAGGCTCAGCTGTTCTGTCCTTCTTGCTATCTTTAAAAGGGGGTACATACAAAAACATCCCCAAGCTCTCCTTCCGTTTGCTCTACTCCCCTGTAACAGTGAAGCAGATACAGTCTGGGTAGACGATGCAGCTGCTTGTTCTGCAACAGGTGATCTGGAAATGAGGTACATCTGTTTTTCCATGAGGTTGGAATCTGAGCCCTCACCCTTGGGAGTACAACGCCACGCACGTGAAGTGCTAAAGTTGCACCGAAACAAAGCTGCTACCTGCCATTTTCATTCACCATACAAGGGCTCTTTCGTGTAGCACTGCCAAGTCACGCTGAGCAGTCTGTGGGCAGAGCTCTCCAAGGACAGGTTGAGGCTTTCCCTGAGGAGCAGGAAATATGAGACAGCATTGTGTTTTCCTTCTCTCTCGCCACAAGTAAGCCTGAGCAACTCTGAGCACGGAGAGGAGCTCCTGCTCTGCTTAGAGTTCATATGCAAGGAGTCTGGATGGTGCTGTGACCTCAGTGACTGTGGTGCTTGGCCCTGCCCCTTAACGTTACTGTTACAGGCAAGTCTATGGAATTGAAGGTGGAGAAAATGCCATCAGAAATCTCTGACTAGAGGTGTTCTCTGTGCTTAGCTGCCCACAAGTATTGCATGTGAGCACAGTTGTGTGTTGGGAGAGCATGGGGAAGATTCCTAATGCTCAGTCTGTTGTCCACAGCCATGGCTACTTGGTTTTGTTCACCTCCTAGATGGAGGCTGTTGTTGCCTTACTCCTAAACTGACCTCCGGATCAGATAGGGAGTTACCCTTGCTGACAGTATTTGCAATGCACATAATGCACCCCTGAAATGAGGACACACAGAGGACTCGGTGATAACCCACTGCCAGCAGCTTGCTGTTGAGAGTTATTTCCTTCATGCCCTGTTGTGCTTCCACTTCAAGGGTTGCAGACCCCCATGTGCCGGACACTCGCTCCTCCCCGGCGAGGACCAAATGAGACACTGACTCTAATGTAGAGGAAGCTCAAATGGCGTTTATTGCGTAGTTACAAAGCCTTATATACTAGGGGCTGCTGATAACCCTGCCCTTAGCCTGCCTTCGTGGGAGGGTCCCTATTCTTTCCGTACATCGCGAGATCTTCCGAGCGCCCATCCCTGCCTGTTACTCCCTATAACAATGCCCACTTCAGTCCGATGGCACAGTAGCCTGTTCCCTGTCCCACCTCACTGATGCCACCCCTGCTGTTCTGCAGCTGGGCTGGCCCTGTGCTATGAAGACGAGACTCGCCTCGTCGAGGACTTGTTCAGGGGCTACAACAAGGTTTTGCGCCCAGTGGAGGACCATAAGGATGCTGTCATCGTCACTGTCGGGCTGCAGCTCATTCAGCTTATTAGCGTGGTACAGTACAAACGTGGTGCATGTTGGAACACTGGCTTACGTGATAGTGCCAAAGTGTCATTTTTCTAAGGAAACAATTTTTCTCCTTTAATCCCAATGTTTGCTGCTGCTGCCTTATTTTCTTTCTTTTTTTTAAGGATGAAGTAAATCAGATTGTGACGACTAATGTTCGCCTGAAACAGGTAACTCTAAACACTTCCAACCAGTTTCTCCAATTCAAATAAATGCACTGGACACAGCAAGGAATTAACTACTCTGTTACACTTTCAGGGGCAACTTGGACAGGTGGGTCAGTTAACAGAGCATTTCTCCCTTCTGGAGTGTCAAAACCAAAATGGTCTAGACACCAAGCACCTCAAGAAAAGTATTTGCATTATATTTCAAACAGCAGACTTCTGCTCTATTTATCTTTTATATTATTTTCAATTATCTTTTTATAAGCTGCTTAAATGAAAATTTAAGTTAATGTAAAAAATTAGCTGGGGCTCCCACTAGCATATGTTTATGCTTACCTGCATGTCCCAAAGCAAGGGAGGTGCGTGTTTCTAGGAAGTACTGAAAATACTCCCAGACAGTGCTGGAAATGGTTCTCAGTGGCTGAAATCCTCCCTCTCTAGCAATGGACGGATGTCAACCTGAAGTGGAATCCAGATGACTACGGTGGTGTAAAAAAAATCCGCATCCCCTCGGACGATATCTGGCGGCCAGACCTTGTTCTTTACAACAAGTAAGGGGTGCCAGCTGCCTGGGAAGGGAGGGGTAGCTCTGCCCCGTGGCAGAGGGCTGCTTTCCCATGAGATCTGGGCCAGTGAGTGGCATGCCTCAGAGCAAGCTTCTCCCGGAGCAGGCATGATGGCTCTGGGGGAACCAGTCAACCTGCAGCCACAGTCATCCTTTTGTGACTATGTTAATTATGCTGCCCATATGGTTGTTAATGTCCTTGTTCCTTTTGCAGTGCAGACGGTGATTTTGCCATCGTTAAATTCACCAAAGTCCTTCTGGAGCACACAGGCCTGATCACCTGGACACCACCAGCTATTTTTAAAAGTTACTGTGAGATTATAGTCACGTACTTCCCATTTGACCAGCAGAACTGCAGTATGAAGTTGGGAACTTGGACGTATGATGGTACAGTGGTTGTTATTAACCCGGTAAGCAAGGAGTTTGTAATTGGGAAAAGCAGTAAAGACCTGGATACGTTTTTAGGGAAATTTCAGACTTAGAAGACAATATGACCTTGTTTTGACTGAAAAACAAGTGGGCACCACCTCTAAAGAATAAGAATCCTATTTGTAGATCTAGCACAAAATTTCCTTGTTTCGCTTATAAAATTCTGCTTACACATAATTCCTGTGCTCTCATAGTCTCCTACCTGTCTATCCTCTGACAGCTTCACACCACTCCTTGTCGGGCTACCTGTTCTGCTTTTGTTTGTTCCCTTATTTTTTGGGGAGGGTGCTTTATCTCTGCTCATGACTTTCCATTTCCAAGGACTCTTTCCCTGTCCCCTTAGGTATGTCTGCTATTGTAAATAGTTAATCAGACTTTCTCTTTAGTCGGCTATCCTTGACTCTTTCTGTAAAACCTTTAGTTGAATGGTGTGTAGAGGATGACATTCTGAGGCAAAATAACACAGAAAAGAGTGGTTTGCTCACAAAAATGCTTGAAGCGCCTGAGTTATCTGGAATCCTGTTCCTGAGCGACTGCCAAGTTTTGATTTTGTTCAGAACATATAATATTAAGAATTTGTATATTTTTGCTGTCAGGAAAGTGATCGCCCAGATCTGAGTAACTTCATGGAGAGTGGGGAGTGGGTGATGAAGGACTACCGTGGCTGGAAGCATTGGGTTTACTATGCTTGCTGCCCTGACACCCCCTACCTGGATATCACCTACCACTTCCTCATGCAGCGCCTGCCTCTCTACTTCATCGTGAATGTCATCATTCCCTGCCTGCTCTTCTCCTTTTTAACTGGGTTTGTGTTTTACCTACCCACAGATTCAGGTGCGTAAATGTATTCATTCTACCACCACACAAATTGCTCTTCTAACAAGTTTCTGAGAAATTCCCAGTGTTTGAAATCACCACCCAACTTGAAGGACAGCGCTTACTAAGAGTGGACATTTCAGCTCAAAATAAGGGCTCTAAATATTCTGCAAATAAAGGGTAAACACTGAAACTATTGATATAAATAAAATGGGCTGATTTCCAACAGAAATCCCTGATAAACTATCCGGATAACTTCTTCAAAACAAAGATTTAGCTAGTTGATTTTTATGTTTTGCTCTAAGAGGTAACTGAGGCCCTTCTGCTCCGTGTTAGAGAGGAGAGCTTGTTATCTGTTTACACCACATTACCTCGTGTGACACAAAGAGTAATCCTGGCCTGTTCTGGCCCCCTTTGTCCCTGCTGAGCAGCTCTTGCTCCCTGCAACCATCAACTCTGCTTCATCCATTTTACCCTGTGTCAGCTTTTCATACTGCTTGGTTTAACTAAGCTTCTTCTATGAAATACTTGATGTTGGGTTTTTTTCAGTACAAAACTTTACAGAAAGTTGAACTGGATAGAAAAAAGTTGTGTGAATCATGTTTTGTGGTTAAGTTTTGACATACTACATACTGGAAGATCTCAGATAGGAACTGACTTCTGGTGTCAGACATTATTTTTTTTTTTTTTTTTTTCCCTGCCCATTCAGCCCAGCTTGGGCTTGCCAGAGAGTAAGGCAAGCAAACCCCCAGGAGGCTGCAAAGCAAGCATTAATCAGGTGTATGTACTTCATCATTCAAAATGCACAGCCCATGAAGTGATCATGGCAAGTAAGCTTTCTATACCCATCATCCATACCTGGTGTTTCCCACATGAATGCTGGAGCTGATGCTACGTTAGGCTCTTGGGTTTGGCTAGCCTAGTTACTACTTTGGATGCTGGAAGAGATGATAGTACTCCAGACGTACACACCTGTACTTGTGTGAATAGCCATTGTCCACATCCTATCTTCTCAAATAAATACTCTCTGTACTGAATGATAGAAGCAGCAATGGGGGTTTTGTTTTGGATTTTTTTTTTTTTTTGCATGGCAGGTGAGAAAATGACTCTCAGCATCTCCGTCCTGCTGTCTTTGACTGTGTTCCTTCTGGTCATCGTGGAGCTGATTCCCTCCACATCCAGTGCAGTGCCTCTGATAGGCAAATACATGTTGTTTACAATGGTGTTCGTCATCGCTTCAATCATCATCACGGTCATCGTCATCAACACCCACCACCGCTCCCCAAGCACTCACACCATGCCGCACTGGGTCAGGAAGGTGAGGTCTATGGCTTTGCATGTTTCCTGGTTTCCACTGAGCACTCCATATTTTATTAGCAGGTTTTCTAATAAAAGTCAACAAGACTTGGGGAAGTAAATGCATCAAACTAAACCTTTCTAGGCACAAGAGCCAGTGTTTACTACTTAGCTGTGCATAAAGTCAGCAAGATTGCTAAAGTGCTCCTTCAAGTAACAACAATGTCCACTGGCATAGAGGCTTGCAGGGAACAGATGAGGCAAAACACAGGCAGCTGAAGGTACAGGGAAAAGAAAATATCCAGGACTCAAATTACATCTCCTGGTCTAATTCTCCATCTGACTGCAAAGCACTGCTGCCTGTCAGTGGCCAAGTTCGCCCAGCCTGCGTGAGAGAAGAACACAAAGGCCATTGGGGGTACCTGCATTCACCATCCCGTTTTGCAAAAGACAGTTTAGCAAAAGCTATGGTCTTCTCTCCAGTAAATACAGCTGCTCTGCAGTCCTTGGGAAGCTAGAAGATCCTTGCACAATAGTCTGAATTGGTAATCACGAGATGTACAAAAAATCAGGTGTCCAGCATTATGAGCTCTTTGCCAGGGAGACAGTACCAAAGGGGATCCATTCAGTTATTCTTGTCTTTTTAAAGCCTGCCTGGGTTCATATTAAACCATGACATAAATAAGAGACTGTTCTGTGTATTTCTAATTATACTTGAAAGGCTACAGCTTACATCAGATTCACTCTGCAGCACAAGCAATCCCTGCACTAGGGAGATTTCAACAGGCAAACATTGCATATGCTCACAATTGCTCTGGCAGCAAGCCTCTGTCACCCCAAAGGAAATTGCTGTAAAGCCTTACACGCATGTGTAACAAACATTTGTAATAGCTAAGTCAAATGTAAGTAGCTAAAAGAGATCCTTTGTAGTCCATTCTTCAAGCCCAGTTTGTAAGCAATATGTTCCAAATTAGATAAGATTGACAATGCTCTGTCAGCTCGTGCTAGCTGAGGCTCTGCTCCGGGTTGTCACACCCCCCTTCGTGTGTAGAAGTTGGCTATATGGTAGGGGGAAATGGTTTCCAGAAAATGTGTGACAGGCCAAGAGGTGACTCCATCTGCGTCAGGACGTAAGGCTGACAAAAGCCTCTCTGTGATGAAGGTGCAGGCTGTGACATAATCCGAGAGGAAATTTGTAGCCGATCCAGTGCGGGAAGCGATTTGGGACTGGAGAGGCTCGCCTTTGTCCGGTCCACAGCTGCATCTGTAACACAGCCCTGCTGACCAGCAACTGTCTTCTCCATCTTTCTTTTCAGATCTTCATTGACACAATCCCAAACATCATGTTTTTCTCTACAATGAAACGACCATCTAGGGATAAACAAGACAAAAATACCTTTGCAGAAGATATTGATATTTCTGAAATTTCTGGGAAGCCAGGTTCCGTGCCTGTCAACTTCTACTCCTCGCTTACCAGAAATCCAGATGTGAAAAATGCTATAGAAGGAATCAAATACATTGCGGAAACTATGAAAGCAGACCAAGAAGCCAGTAATGTAAGACGTTTTTTGTGTGTGAATCACTTCTTGCGTTCAAATTGCTACATCTTATTTTTTTGGCAAAATATCTCTAACTTGCAAAACCACTCCAAGCTCTGGTTTGGCTTTAGCAGGGGTCTGTCTTCTCCTCTTGATGCAAGGAGCATCAAGATAGCAAGAAGCAACAGACAACTGTTGCAGATGGCAATTTAATCTTGGCCCCCCAAAAAAAGAAAAGAAGTGTCAATGCTAAGGTTTTCTAAACATGGTGTGTGAACCTGTAGAGATGGAGTGTCTGCGAGTTGCAAAGCAGTTTCAAGAACAGTAAGCAAAACATATTCCTCCTGTCTCCCACTCAGGCATCTTCTCCCTGCCATAAGCAAGCTCCTGACACTTTTGAAAAGCCAGGAAGCAAGCTAAACTCCAAGAGGCGTGTAGTTTTATCTGAGAAGTGTTACATGTAACTTACAAATTATAATTTCAAGTTCGTTAAGGTTTTATTTTATTCCTGAATGTTACAAGTGGTCCTTGCAAATGAAGCACGTCATGAGCTACTCCGATTACTGACTTTTTCCACACTGCAAGCCAAAGGAAGGATAAATGAGCGTAGAGTCACATATGGCAGCGTTCCCCAGGAAAACCTAGCTCTGTCTCTTTGTAGCACATTCAACGCAATCAACCTTCTCTTTTATTTCAGTTACCACAGCTCACACAGCTTTTGCATGGGTAATTCAGTCCCTCTACTTCACGTTCCTAAATGATCACAGGCCTTTCCTGTTGAGCTGCAGGCTAGCCTGAAGATGGGGAAAGAGTTCTCCGGGACAATAATTTGGCCATGCTCTTGAAAAGGAGGCGCCTCCTTCCCAGGGGCAGGATTTACACCACAGTGTTTGTTCCTGTGATCAAATTCCTGGAGCATGTGGAATGGCTCTGGCTGTAGTCTCATGTTCCCCATGACGCCTGTGCCTCTCTGCAGATAAAGTGTTACCTTCAGCAGGGCTAGCATGGCTTCAGCACCTCTGGGTTTCACTTCCTCCTAGGCTTACAAGGAGGGCCTTCAGGTTACTGGCAAGCACTCCTTTCAGAAGTGGAGCCCAGCTGCTTGTGTCATCTGGGCACCACTAATATCACTTCCAGGGGTTTCAGAATATAAAGTAACCTGAAGATTGTGAGTTCTGAAGACTGTTACTTCATTGTGTTCCCTTAGGCGTTTACAAACCACCTCAGACAGTACTGATTATCAGCGTCATCTAGATAATTTACAACAGCCTCTTCTACTTATGGGGCATCTAAGGCAAAAGTAGAGGGTGCCTTAGACAAGTATGTGTGTCGCTCCATAAGGTAGAGTTACAGGGTTGAAATCCTGAGTCCTGCTGCACTTAACACCTCCCATTCTGCTTGCTCTTGTGGTGCTGGGTTCCCACAAAAGCATCCAATGAAAACACGGTAGCAGAGCAAGTGGTTCACAGTATCCCACAACTTTACAAAAGACTACAGAAGCTATGGAGAAGGTTTTCCCAGACCTTAGATTGTGTACTAGGCATGGAAAACAGGGACTAGAGTTAACTTAATGACAATTGCTTAGGTATCCCAAGAGAATGAAAAAGCAAAGGGGAAAAAAAAAGGCAGTTGGGTCAAACTAAGTGCTTTGCTTTCAACATTTTAAACTCGCTTTCAACATTTTAAACTCTCTTTCGAAGGCAACTGTTTGACTAAAATTTAAGATTTTCAGTATTTCTGTTTAATGATATTTTTCACCAAATTGTCAGTTTAGTCTTGAAACTTGCATTTCTAGTAGCTTAGGCTTTCTCAACCACTGACCTGCTTTTGAGAAGAAAATGAGGGGTTTTTTTGTAATAATAGTGGAACTTTAAGAATATCCTTTCCCTTGTTCAAGACAGCAATTTACTAGAACACTCATAACAAACATGTCTCTGCAGAGATTTTACCATCTCCTTTGTTTCTTTCCCAGGCTGCAGAAGAATGGAAGTTTGTTGCAATGGTGGTTGATCATCTTCTCCTTGGCATATTTATGCTAGTTTGTATTATAGGAACATTAGCTGTCTTTGCTGGTCGAGTTATTGAATTAAATCAGCAAGGATGAACATCAGCTGGAAACTATTTGCTACCCTGGTCAGCATCTGAAAGCATCTTAACCATCAAAACCTGGCCAGACTCTGAAAGTTTTACAGACAGGAATCCATCCCTGCTGGGAAAGAACAGGGATAATAAAATGTAAGGCTCCATACTTAGCGCTTCTGAGCTGCTGCTCAGTGGCATTTCATTGCCAAAAAGAAACACTTGGGTTACTGGTAGATGGAATGGCTGTCAGCCAGGTTTTGATTTGTTTTACCCTTTATTAAAAATGTTAATGCGTTAATAAGACTGTCTGATTTTGTAACCCACAGATACAATTCCAGTGAAATCAATAGCAGTGTAATAAGCTTTAGCTGAGCTGTAAATCTGAATCCAACTTTAGCATTCAAGCTTGTTTCCGTATCTGCCACATGGTTTATATATTGGCAGAACCACAAATGACCTCCCTTGTAATGCTAGATGTAACCAGCAAAAATATCTCAAACTCCATACTTAAGCACTTGATTTTCATGCACAAATCTGAAATGACTGACTGTCATACATGACTGTACCTGTAGAAACCCTTAATGCAGCAAAGAGGAAGGACTGTTCCTTACTGTGGGAAGGATCCAGCCTCAGCTAGTCAGGTCCCACAGGTATTTTTTTGCTATCAAGTCCCATGGTAAAGGACTTGTAGAGGAGGATTTTTTGCCCTTTTCTATCCCTGAGCCATGCTCTGTGACCATCAGACATCCCAGTGACTATGTTGCAGTCACTGCCCTCTTACCTTCTCTTGTTAACTTATAAGAAACCCCACATTCGTTATGTGTTAACTCTCAGAATGTTCAGTTGTCAACAGAGACGTTTTGCAATCGTGTGCTAAAGGAAAAGTTTAGGCCAGAGGGGAAAGGATGGTATCCACAGGGTAATCTCTGTACTCAGCCTACTCTGCTCCAGCAAGGTTAGTTTCCACTCTCCGTTTTGAATGATGAATAATGCGGGGGCAGCTTCAAATGTGGGGGTGCCCAGTTTGGCATCTTAAACCCAATTCTCTCTGTTCGCTGAAAACTGTCCCCTGCCCTGCTGAAATAGATCGTGGGCATTAAAGTCAGACACGGCACCACAAAGATCATTCCTGGGGAAAGCGCGGATCTCGGTTTCACTCGTGGTGACAAACTGACAGGACACCTCCTCTTCCGAGCAGCACAAGTAATTACCCGAACTTTACTCAAATGTTGAGCAGCAGCCCGCTCTAGTGGCTAAAACCAGGTAGTTCTGCTTGTGGACAAAGACCGTTGGGTTTTAGTAAAAACATAAGCAACGAGCCTGTGTGTGTCTCAGTAATGCAGCATAGAAATAGCAGCTTTGCTGCCTGTTTTTCTCAAATATAAATAAGGAGGGGTGGGGCAACTGGTACAAGTTACTCATCTTTCCCAGCCAGTTGTCCACGCCGACAGGACTACTTTGCTAACAGCTGTAAATAATTTGCTGTGAGTTTAATAAAATAATTTGTATTATGTTAATGCTCTACAGGAATGTGTGGAGTCTGCAGAGGACAGGCATTTGAAAGGCTCACAAGGAAAGTCAGGCACTTGTGCAAGACTTTCATCATTATGTAGTGTTTGCTGGAAAATATTTTGGTGAGCTACAGTCCTAAGCAAAGCAAACAGTTTGTCTGGGGCAATGGATCACTTGTAGCACTCTGCTCAGCTGATGGTAATCTTTGTCTCCCTGGATGATCATTAACCCTATAAACGACTGTTGAAGATGTATGCTGGGCAAAACAGCTGCTGATGGAGTGCTTGCTGCAGCTCTGTTTGTCTTCAGTGTCTGTTCCCAGCCGTTGGAGAGAGTCATGCAGCTCCCCAGCTCATGACGAGCTAAGCTGTGGTGTAATGGTGCCTGGAACTTAATTTTGAAGACTGTGATTGGCACTAAAATTGACAGAACAATCCTCTTAGAGCAGCATGTGATTGAATCTTAGCATTAAAAATAAACGTTAAGTAACACGATTCATGGTGAGCATCCACAGTATCTTTGTTCAGCTTCCCCGGCTTCCTCAAGGTAGATCTGGGTCTTGGCCTTCAAATTCCACCTATTTGTGTGCCAGGGCATGTGCACGTACGCACACGTGCCTGCCTGCTTGTTGCTCCAGCTTTCTTCATACACAGCTAGTGACCACATTGCAGCGTTTTCCCTCCAGTTCCTCAGAAAAAGTTTTGAAATTATTCATTTGAAAATTTTTGTTTGTGATAGTTTGATCTGTCTTATGGGCACAGCAAATCTTCTGCTTTCCTATCACTCTGAGTCTTGATGAATTACTCGTGTCTCAGAGGATGTGACACTGGGCAAAAAAAACCCCCAAAACATTAACAACTTCTCTTCTTAGGTTGCAGAATCCAGGCATCGTACTCTGACTCTCAAAACAGATGGTCCTCCAAATATCAATAAGCACAAATCAGGACACAGTTCAGCTGCCTTTTTTTTTTTTTTTTTTTTTGCTTTGCTTTGAATATTCAGACTGTCCCAGTCTTCTTTACTCTATTCCTCACTCACTTTTATGATACATTTTTTCTTGCATACCCCTAACATCCTGTTACCAGTATCCACCTCTTGAAAGAGAGTACCCTTACCTACATACAAACTATTTCTTCTCACCTGCTACTGTCTTTAACACATCAGCACATCTGAACACCTGCTAAAACAGTAGCTTTAGAGATTGTAAATGTGCTGTCTCAGTCACTGTCAAAGACAATTTGCTGTCAATGTGTAAGTACCTATTGTCTAATGATTTCTCATTTACAGCACTGTAGTCTCCACCTGCAATCTCAATACTAAGCTCTCCTCTCCCCTACACAGCTAGCACCAGCAGCCCCAGGGAGATGGCCCTGGATAATACTCATGCAACCCAGACATGCATCTCTGCTGCCTCACTGCCTTCAAGTGGCAAATTTTGGCCCTGAGCGATCAGTTCTAATGATAAGCAAAACAAGAAACAGGCCTTATACACTCATTGTTAAATTTCTCTAATAATTGTAAAGCATAAGGGAACACCAACACTGTGGTGCTCAAGTAAGCAGACCCCATTTAAATGAAGGCAGACCTGGGGGCTCTGGGTGAGAAGGTGTCGCTTTTAGTCATAATACCCTGAGCAGTTCACTTGTCCCCCTTTTAACTGCCATCTTCTTGCTATTAAAGCTGCTTTTGTTCACTTTGAGCTTGTTGATAACACCCTGTTTATGTCCTTAATAGAATAGCTCTCTGGAACATCTCCATCTTCTCCAGTCTGTGTCTCTTTCCAATTTTTAAACAATTTGAAAATTAACTTTCCCCTTCCCATCTCTTTAGCTGACCTACAGCTACTTTATACTGTGCCATGAATATTTTGCTCTCAGAGATGCAGCTGTCGCCGAGTCTCTTTCCTCTTCGGCGCTTGTGCTGTTCAGGAGACCTGACCCTTCCGAGGGGGTTCTTGGAATTTTTAAAGTCCATTACCTTGTACCATCTCCAAGGGATCAATTTCACCTCTGTGTGAGTCTGTAATCAGAACAGGCTGCTGCTTTCCATCACCACCAGGCAGATGAGCTAAAATTGATGGCCTTATTCTGTCTATTCAGCCAGTTGGATCTTGGCTTTGTAAAACACAGCTGAGCTGATCAACACAGCAAGCAGGAAAATGACATTCACTGAACTCTAAATGCTTGATCATGAGCTTGCATATGCCAGGTGTGATCATTCACCTGCAACTAGTGCTCAGGACCTGAAGCCTCCTTCAGTTTGAGAGTTTTTAAGAAATCAGATTACTGTTTCAGGCAATTGTAAGACAATTTAAGGACTCATGTTTTCTCCTGGATATAAGTTGCTGCTAACCTCCCTACTGTGGCCATCTCCCCAGAGGTGCATGAAAAGCAGTGGGAGTTTCATCAGCATGCTGACTTGGCAGTTCCTGTTTCCACAGCTGAAGCAAACCACAGCGGGTAGGGGCAGCGGAGTGACAGACTCTGTGTAACACGGGACTCACGAAGTGCATGAAGGCTGTGCTGCCATTGGAGAAAGGAAGCACACTACCTCCCTGAGGAGTTTGTTTTCTGGTATGGTGGCGTGCAAGATAGCGCCTTTAAAGTAACTCATGGTTCAGCACATCAGAAATGCTTCTGACTTTGGACACGTCTAGAAGGTTGTTGTGCTTCGATCCAGTTCCAAGGCCACGCATCTTCTAGGTAAAGTCTAGCACAGCCTGCAGGCCCCTAGGCACCCTCCAGGGTATAAATTCCCTCACTCCCTCTTTCTATTCCTGAAAAACAGAGAAATTGGTACAAAGCCTCCCAAGCTTCTCTCAGATGAGTGTTGCACAGACACTGACTTCTAAAAAACTCTGGAGTACTTTCTCCCTTTCTGAAAATCAAATCCCAACTACACGTGGGGCAATCCCGTACTGCTTTGTGAAAGAGTCTCTTAAACAAATGTACTTCAGTCCCTGATAAAGTATGAAAGACTGGCAGAGCTACGGAACACACATGACCTGCAAGCAACCATTTCCATGCTCATTGCCAGCGCCCCGCTGAGCTCCGTTGGCTGTAGGTGGGTTATCTACAAGGACAGGACAATTTCGCTTGTTACCATGCAACAGGCCAGACTGACCAGAGGCAAGAGTCCCAAGGAGTTTGTAGGCTCCTGCAGTGCAGTGATGATGGGTCACTCGGTGGATTTCCCATAAGCGGAGAACTCTTTCCTAGTAAGGGTAGTTACTGTTTCCCATCAAGCACAGCTTCCCAACTCCTAATAGCTGAGCAGAGCCGTATCAGTGTTTGCTATTTATCCCATACAGAGCCTAGAATAAACACATCACATGGTATTTCCCCAGAAGAGGATGTTGTTTGCCTCGAAGTGACTTTTCAGCTAACCAATGACCCAAATGCAGTATGCCGTGCTTTGGAGCCTCATGTGGATTTGTGACCCTCTTTATGGAGCTTTAGGTCTGTAAAGGCAGTAAACACAGAGTACCTGCAGTTTATCCATTTGTGAGCTCCATAATTTTTGCTTGCAAGCTAATCTTGTACATGGGTCAGAAGAGGGTTGAGAGAAAAAAACAAAACTGTCTTTGTGTCCATCTTGTAATACTCCAAGCATGCAATGACACAGAAATGGAAGTTACCCACATAAAAGCCTAGCAAGGTTTGAGACCTTACAGTGAAGGCAAATCCGTAATGCCATTGCTCTTAGCGCAGCGTCTCACCACAATGCTGTCTTCAGGCAACTGGTCATCTCTCCTGGTCAACGCATGTAAGTTGTAGCAAGGTAGCTCAGCACACGGGTTACTCAGTCTTTGACCTTTCTGGGACATGTTGCTATAAGGAATCAAGGACGTATTTAAATTCTTCAGGACACCTGCCTCTAACACTCATACCTTTTAGAAAACAATGCTATGCAGCTGCTCTGGGTGGGCCATGTTCGTGCATGGAGTAAACAAAAAAAAAGATCGGAATACCTCCAAAATGTGAAATCCTACAGAGACAAAAGCATGTGGAATCAGTGTGTTGGCTCATAGGCACTTAGGACACAGCTCTTGCCCTTCAAACCTTGCTCCTATCTGCCTGAGCTACTCCACTCCATTACATATAATTTGGGCATTTTTCCATTCGAGACTTCATTACTGGACACAAAACCAGAAGTTTTGTTTCTAGAAAACTTAGTCAAGTTGGGAGGGAGAAGTAAGCAGAATCTATTGCTTGTCTGGCAATCTCTGCATGAGCTAATTGAGGTAAGAAGCACCAGTGCCTTTTGGGGCGTCACATAGAGAGGAATAATTGACCTTCCCACACCTCCGCATACTACAAACCCTAAAAGGGAAAAAGCAAGTACCTCTTCCCCACTGTTTAATTACGTTTCTACTCCACTGCGTGCACCTCTGCCTGCCGCCTTGACATTCCCCAAGCCCCACTACCCCTCTCCTGCTGGCTGCTATCAAGGCCGCTGGAGGCAGGTAGGGAAAATGAAGCGGGTTGAGAGCCCTGCGGAGAAATAGAGCGTCAGGAGCTGGGGTGAGAGGAGACCCTGCTTTACAGCCCTTGGGGCTCGCAGCTTTCAGAAGGCCGGGGCAGTGCTGAGCGGAGCGGCAGGGTGCAGCGCACCCCCTCCCCCGGCACTGCCTGACACGGGGGGGCAACGGAGGCCGGGAAGTCACGGAAAGCAGAGCTGCCGGTGAGGGTCTGAACAGGATGAATCCCTGGAAAAGCTACCGGTATCCACGGGTCAGGTCGTTAGCACTTGGGGACCCGAAAACCTTTCCCTGTAGCGTGGTTATCTCGTTAACTCTGACCGGTTTTGGCTTCCACTGAACACCTGGGACAGAAGGAGCGCAGGTATGGGTTGGGGGCACGGCCTTCGCTCCCACCCCCACCCCCGCCGCCTGGGAAGGACCAACCTACTGAAAAGAATCGCTCCACCGGCCGCGCCGGGCCTGCCACCCGGACAGACGGACGGACGGACGACCCCGGGAGGCGGGCGGGTGGGTGTCCACCCGCCCCCGCCCCGGACCGGCTGACCGCGGCGCGGCCCCGCCCGCCCCCCGCTCTGCTGGGGCCAGGGCATACGCGGCGGCGGGGGAGCGGCGCCCCAGAGCTGCGCCGCGCCGCTTCCTGCCGCTATAAATAGCCGCCCGGCCCAACATGTCCCGGCCGCCGCAGCGGCTGGAGCGCTGGTGGGAGCTGCTGTCCCCTCCCACCGCGTAGCCCGCCCGGAGCGCGGTAAGGGTGCGCGGGGGCTGGCGGCGCCCGGGGGGAGGTGGACGGGGCTTCGCTTCTCACTCCCAGTGGGGTGGGGGGGTCTGCGTGGGGCGGGCAGGGCCGCGGCGGCGGCTCGGAACCCCCCCGGCCCTGAGGGGCGAGCGCCTTGCGGGTACAAGGGTCGGGGCGGTTGGTGGGGCAGCGGCTCCTCCTGACCCGGGAGCTGAGTCTCGCTTCGTGCCTGTCTTCTCTTTCTCTCTTTTCTTTCAGACTGCTCTTTCTCGGGCTGGGACGCGCTCCTCCTGCTTTCTGAAGCCGTGCTGGCAGGGCTGGGATCCGTCCCTGCTTTCCCGCTTTCCCTGGGGTTGGGTGCATGCCCGGCATGGAGGATGGTGTTGGCCTCGGGACGCAGCCCCTGGTTCCTCTTGGCAGGCCAGACCGTGTCTCTGCCTGCACCTCCAAGAAGGTGTCTGGTGGCATCTGTGTTCGTCCCTGCTGTGGTACAGCAAGGCTGTGAAATCCCAGCTGGTGTGGCAGGGTGGGGAGAGCCATGCTGGGGCCGGGGTACACACCGCTGCCCACATGTGTGGCACCCATGCAGGGAGCCTTTGCAGTCACCTGATCGTGCAGGTGTTTGTGTTGCAGCCTTCCTTCCTCAAGTGCTTTCATCTGCAGCAAATGTTGAGGTGAAGCTTGTAGTTAGGCTTTATGGTGGAGGCAACCAGAGCAGGTCTCTGCCCTCCTTTGTTTGCCTCTGCTACTCTAGTGGCTATGCTTCATCTTTTAATAAACACCTTCTGCAGTGCAGGGCTATGTCTCTTCTCTGGGTGTAGGTGTTCTTCAGCTGCTACCACATGCCTTGCACAGGCCTCTTATTTAAAACAAAAGTGATACAGCATTTGTCTCTGGTGCTAAGGTGTGCTTGTTCAGGCACCCACTGTGAGGAACTTTTAAATTGCTCTTTTATTCTTGAAGTGCCCTCCCAAAGAGAGGGCTGTAAGAAGCAGCTGTTCTCAGTTGTCTTGACCTCCAGAGGGAGAGCAGTTGTTTGGCTCCTCATTCACACCCTTTCTTACTCTCAATCTACTTTTCTCTGTTTCTTTTGTGGGATAGCTCCTCCAAGCCCAGTTTGGGAGCACAGTGCAAAGGTCCAAGAGGCTGTGTGAAAAAGAAGAGGTTCTCTCAGAGTCTGTTTGGCCTCTGCTCGTTACTCGTAATGTGCCCTGCTTGGGAGCCTTGCCTTCAATAAAGGCAGGAGGGATGGCCGTGCTGCCTTGGAGGGACCTGCTCTGGCAGCGCATCTTTCCCAGTGCAGTGAAGCACGAGGCAGTCTGAGCTGGTGTGTACTTTCCCCTCTGTCAGAGTGGGCGAGGGGAAGGAGCATGCGAGGAGGAAATACAGCTGTTCCAAAGTACTTCTGCCCTCTGTGCAGCGGGAGCACGTGAGGGGAGGGCAGACACAGAAAAGGAGATTCAGGAAGAGAATGTAAGAGAGAAGTGGGGGAGACAGAGCAAAGCCACAAATAGAAAGGAAAAGCTTTTTATATGTGCACAAATTTTGTTTAAAGGCCTGTTTAGCTAGTGCGAGAGCAAATATCCTAAAAATACGAGATCGTGTCTCTGGAGTCCCTGTTATTGTTCCTCCAGAAAGCGCTGCTTTTCATTGCTCAAGAATTATGTGTGTCTTTCTGCCTCACTCTTCTAGGCTCTTCAGCATCATCTGGCCTCAAGCTGAGCAGGACATTGCTCTTAGCTTTAGCCTGTCGAATATGTAGTTTTCCATGTTGTACATGAAATTATTGTTTCCATAGTTGGTTAAGGCAAGTTTCAGAGCAATGTGAGACAAGAGGCATGCCAGTTCCTGTGGTTGGCCTTTACTAGAGTGCAAGTCTTCAGGGCAGGAGCAGTGCCCTGGAACCTATAGTTACTCTACACATTGCCCTTGGCAGCTTAGGGATTTCTGCCTCCAGTCCTGTCCCTCCCACCCCTCTCATATCTCTTATTGCTGCTCACCTGTTCCTCCCCCTGTGCTGCAGCTCATTCAGCCTCTCAGTTATCCATGTGGTTATGCTGTGGTTCAGCAATCTGCATTAAAAATCTCTGGAAAGGAGAGAGAAGAGGAGCAGAAGCAGCTATTCCCTCTGTCTGTACAGAAGTCCCCGATCAGCCCTGTGCTGCCTCCGGCTTTGAGATCACTCACCCCAGCAAAAGAGAATTAATACAGTTGAAACTCTCTAGCTGTGCCCTTAACTTCTGCTGCTGCCATAGTATTTCTACTGAAATTACACTTTTAACTTTCTACAGCATTAGTTTAATCTCTGAATGGCATCAAGTAGCAAGGTGCTGTCTTTGGGGGCTGCGTTGCTACAAGACTATTAGACCTTTCTCTTTAAGAGGAATCCAGATTTATTGCAAAATTACATAAGGGCTTCAGTGCTTTTACTCATGCAGTATGGACAGGACTGAAAGTGTGTATCTAGAAAAAGAGAAGGAACAATTTCTCACCTGTGACAGCAGTTATGACCTTTACATCTGATGATTTCCAGACCCTTTTTGGTGGAGAGGCCACTGAGGAGGACAAGCAGTGCTAATCCCTTTGTGAAGGGGACACCGTGCAGTATTGCTCTCCATTACCTACAGTGCATAAAGTTCTAACAGCTATTAATTTTCTGCCTTACTTGTATAAATACCAAGCTTTTCTGGAGGGAGAAAAGAGTATGTTGGTGTTGTCTGACAAATGTGACATGAGGACAGGAATTCGTAGGTTTCCTTTGGAGGCAGTGTATTATTCTTGGTGTATATATACGGTTTAGTAAAATGTCTTTATGCAGCGGCCTTTAGAAATGAACTGTGCTTTTAAATACATTGCATCTTCATTCGTGCTTTGGACACATAGAAATGGTGAGAAATAGTGTTGCAATGAAGAGGGAGGGATTTCTTTGCTTTTGTCATGGTAAATATGTCTTAATTGTGGCTTCTTCACAACAATGAAGTGTTATCAGAGTTCAAATCTAATTAAATGCCTTTGTGTTCTTTCTACTGACTTTTCTTATTCTTGACTCTCATGTGGAAACTTTCTCTTTTTTGTGTGGTGCGCTCTAACACTTGGCCTGATCTGTTATAAAAACAGACTGAGTATCTTGGTTCAAAATTCATGGTGCTAGCTGTATTTGAGGAGGGTTGGGGAGACCATTCTTCATATGTGGAGGTAGTTAAGTTTTGGGTTGGTAGAACAGATCTTGGTAGTATCTAAGATGAGAACTCTGGAAGTGGCCACATCTTCAATGCACTGTTCTGTGTGCCATTGGTGTGTGCAGTTAACACCTACTTGTTTAGCTTCTTACGTCAAAGATATACATGAAAATCTGTCTGTTATTGAATAATAACTCCTGAACTGTTAGTTGGCAAATAGCCCAGAAAAGGGATTGTTAGAAGCTGGGTTTATTAAAGATGTCTAGAATTGTACTACATTGGTGGATGGGGGAAGAGCTATGGATGTCATCTACGTGGACTTCTGTAAAACCTTTGACAGGGTCCCCCCCAACATCCTTCTCTCTAAATTGGAGATGCAGATTTAATGGGTGGATGGTTACATCCAGAGGGTAGTGGTCAATGGCTTGATGTCCAGATGAAGATCAGTGACAAGTGGTGTCCCTTAGGGGTCTGTACTGGGACTAGTTCTGTTTAACACCTTCATCAATGACATAGTGGGATTGAGTGCACCCTCAGCAAATTTGCAGATGACACCAAGGTGAGTGGTGCAGTTGACATGCCTGAGGGATGGGATGCCATCCAGAGGGACCTGGACAACGTGGAGAAGTGGCCCATATGAACCTCATGATGTTCAACAAGGCCAAACACCTGGGTTGGGACAATCCTGGATATCAGTACAGGTAGGGGATGATGTGATTGAGAGCAGCCCTACAGAGAAGGACTTGGGGATACTGGTGGATGAAAGGCTGGACATGAGCTCACAATGTGTGCTGGCAGCCCAGAAAGCCATCTCTATCCTGGGCTGCATCAAAAGAAGCATGGCCAGCAGGTCAAGGGAGGTAATCGTATTGCGCTATTCCACTCTAGTGGAGTGCTGTCTCCAGCTCTGGAGTCCTCAGCACAAGAAGGACATGAACCTGTTGGAGAGGGTCCAGAGCAGGGCCACAAAAATGATCAGAGGGCTGGAGCACCTCTGCTATGAGGACAGGCTGTGAGAGACTTGGGGTTGTTCAATCTTGAGAAGAGAAGGCTCCAGGGAGACCTTACTGTGGCCTTTTGGTACTTAAAGGGTACTTGTAAGAAAGATGGGGACAGCCTTTTTAGCAGGGCCTGTCATGACAGGACAAAGGATGATGGTTTTAAACTAAAAAAGGGGAGATTTAGACTAGATACAAGGAAGACATTTTTTACAATGAGGGTGGTGAAACACTGGCACAGGGTTCCCAGAGAGGTGGTAGATGCCCCATCCCTGGAAACATTCAAGGTCAGGCTGGACAGGGCTCTGAGGAACATGATCTAGTTGATGTCCCTGTTCACTGCAGAGGGGCTGGGCTAGATGACCTTTGAAGGTCCCTTCCAGCCCAAAGCGTTACATGATTCTTTGCAAGCACTATGCCACTGCTACTGAGTTAAGTGAAATCTGAATTGTGAAAAGATTATAATTTTTTTGGTGGAAATAACCGTGATAATCAGGGCTCCAAAAGATACTGCAGCTGCTCTTCAGCCTTGCAGGCAAGTCTCAAAGAGCAGCTGTCCTTGGGCCTCATCCAACTTGGTTCACAAAGATCAGCAAAGAGTGTCTCTAAGGCTGGAGATACAAGTGGTGAGGGAGCAGTTTCATCTAAATCTGGGAGATCAAAGGAGTTCAGAAAAGAAAGTTTTTCCTTATTCCTGGAAGGAGATAAACGGGAGGCACCAGGAGTAGTTTGAGTCTGTTTTGTAACACTTAACTCTGCTGTAACCTTGTTAGTGTTGTTCTACATTTGGTTCCAATTACACATAAGGACACTTTGGAGTTAAAGTGTATAATTTTGTAACTCCTTAAACCGCTAATGTTGCAGAAGCAAAAGTTCCTAGGATTTAAGCTGTTCATGTGGCACTTCTATCTTTAATCTTTTCAGTGTGTGTTTGTAT
Organism: Bucorvus abyssinicus; assembly: GCA_009769605.1. Taxonomy (NCBI): domain Eukaryota; kingdom Metazoa; phylum Chordata; class Aves; order Bucerotiformes; family Bucorvidae; genus Bucorvus; species Bucorvus abyssinicus. Next base: position 20,598,352 of record CM020029.1, on the reverse strand, counting down.
GTAGCTTCTGCCATTTCCTTCCTGGGACTAAGTCCATGTGAAGGGCCCTCCTGTCCTCCAGTGTGTGTTTTCATGAGAGGGCTCTCCTTATCTGAGCTAAACTTGAGTATGTATCTCCTGTTGAAGAAACTGCAGGATATTCTTTAATGGGAAGTAACGTAGAGGTTAAAATAAATGCTCTTAGCAGCTTCAGCAAGCCCAGAATAGCTTGTGCGTGTTTCTCTTGTGGTAACTTAGGAAGTGGGGTGATTCCCTCTTCCTCTCTCTTTAATATTTTTGAATGCTGTGCTTGAGTGCTGAAATTCTCTTGCCACGAAGAGCAGTCAGTGTGGAGCAGGCTTCTCTCTGAATTTTCCTGGACCCTGACTAGGCAGGACCAGAAGTGAGCCCTAAGAAGAAATTGCATTCCTCAGCTTGTTGTACTGCTTCTTACAAAAATTACCAGTAAAGTCTTTGGTGGTGAGGGTGGCTAACCACTGAAACTGGTTGCCCAGAGAGATTGTGGAGTCTCTGTCCTTGGAGATGGTCTGAAAACTGGACAAGGCCCAAGCAATCTGCTCTAAGCCAGGTTAGCCCTGCTGTGATCTAGATGAGATTCAGCAGTTCCTTCCAGCTAGCTGTACGCTGTGTTTTTGCGTTACTGGATAAGCACAGCTGCATTTGTCCCCAGAACATCTGGGAGTAAAAGTGGTCTCAGAATATCCAAAAATGGCCTTGAAGTTTGAAAAAAGGCTTTGAAAATTGGAGTGCATAGAGAAGCGTAGTGTGGGGAAGTGACTTTGCCCAATCTCATAGCACCAGGTCAATAATAGTGCTGGGAGAGGATCATAAATCTTCTGAATGGCAGACTAGTGCTTTAGTAGCTAAAAGATGTTGTCTTTAAACATAAAACCATCTCCCTTCCCTACTTTCAGATCACTTGGCAACAGAGACTACTTTTACCCTCTGAAAACTTTTTTTTTCTTTATCTGTCATATCAGTAGGGATTTTTACTACTAAAGGACAGTTTATTGCATTGACTTTTTCAGGGAACACTGAGAACATCAGATCTGGAAAAGAATTTGGTGAAATAAAGGCAAGAGCTGCAAAGGAAATTTTTAGAAAGTGATGTTATTCCCAGTTTGCTGCATAACAATTAATCTCTTATTTTTAAGAGAGGAAAAGAGCAGAGGAAGCTGTACACTGAATCCAAGTTTGAATCTCTCTCTGTTTAAAAAAAAAAAAGTAAAAATCACTTGAAGAAAATGTTTTAAAATTTGAAAGCTGAGAATAACCATGGAAGGAGTTAAGCTGTGAGTTAACTTCATCTGTGTTTCAAATCCAAATGCTATGAACAAGGCACCATTCAGATCTTCAGTTATAAGTTAGGCTGAATTTCTTATGCTGTGTTTGTATGAATTCTGTTGAGAGGAGAAAAAGAAAATCATGGCACATTAAAAAAAAATCATTACTCTTGTTTTGGTGGCTTGTTTTTGAAGGGATGAAGCAGGATTCTCCTTTTTTTTTTGTCTAGCTCTTATGCAGGTCATCTGCTAATTATTAGCAGCTGTGAAACTATGGAGTTACATAAGTGTAACTAAAAGTCAGTGGAGTCTTGTGTCATTCAGCAAATCTGTCCATCACTTATTCACCACAATAACAGATCAGTTTTGTAACTCACTGGACATGGGTAGCTAAATATGAAGAGGGCATCAGCAGGCATGGGAAGCTGGGAAATCCTTTAAGTCATAGAAATTGGATAGGATAATGTGTTATTTTATTGTCACTGCAACCTGTTGTCCGGTTATATGTGTGCACTGCTGCTCTGTGAAGAGAGCTCTGTGTCAGAGTAATGCCCTGTAACAGCTGAGCCTGCCAGCTTCATAAAGCTGAATTGTCTGGGTGGCTTTGCTTGGAAGATAGGTATGGGTGCTATGCCTGCTGCAGTGGAAACAAGACAAGTGCGAGGGCTTGTGAATGTATCCCAAATTAGCCATGCTCAGTGATACGGCTGAATACAGCAAACTGTCTTAAACATTAGAAAAGGCACCTCTACATGGGACACGTGTAGAGCTGAGAACTTGGGATTTCTTGGCAAGGGAAATACCCGCAGTGCGCAGGAGAGTGTGCTGGCACAGACAGCCTGAGGCTGGCAGGTCCAACTCTGCCCCCAAGTTTATAATGCTGGCTCAGCGCACCACATGACTTGGTTAGCAGTGTTAGTTTCTTCCTACTCAACCTTGAGGGTATATAAAACTTAATCTCCTGTAGTTCTGAATATTAAATCATAGTCTGTGTAATGAATTTTCTGATCCAGACTCTGGTTTTGGTTTCAGATTGGTTTTTTTTCTTGTCTTCTCTTTTGCTGGTTTAAAGACTTCCACAGGCAAGAGAAACTGTGAAAGCATGAGTGCAGTGTTATCAAACGTGCAAAATATGACCCTTAAAATACTTCTTGGGAATTAAGAAGGTAAAATGAGTTCCTTCAGATCCAGTGTCCCCCTAGACCAGTCTGTGCACCCCGTGGCTCAGAGCTGTACCCTGGCCCCTTTTTGAAGAAGTGAAAGAGGAGTTTGCCTGAGCTTCAGTTTTTTTCCCCAACTCTCATCTTTTCTTTCCCTTTTTTTTTTTTTAAAGCAGTGATGTGAACAGTTAAGTTTGAGAGCTGCTGCCTTATTCTCTGCTATTTCTGCTGGAAATAACACATGATGCCTCATTAGCTCACCTCACTGGCAGGCTCTGAAAATGGTGGGAGCTTATAGCCACCCTCAAATTACCCTGGTCCCAAGGAAAGTTGTAGGTTCTTCGAGGCAGCTTGCAAGCTCCAACTACTGAGGTAGCACTCCAGAGCTGTAAGAGGGTGACATGAATCAGGAACCTTGCTTATATGAGTAGCCTGAACAGGATGGTAATCAGCTAGGTAGCTTTTTAATACACAGACATGGATGATGAAAAATAGTGGGGGGCGGGGCGGGGCAGTGTCTGTGGGAAGAATTGCTTCATCTCACCTGAGGAAATGTTCTGCAGCTGGTAATTCAGTTTGACAGTCTTTTGGATCAATTTGGATTGCAGTTTGGCAAACATGGACAGCATCAGCTGTGCAGTCCTTAAGCTCTACAGTCCTTGCCAATTTACACCAACTCATCAGTCCTCCCATGGCCATCACATTGGACACTGTGCTCCTCATGTCCTGATTTGCCCAACACTGAGTGATCCACTTTGCCTAACGTATTTCCAAAATATTTTTTTTCTGGCATGGAAATGCAAAATAGAGAATTTTTACTTTCACATTTGAAGCTACTAAAAACATTTTTAAAAGTAGTATTAAATGTAAACCATGAAGAGAGCTGTGTGCTGCACGTATTCTAAGTGAACAAACCACGTGCTCATGCACAGAAGTGAATTTGCATTATTCGGTGTATCTCATCTTTGAGACCTCTGACCTAGGGAACACATTTGACCAATGGCTGGTGGAATACATTTTCTATTCCAATGGGATGAAATGAAAAGTCAAATTATAGCAATGTGGTGGTAAGGAAGGTATGCAAGTATGGCTGTTTCAATTTTAGAGAGAATGCTCTTCATTGGAGGCCACAGAGGCAACACCTACCAGTATATCATTGTTCCTGTCTGCAGGTTGCATTTTCAAACCACCCCAGACTATTACTACTTTGAGAGAAAGATAGTCCTTAAACATACAACTTTTCCAATCAGTAGTTATGGTGGCATCTTGGAACCTGAAACTCTAAAATGGCAGCAGACAGCCCCAAAACTTTGTTTCAGTACTAGGCAGCAACAAATCACAAGGAAATTATTCTCCCTTGGATCTTCCTACTGTATTGTCAAATACAACTTCTGCATTTGATCTGAGTAGGTGACTTAGGGAGGGACAGAAAACTTGTTTCATGGCACAACTTTAAATACGTTATTCTTAATTGAATTGACTAGTGTCCATGGGTCTAAATGAGCAACTCATGTTCTTGTCTTGGTTAGTTTTAATTTCAGGTAAGATGATGCTTTTCAAAATAAAGCATTTTACACTAGAGAGTTGCTGCGTATTTATACTTACTTGTCCCCTTAAGTGGAGCCAGAGCAATATTTATATCCTCATTTATTGGTTATCATCTTCCTAGCAGCTCTCTGCAGGATTGGTGTCTCCAAGCTTTATTACAGTTTTTCTTTTTTTTTCTCATTTCTGCATCCTTGAAAAGAAAAAAAGTGTGCATGCTGACTGGAGTCAAGAGGAAGACAAATTAACTTGAACTGCTATAGGGAGCTAGAAAATTAAGTGTTCCATAACTGACAAACAGTTTGAGATGACTGGACAAGTTCCCTCTTTATTCATTTAAAATGTGCCAGTTGTTTAGCAGAACATCCCTGATAATGCAAGTGAATTGCAGGGTAAAACCCAGTTGGATGTCATCATGTGCAGTACTTCAATGAGAACACTGAGGGATTTTGTGTTTCCAAGGGGAAGAACTGTCATTGTAGTCGTCTTGTTTGTTACTTTAAAAGTTCCTCAAGAAAGTTTTCTCTTAGGAGGGATAATGGAGTTTATAGTTGTTGGCATTAGGAATGGTATATGACTGCTCTATTTTGCTTAGTCTGAAAGCTTTTATTCTTCTCACAAATACATTCGTTCACCATCCGCTTACTAATCTGTGAGTCCGATGAGGCATTAAAGAAACCATGGTAATGATACCAGATGGTATATAATACCACAGCATTTACAGCTTCCAAGGCCTTTGCTCCAGGCCACCTGCTGTGCAGGATGGACAGAAGCAAATGAAAATAGAGTGGAAAAACTCTGCAAGAAGGGAAAATAAAATTAAAAAAAAGTGTGTTTTCACCTTCGTCCCTTTGTATAGGGATAAGAAAGTATCCCACTGCTTTTTCTTAGCTAAGCATGACTTTATGCCCTAGGAAGTGAGAACAGAAATGCATACACACACAAAAAATCCCTCTGGAGTAGCAAAAGGGCTGGTAAGTGCAACCATGGGTCCAGTCCTGACCTTGAAGTAAGGTTGCTATGGGGGATCCGCACTGAGAAGAGACCAGTGGAGCAGGATTGCTCCAGGCAAGGTCAGGACAATGTTTCCTGGGTCTTTCTTCTAGGCTGTTTTCCATTAGGCTCCTGAAAGTGCTCCCTCTGTTCTCTGGTGGATGCTGCTGTTTAACTTTTGGAAATCACCATCCTGAAGGTAGTATCATTCTTCTGCTCTAAAGCTCTAATGCCCTTGACATCTTTCTTCTAAAGTTTTGGAGGGTTGCTGTGATGTGACCGTACTGGGGAGGAAAAACCCCAGAGTATCTGCAAGCAAGTTTGATGCAATAAACCTCAGTTCTGTCTAGTGAAATTGCCACAAATAGCAATCTTGCTTTGCCATATTTAACTCTGGCGTGCTCAGGTCCTGGTTTATTCATTTCTCAATGGAGCACATGATGCCCAGTACCACTATCATTTTCTGTAATGTGCATCAGTGCAGGATCTCAGACACTGTCCCTAAGGAATGCTGTTGGATATAAGGGCAAGTATAAAATAAGGGATTTTTAAAATCGTTCTCAAGTATATAATAATGGAAATAGCCTCCTGGACAATCAAAGTTCTTCAAAACCAGAATTCCCAAGAGGTATGTAAGGTGCTGGTTTTGGCATTAGAAGTTGAGAGAACTGTCCTTGTCCCATTTAGCAGCAAAAAGCCCAAAGTTAAATATGTCACAGAGTTTACTTAAGTCCAAACTATTAACATCATGAAACCTCAAGTAGGTATAAGCAGCCTGTATCACAGCTGGTGTAGCTGAGCCCCTGCTGGCAGTGCATAGTTACAGGCAAGTGGGTGAAGAAATACCTTTAGACTCCCACAGTGTGTGGGGATGCTTCAAGGCATTGCCGATGAGAGCCAGGAATTATCACCTCGCAGTTTGTCTTCTGTGAGGGACCGTACCAGGCTGTGCTGGCTCTGCTGGGACATGGCCCACAGACCAACGGGAAGCACTGGGCTCTACTGAAGTGCCTGTGACTAGTCTTACCTCCCCCAAGGGGCCTGTGCTGTAGTTGTCCCCTTACTCTGCAGCAGCTGTAATTTTTCAGGCCAAGCAGGAGGGTTTTAGGAGGCCTCTGTTGCTCTCCTTCATGCTGTTCTCTTAAGTCACTGCTGCGGCGCAGCCTCGCAGGGGAGCCAGCCAGCTTTGCTGAATAGTCTAGAAGTTGGACTGTAAGAGATTTCTGCTCTGTTAGCAGCAACTTTTCAGCCAACCATGCTTCAAAATACACAGAGCTGGGGTTTTCTGTTGTGCAGAGGTAACACCCTCAGAGTCATAAGCTGTATACTTAGCTATAAAGTTGACTATTCTGTTTTCTACTGAGCACCTGGCCTTTTGCTATTGGGAGAGGAAAGAACAAGACACATGCGTAGTGGGATACACTTGTGTGGAACTTCTGGTACTGAGGGAGATCTGGTGCCAAGCTGTTTTGAACCAGGATGTTATAGTCCTGCTTCTACTCTCATTCTCAACCTGCACGTTTTGGGGGGTTATCCTGATTGCCACTTCCCAAGCATGTTATGGAACTTGCATAGCCAAGGCATCAGAGATCCAGTTCCTTTTATTTGTCTAGCTGTGGGGACAACAGGATGTCCCCGCATTCTTTTGAGGTAGAGGTGTTACTTTCTGTCCTGTGAGTGCAGTTTATCTCTAAGTCAGGTGAGCTGTGACTAGACATTGCTTTCTGTCAGGTTTAGTCTCAGTGCGATGAGTCGGTAATCTTAGGTCTGCAAGATAAAAGTTCCTGCTCAAAATGGCATTGAATGACTTCCATGCTGAAAGCCATCAGAGAGTAGTCAAATTGTGAACGAGGATTGAAACTGTTCCTTGGTGACTAAAGAGTGATTCTTTCAGACCAACACTGGCATAGTGGTGTTAGCTGTCTCACTTGGATGTGTCCCAGTAGCTACCCCTTACATGCAAGAGATTTCTCAACAAGGCTGATTTTTTCAGTGTCTAAGGAAGCAGAGACCATTAGTCTCCAGGGCTGTTATCTGGATGCTTTTCATGGACCCTGCAATTCCTTGTTAATTTTTAACTACTGCTCTCCTAATTCATAGTAACTGCATAGATAGTTAAAAGAGAATGTGACATGCAGTGGATATACATATTCATATACTGAGCCTCCCTTTCTCCTGTTTATTCTTGGGAAAATATTATTTTCAGTAAGTATTAATGAAAACAAAACGCATGATCTGATCTTGCTTACCTTACTCGGGCATAGTTCCAGTCAGTATGGAATTGTGGACAGTTGTACCTAAGCAAGGAATAAAAGGCTTCATCCATTACACAGCAGAGAAGCTGCTTCTATTTTATAATCACTCAGCCAGTATGCACAGACTCTGATCTGTGTCTATATTTGGCATCCTGATGGGGCATATACCACCCATGGGAAGAATGCAAGAAATGGACTAAAGTTCCCACTGACTGGGACTTATTTTCCCTATAAAATGGTGCACAGTAATTTTGTCTCCAGTGAAATCATGCCAATATATACTCCTGTATTACTCTGCTTATAGCTAGCTCCCATTCTATTTTCTGCCTAATTACAAGTTTTCAGTCCTTCCAGTATGAAGACTTAGAATGTAAAGGGGAAGTATACTAAGCAGAAGTAACAGCTTGAAAAACTGCATGGCCTGTGTCAGATGAAAAATTGCTCTTATCAATGAATGCTGTTTTTGTAGCTTTAAAATGTGCGGATGTTGTGGTAGGTCATAATTTCTAAGGTGTAGATTTGTTTCACTTTGTTCGCATGTATGTATATTTATGTACACAAATACTGTGGGAATATGAAGTATTATTCAGATTTAAGTGTTATCTTTTAAAAACAGTTGATGTTTTCTACTGAAATACTGAAGTATATAAAAATTCTACATCATGTTGTTCATACCTGAAACTTAAGACTCATGCTAATACCTAAAAACAAATTATTCAATAATAAATATCTTTTAATATTGCCATCATAGAAATGCTCATATATTGAAAAAGATGCTTGAGGACTAGGCAAAGTATAACAAACACTGCTCTAGAAAAACAGCTAGGTGTTTTTTACTGGGCAAAAAGTGCTGAAAATACTCTTTGGAAAGACAGCATACATTGTTTCTTATGTTGGTGGACCTGTTGAGTAATCCCATATTCTTTGATCAGATCAAGGAGAAGCTGTGTCTCAAGCTTATTGTATAAAAAAGCCACAAACTAAGAAATTAGGTTTAATGTAAATTAAGCATTGTAAGCAATGACCAGCAATGTTCTTTTATTAATAAAACTTCTGTTTTGGTTCCTTAGAATACTTTAAGGTTGTTAGAAATATTTATAATGATAGGAAGAGACTTCCACAAAGAATTGGCCTTTTAGAAATATACCATAGAATCATGTAAAGCTTTGGGTTGGAAGAGATCTTCAAAGGTCATCTAGTCCAACCCCTCTGCAGTGAGCAGGGACATCTTCAGCTAGATCACATTGCTCAGAGCCCTGTCCAACCCGACCTCGAATGTCTCCAGGGATGGGGCATCTACCACCTCTCTGGGAAACCTGTGCCAGTGTTTCACCACCCTCATTGTAAAAAATGTCTTTCTTATATCTAGTCTAAATCTCCCCTCTTTTAGCTTAAAACCATCACCCCTTGACCTATTGCAAGACTCCTTGCGAAAAAGACTGTCCCCATCTTCTTTAAATACTGAAAGGCTGCAGTAAGGTCTCCCCAGAGCCTTCTCTTTTTACATATCTTATGATATATATCATAATACATATGCAGTGCAGAACTTGTCTTCAGCAGTCTGTTAATATTATTGCAGCAGGAAGGACAAGGAACTTTCTGAGAGCAAGGATTGTCGGTTCAGCAATTTTCACTCAAGAAATAGGCATTTCTAGGCATATTATGTTTTCTTAGTAGTGGCTTTTATTTACATGGCTGTCCTCTGAAAGGGTAGCCTGTGGCTAAAACCAAGGGTGATAGCTGAAAATGTAATATCTCATACGCATGTAGCTGTGTAAGGGTTTTGTCCCAGAGTTTGTTGTTGGGGTTTTTTTTTCCCCCTAGGAATGTCCAGACAGGACTGGAACAGTGTGAAATTCTTCATCTTCCACACACATGTGACTACAGAGGGGGTCAGATTTTTTTCATGCTCTGGATGAAGGACAAGATAGATTCTCTGTTTTATCTGGTATGATTCTCCCACCCCCAAGGAACTTGTTAATATTTCTGGTCGTTTTGAGAAAACATAGTGGGCAACATTAAATATTTACATCTCTCTACAAAGTCACAGAGATGCCACCAGGATACCTAGCTCTACATCACACATGCTCTAATTCACCCCAAACACCCACTGTTTACTAATCTTCAGCCCCTGTCTGTGCTGATAATGAGCAAGAGGAAATGGAAACAGCAGGGATTATTTGCTACTGAGAAGTCCCAGTTTCCATGCCTGGTTGTAATTCTTTCAACAAACCCTTGCCGACTGTGCTTCTGCTTTGAAGTTTGAACACCTCTGTAGTAGTGCTTGGCTCTGGTGATTTTAGCAAACAGATTTGGGGTTGGGTTTTGTTGGATTTTTATTTTTTTTTTTTTTTTTTACTTGTAGTTGCATATTAGCAGCTCCAGATGATGGCTTACTCTTGTGCTTGCACTGTGTTGTGCTCACTCAAGTCAGGAGCGGTACAGGTTGTTTTGCCCAGTCACTGAGATGTCAATTGCTCGTATTTGCTGGTGACAGGTACCAGATAGAAAACAGTCCCCTCCATATCCACTATTCTCTCTCTGTGTGTATAGTCTTAGCCATATTGGTGAAGGGGGTGAGTTTCCATATAGTGAATAAACAGGGCCCGTTTTATAAGGCAAGTGATATGTGTGAGTTTTTGAATGCTGGGATTCAGCATGCTCTGTAAGCCTGGATCACCATGTCCAGTATGCTCAAATGTGTGGATATAGGCTAGGGCATGTTTCTAATCTAAACCAAAACCCTCAGAGCCCATTATTTCCTTTTTTTTTTTTTCCCCCCATACTACAGGACAGCAAATTTTTTGTGTAAATAGCTTTACAGCTGTCTAACATCCCTGTGTAGCTTATCTGTCAAGCCACTGTGCAACTCATTCTTGCCGCCAGGGTGGTCCTTTATCCATAAATCAGACACTATTTGACCTTCTGGCAAGTTGAGGGTAAGTCAGTTTACGGTCTTAAAAACAACTTGTGCCTTCTGCAGGGTTACTAGCATATCTCCATTAGGTACCCAGGTGTACCAAAGGAAGAGCTTCAGGTATGCTTTCCACTCAGAAGATAAAGACATGGTTTTGTCTTGTCTATATACAAGGTGAGATAGCATTGGTTACAAGCAGTTGGATTATGTAAGAGTACTGCCAAAAATCCTGTCAAGGCTTCAGTCCTCTGGAAGGTGTCACTCAGCAGATTCCTTATCTGAGACAAGGATGCAGAAGTAAGATGTTTGTTTATAGAGGACAAAATTTATCAGGCTTCACATGTTTCCCTTTATATCTTAATGGCCTGTGGTCAGAGCTGACAGATCCTCTGGTTTCCATGGTGGCTCAGCAAACCCTACTGCGTGAGAGGTCTGTGGACATGGTGAGTCCCCAGGTGTCACACAGCTCTCTTTGGTGTCACTGTAAGTGCCTTCTCCGTGGCCCTGCCAAAGGGCATGCTGAGGTGCTGCTGCTGCGCTCTGAACTCAGCTGAAGCAGCACCGTGGGAGGCTATTTTCCTTAGGCATAGCTCAAAAGTGCCTGGGAGGCTGCTGTGAGTTACCTGCTGGGTGAACAAATTCCTCCTGTCTTAAACAACCCCGAGTATCTGGGGGGATATAAAAGTACATTTGCCTCACCAGTGACTCCAAGCACGGCTCTGGCACAGCCCAATATACGCAGCTAGGTCCTCGCACAGTGGTTGACACATTAAAAGTGACTTTGTAAACGTAGCTCCTTCTTTAAATGGAGAGAAATAACCCACCTCTTGTGAGGGATTTGGGCTGTTTGAAAGCCCTGAGCAGGCAGCTGGGGGAGGACAAAGAGTCAGTGTGCTGCGAGAAAACATGGCCACTTCCTGAACTCTTCAACTTCCCCTCAGTGCCTCTGAAGCTCGGGGTCCAGCGTAGCGTGTCTCTGCATGCTTACTGAAAGGAAAACGCTTAAGCTGCATGCATCTCACAGTGTTCTCAAGTGTCTTCCAGGGTAAATAATGCCTTGGCCATTTGGCCCGAAACTTTAAATGGGGGCAGAGCAGGTGCATCTGCAGGCATGTGTTTGCACATGCGCTCCTGCTACAACCGCAGGAGCTCAGATGTGCATGCACAAGTAGGTGTGTGTGCGCCCAGAAAGTCTGATGCAAAAGCGTCTGTTTTGTGGACTAGTCTTTTTTTCAGTCATGCTTTTATTTGGTTTTGTGTGGATATCCTCTGTATGTTTACGCATAAAATACTTATGTTTCTAATTAGATGGGTGTGATTTGTTCAATACTTAGCTGCTGCTCTGTGAAATCCTGTTGGGTTTTGCTGCCTCTTTGCCAGAGGTCAGTATTCCTGCATCTCTGTGGGTAGGAGGGATGTTCAAAACCATCGCCACTCGATTTTCAGCAAGATCAGTGAGACTACTTTAACCCACTGGTAAAAATTGTTAATTTGCCTCACTTGGTAGTAGTAAACTAGTGAGTGGCAGTAGGAAGCCCTGAGGCAGCAGATGGGGAGGTCATCCCAGGCTGGTGGTCACTGGGAGGCTGCTGACAACACTGCTGTCTTCAACTGGCATAGCTTAATTTAAAAGATGACATTTTTAGTGGAAGCCTTTATTTACGTAGAAATTACATAGAATGCGTTTACCAGTGGGCAAAGAAGCAGCTCCCATTGGTTTGCTCTGGGCCTCTCACTGTAAGCTGTGGTTTTGTTAAAGTGTGGGTAGCAGCAGAGCCAGCTTCATGCTAGCAGTTGTCCCCTGCTGCCTGAGAGTGAGAAAAAAATTTTAAAGAAAAAACCTCTTTTTAAAGAAAAAAATCAGCTTTTAAACAGTAGATCAGTTCCTCTGTCTGGCCCATAGCATGGGCCGTGGATCCAGTGTGCCTAACACACCTGAGACAGCTGTGGTGCAGCATGGTGAGAGAAATTAGAGGCAGTAGGAGGACAGCCATAAATGACTGTGCTGCTGAAAGCTTTGCATCCCAAATATGCAGCATCCACTGTCTGTTTACTCTCTTCCACACTGAGGTGCAGCTAAATCCACTCAGTGTCCCAGCATGGATGTTTGCCAGCTTCACTCAGTCCTTGCCAGGCTGATCAGTGCCCCAGGCATATTCTTTCATCTCCCACCAAATAAAGGGACATGTAATTGATCTCCACCCCCTCCCTTACCCTAATTGCAAGGTGTTTAATGTGCTTCACAAGGAGCACCTTCCAGCACAGCAGTATCTCCTTGCTGACCCTGGTAAGACCATTCTGTCTCCTCTCTGGCAAGCTAGTCTTCAAACTTTATCTCCAGGCTGTGTCAGCATTTCTGGTGTTGGTACCACATAGGATTAGATTGCATTTCCAAAATTCACAGGTCTAGAAAAATATTCTGCTAGAGTACCACTTATTGATTAATCCTCTAAAACTCTTCTAATCCAGGACCTTACTGTCCTTCCTTTTGTGACATGTGATCAGGCCTGTCCCACCACCAGATGACAATATGTGGATGTGCACTGCTACAGCTGAGAAGAGAGCCTCTACTCCTTTGAAGTCATAAACTACTTTTCATAGGACTCCTATGAAAGCTGTTTGCCATGTTGAAATGAAAAATATTTCTGAAAATTGCTGATAACTGCATCTATTCAAATATATCAATTCATTGCCACTCTGAAAACGTGATAAACAAATATCCTTGAACTGAAATTTCCCACGCCTGCAGCGTAATTACATTCTCCATTGTTGCTTTTGTTTCCTCTTTAAAAGAAGAGAGGAGAGCACTGAGCATACTGTAACAGAATCACATTCAGCATTTGGTATTAATACAATGAGATAGTACAAAAAAGTCCATTGAATCATGGAGTGACTCAGAAGGCAGTAGAGGAGGGCCCTTTGGCCGTGCAGAAATGTCAGTGGCTCAACACGAGAGCAGAAAACTCTTCAATGTGCTGTAAGGGACATTAGTTTCTTCATCTGGTTTTAAAATGTAAGGGAAGCACATCTAGCAAGGTGCGGTGAGGAAGTGTGCTGTCACGTGCCACTCTGCAGGAAACGAGACTGAAGCTGCTGGGGAAGTTCAGAACCGGGTGACCTCCAACGGATTCAAATAGCACAGGTTGGTTCTCTTAAAATGTCTCTAACTGTCCTATTGGGGTTCTGCATATGTGTTTTCACAGATGTTTGGCATGGCTGGATAAGAAGTGGTCCATGTGCCAGTTGTGTTAGCAGGTAGTGAGCGACATGGGCTTTCAGAGCAGGACCATACAGGGCAAAAATAGGAAGCTCATCTGTGACTTAGCTTAGTTTGTGAGAAGCTTGGAGTCTGCCTTGCTCTACAACAGCAGTGTGAACCTGAGCCACATTAGAAGTGTGAATGAAGTCTTCTCCGTCTTGTTACGGCTTTCATATAATGAGCAAAAGGTCTAGATTTTTAACGGAAGTGTTCCGTGTTGATAAATACCAGAAAGTGCTTTTCCAACCACTGGTTAAAGCTATTGACTATAGGGAGAACTTCACTTTGTTTGTTTTAGCAGTACCAGTATATAGCTGTTCTGTTTGATTTTACTGATGTAGTCTCGTGTTAAGGTTTTCAATCATTTCTGGTGATTTCTGATGAGGAATTCCATCCCAGCATTTCTGTGCTGGAGGGTTTTGCCAAGGGAATGCACCATATCAGGAATGAAACAGCACCAGTTTGGTGCAGAACTTGAGAGCTGTCAGAGGAAGGCTGTTTAACAGGATGTATGTTTTGTATTCCTGCACAAAAATACATTTGTTACTTTTAAATACTAGTAGGCAATTGTGGTTAATTAGAATTTTTGATGGAAAAGTTGGAGTGAAAGTTACAAAGAAAATAAACTTCAGGATAATAAAATGTAGAATATAGTACTAGTGCTGGACAGAACCTGAACTAAAACTAAATCCCAGTGCAGGGCACATCTGGTGCTGGGAGAGCATGGGGAGAAAAGGAGGTGGCAGCCGCACAGCCTGCTCAAGTAGTGGCAGTTGAAGGCAAGGGTACATGCTCTGTGAAGAAACTCCCTTGCTCGCCAGGCAACGTCACAGCTTGTGAGGTGGAGGGGCTTGGACAGTGGTAGCGGCAGCTATCTAGCACGAAATACAGCTGTTGGGGATGGCAGATGCAGTACCAAGGGCATGCCAGACGTTAAAACCGGAGATTTGAGTGTCAGGCAAGTATTCCTAAAATCGTCCATAATTCTTCCCTAATATTTTTTAAAATATTTCCCTGATTCTCTAGAAAAACAGACCAAGTTGCACTGCTTTTTTACCTTCCTGATAGCACCCAGCCCATTCATCCTGATCTCAGCATAAAAGCATCTACATAAAATGAATGCAGCTGCTGAGGAAGGACCAGGCTGCACGAGCAGGGAAGTCCTCACCTCCTGCCGGGTGGGGCGAATGCTAGGTCTGGCCCTGCTGTGGGTCGCCGAGGTCTCAGCAGTTTGGGAAGAGCAGAATCTTGTTTCTGGGCAGTTAACAGCTCTGTGGCTCTTGCCCTTGGCAATCTTGCAGAGCTTGCTCTCACGTTTTGTGCTTTTGAGTTTTACACACGGCAGGCTATGGCCTTAGTTGGGCTCCTCTGCTTCTGTAAAACAGGCAAGTTTTGCAAAGGGAGGTGAAGTGCTTTATTAGGATTTATAGCCTTCACCAGAGCACTGTAAAACTCAACTCTGTTTAACTAAGAATGTGATTTAAAAGCAATTTAGTAAAATCCCACTGCAGACGTTTTCATTTCAGCCTAATCCTGCCTTATAGCAGCTCATCTCAAATAGATTAGGAATTGTTTTAAGATAAATATAATGGCTTGTAAATAATATATTTGAGCCTCCATGCAGTGGTTTGCACCAGGTATTTGAAATTGAGTTTTAAAAGAAACTGATACATTTTCCTAAATAAATAAAGCCTAACACTTTTTCTCTGCTACCAGGAGTGAGCACAAGCATCCAGGACTGAAAGACTGAAGGAGCAGGAGAGGGTGTAGGAGATGGGGAACTATGAATGGGCCCATTCCACAAGCTTGCATTATGAAAACCAGGGAAAGAATGTTTCTTTCCCTGACAAATTAAAAAGGAAATCTGCAAAAAGAGGAAAGGGAATAAAGAGCACAGACTAAACAAAAAGGAAATAAATATGGATTGGAATGAGAGAGAAGGAAACCAAAAAAAGAAAATAGTGAAAAATGGAACCAGATGGGGACAAATTCTGTGCTCAGTAAAAAAACCCCCCTCCTCTTTTACTGAACATCAAAAGGAAGGGAGCCTGTGTGTATGTCTTTGCACAAATTCATAGCATCTATGGAAGAAGAATTCATTTTTCTTTATGACTTTCCTAAAATTATTTATTTTGGTTTCTTTCCCTTGGGCCATATCAGTATAAAAGTTTGTAAGTTTGAGAGAGCTTCCAAGTTAGATGAAAGCAACTTTAAAGTAGCCTTAATTCTGCAAATGGCCAGAATAAACCACTCAGAATGCCACTTCAGTCACTGGCCAGTTTTGTTTCCCAAAAGCTACTCACCTGCATAGCTCTGTTGACTTTGTGTCCACTGTACGCTTGGATCCACAGCACAGGGTTGTACTACTCTTTGCAAGGGTAAAAATGGGATGTGCAACACCAACTAATAAAAAGCTGAACTGCATAGGCCAGCTTCAGAGAGTTTATAGCAGGATCCCCTTGTGGGTTTCATTTCACCACATAGTGTATGCAAAGGTTTCATACCAGGGAGGGATTGGAGTCTTGAGACTTTCATCTCTAAGGAGAAGTAAATCTATAAAATGCTGAACGGTTGCTGGTCTTTTATTTTAAATTGACTGGATTGTTAAAGACATTTTGTTGTTTTAATATTAAATACATCAAATGGACAAGGGTATCATTTGCTGGGACATTATTTGGAGCATGTCTCTGCCTTTCCTGCCCCTTCCTTCTTCCCCCACACCTGAATGCAAGTTCTGCAAGTCATTCTGTAATTAGCTGTTAAAAGCATCTAGAGGTTGAAGGAGGACAGTTTTATTTTTGTTTAGTTGATTTGTTTCAGCTTTTGCATGCATTTTTCTCTAGCCTAAACCATAGAAACCTGCTTATTACAAAGCTGGTTGGTGAACCATGGCTCTCAAGAGGAGCAACTGTAGCAGTGGGTAACTCCATTCAGTCTTACCACCACATCCGTGCGCACGTGGTTTTAGGCTTTTCTGGTTTCGTTCCATGATTTATATTGGCTTTTACTATGCTATGCTGAGATCAGGGGAATTACCTTAAATTTGTTTGAGAACAAATTGAGCCCTTTGGCCTCAGAGACTGATTCAGAGAGCACGGTCAGTGTCTTTTCTCATTCTGATTCCTCTTTAGATGGAGGCGGGCTTCTCTTTACGTGCTATCAGTTTCTTATGCAGAATTTCCACTTACACAAGAAAATGCATAATAGGTACGTGTGCAGGCTCTGTGGTGCCCAATGTTTCAGTTTTGCAACTAATAGTTCTTTTTTTTTTTTTCTTCCTTGCAGAAATGTGCAACCCGGGAAATGTTGCGATCTAACTAACTTCAGCAAGAGTGTTCCAGACTGAATTTGCCAGGCCTCCTATTCTGAGCAAGCATCTCTCCTGCTGGTGACCAGGTAGAGCCCACAGGGTTTGCACTGGGAAAAGGATGGGAATGAGGAAGAGTCACTGTGTGAGCAACAGCACAGGGAAACGCATCTCTGGCATGTGTCATCCCTGGCCTATAAGTCAGAAGGCGTAGAGCCATCTCATGTCTTGATCTGCAGTGTGACAATATAGGAGCTATTCTTCTCCAGGGCAGGATTAATGACAATGCCAGTTTACTGACATGCTCTGATGTGGCACACCTTCCATAATGTCAGATTTAGGTGCCCTAGGTTACATCTGATTTTCTGCCAAATTCACAAGCTTTTAACACGTGCAGTGGGGTCTGTTTTTTTGTTTGGGTTTTTTTTCATTCCAGTAGCATAGGGTTAACAGTGGAAGGATTTAAGACTTCAGAAGTAGTTTGTGAGACCTCAGATATGATTTGACCAGGAACTGTGAATTCATCGTTGTCCTGATTTAGAGCGAATGACGTTACACTTGAAAACTGCACACTGAAGGCTGCAATGTTTAGAGTTTGCTGCTAATGAACAGAAATAGTATGAAAAGGTCCACTGAGACATATAGTGAATCAGAAAGAAAGAATAGAAAGAACAGTGTGTTTACTTTTTTTTTTTAATCACAGCAGAGGCTCAAGCAGAAAGCATGTGCTGTAGTTAGGCTGCAATGTGCTCACTTAGAGCTGCTGCCATCCAGCTGATGAAATATTATTTCCAATCTCAAATGCACTGTGTTGTAAGCCCTGACTGTGGGTTCTTTGTGATTAGTGGGCCGGGTGGCAACTGATGCTGGGAGAGTCCCAGAGGCACTTGGGATTTTGGTTCTCTGTAGGCATAAGCACAAAATCATTCTGGGCTGCTTCTTGATATGGTCTATTGCTAGTCCATGGCAGTTGATGCACTTGCTTTGGAAACCACAGTCTGGAAAAGTCTGTGTGCAGGGATTGGGAGATGTGAGAGGGAAGAGTTAGCCCTAGGAGCAGAAAAATGTCTCGCTTCACTCGTGACTCCACAAGTCATACTGAGCATGATGAACTGCTGAGGATTGGTGCAAAGCCTAGTATTTGGAGAGTTATTCCACACTAAAGGATCAAAAAAGATGGTACTACTGTGTGATCCGTAGCCAAACGTACCTGTTGGACAGTGTGGGTTAGAAAGGATGGCCTATTTGAAGGCAGGAGACATGCAGATAGAAAATATGAGTATTTTTAAATTGACATTTGGTTTCAAAGTAGTACATTGGGTGCTGCAAAAGAACATACAAGGCAATACTGAGATAAAGATAGTGAATTGTGTCACCCTCACCCATTCAAATATGTTATGAGATTATGGCACATCCTAGGAACAGCAGTAATGATGAGAGATGGACCAAATACAGCCCTTGAGAAAAGACTGGAAGAAATATGATTGATTAGCCTAAAGAAGAGAAAAATCAGAGGCATGGAAACAGTTTTCAGAATGCCGTGAAGAGATAAGGAATAAATTATTCTGCACATCAGTTGTAAATAGGATGAGAAATAGCAAATAAAATCACACCAAAGGAGGATTAGATTAGGTAGTGGGAAAAGCTTCCTTAGCTGTAAGGCTAACAACGTAGATGACTGAGGAATATTGCAGAATTTCCATCACTGGAGATTTTTAGGGAGAGAAGAGATAAATACCTGCCAGGAATGGTATAATGAATAGTGACTTAGGGGAAGGGTAGATGCCCATTTCCAGTCCTGATGTCTATCGTTCTGTATTTCTGTCTCCTTGTTGACAGTGACTTCAACTTATTCTAGTAAGTGGTGAAAGCTGAGTAGTTATTTTAAAGGCAATAAACACTTCCATGTGTACAGTACAGTATATACCACACTCCACTTTTCAGGGAGGAAAGGTGATGTGCTGTTCCTGAGTTTCCTGAGGAGATTTTTCTCTTCTAATTTGGGAATCAACAGATAAAATGAGTGCATTATACTGTGCACTGTGGGAAAGTATTGAGTCGTTATTATTAACAGCTGGCAAGATAATGACCAGATCTGCTCCTGGTATAAGAGGGAGACCTGAAAAGGCAGGCTATGCTGCTTTCTCAGATGAGCAGTTGTGGGAAGATGGAAAACTGCTCTTTTTTTGTCATGACTAATACTAATGGCAAACTTCAAATTGACTCTGTTGGTTGGCATTGAACAGTGTTTCCTAATAGTAAGTTTTCATGGATCAGGGCTTGCCTGAAGCAACATTTGGCTGCAGAGTTCAGGCTTTATTCACACAGCAGCCCTGGTGCTGCCATACCCCTTCTGTACAAAAGCAGGGCTTTTTCTCTTACCCACCACCTGTTATCCAGCCCCCTGCGAGCCAGCCTGCTTGTAAGAGCCTCAGCAGGAACAGAAGAAGAGAGTGATCCTTGCAACAGCACTTGTTTGAGGACTGCCAGTCATCAGGACTGCAATTTAAAAGAGAAAGTAGACTTTGTGAGAGTAGTAATGTCTTACAACCTGATAAAACCAATGCAAAGCTTCCTTTCAGCTGCGGGTTTGATTCAGATACAACAGCTTTCTGAGTTCGGAAAAAGTTTTCTTTTTATCTGGAAGCTTGTGGCCTCAGATTTGAATTGGTTCTTAACTCTCTGATTAACTACCAATTCTGGTTTTGAAAGCAGAGATGTTAGGAGTTGTATTTCAGTCTGTCATGCTAAACTTAGTCTTCAAACTCACTTAAAATAAACCCGGGTATTTTCTGCCCATGCAGGCTAGCCGAACAGTTCAGCCAGTTTGATCAGGAGTTCAGCCAGTTTGATCAGGGTTTCAGCCATATTTACAGGACTCAGCAGATGTGATGCTAACTTTAGCTAGGGTTTAACAACTGGGGGGAAATTGGTTGCTACCCTCCAATACCTGCTCTTTCAGGGCATCTGCACTGAGTACTCCAACCTGCAGTGACCGATTTGTTTTCTCCTCTGAGCTTTTGGTAGGTTGGTGATAGTGAGGACACATTCGAGCAGTCCTGTGGAGTAAGAGGACTTGTCGATGGAGCACGTTCTAAAGAAGAAATGTGAGGGTTGAGTGATGATAGGTGGTTGCCTTTGGTTTTGTGGGTGTGTTTCTCCATGTCAGTGGTATGCCATATGTACCTTTTTTTTTTTTAAGCTTAAACAATACCAAGCTACTACTTTTTATGCAAAAAGCTCCATTCAGACTACCAGCAGGAGCCTGGCTAGACCTGCTGTTTTGCATGGAGGCAATTTAACTCCAAAATCAGCTGCACCCTGTGGAGCAGGCTGTCTTAGAGCTGCCAGCTAACAGAGAGATGTGAGGCTGGTTGGGTACCGCTTTCAAAACCTGGCAAAAACCAGGAGCTGCAGCTGGCTAGGGTACTTTGTCTCTCCTTGGGCAACGACTTGCAGCTTCCACCGAGTTCAGGGCAAGACGTGGATTTGGTTCTCTAACGCGTTCACCTGCCTAGCACATCACTGCCAGGTCTGACCAAGCAGGGAGATGACCTATGCAGTCAGCTAAATAAGGCCTCACATGTGATGTCACTACAGTGCCCTAAGCCCCTTGGAAAACCTGTGCCCTCCAGGGGCACATGACACACCGCTTTTGATCACACTCGCTGCGTGGAAACACTTGGTCATCAAAGATTATGGAAAACGGTTGGAGGTAAAAATAAAATAAAATGCAGATAGCTGAATGGAATCTCTTTCTTTTAATTAACAGTGACTTCAGCAAACACTCTCTTTTAATGTATGTGGACTCAGCCACCTTCTCAAGTAGAAGGTGGGGAATGCTGCAAGTTTCCACGGGGTCCAGCCCGGGTTGCTGCAATAGGCAACGTGGCTGCGCTGTGTTTCTCCTCGGGAAGGCCACACAGGGCATGCCTCCGCTTTGCACAGGAGGAAGATGAGCTAGTTGTTGTGCTAAGCCACAAAAGACTTTACCCTGCCTATTTTTTTGGCAGAATCCATTAATAATCATTCTTTCCAGCTTCTCTTCCTCACTTGCTAGCTAAGCATTTGCCATGTGCAGCTGTAAAAAGTTGTTTCCAAAGAGAAATAAATTGGAGCAAAGACTTCTGTAATTGGAGACGTGGAGGAAAGCAGAAGGGCGTTTTCACTTTTTTGTCCTTGGTTGCTTTTGGTTTAATTTGTGCCGTTCTTTAAACTAGTCCCCTTTGCAGGGCTTTGGGTCCTCTTGCTTGTCCACATCTGTGTTCATCCAGTGTTAGCTCTAGTGACACTGATTCACCTCGTGTCCCTCCTGGAACCAGGTGATGATCAAGGCAGTCAGGAGTCAGTAAGAGAGCCCTGTGCTGGGTCAGCAGCACCATGTCAATTCAGTAGTGAGGCTAGGAAGGCATAAGCCTCTGTCAACAGTATGTCGATGCCTAAGTTGGAAAATTTCTGTTTAGATATTAAAATGAATGATGACAGTTAGAGTTTTTCAGGACACTTTTATTGAAAAGCTTTTCTAATTAAAACCTTTGGTTTATTAAAAACTTTTTTTCCCCTGAGATTGAAGAGGAATTCAGTACAAAATTTAAATTTCAGAAATTAGAAAGTTCTAAAATTATCTTTTATTATCTTTTTGGCTCTGCCAAAATTTGCACTCCTAAGAACAAAAATGTAAAATTCCAATTTTGTTAAATTGAATTTTTGTTTTTTAAATATTGATTGAAATAGAAATCTCTTCATGTCTCAAACTTTGGCAGGACATAAATTTAGGTTTTGTTTCTCTCTTTTTTTTTAAATCCCAGATGCACATTATTAAATCTTGTAGTATACCAAAATACACTAATTTTAGTGTCTCTCCATGAAGAACAGGGAATCTAAATTCCTAGACTGAGTTAGTCTTAAATATATCATTAGAAATGCTTTGGAAGAACCACAGACTGATGCAAAACAGAACTTGCACATTGTCCTATATTAGATAATTGCCAAGATAAGTTGAGAAGGATATTTCATAAATGAAATCTTCAGAAAATATTTTTAATAGAACTTTCAACTGGACAATGAAAACATTAGCTGAAGTATGGACAGGACAGGATGCTTAACTGTGTGTCCTTACTGTGAGTGTTTAGATTGTCATCGTCTGCTGCAGATGTGTACTGTGTACTCAGATGCATACGTGCACATTTCGTAATCCCAATATCATGACAGTTTTCAGTTAAAGTGCTAGATGTAAAATCTGAACACTTTGATTCAATCTTATCTCACCTATATTTCATAAATATCAAGTCCTGCTGCAAAAGTAGACAAAATTCCAAGATGTATGTAAAAATGGCTCTACATTGCTATTTTGATTTGAATTTTTGTTGTAGCTGTACTCTAGTAAATGAAATAAAATGTAATTGTGGTTGGTCAATACTGTCATCTCTGCTTAGCTTATAATGATATAAATATGAAGAATATTAGTTTTGGTGGATTTTACTCTTTGCATTTTGGCAGCATTTTTATGAAATAATTGAAACATGTCTTAGCTGTACCTTTCTTTTCCAAGAGACTTTTGACATTTTTTCTTGCCAAAAGGCAGCATTGGAAATACTTAACAGAAAAAATCATCTTTGTATTACTCAGGATGTTTTCCAGATTGGACCAAATGGAAATTGTTGGTGATAGGAACAGCGCATGAGCAGCTCGGGTGACTTGCACACATGCAAACTCAGATGCTGAAGGCTAAAGTCTCTCCTGTTATGCATGGAGAGTTATTCAATGCACTGTGGATTGGATTTTTACTGCTTCACAAAGAGCCAAACTACATCCAGAGGTAGCAGAATTTCACGTCCACCTGAAATCCCACCCCTCTAGTGCTGAGATAGCAGCTCCTTGCCTGGGGATCTCTCTAAACACTAGTCCACAAGTTCCACCTCCCTCACATGATTTCAATCTACAGGGCTGATCTAGAGCTCATCTGGCCAAAGAGTGAGGGTGTCTCCAAGCACCCTCCTGCCTCCACACATCCCTCTGATTGGCCCCCGTCTTGGAGGTGACCTTCTGCAGGACCATCACCAAACCACTAATTTGCTCTGGACCCGCTCTTCCCAAGAAGCGAGTCTAGAGCAGGAGGTCCTCTGCAGGGTTTCTATTTCCATTTGGTAGCAGTTCGTTTTGTCCAGTAATTGGTCTTGGAAGCAGGGAGGTGCTCACCAGCTCAGAACAAGGCATGTGATGGATTCCGTGGTTCAGTACTGCAGGAGCAGAAGACAATTCTTTTTCTTTCCTGCTGGTAGTCTGCTTTAGCCCTAGAGCTTCAACTGGCAGCCCTCATTATGTTATCATACAGATTCACATTACTGCTTTGGGACCATGTCTCTGGTGTAAGACTTTGTATGTCTGGAGTGAAACTATAGCAGTTCCTATCAGCTGAGGACAGCTGATACATTTTTTTTTTTTAACTTTTATTAAAAAATTAGACTTCTAAAATGGAGCTTTTCTTGCTGTAGTAATAAAGGCAGTGAATTAACACAGTTAATATGCATTTGTTATAAAATCCTTTAAAACAGAGAAGATGATGATCTGATTTAGCAGATTTTATATATGATACAAAGAACTGAACACTATAATGGCAACCTTCAATCTGCTTAATGGTTGTCTGTTAGTTTTGTACAAGCCATCTAAATATAGTTTGAGTTGTCTTACTGGCAATTTTTAAAAGCAATACTGTATTGCTTTATGTATTTCTCTGAAGTTGCAGGAGAGGTTTCTTCCTGGGTTCCAACCAGGCAAATAATCCGGTGGTGCAGGAACATAAGATTTTTGGTCTTTTTTTTTATATGGATTAGAACAAGACGACATTTGCCAGTACTGCCAGGATATTAGCATGTGAAATAATGTGGTTTCAGTAACGCTGTTGCTTTTCTTTTGGTTTGAAATTCGTTCATTTAAAATATGTGCAGTAGGATATTTAAGGTTAAATGAATATCTTATCTTTAACTCACCTTGCTTTTGGTGGGGTATTTTTATTACTCTGGATGCAGTTTGTGAAGTTTTGTAGACCCTTTTGAGAAGACGATCACCTTTTGGCCACAGTCTGGGGTGAGCTAAAGCTGGCTCCAACACGAAGAAAGGGTGTTTGAAGGCCTGGAGTGTGTGGAGGAGAGGGGTTGTTTGCTGGAGCAGACCCTATGTTTGTTTCAGATTACTTTTTGCCTCCTCTTTTCCATCCCCTTTATTATTTCCATCCTGATTCTAAAATCTCGTCCACAGATTTGTTTTTATATTGCTGAGAGCCTTTAAAAATAATTACTGAAACCATAGCAGCCCATCTGAAAGCTTTCTGAGGCACAGTATGAACTACACAGGCCGCCAGACCTCAGAGAGCCGAGGCTCTCTTCCAAGCGAGCAAGAACGGATGCTGAGAATTGCTTTGATTGCTTGTGGAAACGGTCACTTTGCTGTCCAAGTCCCTGCATGTGCAGATACCCAGCGTACGCTGCCCAGCTTTCACATAGCTCAGGGGTTTCTGACTTTGAAAGTTATTTTTATTTTTAATTACTGTAAAATAGTTATTACATAAATTATGTAAGAGAATTTTGTAGCTATCCTCACAGGAGGATCTATGATAAAATAACAATCATATAAATTCTAAAAACTCTTTAAGTATGCGAAGTAAGGTATATTTTGTGTATTTTATTTATACCTCAGTAAGCTGAAAATTTTCCATTGCTTTGTTTGCAAACTTGAATTAATTCCTTCGGGCATGTGACTTACAAAAATATAATTGTTTTATAACAGCAGAGTCTACAAAGAACTTAACTTTCCCTGGCCATGTTATTGAAATAAGTATTTAAACGGCAGATCAAATGCTATTTATAGCTTTTTTGCATCAGAGGTCAAAGAAGGTTTGCAAACACAGGGGATACAAGTCGTAGGCAGTGAGTCCTCACTTAGCAGCTAGTCAGTTTGTAAGGTCTGATAGGAGTTTCTACTCAGTTTGTGGTCTGTGAGCAGGGCACTGAGGGAAAGTTATGGGGAGTTTTTCAATAGGTCGTGGTCCTTTGAGACAGATGACAGTATATTGAGCTGATTGCTCTCCCCATGTTCATGAAACGAGATGCCAGCAGTGCTAAACACAAGCAGTGACAACTCTGTGCAGACTGTGGCTGTGGTCCTTGCTCCACCAGCCTCTGTATCCAAAAGATGGTGTTGTGGGAGCCAGAGCCAACACTGATTGCTGACTATGACATTCCTCAAATTCATTACTTACGTGGAACTATGATTCAGTGCCTCACAAATGATCTGGTTTAACGGCTAACCCCGAGCTACAGTGCAAATCCCTGCACAGCAGAGAACAAGAGATTTTTGCAAGATGTACTCTCATTAGTCTTTAAGTCTGATCATCCCAAATAATTCACCCACTTTCAGCAAAGTCATAAGGTACAATGGGTCTCATCCAGCCCCCTCTGAAAACTGGCCAGGGCCTTTCCACGAACTCTAATGACAGTAAAATCAGACTCTCTGGCTCCACACTCCATTTTAGTGGAGGTTTGGAGTCTCAGCACTTTGCAGCCTCAAATCATCCAAAGTTAATTTTTGGAATGGAAAATAAGGGGGTTTGGGGTTTTTTATCTTTTTTAATTAAAAAATCTCTACCAGACCTGGTTGCCTGTTTCTCACAAAAGTGATTTACAGTGCTTGCCACACTGAACCAAGGCTTTTATTGATGGTAACCTAGCTCTGAGGTGGTATTCATTTTTCTGAACTGTCTTTGGTGGAGCAGGCTGCCTTACATTATGCAGATCTGGGGCTGGGTTTTGTTTTGTTTTTCCCACACTCTGGGCAAATCCGTCTTTGATTGCTCCTCTAATGACAGGTTTTCAAGTTACTCTCTAATTCATGTCAATACCTGGGCTGTAAAAACTCTAATGCACTCTTGCTGGTATAGTTGCTCTTTGCTTGCTGACTGCCCAGGCCACTTAACTTTTTGTTTGGGCTTTTGATGTGAAGTCTGAACTAATCTCTGTGCACTGTAGTTTTTCAACATTCTTATAGGAATATTGCAATATTTACAGGAGAGAGGGATTGGAAAACAGTGTTTTAAATTCATTCCACATGTCTAGCCCTTATGCCTCAGATTTCCCCTTTAGAGGTAGTCACTATTTTAATATTATTTTATGGATGCTGGCTTTAGTAGACCAGTCTCAATCACTGCGGGTTTAGTAACACTTAGGTGATTGTGATGAAGAAAACACTTCATGTTAAAAAAGCCTATTTGAATGCTGAATCCAATTGAATTCTAAACCTACACCTACTGAGAAGTAAGATAATCTTATAGTGTGTGAGATCCTTGATCCTTCTCCGTGTGCCGCCTTTACAGTAAAATGCTTTTGACTGCAGCTTCATGTCATTCTGTTGGTCAGAAAAGAAAGGTGAACAAAGGCAGCTTCAGCAGTGGCGTTACACAGGTCACAATGTTATTAATTTAGTGCCCTGGGCATGGAGAGGATGTGGTGTAGGTTGTCCTAGAGCTCCCACGATGTAATCTGTGGCTCCAAACAGGTTCTTTTCATCCCAGCCTCAGGATTTGCAGAGACAAGTCCCTCTTCTTATAGCCAGTGCTGTGAAGGGGACCCATGGCACACCAGTGGTCAGCAGAAGTCCACCAACAAAATCCCAGGGCTTGCTCACCAAATTTGGTTCCCGTGACTTCTTTCCATGCTTGCTGAAAGCTGCAACAGCTCAAGTGTCCAAAAAAACCATTAAGACTAATTTCTGATCTTTTTGGCCTGTTATGCCATAAAACAGTGGAGAGAAGGGGAAAAAAACCTTCCAGACTTATGTCAATTTGATTCAAATGGCAGAATTGCTTTCATGCTACACAAAGCAAACAAATGGGCAGACCTGTAACCTTCAAAAAAAAAAAAAAGGCAATAGGTGGAAAGGCAAGAGGCGGGGACACTAATGTGAACAAAAGTTTATTTTCCCATGGTAACAAGCTGGGGGCTCTGAGGGCCATCCCAAGCCTTTCCGCCCCTGGGTCACCAGGTGCGAGGTGCAGGAAACATCCCTTCCTGCCCTCCACCTGTCTCTCTGTACAGGCCACCAGCCACTGTCAGGCCACGAATGACCCCAACTGGTCAGAGAGCTGAGCAGTGCTGTGTTGTGAGGATAGACTGGTGGAAAGTTCTTCCAACTTAATGCAATGCTTTTTGTTCTGATTTGGGACTGAATGGGCTGGAGGCAATACTCAGAAATCCTTAATTTCTGAACTAGCCTGTTCACCCTACCAACAGCTCCTAGAGCTTAAGACGGCTCAAGTTCTGGGGAGAGAAAGCTGTGCAGCTGTGCTGAACAGCCACATGACACTGAGTGATCACCTCTGCAGTAATGAGACACTGGAAAAAGCAGCCCCATTGCAGATGAGCTCTTGGACTATCTATTAGGAACAGTATTTTGTGAACACAAAATGTTCACGAGGAGGAACAGGTGAGGTAATAAGATGGAGAGAGACATCAAGTCCTTGTTGCCTTGGGTATATTGGCCCTGTGTGGAGAGGTTGTCCCTGCAGCCTCTCCAGAGCACTGTAACAAGGGTCCCTTTCTTTAGGGCTGCATGCTGAGGTCGCCTCCAGCCTGGGTGAATCTCCCTCGATGGCTGCGTTGGGCAGTGTGCCTGGGATGACAGAGCCTTGTGTGTTGTTTCAAATGTGCGGGTTGACTAAAGGCTGTCTTGGATGGTTGGTGATAGAAAATTGCAGGCAGCTGTGCTCTGGACAGCTGAGGTAAGAGCTCAGGCACAAAAAGCTCAGTCCTTAACCATCACTTCTGCCTAGGAGAGAGGGTGAAGCTGTTTGCTGTAGGCCTTTTCTTTGTGGAGGGGTTGAGGGAAGGGCTTTTCATTTTATTGGCACAGAGGGAGGAGTGGGGAGGGACCTGTAGGAGGTTGCAGTGTCTCCAGTTGTGTTCTCCAGTCCCGAGGGCTGGGATACAGCCCAGTAACTGTAGATTTCTCTGCTGCGTTTGGCCCCAACCTCCTGCTGAGGAATGACATACACAGGCTTGTTTTAAAACACTGCCAAGACTCCCTGCTGCGCTGCCCAGTGCAGGGGCTTTGCCTCAGGCATCATTTGCAGGGTTGAGGTCCCACTCCCCAGGTCAGGGTTGCTGTGGCAAGGCTGTGAGTTGACTCTCAGAGTCTGAGCAAACAGGAATATTTCTGTACATCTCCTCTGAAAGCACTGGCTGAAAGAAGTTACAGGAGCATGGCCTGGAGAGAAAGAGTTTCTATTTTCAGTGAGTCAGAGTAGTGTGTTTGCTCTTACATTATCAGCTTTCCTCAAGTCGCCATCCAAACACTTAAACTGACCAAAGGCTTTGCTGCTTCCTCCAAAGAGTGACTATATTGGTGACTGGGTGCTGTCCTCCAAGGTTAGCCATTGCCTATGACCCTCTGCATATCTTGAAAAATATGTCACTGAAAAGAAAAAACTTTTTTAAATACTTGGATTAAAACAACATTCTGACACTGTAGCAGCCTATTTCTTAGCTGTAATTTTCCATGGATGCAGCGCTGCTGGATTTTTGCCATATATCTTCTGGTTGCCATTGACAGATGAGGTTTACTGGATGCAACTTGCTGTGGACTGTGAGTGCATCTGGCTGTTGCTGCTCTTGGCACCCCATGGTCTTGTTCTGACTCAGTGGTCTGATAGTTTTCTTGTCACTTACACCCTGCAGTAACCTGCTTTGTTACTGTTTTCCTGTGATGGTAAGAAGTAGGTCAAAAGTGTTTAGGGGGTTTTAAGGCTCTAGGGAATTGCCCAGTGTGAGCTGCCATTAGTTCTGCCTCTAGGATGACTGTGCTTGGGACGGAGGGAGGGGGGGAAAGGAAGATGGAGATGCTGTAGGGTCAGTAGGGCGCAGGTGCATTGGATAACGCACACAGAAAGGTGAAAACACCTCATGGCATCCTCTCATTTTTCTTCTAACTAGTCTCGCGCTTTGTTTGCTATTGTAGTTTTTATCTGACTGCTCCTCCCTAGCCCCCCAGCACTGCACCTTTCTCATAGCTCAGTTATGCTATTGTAAGAGGTAAAAGAGCAGAACTCTGCAATTTATTGAAAAGAGCATGTCTAAAACAAAAAATGTATAATCTCTGCAGCCTGAGTAGGGCTGAAAAAATGCTTGCTGTGATACTGGCTTGACATGTGTTTCTTCCCCAAGAACTGCCCCATGAACTCCTGCGAGAGACCTCCAGGCTCTTGCTTTTCTCTTCTCCTTTTTGGCCCCTGACTGCAGAAGTATGGTGTTGCATCCCCCAAGTTGGTCACTGCTGAGTTTGTAAAGGTGCAGTTTCCCATGGTAGATCTTCCTGTTATTGCCAGCTCCTATGTGTCATTCATATTGGGCTAAATCCTATTTTGGGGCCACGTAGACCTCATCCGCTTTATGCATGTGCCCATGAACGAAGCCTATCATCTATCACCCCTCCGAGGGCTGTCTGTGGAACAAGAAAGGAAGCTCTGACTCAGGGTCCAGGCAAGAGCTCTCCAGCGTCACCGGTACCGGCCACTTTCTCTGCCCTGGCATTTTGTGTAGGGGGTGGTATTTTGCAGTCTGGGTGGAAAGTCATACCACTCTTTTCAGATACCGTGGAGAGTTTCTTTGAAATGCAAAAAGTCCCAAATAAAACTGGCTTCCTCTCTCTCTGTCAGCGGCAGCTCCCCAGAATTTCCCTGGGTCTCATGCATCCAAAGTAACTTCTCCTCTGCTGGTCTCTCTTTTGGCTGTCTGGTTCTCTGCAAGTGGTTCTAAGGGTGAAATGTTAGTGCCTCCTTTCACTACCACAGCTTCCTCCAGACAGGATAGGACAATTTGTATTCTCACACCCTTGTAATGTCCTTTCTCAGGCCACAAAGTCTTGCAATCCCTGCATCAAAAGGAATGTTGTTTCAGCCAGAAACCATCCTTAAAACACCAGTCACTGAGTTAAAGGACCCAAAAATACTGAGAGTAACATTTTAGGTGTCACTTTCTTCCTCTGGAGCTCCTCGTCTTCAAAAGGTTTATCCCAGATAAGAGAAACACAATCCAGGCTCTCCTGCTGAGTGCAGGGTGGTTAACCAGCAGCCCCCCTGTGTCTCAACCTGACACAAGTTTTAATTACTTTATTTTTAATTACTTTAGCACCTGTCAGGCTTTTCACTTCTCTGTGTGAGCGACTGAGTCTCATAAATATTCTTTCTTCACTCTGCAGGGGAATTCCTCTTCAGTATATTCAGGTAGCTTCATGCTGTACTGGATTTGGTTTGGTGCCCTTGTTGAATTCTTTAGGGGCTTCAAAACATCCATCTGTATATTTATTTATAGGTTTTTACATATTGAGAAACTCTAATAAAAACGAGGAGAAAAATACCTAATTTTTTCAGATGGGATTTACTGGCATGGTATTGCATGGGAGGAGTGTCTTCAGCATCCTCTGGAGCTCTCACTCACGCCTTGCCGCACTCCTGCACCAACTCTGTCAATGCAGACAGTGCCTCTGGCCTTTGGAGGATATGGTGGTGCAACCTGGGAGATACAGAATTACTAGTGACTCAGGTCCACCAAGGAAAGTAGGAGCAAAAAAAATTTCATGACATCACAGTAACATTTTTTATCGAAACAGCTTAATAGTTCCGTAGTTCGTTAAAAAACAAATATTGTGGTCTTTATGAAACTGATTTTAAATTCTTTTACAACTACTTTGTAATGAGTTTACAGTCAGTTGTCCTTCCTGTTTTGAGCGGTACCTTACTACAGTACTTGGTAACCTAGGCCAATTTCCTCAAATTCAGACTTTTTAAAATTTTCCCTCCTTTTATTAGCAGGAAGTAATGCATTCTGTACTAATGAAATCAATACTGGTTTGGAAGTTAGGGCCTTTTGCATAGAGGGACAATCAACATTTTAATTGGGTCTTTTCCCCCCCCCTTAAGTTCTATCAATTCTAGTTTATTTCTGCAGTTGTTTGTTCCTTCCTCTTTTTTTGCCTGGAAATTAATCATGCAGGAAATGATTAACCACAGTGAGCTGTCTGCCTGACTCAATGCGTTTAAGAGGGGGTGCCTCGAAGCAGCTCAAAATGGCTGACTAGATGCAAACAGTGCACTTGCAGTCCAGTTGTTCGCTCTGTCCATCCCATGTTAAATGTCAAATTTCTTTTTAGCATTTGTGATGCTCCTGAAATTATTTCTGAAGTACCAAATTAAATCTGAAATGCCCAGAATTGGTGTTTCATGGAATTCACTTTAGTGCCACTTCTGCTTATTGCTCTTTATTAATTACTTCACAGAGCAAGGGACTCTTTGCAGAATGCAACACATACTGTCTCCTCTGGTTTGGATTTAAATGAAAAGGGTTTTTATCATGATGTATTGCATATCATAATATTTTAATACCATTTCTGATAGTGACTGACAGGTATGCCTGGTAGCTTGCAAAAATCAGAGCCTCCTTACGCAACTCTGATGGTATGATTTACCTGGGCTTAGATGGGCAGCCCTGGGGCATCTCTTTTGCTAATGGCTGGGATGGCTTTCTTCAAAGGCAGCAGATGTAGGCTGTCTGTACACCCCTTTCAAGAAAGTTGCCCGTGGTCTGCAGGAAGGCTGCCCTGGCTCCAAGTTGTAGCCGAGGTGATGCTGAGCAAGTGTGAGGACTGTGGTGGGGTGCCTGCTTGTAGTAATGGTAGCCCCAGTCGGGGCTGGACCTCCGGAGGAAACAGTGGTGTGCATGGTGCTGCTGGCGCCTGCCTCGCAGCGGGAGAGCAGCTGCTGCCACCGCTGCCAGCTGTGGAAATCCTTCTCTCTCGCTGACAAAACAGACCTTTCTTTGTGTTTGGGGCTCAGGGGTCGACACTGTGGTGTACGCGTGTGGGTTAGTTACTGTAATCCTTTCTGGTGCACCACCCATGCTCATCCAGATATAACATTTCCATATAGCTTCTTAAAAGCTGTAATACTTTGCAGTACTGACTAGAAAATGTGCAAGACATCCTGGGTGTCAAAGTACTGCTCTGCCTTTAGCCTTGGTCTTTTGGAATTGGTTACTTTTCAACACCCTGCAGCACCGAGTGTTATAAGCAACTTGGTTTTTAACAGATTTGGTAGGTAAAATTTATTACTGGATGGATTGGTTACTATGTCAGGTATTTTATAGTATCAGCCGTTAGCAATTTAACATAATGCCCATTTCTTAAATCCAGCACTTTCCCATTGTCCTGGAGCAAGTAATGCACTGAGTCCACTGCTGAAGTGCAGGACAATATCCAAACCTTTCCTCTAATTGCAGAGTTACACTTAACATCTGAGGCCATCTCTATGCTCTGTGCAAAACATCGATCCTGTGCATCATGATGAACAAGGCAGCTGCAGAGTTCAAGATCAGCATTGTGCTGACTCAGCTGCTTTGCTTCTATAGCTCAAGAGGTGCTGCTTATCCCAAGGGTCCACTCCAGCACTGTGCTGTGCGAGCAAGCCCCCAGGTCAATGCATCTCTTCAGTACATTATTATTCTCCCTACAGACTTATAATGTTCAAATTTAAAAATCCAGAGAGCACCTTTTTTTTTTCTTTTTTTGCTTACAAAAAGTCAGACAAAGAAATAGATTATACAAAATTTAACAACTGAACATCAAGGGTGAGTTAAAACTTCAAAGATAGTGATTCTTTCTTCCTGCAAAGTTTCAGCTTGAGTTTCTGAAATTCTCTTTTTCAGCAGCAGGAGCAGAGTCAGAGAGTGACAAAAGTAAAAGTGAAACAGCATTGTAACTTATGTTTTAAGATAAAATTTGACAAACTGAGGGTTTTTACTGGCTCTGTAAGTGTATACATTATACTTCTGTGTGTGGGTATGCAGGTTTCTGAGTCACAGTCTTTTCTGATGGCTCCTAAAGGAAGTGTGTGCTCTAGAACATCATCAGTAAACAACTCTGCAGAATGCTTGCATTAAACTTCAAGCCAGTTCTGCCTGAGCTTGGCCTATTACAGAAGCTTGTCCTGTGCTTCCAAAATGCCGTTTTTCAGACCCCCCAGTAACTGCCCGGGGCTGTAGTGCTTGTTCAGCAGTAGCTAAATGCTAAGCTCACCAGTGTGCAGCTGTGTACCTAATTTCCACTCCTGTCCTGTTGAGAAAGCCCTTCAGTGCCAGAAGAGATACTTAGCTAGTGTGCAGCTGGTGACTACAAGTACATCAGAGGATGTCATCCCTCTGGAAGATGGTATAGGGTAAGCGGGGGCACCCAGTGACTTTCTGCCCCTTTGCAAATAATGTGTGCAGGAAGGGGTTTGGAGAGGCCAAATGTGTCCATAGGTAGTGGCTTCCCTTAGAGAACTCAGGCTCTGAGCTCTTCATTATTTCCCCTCTGTCCCTACTAATTCCTTAAGAAGCTGATCTAAAACAACCCAGTTAAAAGCATGCAGAAAGCAATCGCTTGACTGACAGGGAGGTAGACAAGTTACGGCATTTGCAAAAATACTGCTTTTTAGAGAAAGCACTTCATAGACCAGCTGGCTCACTTGCTGCATGCAGGTCTGAGCTGCCTTAAGGCATTTAAAAGTCTGGTATCAAACCAAACTGTATTCTGCCTGCTCCAGAAACTTTCCCATGGCACATGGAATGCCAAGGCAATTCACAGCACATTATCCAGACTGCTTTGGCCTCTTATCAAAGCAGTGCAGAGAGTAGAATTTCTCTTCCTAATCAGTTGAAGGAGTTAAAAGCTAGGTGAAATAGCCTAATGGCACAGTTACACTAGAGACAACTGCAGCTGTGAAAAGACCGTGTTAAGAAACAGGATGGTTGTGGTCTGCTAAAAGAAATAATTTTCCTGTTGACTATTTTGTAAAACGGGAAGCTGAAGAACAAAGCAGCATTAGTCTTGGTGCTTTTAATAGGCTTCAGATTTCAAATATTGCATTTAGGATAAGCAGATTGGGAAAGGATAGGGCTTTGTGCAGAGTTTTATGTAATGGCTGAAAGCTGGAGTATGGAAGACAGCAATATATCTGAATGCAAGCAGACCCTGTGGATGTGAAGCTGGCGCTGCTCTGGAGGTGCTGTAAGACGTGCAGTAACGCACCAGAGGACTGATGAGAGCATGCCAGTCCATTTGCCGGATACCAATGCGTGTGTTTGCACAGCACTGTATAGGCTTGGCTTCGCACAGTTTCCTCTTTGTCAGTCTGTCTGTCTGTTCGCCAGCTTCCCCTCTGCTCTGCTAGCTCTTTTGCAGTAAGCGGAAAGAGAAACAGTTTCTTCAGTACAGGAAAAGAAAACCTGTGAACACTAGAGACAGTGGTAGTGCCTCATGCCACTTTGAGCTCCCAGTCTTTTTCTAGATAGTCAGCTAGAGCTCGGGGTAATGTGTCTGGCTCCCTTCCAAGCCCTTTCCTCCCTAAAAATTTTAGACACAATCCATTAAAGGCTTATTTCAGAAAAGCTTTTTTCTGAGGAAGGTAGCTCGTCTTTTTTTTTTTTTTTTTCCCCTGGGGATTTATAGCTGTATTCTAATTCTTTTGAAGTATGAGCATCTGACAAGATAAATCTGTACTTCTAACCTTTTTTTTTTTTTCACGCCTATATCACGGATCATCTCAGAGCCATTACAGACTTTGTAGGTGGTGACTCACCTCAAACCTTCACTGCAAATGCCATTTTGTTCCATCCAGAACATTTTCCTAATGCTCATTTGAACTGTAAAGATTACTGTATCTAGCATGACGTTGATTTGGCAGTTACTGTGCTATTACAGTTCTCATTCTCTTTCACGGGCACCCCCTTGCCGTGGGGAAAGAGCTTGCGTGCCCTTGCGAAGTTGAGAGCTATGCTGGTGGTGGCATATTCCTCCGGTAGGGTCTCCCAAGCCAGACAGGTCTCAACTGAAGGGTCAGACAAAGTGTGTCCACGGGCAGGATGGGCTCACTAGCCTTTGGGCAACCATCCTAGGAGAAGGACAACTCTAACTCCAATCCCGGGCAGATGGAGCTCGTTTAGCCCTGTAAGGCCATCCATCTAAGAGAAGGATACTCTAACCAAACCTACAACCTGAGGACTTGGCTGTCACCGTCCAAGCTCGCTAGGCCCTGGCAGATGAACCTCAGGTGTAAAGGGTGGGGCCAGTCTTGCGCACGCTGCGCCTCACCTAAAAAATCCACCGCGCAGGCTTGAAGGGTGTACTCATGTTTGCAAAGCCCTGTAGCGACAGGCAAGGGACGAAATGGCAATACCACCCAAGGAGACCCTCCGGTGTGCTCTTTGCAACCGGTCTTGCCTATCCCGCATTGGCCTTTTCAGCCATCAGCGCGCTTGCAATAAGCGTGGGCAAAGCCCTTCCCAAATCTTCGTCTGCGAAGCCAAGCCATGAATGAAAACAGTTCTCATTGGTTTTATCAAAAACAATTAAGCAATAATAACTGCTCTGGGGTCCTCAGTGGTCAGCCTGGGGCTGTCTGGAGAAAAACGCTTTTTCCTGTTCACACTGTGTTTACCTGTCTTGTGCAAACATTGTATAAATGGTGGCAAATCACTGTTGCTAAAGCTGGCTCAGGTGAATGGGCAAGAGCAAAGCACATGCTGAAATGCCATATAGCACCATTAGAAAAGCCCTGGAGCCTCTGAGAGGCACAGTTCCAGCAAGCGTTGTGCCAAAAGGCCACTAAAAGCCCTTGTGACTTGAACAAAATTTCTCAGTGCCTGTCCTTTCTTTTTTTTCATTTAATATTTTTGTTGCAATGAAGTTCTACATCTCAGGTGTGACCCTTGCAGTATTGCCCTAGGTTGGAAGTTCTGCTTGGGGTGAGGAAAAGCAGGAGCCTGGTCTCCAGCAGGGAAACTTGAGGAAGGCTGAGCTCTGGCAGCCAGGCTTTTCCCTCTGTAGCAGCCTGTGGATGAGAGGCCGGGCTGCCTGATTGCTCTTCCTCCTCTGGGAAAGTACACAGAGCATGACTGTGTGTGCTGCTCCTGAGGAGCATGAAGGTGCGTTCAGAGGTGGACTGTGTGTGCTGCTCCTGAGGAGGAGGAGGAAGGTGCATTCAGAGGTGATGATGGAGCTTGAAGTCTTCAGAGGAAGCAAAGGAGAAAGGAAGAAGCGTGAGTCTTTCCTAGAGCTGTGCTGTTCCACTTGAGCCATAATAGTGTTTGTGGGGGAGAGGATCTTCCAACAATTTAGGGGCTTTGAAAGGTCAGCATATCTTTCTGAGTATGATCTTAAACATACGATGCCTTCTTGAGGTATAGGGTTGATGGTATAGCTATGGGATTATCCTGAAGTACTTCCACAGAAACAAGACTGTTGGATTAAACAGAGTTCAATTTTTATATTGCGGTTTTGTGCATTGCCATAGCATGGGTTGTTGTGGCGTATTAACTTCACGGACTCCGAGGGGTGATCAAAGACCTTTATTTAGTGACACAGCAAGCCTTATATATCCTCTGTCTCTAAAGCAGTGATTTTCCACTAAAGCAGTAACTTCCCATTATCTTATCAGTTCAGCCTTACTCCCTTCTTTCCCAGCACTTGCCTGTTACCAGTATTTACAGTCCTTAGCAGCTATTTTTAACTGGCAGTTTTTCTTTCTCCCGTGTCTTCTGCAGCTGCTCACTGATCCCACGGCTTCTTGCTTACCAAAGCGATTATGCCTTGATTTTCTGCCGATGATCGATTGCCAACTGTTCCCACAGGTTGTGTACATGTGCAAAACTGGATATATATGTCTATGAGTTTGTATGGCAATGGGGATCATGTAGGGAGCCCCCATTTAAGGATGCAGCTGTTTTCCATACAATGAAACATGAAGTGCTTTTTACAGATCATTTAGATCTACAAAGCATAGCAGATAGACATGTTAGCTGCAAGGATGTTTTTAGCTGGGTAGATATTTATTTATTAAGAACTATTAATCTCTGGGCCTTGTGTGTTTATATGTTTGTTGTGCAGGTTTCTTAGCAGGACCAGACGAAGCTCAGCCTTCCACCATGCCTGTACCTCCCCCTCCAGCTCCCCCTCCACCCCCAACACTGGCCTTGGTAAGTTTTACAGGAGGTAAATGTACCATATACACTGTCCTCTGCTGCTGTTTGTAATTTTGAACAGGATGTCCAGAGGCACTGATGTGTGAATGAGTGTATGCATGATATTTGGGGAAAGCTCTCCAACATTTTGTTTACGGTTGATGATTGATCCTAGAAGAGGGACCATCATTTCCACACCCTTCCATTGCCCATATCGATGTCACTAGCCACATTGACTCTACATCTTCTTCCTCCCACAATGGTGGTTTGATATGGTGTAAGTATGGTGGGTGGAAAGGCACAGTTCCTCAACAGCTTGTCTAAGTCAGGGAATTGAAGTCTTGCTCCCTCCTTGCCTTTCTCCAGCCACATACTCCCACTTTCTCCCTTCTACTCTAGAACTTACATGACCCAAGCTGGAAAAAATCCATCCTATTGTTTAAATTTGGTAAGGATAGTTCTTAGCCAGGGTAGGTCCCTCAGCCAGCTTGTGATATCAGAGCACAGAATCCACTGCTGGCACAGCAGGGTGGGTGAGACTACATCAGACCTAGCTTAAGTCAGCCTAAACTGGAATAGAGCTTGTGCTGTGTTTGCCCTCCAACAGTCAGTCACCTCACTGACAAGAAAGAAAAGGCTTCTTGAAATGCTGTTGTAAAGTACTCAGATATTTTCATAGCAAAACCCTATCAGATTACACAGAGCGTTTGGGCTGTGCCACTGAAGAGTCTTTCCATCATTTTTCACCACAAGCAAGATACGGACTCTGTACTTGCTCCCTCCATGGCAACTCTCACCACCTTTCAGGAAATTTCCATAACGCTGATCTGATAAGTTAGAAAGCTATTCATGAACCAGCATTTCCTAGAAGAAACAAGCATATATACGTGTATGTGCATGTAAGTGTATGGTTTTGGGGTTTGTTTTTTTTTTTTTGTTCTTCCTTGAAAGAACAATGTCACTAAAACTGAAAAGAGAGGACCATTGAGACAAACCTCATGCATCTAAAGGTCTTATTTGGTCTATTTAAAGAGGTCTGTATTGTTAAATTGTTATTGTGATTGCCATTTTAAAGTATTTCTATCAATACTAAAATAGTAGATAAAGTTCTGTCTGTCTTTTGATTTATCCAGAATTTGTATATTAGGAGTTTTCACTACAACTGTCAAGAACGTCCACCTTTTTGTGTAATCAAATTATGTGCATATTTTGTTTTTGTTCAGTCCCCAAAATGGCAAATTGCCACAGATGTGCCTTGGCTTTAAAAATTCAGAGACTCTAAAGCTTGTGTTAAAAAAAATGTGAATTCACATTAAAGTGTTCTGTTTCCAGTGAGTAGCGTGGGTTAGAATAGCAGCAGTGTTTGGGGCCTCGAGTCAGTAACAAGGCCAGCTACCTGTAACATCATTCACAAAACCAGACGAGGCATGCTACTCACTCCAGTGCTGTTAAAACAGAAATTGAGGTCTCAAGTAACTACCATATCGGAGCAGGACTTTATAGATAGAAGTTGAGGTTTATTTTGTCTCATTTTTAATTTTATTTTGCAGGCAAATACTGAAAAGCCAACCCTAAGCAGGTCAGAACAAGCAGGGCGAAATGCTCTACTATCTGATATTACCAAAGGAAAAAAGCTAAAGAAGACTGTTACTAATGACAGAAGTGCTCCGATTCTAGACAGTAAGTATGATTCTCCATGTTGGAGTTTCTGTATGCATGAATGGTGCTACATATCTGAATGCAGAAAATTATTTTATTTGTCATCAGATGAACTGCCATGAGATAAGTAGGTAAAATAAAATGCCAGAAGTTGGCAAGCCTAAAAATAAATTCTGTTCATCATGGGTTAAGTTGGCTGAGAAATCAAGTGCTACTGAGGAAATGCAAGTGTTAATTTGTTTGCTTGTTCTCATAGAGCAGTTCATTTTCTTGTTTGATGAAATCAGAAAACTATGCAAACCCTACTAGGAGGTCTGCTGACGAGCTGCAGCAGATCAGGCAAACCAAACCCCCATCAGGACTTGAGGAGAGCACAGAGAATAAAGTGGAATTTCAGCCTCTACTTTTCCATAAATGGTATAAAAATAAAGGCAGAACTGACATGACACCATTGGCTTGTTAATGGGCCTAGTACCTCTTAAATCAACACCAGAGCCAGAAGACACAGCCCCACCTGTCTGTCACTCCGCTGCACACAGTGTTGCCACTCCTCAGTGACTCGGGGTGTTATCTTTTTGGCTAAGCCTTGTTGCTCAGCCTGCCCAGGGATGCTCTGGCACAAGGCAGCAGCTCCGCTTACGAGAATGGAGACAAAGTCTCCACCCAGCTGTGCTGCTGCTGTGTCTCACTATACATCTCAGCAGGTGCTGAGACGAGGCTGAAAAAGCCCGTGTCAGAGATATTGAGAAGACAGAACAGAAACAGGAGAAGAGCAAGGACTAAGGGCCTGCTATGTCAGAGGAACAATGTTTATTGCCTAGGGAGAGAAGACACTTCCGCAGGCTGATTAGCAACTGTGATACAACACAGTCCAGGTCTGGCCATGCAATTAAAGGCTCGACTGTGATAGGAAGATGATGAGGAAAGAAGGAAATGCCCAAAGGAGTGTAACCAAATAATAATAATTAAAAAACCCCCGGATATTGTCCTGCAGTCAGCCAGGTACATAGTTTTTAAGCATTTAAGTATTGTCTCTGAAAGCAAAGTTACATGTTCTGGCTATTGTAATGAGCTGGAGAAAATCATTGAGGGGATTAAAGGAGGGGTAAACAGTAAGAGTAAAATGATGTGGCCTATTATCTTGTTTACATGAATTAACAAATCATGATGAAAGACTAAACCATAGTAGCAGCATTTCTCCAGAGGTTCACGCCCTACGTGAGTCAGAGTTGAACTGAGCTAACATGCTTAAGGAAAGAGAAGGATGATGTGAAACATTCCCCCGTGAGCATATTCTTCCTCCTTTTTTCTGGGTGGGATTATTAGAAGTGCTTTTCATTGACAGGTTTTAATTACTTTAAAGTCAGCGAAATTTTTACCCACCCAAAGCTGTGGAAATCAAGATGCCAAGAAATTAAGCAAGTGATCCTCAGCCACGTAGCCCGTCATCTGAGAGCTGATCTCCGCAGATATCCTAATCTGTGGGCCTGCTCATTTTGCAGTGATGCTCTGAATAGGGCACACCCCTGTATCTGTAGTTGTAGTTTCATTTCACTTTTAGCATCTCAATGTTGTCACAAAAGAAATATTGACATTAGAGAGAAATTGGGGGGGGGGGGGGGGGGGGGGCAGTTGGTGATCAAATAATTCCTGCCTATAAGAAAAATTAAGCTAATGATGTTGTCACTGCATTTCTGGACTTACAGGAAATTAATCAGAAATGAAATCTCTTTCCCCACTAGGCTTTATTTAGGTAAGTAGATATGTTGCAACATTATCAATAGTGACAGAGTTCTGTGCATTCCCAGAAGTGATCACCAGAGACACTTCCAAGAGGACGAACACCTCTATCTTCCTCCTTCCTTCCTCATTTTCCATGAGATTGCCCTGTCTCTCAGTTTGCTTATGATGAAGTGGAAGGGAAGGATAAGAGAGCAAAGGCATGAAAAAATGGGAAGCAGCTACAAAGATGCTAGCAAAGACAACATGACATTCTCAGAGGTCCCATCCATGCTCAGCTGCAAATTCTCCATAGTGACTGTTACTCTGCTTTCCAGTCCAGAGCAGACTAAAGGAAAGTGATGGCTTAGTAAAACACAGTGGCTATGTTCATTGCACCACCTCCTCCACGGTGCAATAGTGGTGGTGATGGCAGCTGTGATGATCCAGCCTGAACAAGGACTTGTGTGTTTTGAAAGCTTGTCCATTTTTCTCCAGCTACAAGCATTGCTCTACTGAAAGAGATGGCTTTGCAGGATCAGTCTCACTTCTCTGCCTAACATCGGAGATTTTTTTTTCAACAGAGCCCAAAGGACCTGGTGGAAGTGGCGGCGGTGGCTTTGGAGGAGGTGGCAGTGGCAGCGGCGGGGGTTTTGGTGGTGGCGGTGGTGGCGGACCACCTGGCCTTGGAGGCCTTTTTCAAGCAGGAATGCCAAAGCTCAGATCTGCTGCAAGTCGAGATGCCGGTAAGGAAGACCTTGCAATTCATGTGAAAGTAAATTGACAATGCTTAAAACCTTCATAGCACTGCAATAAATTATAAAATTATCTGCTGGAATTGAGTAAATCTTCAAATATCTTAGGCTCTCAGGAAATGTAATTTTCAGCTTGAATCTTGTTTTAATCTTAGTACTAGGTTTTACGAGGAAAAAGTGAGGCTCCCCTTTCCACCTATCCTCCTAGTTATTGATGAAAACTCAAGATCTCAGCAAATTGCTACCTGCAAAGTACGGTCAGGCAGACTAGGTCCTGCCTTAGCTGTGGGTGTGCAGGACCAGAGGGGACCATAAGAGGATTCCAGGTTAATTCTCTTGGACACCAGGAAAAAGGATCTACTTTCCAAATGGAAAGTACATCTGCGTCAGCTCCACAACAGCGTGATTTACCACTTATGGAGTGTATGAGGCATCCTAGCTGGCTGGTACAGACAGAGCAGTTAGAGCCTTGTCTGGGGCATGCACTGTATTCCTCTGCCTGGCAAAGCAACTGCCCAAAGCCTTGTGACCCTTGGAATGAAGGAGGTCTGGGGCCAGTGAGTTTGGTAAGGTTAAGGACATAGGATTTCACACTTGTTGAAGGAGGACTGGGCAACAGGGGTTGTAGGGTGTTATGAACCTTACATATTGCATAGACTAGTGTAATTTTTCAGCACATGTGTACAAAACAGTCTCTGGGAGCTGCTGTTTTCTATTGTGTCACAGTCTATTTTGGGAACTTGTATTAATAACAAAAGTTCCTGGCATCACAGAGCAGTACTTCTTCAACTGCAAGGCTGGCTGCCTTCTTCCTGATGTGCACAAGTACATCCTTAGATAACAGCTACTAGAAAGGGCTGAAAAGAGCATTTCGCTGGACTGTTGTTGTTAAATATCATTTAAAAGCTAAGATTTCTTTGCTTTCAGGTTGATGATATCATATACTTGTTATTAACTATTTCTTCCCTCCCCAAGTTAGTGCTTGCTGTGGCTGCACCAGTTGTGTTGCCTTGCGGCCACGTTGGTCTCTCACAAGCCGTCCCTCCTAAACATTATCAGGATGTCACCTGCTACTCTGGCGCGGTTCCCCAATGCTATCAAAACCGCTGCTCACTGTTTCTGGGTGGCAAGCCCTGAACACTTGCATTGCCCCATGCCGGGGCCGACCCCCTTAGGACCTGCAGTGTCTTAGAACTCGGCCCGTTAGGAAGGCGTTGGGTGACGCCCCTGGCCGGTGGATGCTGATGCCCTCTCCTGTGTCCGCAGATGCCGGGGGACCCCGCCCGCCCGCCCTGCCGCCCGGAGGCCGCTCAGCAGCCGCCGCCAAGCCCTTCACTCCGCCGAGCGGTCCGCCGCGCTTCCCGGGGCCGCCGTCGGGGCCGCGGACCTCCGCTCCTGAGCCGCAGAGGAGCCGCATGCCGCCGCCGAGGCCCGACGTCGGCTCCAAGCCCGAGGCCGTGCCGCCCCCGGTGCCCACCACCCCTCGGCCCATCGCCTCCAGCCTGCACAACAGGGGATCGCCGCCGGTGCCAGGCGTCAGCCGGCAGCCCAGCCTGGGGCCCTCGCCCCCGCCGTTCCCGGGCAGCCGCAGCGCGGGGTCGGCCGGGCCTCTC
Organism: Bucorvus abyssinicus; assembly: GCA_009769605.1. NCBI lineage: Eukaryota > Metazoa > Chordata > Aves > Bucerotiformes > Bucorvidae > Bucorvus > Bucorvus abyssinicus. The sequence goes on along the minus strand of CM020029.1, from coordinate 20,555,848 downwards.
CGCCAGCCCGGTCCCAGCTCGGCGCCCCCCTTCTCCGGCCGGCCGCCGCTGCCGCCCACCCCGGGCCGGCCGGGGGAGGACAAGCCGCCGCCCCCGCCGCCCCCTGCCGGGCACAGGCCGCCCACCGCCCGGGAGCCGGCTCTGCCTCCACCGCCGCCGCAGACCAGCAAGCCGCCCGTGCCCTCCGCCCCCCGGCCCACCCTCGGCGCCCCGGCGCCCCCGCCGCCACCCAGCAGGCCGGGGCCACCGCCCGTCCCGCCCATCCCCGGCGGGAGCGACGAGATGCCGCGGCTGCCCCAGAGGAACATCTCCCTGGGGTCCTCCTCGGCGCCCGGCGGCGGCGGTGGGGGGCGCTCCGGACCCTTACCCCCCCCGCCCAGCGAGAGGCCCCCGCCGCCCGTCAGAGACCCCCCCAGCCGATCAGGTAGGGAGCCGAGGGCTGAGAGTACTGAGCTCAGCGGGGGTTGAACGGATGGGCGTGGTGGGATGAAGTGACGATGCTTTATGGAAAGGGGAAGTCGTTATGGAACTGAAACCATTTATGGAAATGGTTTGCCCAATGGTGGCGTTGGCCGTGCCTTTTGGAGTGTAACCCAAAACCCTCAGCCATCCTACTCTGATACAGCCCTGCAGGTTCTTCGCCCACCCAGAAGGAGGACCATCGGATGGCTTTGGCTGGGGCGTCACTTTTTTGCCACGTGTGATGCACAGAAGAGCTGGGGGAGCCGATGTGGCATGGGGCAGCGCCTTCCCCGCCAGCTGCTGCCAGGGGGATTCTGCAGGGAATTCTGCAGTTGGAAACAAAGGGTGGCTTAAGGAGAGTCACTGTGTATCACCAGTCTGCTCAGGGGTACTTTTGCAGATCTCAGCAACTTTCGTTATAATTACTGTAATTAAAAAGGGTTGCAAACAGGGGATTTCCCCATTATGTTCTTTGATGCCAAGAAGCTGTTCTGTCCAGTTTCTGATAGGTGACAGCATTTGCCTTCCTGAGTCAACCAGCGTGAGTTAATGATGGCAATCTTATGAATGGGGGTTTGCAGAACCCAGCCTTCTACGTGTTGAGAGACACGAACACTTAGAGCCAAATACAAATTGTTTTAATAAAAGACTTAGACAACAGTTGTTAAATATAATGGCAGTTGTTACAGCGTGACTAACTGTTGTTACTTACCATATGCAGATTTCAAATGAGACTAAAAATAGAATTGTCACCTTTGAGTTATTTCATAATATACTTTGTCCGCTGTGACAGCTATTGTTCATAACTTTTAAGAATTGCGCGTTGTAACTTAGCTCCCTTAATACCTGATGGTTCTTCCGTTGGAGATGAGATAACTTATGCACTAACAGCCAGGCCCTGTAACATCGGGAAGGGAGCCACATTGCACAGAAGGCAATGCTGGGAAGCTCCATAGATTTGCCTTTCATTTCATCCTTCGGAATAAAAATCTGGAATCAACTCAAACCAACCCGGTCTTGGACAATAGAGATGAATGTCATGGGAGCTCCCACAGACGACCGCCATCTGTGTTGCTCTCCAGCTCCTTGAACCAGCCTGGATCTCTTATAGCACAGCACCTGCAGTAGGCGTGCAGCTGCAGAAAATACTGGCCCCAAAACCTTTCTTTGTGAAGCCGGTTGCCAGCCCAAAGGATGACACAATGTCAGTGCAGCCGGCAGCATATAAATCAGAGAAATCTTGTCACGTTTGACTGGGAGCATGGATCAGAGTTGCAGAGAGAGTCTGCAATTACTCAGACACTTCCAAGAGCTTCTTCTACGGTGGCCTCTACTTCCACTGGTGCTTTTCTGGTTGGCTCTTTGCTAAGGCAGATGGTTTTAGCAAATCTGCACAACCTTTCCGCTGGTTTAATAAGTAGAAGAAAGTTGTAGCAATAAATTTTAAATACTCCTATTCTGCAGCGGTTCAATATAGATGATAGGATATAGGTAGGTAGCAAGCAAAGCTATAATGAAAGTTGCTAAATGCTTCTTATTCTTAGAAACCATTCCCTGAAGGCAAACTTTAGTAATTTGGAAAAAAAAAACCACCACCAAACAAACAACAACAACAAAAAACCCAAACAAAACAAAAAAACCCAACAAAACAAAACACGAAGTACACCATGTTTCCTGAAGCATGTTTCAATGCTTGTTGCTGGAGACACAGTATCTGCTGCTCCCTTTTTTAAAATGCACGTCTGTAGCTAGATTTCATCAGGACAAGGAAGCATTTCATAAAAATGAACATAATTGTCAGTTGCCCAACTGTGCCAAACAGAGGCAGTGAGACCTTTGAACACTCATAGCCCTCCACACCCTCTGCTTCATCTCCTCATGGGTACCTTGCTCCCTGGCAGCAGCAGCTTTCTTGCCTTTATTTACCAGCTCCTCTCGGAAAAGCACGCTTCCCTTGCCCTCAGGACAAGCCCGGTCCTGTGTTACCTGGGCTGTGCCTTTGTATTTGACCTGTCATGTCACCATGCCAGTTACTCAGATACATAGACGCTGGGAATGCCAGTCTACGTGTGAGGTCTGATTACAGTTTAGCTGCAGGCGGATATGCTCCAGCTGCTGACAAACCTGGTATGCAGCACATATGTTTATAAATGAGCAAGCTGATGCCATGCTCCTTAATGCTGCAACTCCTGGGCTGAATTCCCCTATGGGCAAAGAACCACTGCGGGTAGCAGCTACACGTTGTCTTGCCCTGGAAGGAAAAGAAATGGGCTATGGTTTGGACCTCCACTGTACCCTGAATTCCAGCTGTAACTTCTGCTCATTGTGGCCAACATAATTTAGAGTGGTTTAAAAGTGGTGACTCTACAGAGGCGTCTGTAGCTGTGGGAAATGGGAACGTGAGTGCTGAGCTGTACTTACACTTACGTATACCCTGCTCCCCTGATCTCTGCTCTTCAAATCATCACCAACTCTAGGCCTAGAGAGCCCTGGAGAGCAGGGAAGTGGGTGCTGAGTGCGATTCCCCCTTGGGGCTGAGGGTCCCAAGCCAGCCTACCCTCTCCATTTTGTTAGTGGGAGCCCATGCATGCAGTGGCTTACCATGGCAGAATAAGCCCTGGTGCAAACGGCATTTGTGTTTTTGCCTCTTGTCTTGCTCCAGGTCCCCTCCCACCACCTCCTCCCATAAGCAGGAACGGAAGCACTTCAAGGGCTTTGCCCGCTACTCCCCAGCTGCCGTCCCGGGCAGGGCTGGACAACCACAGAGGTGGATCACGACCGCCACTTCCCCCTGACCGTCCGGGCTCAGCAGCTCCACCACCACCGCCACCACCTTCATCAGCTGTCAGAAATGGCTTCCAGGATTCAGGTGATGGTAAGCCATCTGCCCAGTTGTTTGCCTTTGATAGAGACCATGTAGTGGTATGTGGTCTTAATATGTCAAAAAGGGTTTGGGATAGAGGCTTTGTTTCTAGTGCAGGCCTTTGATTCCTGACCAACAGATGTGTCATTTGGGTCTCAGATAAGCCTGCGAAGACCAGAGTAAATAAGCCTTACATAAAGCAGAACTGCAAAGTTGTCCATACTGCCTCCAAAATAACCTTTTGAAAAATATCCCCCCAAAAAAAGAAGTGTTCACCGTGCTTTGCTTGGCTACAATACAGAAGTAAGGCCTAAGGGGATTGTTCTGACTCTAATACAAACTCAAACCATAGCTACCTTAAGAGTCTTTGGAAGTCAGAATGATGACTCAAAAGCTGAAAAACAGATGAGGGAAGAGATTGTCAGAACACTGCTGAAAATGTGAAGTATCTTTTTTTTTGCTAGTGTTTATCAAAAAGGTGAGGTCCAAGATCACTGTGTTTTAAAGATTCATCATGCCTTTTTTTTTTTAATTGTTTTTTATTTGCAAAGGACAGATAAATCAGATAATTATGGAAGGTCAAAATTGGTATTTCTGACATTTGTAAGGTTAGAAAAAGCAAGCAGAAAAAACTGTAACTCATACTTTTGAAGCATCTTCACACATCAGATAAGGTAGGTGGGTCACAGACACGTTTTTTCCTACGCAAGTCATTTGCAGGGTTCAGAACTTACATATCCTTTACACACTGGTTTCTAATTGCAATCGTTGGGAGTAAGCATAGGAAAACTGGATCCCAGCAAATAACCACATGTACAACTGCTGGGCAAGACTTACTCAGCTGTTCATTACATTATGCAATAAAATACAGCAATATTGCAAGAAAGTTACGGTTGCAAAGTCCTGGAGCGACCAAGTGAAGAAATTACAAAGTTTAATGTAGCCAACGCTTTCTTCCTTGGGCCTCCAAATTCAAGTGCAGAACAGAGCTCTGTAAGCATTTCCTGTTATTTCAGTGAAGAAACTGATCAGCTGGATTTATTCTTTAGAATCCTATAGTCTCAGCAGGGACATCAGTAGGGCCACTGTAGTCTCAAGAGATATAGTTTCAACTGACATATTTTTCCATTTTTGACGCTGGTTGCATACAGGTTTCTCTGTCATCATATATTTTATCATAATAGCCCCAAATTTTCTTTTTTCCATTATAAAAATTAAGAAAGAAAAACCACCACTTATAGGTCAGTGTGCTTTTAATGATGCTTTTAAGCTCTGCATATCAATGAAGTGTGAATATCAGAAAATTCTGTACCCAGGAACAGAATACTATCCTGAAGTAGGAGACGCTATGTGTTTCTGGTAACACATGTATATATCTATGCATGTATGCGTTACAAAAGCAGATCTATTCTATAAGGATGGGAATGTAGCACGTATTTCAGTAGAATTATGGGTTTTTTCCTGATTTGTGATTTTGTGCTAAATTGGCTAAGTGATCTGTCCAAGTTAATAAAAATTTTCATTCTCAAACTAACCTAAAGCATCTTCTTCCCTGGATTCCCAATAGGGTGCTGGTTTGATACTCAGCTATGTAAAAAACTTGTATAAAATGTGTATTAAACATGATGTTAACGGCAATTTACTTTCCTGAAGCTGTCACAAAACTAATGAGTAAATTGCGTGGGATTTTTTTCAGATGAATGGGAAAGCAGATTTTCTTTTCATCCTATATCTGATTTGCCACCTCCAGAGCCATATGTACCCATGAACAGAAGTTATCCCAGTAAACTAGCAAGAAGTGAAAGTAGAGGTAAGTTTGTTGCACCTCTGCTGTTGGAATTTCAGTGTTACCATCCTAAAAACAGTGTGGATGGGAAAGAGACTGGATGCTGAGGTTTCAAAACTTCTCAGGCTAGCAGCCTGGTCACCTTTCCGCACTGCACAGAAAAAGCTAAATGCAAGTTTGCAAGCACAAACTCTCTTAAACTTGTATTTGAGGGGGAAATTGTTTGGTGTTTGAGATGGAACATGTATTGCAAGAGACTACCTCTGTCATTGTAGTCAGCCCTTCTGCTACAGGCAGGCAGAACCACAAAATCCCCTAGGACTTCCTCCTCATTTCCCATCTAAACTCACACACAACTCATTTATTCTTGTGCCAGCATCGTCCTGGAATTTAGTTATCCTCCCTCCTTTGTGAGCTAGACCCCTAGTATTTTTTAAGACAACAGTCATATCCTCTCAGCTTTTGTTTTGCTGGGCTGATTAAATTGGGATGTATTAGACTCTGCTTCCAAGCTATGTTCCCTGATCATTTGGGTTGCTTCTGTATACGTTTCAGTTTTATTTTGTCTTTTCCAATCAGTGTTACATGCTATTCCAGTTCAGGTCTCAACCATGTCTTCTACAGCAGCATAAATGTTTCCCACCTTCATTAGTGGTATTTTGCCTGATACACCCAAGGATCAATTTACTTCTTTCACAACCCGTGACATCGGTAGCTCATAGTTATCCTGTAATCATCTGTACACTCAGATGTTTCTCTCTCTCCTGTTTCCAAATGATCAGGTTTTGGTATGGAGCAGAAATTCCTGTTAGTCTCTGACCCTTCACTTTGCCCTGTTAGCTTTCATCCCATTCTTATTACTCCCTGAAGAAAGGCAAAGTAATATATGCATTTTTTTAATGTTTTCTTTCATGAGTTTGCTATTAAAATCTTCATATAGGGAAAAACATGGAGAGCTTTGAAATGTTACTGTATTTAGAGCTTGCCACTTTCGTTGCAATTTGCATAAAATGGTAAGGCTAAGAAGAGCTATCAATCTGTTTTGAGAAAGGGACAAAGGACTAGAATACAGGTGCTTTCCAGACATTTGGGGATAGCGTTAATTAGAAACTTTCTTTTACACTGTTTGAAGTTCTGATGATGTTTAATAAAGTAACTGGAAATTACAAAGTTTTTTACTAACCATTTTACTCATGGCTAGGCAAGAGAATGAGTAGATCTTCACCAGTTACTGAATTAACGGTTTGAATGTAAACTCCCACGTTAAAAAAAAGAAACCAGGAGTAACACAAAAAACTTTCTTTCTCTTTTAGGTGGCTCTGGACGAAAAGAAAGAGGTGCCCCTCCGCTTCCGCCTATACCAAGGTGAAGTGGGTTCTGGCCCATCTTTGGGCGATGTCTGTTTTCAAGTTTCCTTCGAGTCAGCTCTCCTGTCCACATCATTGGAAAATTGTCTGTTTTGCTTTATTTCCACTTTTGGGTTGTCAGCTGGAACAAACTTCAGAATCTATTACAGAAGTAATAGATGCAGCTTATGAACTATAGTTGCTCAAAGCTATACATTTTATTTGCTTATACTGCAGGCTGTCATGAAAGGCATTTTGTGGACCATACACAACATATGTGCATCATGCTTACCGTGTCCAGCCCTGTCCTCTTGAGACCTCCACAGGAGGTCTGGCTCTGAATTCACTGAGAGCTGGAAAAACCTTTTTCATTCACTTTGGGTACAGTGGCTGTATTATTTAAATGATAATCTATTTTCTGTTTTAAAAACAGTTGCTGGGAAAAAACATGTAGCCCTGGATCCTTCTTTGCATGTTCTAGCTTTTGGCCCATCTGCTTCTGCAAGCCATAGACCTACTACATGGTGACCAAGAATTAATCTGAAACCTTTTCACTTCAGCTTAGCCAGGCAAATCTTATTTTAAACAATAGGTAGCACATCCTGCCCCCAGGATGGAGTGTGTCTGGCCTTGTTTTTATCTGCAGAGAATCTTCCAAAGAAAGGCACAAGTGAAGAATTCAGAAGTGTAAAAATATAAAATTTTTTATCCCTCTTTCCTTGTTTTTTAAAAGTGTTATGCTTTTAGTCACCTAATTCTTTCCTACTCTGATGTGGACCAGCCCACAATCATCTCTGTCCTGGGTTATTGTAATGTCCTCTACCTGAGACTACATGTGAAGAGTCCTCAGAAAGTAGTCTTGGGGCAGATGCAGCAATTACTGTAGTTGCAGGCTCCTTCTGTAAAGCATTGCTAACACCAGTGCTCCTCACACTGCTATTAGTTGTTTCTTTGGTACAATTAAATGATGGATTTTGACTTAAAAAGCTTCCTGGGGCTTAGGTCACAAGTCTCAGACAGACTTGTGTTACAGTAGAGCAGCTGAGATCGAAACTGTGCCTAAGTGGAAGCCCTTTGGTGTAGTGAACAAGTTCTGGGGTTTGTGTGTTCAAGTGGGAGCATCAGCTCCAAAATTTGCTGTCTGCACTGGTTCGAGAAAAATGGGAAGATTTGGCTTTCTGACCTTACCATGAAGCCTGTCCTTTCAAACCTTGCTGAAAAGAGCCTCTGCAGAGAACTGCAAGGCTTGCATGAGTAGAAGAGAGAGTGAAGTTTTCTAACATTGTGACAATTGGTTACTATGTTTAATGGCTTTTGAATTTTGTATATGAGAAAAGAGTGAATTGTATGAGTGCATTTTACAAATGGATCTCAACACATATAAAATGCCTTTGGAAATTAGGGGACAATTATAATTGTGGATTTGAAATATTGCAGAATGATAGTTCTTTGATAGTCCTTTGTTAATTGAATTTCTGAAGGTTAGGTTTGAAGATTTTCTCCTGTGTCTCCTCAATAGTTTCTGTTTCTTCAGTGTACCCCTTAGGATCCCTACCAAGCCTGTATCTGCAGCCATACTTCACAGGGTGTTGCTCAAAAGTAAAAAAAAAAAAAGATAAACTAGTCATGTAGGTCAAGCAAATGTTTCTCTAGCGTGGGAGACATCATCCTGGAGTACACTCCATGGCTGGAATGTGGTCAGTCCTTGACAATCTAGGGAGTTTAGCTGAAGAGAGTACAGATCCCACTGAAGGCATAGGGCTTTTTGCTCTCACAGTGGGTGTGGAGGGGCAGATCCCCTTCTGCCCAACAGTCTGGACAGTCACAGTAAAAAGGGATGAAACAGAGTTGGGTTTGGCCAGATCAAATTTAATTTTACCTTATCAGTGTTTGTTTACAAAATCATGTTAGCTGTGATAGCATTTGATTATGTACCTGTTTTTTTTCATTTTTGTATCTAATGACCTATTTTAAGTTACTATTTATGGTCTTGAACCTGCAATTAAATGCGCAGGCGCAGGGATGTATCTACATCTAATTGCAGGATCGTGGCTGTAAGAGTTTCTTAAGCAGATATTATTGGGACCTCCATGTGACAGGTGCACCTTGGGATCAAACCTAACGCAATACTGAATTTGTATATGTATTTTATGAGTATCACTTAAAGGGCCTGTCTCTTTTGAATGTTATTATGTTAATAGAAGTCCAAGTAAGATTTTTAGGATAATAACTTAAAGAATAAATTATTGTATTCATGTTTTTAAACTGAAGCACTTATAACTTTCTAAGGAACAATGTTTTGAATAAGAATTAAGAATACAATATTTTCAGTACCTGCCAAATCCTTATTAATATCCAAAGAGCTATGCAACCATAAAAAAAAATCCTCCAGAAATTATACCTTTTTTTGTAACTTGTCTGCTTCCAGCATGACTGTTTTACTTAAAGTCAAAGAAAATGCTGCACGTTGTTCTGCCAACTCTCTGCATCATTCAAAATATCGTACATTTGATCTTTTGATCTGACCAGAAGTTCTGGACCACTACCAAAGACTTGGCAAACCAGCTTCAGTTTCACTTTAAAATGTGCTCTGTAAAGAGCCCTCAGTCAACAAGCCAAGAAACCTGAGCTGCTTGGGTTTCAGCACTTCCTTGTACTACAGAAACCTCCTCAGAATGATGTTTGGCATATATGTAAAATAGCTTAACAATGCAGAAAGAGGCATTTTTTTTCCACCTAACAATAACTTTACTATTTATATCTTTTGCTATAAAAGTCCCTAGATATGTTCCAGAACAATGCAGCATTTTATCATTCAATATAACGCTTCATGTATCAGCACCTATTTACAATATGATCAGTATTAAAGTATTTATTTCACTATGGAGTGTTGAAAAAAGGATACAAAACAGATTGAATCAATGGTGCCTTATGACATTTTTAGTCAACTTTTCTGTGTCTCACCAGAAAAACACACTTTGCTCTTTCAAGTCTTAATGTAAATAGTTCCAACAGTAGCATTATACAGTGTTTGAGCCACGTCCTGCTGTTGTAACGTGCTCGTCTGCTAACTTCAGATTGAGCTCAGTGTATGGAGGGACTGTTGGATCGTCTCTAGGTGAGGTGTAAGTGGGCATTGGTTAGCCTCACAACCAATTGTTGGTTTTGCTCTGGAGATTTAACTCTTTCCCAAAACCAGTGTCTTGTGCTGCTGTGCATACAGCCCAGCTGACTTCAGCGTGGTTCATAGGTTAATAGAGGACTAGATTTGATTCTCTGCCTGCATGTAAGATTTACTGGGTTTGTTTTGACAGCATTGTATTATAAACCTTCACACCTCAAACTATCTTTTTATGTCATCAGTAAGACTCACATTGCATGACAATGGCCACAGATGTTCATTTTTGTTTAATTCAAGTTAGTAAATAAAATGGGAATAACTTTTATACCATGTGACAACAATTTCTGGTCCATATTTTTGGAAGAAAAACACATGGTATGTCTGTTATAACTTTCCACACCAGCCATTGGGAGAAGAGGTCACAGCGATTAATATTCAGAGTTGTTAAAAGAAACTCAGCCTGTGATTCAGGAAGCATATATTTCTGTAACTGAACTACTTCTTAAATAAGGTCGCGAAGTTCTTGTTTAGAAGCCAGCATTTCCCTACACTAAAAGAATCATAAGAATGATTTTTTTTTCCTTCAAGACTGAACTATTAAAGAAGTTACTTAAATTGTCACTTAAAAAACTGGATGGTATTTCTTCTTGCAGCAACAACTGTTTGCATGTCATTTGTAGAAGTAGGTCTCTGTTGGAGCAGAGGATGAGGGAACTAAACCGCTATCGTGCTTCACATATGTTGTAATACAATGATTTTCTGTGCAGAAGTACGGAAATAGAAAGGGTACTTTTTGCCTTGGAAGCAAAGAATGGAGTTGAATGATCAAACTGGGATTATTTCAGGCAGATTGTCCAATGTCAAAAGACCTGGAGAGGGCCCCTCAGCCACAGGATGCTGGAAGGGAGGAGATTGCTCAAGGAAATAAAACCCAATTGGCTGAATGTTGCTATTGATACTAGAGCACAAATTACGATATAAAACGTGCCTGTATGCGATTCCACTCTGCAATAGTATGAACACCTGTGTCTCACAGTCAGGTGCAAACAACCTGTTACGGCGGTACATTGAGTCTGTATAACATATATTGTAGGAACTTTAATCTTTCAAATGGTATTCACCAGAAAATGAGGAGAATCCCTTACCTAAGATATCCATTAACACATTAAGTGTAGCTAGTTCATGGAATGGTTCTTCATGTACAGCAGGCAAAAATGGGGATCTTGTAGCTCTTAAGGTGGAAGTGAATGGACCATTCAGTTAAAATGTAAACCTGGAGCACTGGCAAAAAGGGAGGGGTGTTAGAGTTACTCAGCAGAAGCAGGGCACAAGTATATGTTCTCTGTGAGTATGCAGCAGGTAGGTAGGCAGACTAAAAGAGAGAAATGAAGACGGCATGTCTTAAAGAAGGGAGTATCCCTTCAGTATGCTGCCATTTTGAAATACAGTTTGTCTGTGATAAATGTTCTTTAATGTAAATGAATGCATGCAAAGGAAGACCTCTAAATTTGGACTTCCAAAGCCAGGCAAGACTATGAAAGAGTGAGAAACGTAACTTAAAACATAGACTGAGCAGAAAGTTAACATGTTTTTATCAGACGCTTAAAGTTTGAGCTTTTTATAAAATATTAATCTACTTCTGTGAATATTTTTTTGCTTAACATTTATTTTGTATGTGATTTTGTTCTCCTTATTTTTCTGTCCTATGCCAAATAAATTTTACTTTTATTTACTTGGTGGTCCAGATTGTTCATTGAGAACAACCACAGTTGCTTCCTTGACAGAAACACACATCAGCTTTAGCAGGAGTGTAACAGTGAGCCTGGCGGTAGCTGGGCCAGGTTTCTCCGTACCTCCTGCCTGCCATTGTGCAGCAGCACAGCCGTAATGCTAAGAGGACTTTGCGCCTCCATACAGTGAAGATTAGATACCTGCAGATAAGGAGTAAGAATGAGATTAGTTTAGGATAAAGAATGATTGAAAATCGGTGGCTGGTGACACTGTACTTGTAGATGGCTGTTGTACGAGCTATGGGCTTTGGCTCTTGGCAAGGCAAGCTAGGCACTTGCCATGGGGAGACGACATGGAAAAATCACTCTAGTTAAGCACAGATTTTTGTTCCTCTTATTTTGTCAGAAAATATCAAACAAACCCTCCTTTTGACTTCAGAGCCCTGTTCTTGATCTTGGATGTTAACCTTTTCAGATAATTTGGACCAGGTTCATCATAGAAAAGGCCCTTTGATAAAATTCCAAAGGAGGCTCAAATTCAGGCTGCACTTCCAGCTTCTCCTCAGAAATTAGAAAGGTCATTTAAAACCCTGAGCTAAAAAGCTCTATGCTGTAACTCATCTATCTTGCAGACTTAAGCAGCTGGTTTATTCTTACACAGACGGTGGATCCTTTGGCATCTGTGGGGACTGCTTGTTGATACTTTCATTTTATAGACTGACTGGGACAAAGACCTTGACTTTTTCTTAAAAGGCCACAGGCACTCATGCCTCAGATGTAGCCTAGAAGCCCACTGGTCCCAGTGCCTGGGCTGTATAAATAGAAGAGCCATAACAGAGGGTGGGGGCTGGCACTGGCAGTTTGTGAGCTGTAAAAGAGCTGGATCAGCAGAGAGACCTTTGTTTGCAGATCTTACTGGCAGTAGCCTTGAATGAGAACCCAGGCATGAATATAATGATCAGTGAGTAGGACTGTCCGTATCATGTTTTACCAAAGGAAATGTGGCTCTTTCTGGTTTTCAGGAAATTACTTGCTTGACTTTGGGAAGAGGGAACTGAACTGAGCATGCTGTGACCTAGTCATAACCACAACGTAGATCTTCCTCCATTTAACTCAAAAAATGCTATTGCTTTAAAATAAACCCAGAGACCTCACTGTAAAGCAGTTATGACTGCTCCCTGCAGTTGCAGGAAGGCTCATGTGTTGCACGCAGTGCACACAAAAATATCCAACTCCTTTGATCGTGGTTCAACAATTTCCAATGACCTTCCTGCCTTGTATGCGCAGGCTGCTCCCTTCTGCTCTCTCACCTAGTCTGACTCCATTTTGCATTGAAAATAGTAAACTGGTCCTAGCCAGTTATCAATCTGGGGGCTGAATGTTGGCCCATCCATCTTCATACAACAATTAATGTCTTATTTAGGTTAACTAACAAAATAGATCATGAGCCTTCAGGATTTGTTTTCCTCTGACTAACAGCAAGTATAATGAGCAATGATAAACAGCTGTTTCTGCTCTCTTGCAGTTCTCTGAGAATTCCCTAAGTATGTATCATGACATAAGCTTGATTCCAATTTTCATTTTCTGTTACACTCTTAGAGGTCTTACACATTTTGTTTTATAAATAATGAAACTCTGTGGTTTATGCTTTTAAAAGAGGTCATCCTTTTCACATGTTTGCTACGACTCTCTGTAATCCTCCTGAAAAGTTCACATTGACTCTTCCGAGCTGTCGGGGTCAGGTGCATACGGTGGCATGCCAACTTTAAAATCAAATACATTTATTTTCATAAGTAAAAATGCTCCCCATACACATGAACTTCTATCTACAGAGCTGTGCCTGGGCTCCACTCTGCCTTTCAATAATAGCACAATAAAAGTTTTGCAGAGCACATGAAGGCCTTGGTAACCTTTTCTGTACCCTGCTGGTTGTTGTGCCTTTGGGCTATCTGTGCTGCTTAGTCTACCTGTGTTTACACAAATACAGACTGCTAATCATCAAAAACTTTGGTGAAGCTTAAAAGTAAACAGGATGGCAGTTTGTGTCCACAGTGTAGATACTGCAGCAGCGCTGGGAATAAAAAGCAATACAAATAATTTCTGTTTCTAATGTGAACAAGTAAAGCGCCTGACACAAGGGTTACACCAACTGACTAATGTACAGGTCTTATAAGGATAACTCTGTGCAGAATGATTGTTTCACATTGTAGGATGGTGAAGCAGTTCTTTGGTACTTGATTTTATCAATCATTACTTGTCTTTCTGTAAATCCTGAAAGCATTCCCCTAAGAATTAACTAATGCTGCCGTAAGTCTCAGAAGATGCTCTTCTAACAACTCCCTCCCGTTGCCTTTCTCGTGCCTAGGAAATCTCCCAATACAAGCTTTGTTAGTCCAGTCATTTGCATCCTAGCAATGTAAGTGCACTCTTGTGTGGCAGACCCATGGTAAGCAGCCCTGTATCACTGCCCAAAATGAGGGAAAACTGTTGTCTGTCTTACAGCCCCCAAAGGCTTTAAGGTGGCAGCTTGAGTTGTGTTAAACTTTCAATAGTTGAAACTCTCTGGGAAAGACTGTGTAATGGATTCCTTCTGTAGTGGATTTTTCAATTGTTAAAAAAAAATTTAAAAGGTACCAGTTTATTCTGTCCTTTCATAGGTAATGGAAACAGATATTTATATGTTAAAATTTTGATACCCAAGGATCCTCATTTCAACAGCATTAAGACACAATCACTTGAAACATTTACAAGACTGAACACTTTGTTATTTCCTGCATTGGCAATCAGGATCTTAACCTATCTATCTAGAAAATTTCAACAGCAGTCTAGGCACAGAAATAATCCTGAGGAAAGGATGACTGACACAAAAATATTTTGATTAAAACACTGAGAATAAATTGGGTGGCTGCTGCTAATGCTACCTGGGTCCAACATCAATCTGTATAGTGAACAAAAACATCAGTTCAGATAATCACTACTTCAATCTTAAAACACGTATTTATGGCTTAAGATACAGCTTCTGCAGAAGCTACATTCAAAATGTAGAATAGAAATCCATGATGAATGCTCTCCACATTATATTGTCAAGCTTCCTACTCCATGACAATAGGGCACTTTCTAATTTTCATAATTTTTCCTCTGTTTTTACCATTCTTTTTTTTTCCTCAAATAAAAAAGCTATTTCTTTGAGAATGCTAGGGTTTAGCCCTCTCATTTTGAGTATGAGACTGTTATTGTTATTTAATTTTTTGCTAGAATAAAGCAGAAATCTCTGCCTAAAGCACCTCCAAGGTAAAGGCAGGCAGAGAGGCTGAGGACGGAGTGGCTGTTGGTTGCTGTTCATCGTTCCTCTTGCCAAAACAGGAACCACTGATCCCACCCCACCCCCCCGACGCCGGGCAGGGCTTTATCACTGTTCAACTCCCTTTTCAAAACCTTTCCCTTCATAAAGGGAACTGCTTTGGCTACATTTTACATCTACCTGTGTGCAAAATTGTTGGGCTCCAAGCTTGTGTGAACACTGTAAATGATAAGGCACATAGCCAATTCCTTTCTAAAAATGTTTTTGTGTTCATGCAAAGATGCTTGCAGTAAGTATCGATGTATACAGGGCTGTGAAAATGAGTCTTTCCTGTCCTCCATTTTAGCAGAAATCTTACTAAATTCAGAGTTACTGGTGAGCCCCTGCATGCCTTGTTGAGCAGCAAAGCCCACGAGGCTGAAGGCTGAGCACTCCCAAGCCAGAAGAGTAAAAGGTGGCTGAAGTGCTCAGAGTGCTTCTGAAGAGAGTTGAGGTAAAGGCTATGGGTGAAAGTGTAGGCATAAAACCCAGCCCCTGTCACATGTATGTTGATACTGGAGCTAGGGTACCTCAGAGATAATGTCCATTGTGCTGTTTGTCAGAGGCCGCAGAGTCTGTTAGTACTTTCTGCACTGCCTGAATACCATCGCTTGCTGCAGACTGCTCAGATCCTTCTGCTGAGGTTTTTTTTCCTCCCTATTTAAAACAGAAACTTTCACTTCTGCTATTTCGCCAGGAGCTTGGGTTACTTATGAAACGTGAGAACCTTTTTTTGAAAACTTACAAATATCCTGTTTATTTCCTCTAAATATATAGTTTATTCTCCTCACCCGTGCACGCAGGACTGCTGCTGCACCTTCATCCGAACGCCTGTCATCTGTGGGGTTGGTGCGTTTGCTCCAGTTTATTGCTGATCTAAAACCAAAAGTACTGCTGCTTGGTTTAAGAGAATCACCATAGACTCTCTCCATGCCAGGACTTTCATTCCTCCCTCTCATACACATACTGGCCACTTGTGTAGCAGGGAGAGAAATTCTAAATCCATTCTTCAGCTACAAACATTCACAAGTCTAAGTACAAGCTTGTGCCATAAAATGAGAAACATTATGTTTGTGTTTGCTTTAACTAAGTGGGTGGGAATAGGTGGGAATGCACGTCCAGCCTAGGAATTTCTCTCTGTGCTGAGAAATACTCTGCCTCTGGTGCAAAGGAAGCTTTGTGTCCCGCAAGTTATCTAAACTTGGCATTCTAAGTGATCAGAAGCTCTGTGGGTTATTGAAGAGCAAGTTAGACAGTCAATTAACAGCAAGAACAACCCCTGCAGTCTTTACCAGGGAATTTTATTTTAAATGGTTATTTCTTGAGCTTTCTTGGTTTTTCTTTTCTTTTCTTTTTTAAACTAGCTTTTATTCCCCCCCTTATTTTCATACAGGAAATAATTTATTTTTATGAGAGGCTCGAGTTTCCACAGCAGATGACAATGAGGAGTCCAAATGGCATAGTTTGCCGAGCCCTGCTGAAGCAAGTGGGTGAAATGCGGGCTCCCCTGAAGGCGGGGGCATTGCTCACCAACCACAGCTGGATCAAGGCAGTAGGTGTGGGCACAGAGCTGCCAGCGCTGACTCAGTCGCAGAAGCTCATTTCAAAACCACTTTTGCTCCCTACGTTGGCAGGGGGAAGGTCAGCTGCGTGAGCCAACCGGCTTGCCCACTAATCACCTTTTCCTCCCCTTCCCACTCACTCCTGGCCGCCTCGGGAGCTCCCGCCTGGCAGCGCACGGCGGCTGCTGCCGGCTGGGCAGCAGGGCCGGCGTGTGTCGCGGAGGCGCTAGGTGGCACTTGCGGTTGCTTTGCTGGATTTCGCCCTGCCCAACCGGGAAAGCGTCTTTAAAGTCACTGTCAAAACTTGGGGGTTATGTCAATCAGAAACGTGTTGCCACTATTTCATTGCTTGCCTGACAAGCACTTCATAAGCGGTGGTCCTGGTGTTTACCTATTGACAGTTTTGGTTGCATGGTTTTGGTTAGGAGCACACAGCAATGTTCATCGTTTTAGGAACACTACCCCCTGTTTCACTGTTGGTACAGCAGCGTGTGCACTCCAGACGAACATGGCCTGATCCTCCGTGCAGTTACACAACATTTAGGCAAGTAAAATTCCAGTATTGGCATAAAAATGATGTAACAGAATAACACATCTGACTACTCTCTTCAGTTCATCTGAGAGCAGCATCCTATTAGACCTAAACAAATAAAGTCTTTAACAAATAAAGTTTAGCTGCAGCTGGAGAAGGAAGTAAGAATTAAAAATACTTTTTTTTTTTAATTGAAAAAGTCAAGTGCAAGTAACAGAGAGTTGTAAGAAAGCCAGTTTGACAATATTGCAGTCTTAAAACCAAATATTTAAAACAGAAGAAAGCAATTCCTTTGTATTGTGAGTCAAGGAAACAGAAAACACAATCAGTCTGGCAATCCGTAGGAAATTAAAATATTGGCCATGAATTTAAGTCAAATGCCAAATGACTGAACATAATCAGGAAAAGGTATGAAGAAGAAACAATGTCAGGGAAGAATCTGTAAGTTACAGAGGTGTGTAAGTTACAGAGTGTGAAAAGAACTATAGGTACAGTATTTCTGTGCAAAAGAATTCAGGAAGAAGAGGGTATATTAGTAAGCTCCTCTGACAAAGTAACAGACATGATTGAATGCTATAACAGTGGTGAAATGAAGAAGAAATAAATGAACAAAAAACTACTGGATTTCTGCCAAAGGAGAGAGTACACCGCAAACAATATATTTGTGGATAATGTTTAAACTGTATTTGTGTAAGTAATAAACAGTTGCTTGAAAAATGGTGGGATATGATGTGAACACAAACAGAAACTTAGTAAGTGGAGAGAGTTTACAGAGTTTTGTGGCATGTTCTGAAAATATTTCCAAAGCTTTTAATTTGTGATGCCAAAATTGGTTTTGTGGTTGGTTGGTTTGGGGGGTTGTTTGGTTTTTTGGGTTTCATTACTAATCAGTTGCTTGCTGAGGAAGCAACAGGTGCAGCAGATTGCACCTCAGAAACAGCTTATTTAATCAGTGCAGCTTGCTTTAACAGGGTTTTCCTGAGCAAAGCAGCATTTATTACCTTGTGTGCAATACTGATAACTCATCCATAGTTTTTTGTTGTTGTTTTGAAGGAATCAGGCTGAATTTCAGTAGTCTTACAGTGACTGAGCAGTAAGAGTACTGAGAACATGTAAGTAACAAGCTGCCTGTGTCAAAAAGAATGAATGGGTTTTCTTAGGTAAAGAAAGAGCTGTAACACTTGTGCCCTGTTCTGAATAATTTCACTACACACTGTTAATCGTGTGGGTATGTGAAAATGTAAAAAAAAATTTTAAGTGTCTACATACAGTAGATACAGCTCTAATCATATGAGGCAAATGGACAAGACTTGATAATCATTTTCCAGATAGAGTGTTCAAAGCTGCCACATTGAAATAGTGATTTCTTTGTGTACTTTTGCATACTTTTTTTTTGTTTGTTTGTGTTCCCCTCAGTCAGACTGGTTAACTTATCTTTGAGTTACTTGTATTTGACTTCAGCAAACTTACCTTCTTGCAGAGCCACAGAACCACATAACGGGTTGATACCATAGCACCAATGATGGAATTTATACATTTAGGAGGTCTCTGCAACATTGTTTTGTTTCCCCTAAAAGCAATTTCAGAAAAGAACTCATAGTATTGAAACCATATGGGGCTATTCTGAGCTTTACTGAATTCTAATTTGAACTTTTTGCTTTAGAGAGGTGAATTTCACCATGCGCAAGGTTTACTGCGCTTGCTTACAAGAGTAGTTGATTCAACAGACCTGAACATACATAATTATTGCTGAAGTTTTAGTTTGACTTTCTGCAAGCTGACTGTATTAGCTTCATTTATTTTCATTTGGCAGATACAGTATTTTGAAGACTACAATTGCGCCTACAGCTCTATGGCAGACCAGTAACACATGCCCTTGTCTCAGCCACAGAACAAAGTGGAAGTGAGTACAGTACAGTAAACGTGGACTTTGCAAAACCAGCCTGAATGTACATGTTGTCTTACAAAAGATACTGAACCAAAATACCAATTAAATTCTTGTAAGCAACCGTAGATAACGAGTGGTACTACTGTGAAATTGTAGATGAGCAGATAAATAGCTTTCTTGGGACAGAAAATGTTTTACAGAAGTGTTCCAATGGAAATAAAGTGAATGGAATCAGCCAGTGCATCTTTCCTGTGTTAACAAGCATCAAGCTTATGGGTAACAGTATCTGCCTAGGCATTCCCTGTGCCTCTGGGTTAGATTGCTCTCAGGGACACAGATGCTGGATATTTTCTGGTGTTTAAGCCTTAGAAATTTGGGAAATTCTTTCATGGGACTGCTAAGTGCTTTCCTTTTGACACCCTCCTCCATGAGAAGAAATCCAGGGCCCTACTGCCTGTCTACAGATTAATTCTCCTCAGGTTTCCCTTGTTGCTTAACTGCCTCATCAAACATAGATATATTGTAAGTTATAGTTTATTTTCCATTAACCATGTGAGTCAGTCTAAGTGATCAGACACATCCAGATACAGATAAGCACTTCCTGTTCTTCCGGAACATCCTACACAAAACTGTGAGAGAACAGACTTTAGAAACCAACAAACTTTCTGAATCCTGAACTATATTTTTAGATAACCAAAGTTGAACATGCATTTTCAGGTGGAGTCAGCTAAAAGAATTTAATGGAGGTTGAGCACAGGTCCCTGCCTTATGCACTATGTTGTCCATTTCCTTGTTAAGCAACGAGCAGTATGAGAACAGTATTTCTTCCAGCACTAGAGTTACAAGGCCATGTTGTCTGTAAGCATAACTCCAATTTTCATATAAAATTTGGCTCATTGTCAATAACCAAGGAGCATTGAGTAAGTATTTTTCCCGTAATTGAATATAAGGAGATTACCTAAGAAGTGCTAGTCTCTCCACCCTTTGTTGTAATTACTATGCTGAGATTATAGCTGTAGTTTTCCAGACAGATTTCATCCTGATGCATTTGCCAGCATTCTTGCTGTCTGCTTATCCTCTGTATTCTTATTGCTGTCTATTCTTGGAAAAGCTCATTTTTTTTGTAATATGCAACTGAGACATTATTTAGAGAGGTGTTGGTGCTACATTCTCTGTGGATAATGCTGCTTTGAAGCTCACCTGACACTTCCTGTTGTAAGGCAGTATTGTTTTTCAGTTGCCACCATACCCTAACAATTTGATTACAACTTCTGTGCTAGTTCTCTGACTCCTTCTAGAAAAACAACTCAGTTACTTTTAGTATTTTCATAAATAAACTGGAGAAATTTATTTGCTTACACTAAATTCTTGAGAGCTCTTCTTCAGAAGATGCCAGCATTCCACGCTTTGCAACAAGCCTTTGCAGTTTACGAGTAAAGTAGCCTTCACATCAAGTACAAAGATGTCTTTGTGATCCCCGGAAAATCTGTCCCAATTGGCTCAGTTTTATGCCTTTGAATAATATGTTTGCATCTGGTCACTGCTAGATCTTAAAAGCTAATTTATATGAAGACCGTCCTCATTGAGAATGTTAAGCCTCTTGTGTGGGGTCAGTCTGTCTTAGGTAATTGAGTATGATGAAAGCCACAGGTCAGCACGACGCCTCCTGTAATAGTTGCTCCAGCTACTTTTCACTGGTTGAGATGTTGTCTCTCCCACACACTCCGTTGACTACTTTGGTGGCACATAAATGGATGGAAACATCTGATTTAAGTGAAAACAGAATTAAAAAGGAGAAGGAAAGCAATTCATGATTATGTAACGGGTGATAGGGGAACACTCAAGAAGATCAAATTAAGATTTTGGGGACAGCTTCCAGTTTTATGTTTATTTAGTAGGTATTGGAAAGCTTAGCTTTGCAATGACAGTAATGGTGTTTTCTGTGATCTACAGTTAAACTACCGCAGTTGAGTTGCCAGTAGTGGAGGACAGCTGTCATCAAGAGCTGATGGACTGTATAAACCTGTCCTTTTGTAGTTTGTAGACAACAAACTTGCCTCACACTATTATAGCTATGGTCCTTGCTAATCCAAATGGTGGGGGTTTTATTAATGTGATGGGGGGTGGGGAAGAAGGTGGATGTTTGTATGGGTTGGGTGACACTCCATGAGAACTACTGTCCGTGACTGTCACCCTTAGTTTACAAAGACCTTAAAAGGAAAAGGAAAGTAAACTCTACTATAAACCCAGGGTGCTGTAGCACAGAGGGTCCCCCCAAACGAAAGGTACATTCAAGGCCAGAGAAGAATGTGTGGCTCAAAGAAAAGCCTACAGAGCTTTGATTAAGTATTGGGGGGAACCAGGGAGGAGGTGTTGAATAGTGAGAAGATACTGTGCTTTGCTGTTCTGGGAAGCAGGAGTTTATGCAGTCTTTGGGAATAGGCAGGAGGATCCTGTGTATTCAGTAGTGCATTAGAAAGAATTCTTGACTCCAGCATTATTTTATTATTGCTAATTATCCAGCTCAAAAAAAATGCTAACAAACTATGTTTCTAACAGTTCCCAGCCAAATGGAGAACTGGTCCTGTAATCCAATTTTTTAGTTACTCATGGTGCTGTTCTGGTGGTACAGTCTGGTTAATAAAGACTTCATGTTTCTTAACAGGGTATGGGATCACACCCTAGTGTTCTTCTCTGTTCATCTCAGACAGTTGCTAGGCTGCTTATAATGTGCTTTTAAAAATTAAAGAGGAAATATGCTATTTTATGTCCTAATTATTTATTTCTGTGCATATAATTTTCCCTAACTTTTTTCTTGGCACCTATAATTCACTCAGCTTCCTTTAAATAATTCATCTAAATTCTAAATAGACTTTTATTGTACTTTTTCTATTTTTTTGTCTCATCATGTGCCTTTTTCTACTACAATTTCCTACTTTTGAGTATTTCCATTTCCCAATAGAAAAACACAAGACTTGGGTCAAGTGTGCTTTCCTGATAGAGCTGAGATGGAAATACAGCCTTTTCTCCGGTAACTGCTCATCCCCTGGAAAATCATGCTGTTGGCTGGTGGCTATCAATAGCAATCAATGAGCAGTTTATCCAGCCAAATTTATGCTTTTGTAAAATAATGCACTGAAGGTTGATAATATTTTAAATGCTTCATTAAATGCTGAATCACCAGTGATCTTTTTAAGAGGAAGAAATGAGTTCAAGAGAAGGAAGGCATAAATTCTTGCCAAGATTTCTTAGTACTGTTCAGTATGCTTCCCTTGCTACTCCCCAGAGCATGTCCCTCTAAGGCATATCATTTCTATAGGGAAGAGTGCAAGGCAGAAAGCCAAAAAAATCTGGAAGATCCCATTATACCATACTTCCAAAAACCAGTCCAAATCAGTTTCAAAGCAGTCTTTTTCAGGTGCCAAACAGAGAAACTTTTAGATTGAATAAAATAATGAAAGACTCTTCTTTATTACTGTTTGCATCAAAAACAGTCTCACCCTAACGTCACAGCAGGTGAGCATTACCCAACAGGCTGTACCAGCTTCCAGCAATAAACGTACGTTTGTTGGCATGTCTTTGGTACAAGCCTTCACTGATCCTTCAGGTGGGCTGTGCTGGCTCCCCCAATGCAGGGAAAGGATGGGGACAGGAACGAGAGGCAGAGTGGAGGCAGGCACTGACTTCTGTCAGCATTGCTGCTAAACCACTTGGGGTCTGTATTAAGTGTGTATATATATTTAATGCACCAACACAAAAATTAACTCATTAAGTGTCAGTACCTTTAAATTAAAATGAAAGCAGATGGACAATATCAACAATAGAGCCTCTTCTAAAAATTTCAAACAGTCATTTTTATCCCTACAAGTCTCTACCCCTGTCTGCATTCTTTATAGGATTTTCTCTACCCTTTCCTGGCCTCTGATTTAAATCCCTTAAGCGTTATTTCTGTTGTTACTACTGATACTGTTGCTCTTAATATATAGTTATCTGATTTGTTTCTTGTAAAGTTCCTGTAAGTGTTTTGACAGCAGATCTTGTGAACTGAACCAACAATGGGCAAACATTAGATCATATCTGAGACAGCACTTCGTATATCGTCAATCACATGCATCTCTTTCGGTTGAGAGAATTCTCCTCCCCTCTCTGTTTTGGTCTCCTCTGGATGTTGCATGAAAGGGTAAAAGGAACGGTTCTTTTTTTGCTTGAAGTTCCCAGTTTAGAGGAGGAAACAAACTACTGAGCGCACAGAGCCTGGGCAGCACTGTGTCTGCCGGGAAAGCTCGCTTACCCCAGTTAGGACATGTATTGCCCTATGTCTGCCACATTCCACAAATCAGACGAGCTGGTCTGGGTCAAATAAACTGTGTAAGGAAGACTACAATAGTCAGACTTTCACACTGGCTCACTTTGCAGCAGTGATATCAGGCTTAGTTCCTAGAAAATGGGCAGCTTGGGCTGCTGTCTTCTCAGTTGCAGGAAGAAATGAGAAAGCTGGATCCTCTTTTTCATCAAGAAAATCTTTGGCTATTAGCAGCTTTTAGTTTCTACTGGGGAAATCGTGGATTGTCTGACCACGTGGGAAGCGTGTTGTTTTGTTTCTGAGCACTCTAACAGCTAAGAAAGTTTAAATTAGTGCCGGAGCTCAGGGATCAGGGCTGCAAGCAGCCCCGTATCAGCCCACGCCGAGCTGAGGGCGGCAGCCCTGGCTCGGGCAGATAAGTGTTGGCGAGCCCTACACTGGCCCCTGCTGCACTGGGGGGCTGTGTTTTGCCCCGCATGGGTGATGTTCTGCCCCAAGCCTCCTTACCCCCGCGGGGAGGCAGGGGCCTGGGCCCGGCTGAGGGCAGGTGGCGGCAGGGAGCTCGGTCTGCCCCGGGGAAAAGCCGGAGGCGGTGAAACCTTGTTCCGCTCCTGCCAGGGAAGGCGGCTCCCGAGAGCGCTAGAAGCCCTTGGGGATAAAGGACGCGCTAGGGGCACGTCGCACCCGGGCAAACCTCCCGCCCGCCGCCGCGGACGGCTTCCCTCAGCGCCTGAGGGGCCGGGGCGCGCGCCGCCGCCATCTTGCGGCTGATCCCTCCCCCCCTCCGGCGACCGCCGCGCAGCCCGGCGCCCCTGCGCCGGCCCGGAGCTGGCCTCCGACGCGTGGGTGAGAGGTGGCGGGGGGCGGCGGCCCCGGGGTTGGCCCCGCCGGGTGCTGAGCCCGCTGCGAGTGCCGGGCCGTCGCTGGCGGGGCGGGCCGGGGCGGGCCAGGCCGGGCCAGCCCTCCTCTCCTGCGCCTCGGTACCGGCGGCCTCGGCCTTGGAGAGGTTCTCTCCTTCGGAGAGTACACGTCCTCTGTACGTACACTTGTGCAGAGACACCTGCCAGAAGCTAAGTAGGTAAGCTCCCCCCTCCTTCTGCCGACTTCTGGCTTTATTTTCTAGTGAAACAGCCGACACACGGGACAGTGCTTTTATTTTTTTATTATTATTATTTCTTGGGTGTTTCTGAGTGAAAATGCTGTCTGCTCGTAGCTGGGGTGACCAAGAAAGGCAGCAGTGATGGGCAAGAAAGAGGCAGGTGAGAGGCATTTGTTTTGTTGTGGCTTTCTCACTGTAAGTCGAAGGATGTTTCATCCCTATTTGGCAAGTGGGGTGAGTGAGTTGCTTTTTAAGAGGTGCTGACAAATACTATCTGTCTTTTGAAAAATGTTCTGTTGTTGGCTTCAAAAGAGTGTATCCATCTGTTGAGAAGCCCCTGATTGAAAAGTAGGGGGAGGTATGTTTTCCTTTTGTTTTTGTGGCCTGATACTTGGTGCTGTTGGCAACTGTTGCTTCATTGGTCTTGTCTGAACACCCGCACTGACAAATTTTGATGTAGCTGTAAGTGTTGCGGTTGTGAGTTCTGCCAGTTGCGTGCTCAGGGCAGGCCTTGGCTTTGCTTCCTGTGTATGTGGCTTGCCCTGCTTCTCCCCTGTCCAGGTGCTTTCTTGTAATGAGAGCGTAGGAAAAAAAACAATGAAAGAGGAAACCTGATCTTGAAAAAACAGCTACTCAGAGACACTTAAGGTCTGATATTTCATGTGATATTGTCTGGATTTCAGGCTAGGGGTGGTCCACTTCTTGGGTTAATTGCTGTTAAAATATTGTCCTCTCTCTGCTTTCTTAACCCAGTGAAAAGTAAAAATTGTGGTTAACTTGCAAGAATAGGAACTGCAGTAATCACTTCTTCCCACTTAATTTTATCATTGTAACTCTCTGAAGTTTCCTCTTTGCTTCGTCTTTGATTTACTGTACAAACTTTTACAAGAAAATGCATATGGTGCATTCTTATCTGAGTTGAGGATGAGGTGCTAGAGCTGCCACGAATGGCAACTCTTCCTGCCCCGATTCCACTTTCAGCCTCTTGAATAAAATAATGTGTCATTCTTGGGATGCCTCTACATGGCATTAAGGTAGGAAATGAGGTCACATTGTGGGATATAATTTCTGAACAATGTGCACAGCTTTGCCAGTGTCACCAGACTTATCCTGAGAGTGATTATCAGCTGAAAGCTTCAGAGTGAGGGACCAGAGAGATGTACGTTGAAGTATCTCTTCTATTCGCTCAATCCATCTTTGACTTTCATTTAAAAGATGAAAGGGATTTTCCCGTTGAAAAAGGAGACAACTTCTCTATTTTGGTACTCAGAGAGGAACCTAATGTTGCTTAACTCACAGCTGCTGGAGAATTGAGTTCCTAGTCCAGTGAATTTTAGCATTTACAAATATTGACAACAAGGGAAGTGGACAAATATTGGTGCTCTGGTTTGTTCCAAGAGAATTGTAAACTGCACTTGTTCCTGGGTCTCTCTCTGTTGCTGGTCTTCGTAACAGGCTTCCTTTCATGCTGGCTGTACTGTCCTTCCTTAGAAATGCAAGTTGACAGTCTGGCTGCAAGCAGCTACGCTTGACACAATCGACAGCAAATAAGGCAGAGTTATTCCTAAAAGCTTTGTCTTCATTGTCCTGCAGTTCCCAACAATGCAGCTGTGTCTGAGTTTTCAAGGATTCAAATCTCAGTCTCTGAAGGGTTAATCACAATCATATGTCCTATGGAGTCAAAGCTAAGTGCTTTCCTTTGGAACTGTGTTATATTTCCTTATTTTACTGTCATTTGACTAGTTAATTTGTTACATCTACTATAAGGACAGATGAGTTTCTGTGTAGAATATATAAGGGTTTGGTTTTGCATCAGATCAATATCTTTGATTTCATTAAGAACTGTGAATTGAAGACATTTTCACTCGTGAGATGCTAGTTTGAGATAAACCCCACTTGTGATAAGACTGTGTGTTAAATCTGTTTAGTCATTACATAATCTCACAACAGTTATGTAAATGCGTGTATCCTATAGAGCAAAAGGGGCTGAGAGATGCATCCACTGTGTTAAGCAGCACTCTGTGCAAGAGCTTGCGTTTCTGGAAAATACCCACTGTGTTAAATGCGAAGGGTTTGGGATGTGCGCATCTCTGGAGCTGAAGAGATGATTCACACTCAAAGCCCTCTGAGGAGTGCCAGTAGCAGCTTTTACTGTCATGCAGCTTCTCTCTTTGAAACTCACATGATTCACCAAAACCTGGGCCTGACTGACTTTACAGGGTCCCTTGTAACCGGGTTGGAGGTGAAGGTAGCCTTAGGGAAGGCTGCAGGAACATTTGCGGCACTTTACAAAAGATGTTTGTAGGATGTGTGGGCATATATCCCAGTCAGTTTTGATCTAGTGTGGAAGATACAGGATTTAGCACATGCTACTGACTGATAGAACTGCATAGTCTTCTGCATATTTAAGTCATTAAATAATTTAATTATAAGACAAGAACAAGGGCACTTCCATATTTTGTAGCAATTTTATGAGGAGAAATAACAATTGCAATACAGAG
This sequence comes from Bucorvus abyssinicus, assembly GCA_009769605.1. Classification (NCBI taxonomy): domain Eukaryota; kingdom Metazoa; phylum Chordata; class Aves; order Bucerotiformes; family Bucorvidae; genus Bucorvus; species Bucorvus abyssinicus. Next base: position 20,529,315 of record CM020029.1, on the reverse strand, counting down.
GAAAGAGAGGTGTTTGATTAAATTTAGGCACAATTTTGGTTAAAAGTATGGGCTTGTGTAGCTATATTGATAGACTTGCCTGTGAAGGCTTAGTCTGTGCAAGCAAAAAGCTAGCTAGGTCAAACTACTTTTCAGGAGAGAAAGAAAGGAAGGAGTTGTTATAGTGGTAAATGTCCTTCCCACTATATACCTGCATGTAGATGGTGGCTTTTGTGAGTAAGAATATCAGAAAATAAATTTGGTCATTAGTATTGGCACGGTGGTAAAAGATAGCACCTTGGATGGGAAGGCACAGGGGATGAGAATGAATGGTAGAATTTAGGGATACATACAGCCAGAATACACTTCTGCTATGGATTAAATATAGCATTTGGTTAAAAACAGGGGGTTTTTGGTTAAAAAAGCTTCACATATATCTTCTTGCTGAAAAAAATACCTGAACAGAGCAGAGAGTGCGTTGAACATCTTGCATTGCCAGGAGCCTCACCTGTATGCAGTGCTGCAAGCTTGAAGGATTTGAGGTGGGGCTGTGCAAAAACCCGGCTTTTTACTTTGCAGTTAGCGTAGAATGTGGCTAGCTTCTTTCAGGAGTTCAGTCTTGGACATCTGTCTCCCATCCTCCCTTGGGCATTTTGCAAATCCCAACAACTTCTTTAAGTTTTGCTAGTAGAAATGGTTTGTTGTATCCTTTATTTTTTGCAAGTTTTTCTATTCTTCTATAGTAAATAATGCTTTGAGCTCTTAGTGCAAATACATCTAAGTGAATATATCACCTGTAACATAAGAAAAACACAACCTTTAAAATAAGCCCTACTGGAAGTAAGACTCATTTTCCATGGGAGAGGAGGTAGGTAGCCAAGGCTATCAAACAGATTTGGATGATGCAGCTGCTCAGTCCAGATAAATTACAACAGCATGGTAGGAGTGCTTAGTAAAAGCCTCCGGAATAAATAAAAGTCATGAGTCAGAGTTTATGCTGTATGTAAATAGATGTCTGCTGGATACCAGGGTATGAAACAGAGCACACAAGATCTCACCTTCGCTCTGACTTGATTTACTTGCTTATTTACCTGGCTGTTATGAGTTCTCTATTCCCTGCGGATAGGGTACAAAGAGGCTGGGACGACTCTTAAACCAGTTGTTAATTTGCAGGGATATAGCCATTGTGCTGTACAAAGCACTGGTTTGGGAATTGGGAATCTCCACTTTGCCACTGATATGTTAAATGGCTTATGGCAAATCAGTTCACCTTTGCTTTAGTTTCTGTCTCTACAAAGTGAGGTAAGTTATCTTGACTTCCTTTCCAGAGTACTTTAGGATTTAGTCACATCACAATTTTATATGTAGAGTTAGCTTAATCTGATTTGCAGACTTCATATGGCTACTTGTGTATAGAACCTGCTGTGTAACAGTCAACCCTTTCAAAGGGGATGTCATGGTGTAGACCTGGCTGGTGACTGAACACCACACAGTTGCTCTATTTCTCTGGGAGGAGAAAATACAGCAAACTACTTAAGAGCCAAGGGAGGGCTTCACTCACCACTTATGGTCATGGGCAAAAGACGAACTTGACCAGGGAAACAAAATCAATTTAATGCAAACAACAAAACTGCAACCAAATCACCAATTAAATTAAAGTAGGACAGAAAGAGATCGACGAGATCTTAAATACCTCTTCTCCCCCAGTCCTCCCTTCTTCACAGGCCTGGCTTTGCTACCTCCCTCCCACCACTCTCGGTGCAGAGGGGGAACACAGGATGGGGGGTGCAGTCAGTCTCAGCTCTCTGCATGCTGTTTCTGCCGCTTGCTCTTCTTCACAGGAAATGCTCCTCACAGTTCCTTGCAGCCATTGGCATTGCCCCCACAGGAGACAGTCCTCCATGAATGCCTCCAGCTCACATGGGGTCTGCCGCCAGGATCAGCTCTCCTAGCACCGAGCCAGCCCAGCACCAATCCTCCTCAAAGTCACGGCCTCTTTCAGGATTTCTGGCTCTCTGTAACACGGGTCTCTTCTGGCTCTCTGCAATGTGGGGTTTTCTCTGGCTCTCTGCAGCCCAGCCACCTTTGCGTCAGTGCTCTCTGAGGATTGCAGGGTTTCAGCCTGCCAACTTGCCATGGGCCAAAAGGAAATGGCTGTATTGGCATGTCACCGCAACCTTCTCCTCAATTCCCTGGGTGACCGCATGTTTGCTTCTCCTTCCACCCTACCACCTCCAAAACAAAAGAGCACTCCAAAACCAAAAGGCGTTCCCCCACTTAAACAGGTTTATTCGCCGAGGTGCTGAGTGGCGCAGCCTTGGCCAGAGACAGGGCCAGGGGAGCTTAATTCGAGAACCTTCCTACAAGGGCCACGCTAGCAGCCCCATCCCATGCTGCTGAAACCATGCCAAACAAAGGCAGCAGCCTCCTGCACCACTACTAAAACCGCGCCAAATACTAAACCACCACAGGGGTTCACTGTTAACAAGTGAAGATCAGGAATCACAAGACGTGTATCTGTTGTACATAAATACTTAATCTGATGCATATTTAAATTTCACTGTTATGGACGTAAAGAATTGTATATAGCAATATGGGTAAGCAATAGTGTGAGGAATTGGCCAGTGTGTCGTATGTGGATCCCTTGTTAGCTGCAAAGTGTATCATTAGCACATGACACTGAATTGTGGAGAGAGGTCAAAGTTGCACAAAGCAAGGTACAAGCTTGAAGGGTGATATTGTGATTTGATCTTTAAACCTTCCTTGAAGTTAGAGAGGGCCTTGCCAAATGTTTTTGTCCCAGAGTGGAAAAGCTATGATCCTTGGACAAATTTAGCTTCTTTGCCTGGTGCTCAGTTCTTGTAAGGGCTGTTCCTCTTGTTATTCTGTAATAGATTAAGAGGCCATAAGTTTACACTGTAAAAAAAAAATACGAAAGCAGTATGTGGAGAATTAGTCTGTAGAAGCATGTACGGAAAAAGACCTGATACTGATAGGATATGAAGAATTTCCTTGCAACAGAGTTATAGATTAATACGAGTACAGTAGGTTTGCATTTCCCCCAAATTACAGGATTTTGTAACCTTTGTCACTCACCTCTAGCAAAATAGATACATGGCACAGAGTAGCTGAGGGAACATCTTTTGGGGAGAATAGGAGGAGGACAGTTTCAGGCTCATTGGACTTGAACCGACAGCAGGATGCTCACAAAAGAGATCTTGGAGACAAGCTGAAATTATAGTTTTAACAGGAGACAACAGGTCTGGATTAGAAAGAGAGAAAAAGAGATCTATGAGTCATCTATTTATAATTGAATAAGTACTTACGAAAATACGCAGGCAGAGGATATAAGGAGACAAAAGAGTTATAAGAGTTGTTTCAAGGGCAGAACCTGAATTAGCTAGGATCTAAATGTAGAGGTGAAGGGGGACTCCTGACCATGTGTGAAGCTGACCACGTGGAAGCAGAGGTGAACAACAGTAGTGAAAGAGAACTCAAGGATGGGATTTTAATAATGGGAATTCAAAGTGTATTTTTACTGTGAAGGAAAAAGAACCAGGTAGCACATGATTTAGAGAGGACTTGAGATAAGATATCCAGGGGCAAGCAAAAGGAGTTAGAAAGGAAAACTAAAAACTTGATCGTTGAAAGCAAAGAGTATGTGAGAACTGTAGTTGGGAATTGGCAGTGAGCTGAGGAGGTAAGGAAGGTTACAAGCTGCTAATGAGTATGAATAGAGTCTTATGCTTTTCTGTTAGAGAATTAACTAGGCTTGTAATGGTAGTCCAGGAAAGCCAGGAACATACACTGAGAATTTAGCAATTACTGTTTTCTGAAACAATGACTGGAGAGTGCTGAAGGGTTGCAATTTATTCTAAATGAAGTTTATATCCTAGAAGAATCCTAGAGAGACCTGGATCTGTTTAGCCTGGAGAAGACAACACTGAGAGGGGATCTTATTAATGCTTATAAATAGCTAAAGGGTGGGTGTTAAGAGGATGGGGCCAGACTCTTTTCAGTGGTGCTCAGGGACAGGACAAGGGCAACAGGCACAAACTAGAACACAGGAAGTTCCATTTGAATGCAAGGAAAAACTTCTTTACTTTGAGGGATGCAAAGCACTGAACAGGCTGCCCAGAGAGTTTGTGGAGTCTCCTTCTCTGGAGGTATTCAAAACTGGCCTGGACACGATCCTGTGCAACCTGCTCTAGGTGAACCTGCTTTAGCAGGAAGGTTGGACTAGATGATTCCCAGAAGTCCCTTCCAACCCCTACCATTCTGTGATTCTGTGAACAATAACAAAAAAAATCCTTATTGTACCTCCTTTCTTTCTAATGGATTTTTTGCTTTTTGAATGCACAATGTATATTTAGTTTAACTATTTCAGTGTTACCCTCAAATTTATGTGAGGATTTTTAGCCTCTATCAATTGAATTGTTGAATTGCGTGGAGTTGTGAGAAGATGATGGGTGTATGGAATGATTTTTCAACATTTTTCTTTCTCAGAGTTGTTTCTCTTTAGCTACTTACTATTTGTCTCATTATTTGTAATGCACTTGTAAGTGTAAACTCTTTTGTCGGCAAGCCTAATACCATAAATAATCACAAACACGGTTTTGCAAGTTAATAAACAAATACTTTTGTTTCTTTTACAGATGAGATCATTTTGTGCTCTTTTGTTGGAAGAGGTGATCAAAGGAAATGGATAGCTATTCAGACTTCAATGCAAAGAACCTCTCATCTTCAGCTAATATGTCTATTTCTTTGCCTGGACAAGTTGGACTCAATACCACGGGTGGTACTCCTTCTATGTCAATAAGCAGGCTTTTCCCAGCCCTGTTAGAATGCTTTGGAATAATTCTCTGTGGCTACATAGCTGGAAGAGCCAACATTATCACATCAACTCAGGCCAAAGGACTGGGAAATTTTGTGTCCCGTTTTGCGCTCCCAGCTCTACTGTTCAAAAACATGGTGGTACTTAAATTTTCTAATGTGAATTGGTCCTTCCTGTACAGTATTTTAGTTGCTAAAGCTGCTGTGTTTTTCTTAGTCTGCGTTTTAACATTGTTGGTAGCCAATCCTGAGAATAGATTTAGCAAAGCAGGTTTGTTCCCTATTTTTGCCACACAAAGCAATGACTTTGCACTGGGATATCCAATAGGTAAGTATGCTTTCTTTTACAAAATTGCTTTTTAGTATTCTCAACATGTTTGCTTTTATTTTTCCTTAATTGTAAATTGACTTTTGAACTGAAGTTATTAGCTATTAAAACCATTTCTGAAGTCATATTTCTTGACCTCAGGCCATGTACATTTTAATAAGGGAAGAAAACTGTCAGCTGGTAAGAATGAGATAGAATCTGAAACAATCCAACCACCACTGTCTGTATGACCTGGTCATGTTAAAGTAAATCAGATTTTAAAAAAAAAACAAACCAGATTTAAAATATATTTTCAAAATTTGTATAAATTACCGTGCACTTACTGCAGGCAATTTTTCTTATGGAGTTTCCCTCAAGACCAAAATCTCTTGCTTTGCAAAGTATGAACCTGTACCTGTGGCCTCTTAAATAGCTGTAGAGAGGTTTTTTTACTGATTTGGCATTACCTCTTGGTGTAGCTCAAAGAAAACATCTAGCCATGCTGTTGGCACCTACTGGTCGTGGAGTGTGACAAACTTTAAATATGTTCAGAAGAAACTTCGAATTATTGTGCTACTTAACATGATTTATGTAGCAAATCATGTTTTATCCCTTAAACTTTATTTTGTTGTGGCCAGTAGACATGTTTTAGGATGTAATCTTGGAAGAAGTCAGGCTTTTAAAAGCAAGATTGCTGCGTGATTTGTGGTAACTTGCATGTGTGTGTATCAAATCAGGATTTTATGTGGCTGTGTGTAACTAACCACCAGTCCAGTGGAGCTAAAAAAACCAACCAAACAAACACAAAGAGGCATTTGGAGTATAATTTGTATAGCTGTGTACTCTTGTTCTTGAAAGCCTGTGTTCTGAATTCCAAGCAACATCAGTTATTAAAATTAATTTTATCCCAAATCTGCAAGACTATTATTTGCTTCCTGTTTGATAAGATTTTTTTTTTCTTTTTCCTTTTTATGGGTTTTTCGTAATGGTAACTTAATATGCTTTTAGCCATGCATACTGTGATACTTAGGAAGTGATTTGGAGTAGCAGGCTTTGCCCCTCTGCCACTGTCTGAATTGCAGTGCTTTTTTACCTGCCCTGGGAGGCTCTTTTGTGCCAATGTAGTTTTCAGTGCTGCCTCTTCCCAGCCTGACCTGTGTGGCTGATGTGAAAATGCACACTGCAAATATTGGGATCTTCAAAATATACCTCGAGTGGAAGGCATTTGGAGAGGATGCCTCACCATGTTTTATTTGTTTCCTACTCTCTGAAGAGAATGAACTCTGTGCCTCTCAGGTTCTCTTAAGATCACTCTTATCATCTAGACAAGTACAAAAAAAGAAAGGAAGTTTGTTCTAGCAAAGCAAAAAGCAAGATATTTGATTACCCAGTTGAGAATATCATTACAAAAGAGAAGCTTGAGCAGGCAATTCCAGATTATACATAACAAGTAGATCTGTATTTTAGATTACTTTAGGAGTTGGCAGTTTCTTTCTCTGTGTTCCTGGGCAGGATGCTCAGGACTCTCCAATCTTTCTTATGCTCTTCAAATTTGCTGGATATTTATAAAATACAGACAAATTGCAAACTTTATATTTCTTAGATTAAAATACCTTGTTCCCCGCAGTTGCATCTCCTGAGATTTACTTCTCTTGAGAGAAATCAGAAGTATATCACAAATAGAGCTGTGATGATTACATCTTTGTTTCTTGCTACGGGATTAAAATGCCAATTAGGGTTTCTCTTTTTCTGTTTTGAGGTCTTCTGAACATATTCCCATTGTATCCTTCTAGTTAAAATGTTCTTTCTACTTTGAATGGCCTTCTTGTCAGATTACGTTTTTCTTCAAGTATTTAATGATTTATAAGATATGATTCATATTTTTTCTATGTACCATCTGGTCAAATTCACAACATTTAGTTCATTAAGAACTTTACTGGAATACTTAATGCAACAATAACTCTGTAGGTGCCTAAGGGTTGTTTATTTATTAAAGCTTTTTATTTCCTTTCCAGTCCTTTCCCTCCTTACATTCCCAAACTTTCACCAGTGTTTGATTCATGCTGTCACCTGTGCAAACTTTTTGATATTAGTAGCTTCTCTGAAGTGTTTGCAGGACTGGGCAACAAAGAATGCCTTGTTTATTCCTTTTAAGTGTGGAGATAAGTAGTGTTTTGAGCAAAACCTGATCTTTTAATGGAAATATATTTTTAAATGCTGCTACCACTGAAATTTGTAAAGAAAAAAGTAAGTATTGACAAATCTGTGTATTATAATAACACTATTTAAAAAGGCAGTTTGAACTCGTAAATAACGTCCTGAGCTTTCATCCTATATAATTTCTTTAATAATAGCTATTCTATTTTTTGCTGTTTAACAAAGACTTGCACATAGGTAAATTAAAATGCAGGTTTAATTTTCAGAAATCACCATTTCATTTTTTCTCTAATCACTGTTAAGGCAGTTCTACATTACAAAGTGATGTGGGGGTGAAAAACAACTGGTACAGAGGTTTGCTAGCACACACATGTCCAGCACCTCCCGATGTAGATGGAATTACTATGATAGAAAGCTTTATCTCTTTGGTTTTTATTACTGGATGAGATGATACTCTTACAGAACAGCTTCATCTACTCTCCGGTGCTGTGTTGGTAAAGCACAGGTGTAGCAGAAGTGCTGTGAGGATGATGGCTCTGTTACCATGACTTAATGGTGCTAATTGTTTTGAGCATGAACAGTGTGTGATTTATATGTAATTTTGAGCAGCCGAGATGTGGAGAGTTGATTTTTTTTTTTTTTTTTTAAAGTATTAAAATACCATTGATTTCAATTTTTTGTTGATCAGCAAGCAGGAACCTTGATTTAAATAAAAAGAAAATTTTTTATCAGAGGCAGAAGTTGTGGATTATTTTCACTGTTCTCTAAGAATGATTTCTTATTTTCTTTCACCTGCTGACCCAGTAATCTATATTAGTTCCACTTTTTGCTGCCCAGGAAAATGCGTGTGACTTCATGCAACAGTTGAAGTACTTCTAGACCTTAATATATTGTACTAAGTATACAGTTTCACTTTGCCAAAAAATAATGATGGATTACATTTTTCACTGGGGCATCATTTACATGTGACTTGTGTTGAGTTGCAATTGATTGAAATGGGTATTCTGTATAAAGCAGCATAAAAACATTGCTCTAAGGTTGGAAGGTTTAGAAAAAATTTTACTTACATAAAGAGTGTCCAGCATGCTTACAGTGGTTTTATTTATCAGAATACATTTAATGTTTAAAATTGGCTTGTTAAATGTAGTATCTACCAGAAAACTACAAACTTGGTAGGTCTGTTCAGCAGTTTCTTCAGGATTTTAGGACAGGTAGCTCTTGTCTATGTACTTTAATCATGGCCTATAAGAGGAAAAGCACTCTTAGTGCCTTTTCTTGTATATTGCAAATCAACTAATTGAGGATGTCAGTTTATTCAATCTAAAGAGGAGACTGTATATAGTAATATATACAAGACTGTATACAGTAATGTATAGTAATGCCTGTGCTGATTTAGCACTTAGATCCTGTCATTCCAGATGCTTAAATAATAGAAAAGTAAAAATCTTCTGGATTTTGAAAAACACAATCACAAGAGAAAACTTTTTCAGAAAAAGAATAAGTTTAGTATACAGGGAAGTAGAAATACTTGCAACTGTTGACTGCTTAGTGATCTTAAACTTTATTTAGTATTTTGAGTGCTAAGGTATCCCACAAGAAGGTCTAGTAGGTGTATTTATGCAGTAGTGCTGCCTTGGTTTTTTTTAATATTCTTCATAGCACAAGGAGAATTGCACCTTCATATTAAGGTATTTCTCCCTGGGGAGGAATGTGTTTCTCCCCAAGTAGGGTGGGAAAACTAAAATGGCAAGCATTGCTTTGCGTATTTCTGAAAATTATTGGAAATAACATTATAAGGCAGGTAACAGAAAACATCCTGCTTTAAAAACATTGGGTTTTTTAAATTCATGCTGGAATAGCATCTTCTGTATATTTCCAGAGGTTTTCATTATTTTTGAAGTGCCATTAGCACAACCTTGAAATAAGAAGCTATTCCACCTCAAGTCAGAAGTATGTAGTAGCAATGAAAACAAATGCTCATGATTTAAAGCTCCTTGAGGGACCAGAACTAGAGTGATAACTTTTGTCCTGAGTAGTCCTAGACAATGAACTAATAATTAATGTGATAATGTGGAGTGGTTTTTTTTCATTTGGTCATTGTTGCTGTGTTGTATTGAATCAGTGTAGAAAGATCACACCTGACTCACCCACTGGTTAAATTCCAGAGATGTGAGACTGCCCTAAGATGAGAAGCAACTTGTATCCTGAAAAGGTGCATTTAATTCTCCACAACTCTCATGTTTCTGGGGAGGAAAAGCAATTCAGAAATATCTCAAATTTTTTTCAGCATTTGGGATGACTCAGAAGGCACGTGGGATTGTTATATTGATTTCTTTCTTTGTTCTGTATGTGTTGAATATTCATAGAATCATTAAATAGTGTTGGGTAGTTAATCTTTGTCTTTAATGCGTTCATTAGACGATTGTGGCCTAATCATGATTGAACGTACTTTTCTTCCTGCAGCATCTTAAATTGATTGTAAATGCAGTTACTTCTGAAGGGTAATGAAATGATTTTTCTCTAGTTTTCAGAGAGCAAAATTTAATTTCAACATTAATATATTTTTGTACTGAAATGTTATCACTCATCACTTTTCATTTCCTCCCTTCCAGTTGAAGCTTTATATCAAACCACTTACCCAGAATATCTCCAGTACATTTACCTAGTGGCTCCAATATCTCTTATGATGCTAAACCCTTTGGGGTTTATCTTCTGTGAAATCCAAAAGTGGAGGGATAATCGCACTGTGTCACAGAGCAAAATCAAAATAGTGGGCCTAGCGCTCCTTCGAGTTTTGCAGAACCCAATTGTATTCATGGTCTTCATAGGAATTGCCTCAAACTTTATTCTTGGCCAGAAAATTCCCAAATACCTTGAAAACTTCCTTGATGGACTGGGCAGTTCATTTTCTGGCGCCGCACTTTTTTACCTTGGACTAACTATGGTGGGACAAACAAAAAAACTGACAAAGAATATGTTTGTTGCACTGATCCTTCTCATCACAGCTAAACTGTAAGTTGGATTTATGTACTTTTATAATTTTGTTCTCTAGATCTAGTTTTAAGCTCTGAATATACTGGTCAGATGGCTTTTCTCTCAAAATCATTATAGTGATAGTATGTTTCAGTATTTGGGGTGAGTGCTTCCCAAACTCTTTGACAGTATACATCTGTTAACTTCAAAGGACATGTAGCAGACCGCAAACCTGTTGTCAGGCTATGCAGAGAAAAACAAAAATCAGGGGTGCTGTGGCCCACAGGGTGTCTGTCATGAATTGGGTGTTTGGGGAATCACTAGCTTAAAATAAAATATACTAGTTACATAGTTAGACAAGAGTGAGTTTAAGTATTATTTGATTAGTATTTGTATTTTCTTTGGATTATACATCTCTAAATTAGTTGGTTTTCCTGGCTTTGACTATGAATCTTTGAAACTGCTATATTGGAAGAGCTTAAAAATGGTCACCTTGCACTCTTAAGCTGTCTGACTTTAAAGTGTGAATAAATGACAATTTATATTTAGAACTTAGGCCATCAATATCTTCCCTTGAATATATCTCGGTTACTGGTGAACTAAATACTTTATTTGCCACAGAACTACACTTAATAGAACAATTGTTTGGTTTTTAAGTTTATACCATGAAATTTGAAGGTACATTTGAGTATCCTCACAACTAACTAGCAAACTTAAAGGCCTAGTTTGTAAACCAGCTCAGTGATGTACTTTCTAAGAGAAAAATGGTTTTAAACGTTACCACTTCGCTTTACTGGTGAGTTTATGTAATTAGCCTTTGTAAGTCTTACATAGTGAGTCTATGTGAGATCTGGGGTGTTGCTAAAAGTCAACAAAATAGCATTGATGCAGGGTTTTTTTTTGCTGGGCAAAGCTTTCAGAGTGGGATGGTTAAGCTGGAGCCCTTGTTATATTTCAGACAGCTTGGAGAAAGGTGGTCTAAGTTTCAAAGCTGCTGACTGGCAATATAGCTACTATTACTTTAACAGTTGAAAAACGTGGGTTTTTTTATTTTTTACCTTTCTAAATCTGAGGTTTGTACAAAGAACATGTCTGCACAATCAGAGAATGTGCTTATATCCCAGAGTTTGTTGTGATTTTTACCCTTTTTTTGTACATGGATTTTTTGTTTTAGCTTGTAACATTAAATTTTTAAGCAACTGTTAAATGTCATGGTGACAATAAAGGCAACCATTCAAAGTGATAACAGTATTTTACATAAGGAGTATCCAAACGAGCCATAAATTTCCTTTTGGTTCATTTTCTGAGTAAAGAAGAATCTATTGCTATAGCTTAAGTAATATTACTTTTTTCCTTTCTCTTTTCAGACTTATGATGCCATTCCTCTGTAGAGAAATGGTGGAACTCTTGGACAAGAGTGACAGCATAGTCAACCACACCAGTTTATCAAACTATGCATTTCTTTATGGAGTTTTTCCAGCAGCACCTGGTGTCGCAATATTTGCAAGTCAATTTAATATGGAAGTAGGAATTGTATGTAGTTAGCTTTTCCCAAACATGTACTAACTTTGAGCTTAACTTGGAAATAATTAAGATGGCTTGACAAATTTGCTTTTCTGTAGTATAGATTCCTTAGGTTTACTTGTACTCCCTAGATCTCATAAATAAATTGTATTTGAGAATATTAAGCAAAGCACAAATGTCTTAAATGCCTTGATAGTACATATTCATAAATAATACTGATACTTTTCTTATTTGTGACTCTAATAGGAAACAATAGGATAACTTTAGCTATAAAGAACTTGTATCTATGTTTTGGGTTTGTTTTTTGGGTTGTTGTTGTTGTTTTGCCTTTTTTTTTTTTTCCGAAGACCTTATCTTTGAGCCACAGTTTTGGTAGGAAAAAACCAGAAATTATGTTGCTGACTTCAGTAAGAACAGTGTTATCTTAATGCTGAAAATTTATGGGACAACTCATGCTTTAACTGATCCTGTTTTGTTGACCTTCAGTTAAACCTTACAATAGAAACGCATTATACTTTCTTACTTTTACAATAGAAGGTATAAGTTATCTTTTCAACTTGAAATAGAAATTTTGTAACTGTTTCCTTTCTTCCACTTGAAGTGACACTAAAACATTCCTGTTGACTTCCATTGTTTTTAACGTTAACCATTTTTGTTTTGTTTAGTTGGGGTTTTTTAAAGAAAAGGAAGGAAAAAAGGGCACTCAAACCTTACAAGATAGAATTTTGTGTCAAACAAACTCGGGAAATCTCTTTAAAACAGATATCTGTAGTATGATTAAAAATTCACACTTCCGTCACTCTGCAAATTCTAGAAAGCAAAAAGACAATGAGAAGCCAAAATATGAATCACTTAAGTGTAAATATATATGGCTTCTTCTCATGAATTGGTCCATTTTAGTATTTGCATAACTGTATGTTTTCTTATTTATTTGCAGTGTGAATATTTGCATCCAAAAGTAAATTGTGACATTGTAAATCCACCCCTAGACTATTGTCATTAGTATATTTGACACCCTCTGTGAGAATTTGTGGTAGGGAACTCTCTATTCCTACTATGTCAGAAGCTTATTAAAATTTTCGGTCCAAGCATATGTATAAAATGGATAGTTTCTGGCTCAAATTCTAAATAATTTGTTATGCAAACAACTGAGTGATCTGTTAAAGGTCTCTGTATGTTTAATGCAAAGGTACAATTTTGCCAGGGGTTGTATTCCTGAAAGAAGATTATTTAGCTTGAGATCTAATTAACTCTGTCTTGATTCTGTTTGACTCTCTTCACAGATTACCTCAGGCATGGTGATAAGCACTTTTGTATCTGCACCTATTATGTATGTTTCTGCATGGCTGTTGACCATTCCATCTATGGACCCCAAGCCACTGGCATCTGCACTCCAAAATGTTAGCTTTGACATAAGTATTGTCAGCCTCATTTCTCTGGTAGGTATTGATGAAGTGAAATAAAAAAGCACACTGTCATGTCAGGGTAGCATTAGTACATAAGCAGCAAATAGAGTCATGATAAGACTCACATTTCCTCGTTATATCCTATTGCAGAAGGATGAGAAAGGAGTTAAAAATCTTGATATAGCAGTGGGTCAGCTGGAAAGTTGCACTGTAGAGAAAGATGGATAAGTGAATTAGAGCAGTAGTGCAGGGCTTAAGAGTTTGTCCTTTTTGTTGCTTGGGTTATTTTTTAAAATAACAGCGTATACCACAGGGAATAATTACATCAAGCCACATCAGGTGCTTGGATATCACAGTAATGGACGCTGTGTACAAACCTCAGCTCCAGAAATGTCAGTGAATATTTATTTAATGATATATTACTGAAAATGTTTAACTTAGAAGTTTTTACATTAGTTTTATCAAATTCTTTTTCTAGAGATTTTGTTCTTAAAGAGTGGGTTGATAATCCAGAAGCCCAATATTATTTGTGTTCTGTCTTTATAGGCACTACAGATAGTGTGATTATTTTGTTTGCTTTCTTAAAATAAAAACATCCCTCTTGGAGGGAATTGAATTTTTTTTAAGTTTTTGTCTCACTGAAGTCCCTTTGTCTTGAAACTGTGCTTCAAGGGAAGCCACAAGTGAATGCCATCTCTTGCTGTCAGATAATTTTGGGAGATTCAGGGGTGGTGGTGTTGGAAATTTTAAACTGGTAGGCTACTCCTGGTCATTTATGTCCTGAGGAACCACCAGGCTTCTGCGCACTAGAGGCAAGTTCTTGGTGTTTCCTGGAAATATTTCACCATCATGAGAACACAAAGATGCATTGCTTTTTCTGGCCATAGTTACTGAGGCATAGGGACTGGCAGCAGATGATGTGGAGGTCACTACAGTAGCCATGTTGCTAAGGAACTTTTAAAGAAAATGTGTTGTATATTTAATTTCACCATAGTCTGCCAGAGTACTTATCTTGTTCTTTTGGGTTTTATTTTACTCTTAAATTCAGCTTTTTCTTGTACATTACAGATCTGGTCTCTTACTGTTGTTCTTCTGAGTAAGAAATACAAACAGCTTCCTCATATGATTACAACAAATCTACTTGTTGCTCAGGTCAGTAGTAAGAAGAATGCCATTGTGTGAATTTTGGCTTTTTTAAAGTCTTACTGTCTATGGAGGGCAGGGGAATCTAATGTGTGACTTGTCTAAACAATTTGTGTGCCATGAAAAAAATGACAGTTGATGCTGGTACAATGGATCTCAACCAGAACTATAAGCAATCGGAATGGAGAGTGGCTTCTGAAATATATTTTTAGTTATTGCCAGTTGAATGCACTTCTCCATCAATTTATGCCAATCTCAAGTCAGCAATGCCAGGATCAGCAGCAGCATGTGTTTGACTCTATGGTGACCTGATTCAAGGAGCTAAATAGAAAACTAATCCCCGTGCTGGTTTAGCTCCCTGAAGTGGCTTGCTGATGCAAGGAAGAGGTGTGGGAATGCATGGCTGGTGGCTAGGGAAGGGCAAAGCCAAATAGCTCTGAATTAATTTTAATTGTCATTTAAACTGAGAGAAAACTAGAGAGTTATGTATTCTTTCTTCCCTTGAAGTCACCTGCAAAACTGCTATTAAATTCAGTGAGAGCAGCCTGTGTTTGTAATATATCTATATGGTAGTGCTTTCTGAAGTGTTCTGTAGTTTAAAAAAAATAACCCAATACAACAACGTATATATATATATATATAAAAAAAAGTAAACTCTCTGAGGTCTGATCATGGAGTCACATTTTTAAAAAGTCATGTATAAGAGTTACAGTTGCTTCTCATCTATAACAGCGGAGTTAGCTTGCCTTTTAAAAAAAATTTGAACTATTGTATTACTGTTTCCATAATATTTCAGCCTATCTTTTCAGATTCCTTCAGTACTAAAACTGTCATATAAGCAGTATCACTGGGTGAAAACTTGTATAATTCTTCGCTGAACAAACATCTGTGGACCTCAGCTTCATGTCCAAATCATTTCAGATAAATGGCTTGTACTTAACAAAAGCTTTACATTTTACTCATTGTAAGATATATAAAGATTATATATTTTTTTTTCTGACTTGCCTTAGTCCCAGTTTATCTGACCTATATAATTGCTGTCACTCTTTCACGGGCACCCCCTTGCCATGGGGAAAGAGCTTGCGTGCCCTTGCGAAGTTGAGAGCTATGCTGGTGGTGGCATATGCCTCCGGTAGGGTCTCCCAAGCCTGACAGGTCTCAACTGAAGGGTCAGACAAAGTGTGTCCACGGGCAGGATGGGCTCACTAGCCTTCGGGCAACCATCCTAGGAGAAGGACAACTCTAACTCCAAACCCGGGCAGATGGAGCTCGTTTAGCCCTGTAAGGCCATCCATCTAAGAGAAGGATACTCTAACCAAACCTACGACCGGAGGACTTGGCTGTCACCGTCCAAGCTCGCTAGGCCCTGGCAGATGAACCTCAGGTGTAAAGGGTGGGGCCAGTCTCGCGCACGCTGCACCTCACCTAAAAAATCCACTGCGCAGGCTTGAAGGGTGTACTCACGTTTGCAAAGCCCTGTAGCGACAGGCAAGGGACGAAACGGCAATACCACCCAAGGAGACCCTCCGGTGTGCTCTTTGCAACCGGTCTTGCCTATCCTGCATTGGCCTTTTCAGCCATCAGCGCGCTTGCAATAAGCGTGGGCAAAGCCCTTCCCAAATCTTCGTCCGCGAAGCCAAGCCATGATGATGAATTGCTGTCAAAAAAACTTCCTGAAAATAGGGTACCATAGCCAGTGACATAACTGTAATACTGAAGTTACTGCTGCACCGCTTTACTGCTATGAGAACTATCCAATTCATAAAATCCCACTTCAGTGAACCCGGGGGTGGAGTTTCGAAGCTTACTGTAGCTATATTACACTGTGTTCAGTTTTTCCTGTCATCCTGCATTCCCAATTTAAATGATGGCATCTTACCTTTCTTTCCAGTTTATTGCTTGCATTGGAATGGTGGCATGGAATTTCATTGTTAAAGAGAAAGACATCACCATGCAGATCCTAGTATTTATATTCCTCTACAGCTCACTTTATAGCACCTACCTGTGGACAGGTATGATTTTTCTAGACAGAACCTAGGTACTGCAAAAAAAAAGATTAATGTACTGAAGTAGTTTTATTATATTCTTCGGAGTAATTGTTCCTTTTGCTTGTCTGTAGTTCTACAGATACACATATTTGTCAGCTGCAGCACTAGCGACATAGGGCTCAGTGTCAGGCACTGCTTCTGCAATTGGAAGCTTATACCTAGGGTGGGTCTGGTTTGCCTTTGCAAGATACAGCAGCCTTGCTGGCTTGTAACAAACAACAAGAACCTGCTCTCCAGGTAGAAACAATTACGAATAGAGTGAATGTGGTGGGATGCCCTTCAGCTAGTCGAAATCTTATTGGCAATTTTTAATTAATGCAGAGTTTAAGATTTTAATTAGTCAGCGTTAAGTAGATTTTAAAAATTTGTGCCTCAAAAAAGTAGGAAATACAGAATGAAGGGAAATGCCAAAGTAGCTTTAACATTTCTTCCCCCTGGTATTTGTAATTCCTAAAAACAATGTGTGTGTTCTGCAGGTAGGTGATTAATGAAGGGATTGCTTGAAACAGGCAGAATTGAAAGATGCATCAAGAAACTTGGAGAAACTTACGTGTATGATTAAAAAAAGAGACTGCGTATTCAGGAGCATTTTTGTACTGTTGTTGAGTCCAGAAATCTAGGGGTTTATCTCCTGTGGTGTTTTTGTGGAGTAAGTAGTAATTGTGATTAGGTGAAATAGGTAGCTCATGATTAGTGTAGCCTAACATAAATACTAGCTTTGCTTCAGCATGGGGAATGTTGCTGAGCTGCTGAATTGTGAATAGACTAGACAGTTCCAGAAGGTAAACCCATATATAGTTACATATGTAAAAATACGTACAACTTTTTTGTTTAATTTATTGTTGACTTTATAAAGAACTAGTCAGTTTTAAACAAATGTTATAACAGAATACGACAGTTTGTTGCTTACTTAAGAGTGTCAGTCTAGCACAGCTGCTGTTGATACCTTAAGAAATTAGTTACTTGTATCTTAAATGTTCTTATGGTGTCTTCTATATGCTTGTGAACCTTTCTAAGCATTTAAAAGTGGATATTTAATATAAAATGTCCTGGAATTTCTTCAATGTTTCATTTTAGTATGATTTTTTTTAAGATAATGGGTGTTTCTATTTTACTTTCTCAGAATACAACTAGAAAAACAATTTTGGGCTATTTGAAGGTCTGAGAAGAATATCTTAATGAGCGGGTCACATCATAAAGTTTCTAGACTCTGTATTTATACGTTCCCTTTTTAATAATAAATAAAGCATTTATTTTGTGCTTTTGTTTTTGTTTTCTTTTTGGTAGGTTTTCTATCTTTTTCTTTGTTTCTGTTGAGGAAGAGAGAAACAGTCAAGATTCCCATTGGGTTTATCATTGTAGCTGGATGGGGGTAAGTTAATTCAGATGTTTCCCTGTAGAATTAGTGGGAGTATGCTAAATATGTTACTTTGTTCCTGTTTTGCTCTTTCAGAGTCCCAACACTTCTGGTGGGAATCTTACTAATTGTTGGTGAATGTAACAACACTAGCATTGACTCTGCCTTTTTCTATGGAAAATATCAGGTATGAACATATTCTGGCCCCATCACGTTAGACCTCTGCCATGTCCAATACATTACTGAGAAGTTGTGTTCTCTGCTTCTTATGTAAGCTTTCAGTTGAAGTATAGGCTACCATAATAACAGTAACATTGTAGAGTGCTTATAGAGCAATACAAAAATGCATTTCTGTAATGACCCATTTGAACAAGGACCTTCACGCTTAGGCAACTAAGACTAAAATGGAGTAGGCTTTCCAAAGAAAAGGCTTAGGAGTGGTAATGAATTGCAGAGCTCTTTTCCTGGTGACTAATTTGTAGTCTCACTTGATAATTATCTAAAATTGTTGCTATCCAATAGTTAATTAATGGCTTTTAGTCGGTAATAGATAGGTTCTACATTACCTGTGTAGCAATAACTGCTTGCGCTGTGGGATAGTTCTCTGCACAATCATGGGTTCAAAGTCCCTGAGCCTGAACTACTGTTTTTACCAATTAATAGCTCTTCTTATCAGAGGATGTAAAGTGCACTAGCATAGATATTTGTCCTGTTTTCCTTCTGTCTGTCTATAGATAGAGAACCTATGAGTCTCTCAGGATTATTCTTGTGGTCCTTTCACAAGTATTATATAACCTCCGAGTGTACTCTGGGTATCAATGGCAGATAACTAGAAGGAAAGGTTAGTTAATAGGATGCTCCCCACGGGGAAAAAGCGTGGAAGTTAGAGCTGTGTTAGAGGGTGACAAAAACACATTCCTCTTTGGAATTAAAGGGTACCTGAACAGAACTTAAACTGGAGCACTAATGATCTGAAGGGGAAAGATGATGAAAATGATGAGAGGATGTTTTTGATTGCGTGGGAAATAGTCCTCACTTAAAAAACAAATCCCAAAAAACAAAAAAAAACCCTTAGTTACTCAGGCAAAGAATATTAGTCAATCTCATGTACTGGTTGCTCTTTCAGTGCCACAAGCTGCAAGAGCAGTAAATATAGAAACCCCTGTTTTATTCAGATGCATTTGTTAGTATATTTAGGAAAGTACAGGAGTTAGACAGATATATGCAATTATTTTCTTTTATTTTGTATTCAAGTGTATTTTCTTTGCTCTCTTAACAGATAATTACCACAGCAGTGATCCTGTTCATCAGTATATTGATGTCAGGTATCTCGCTTATGTGCATGAACAGAAATAAGCAGGAGTCAAGCTATGAGGTATTGAATCCATATTCACCACGTAGCCAAGTGGAGGAGGTTGAAGTCCAAGGGAGTGAGGGGAATCTAGTTTCAGCCACTGTGCCTCAGCCTTTTTCGGGATCTGCTGCACAGCCTTCTCCAGGATCTTCTGGACAGCCATCTGCAGAAAGAGGTAGAGAAAGCAGATTTGTAAAAGAATAAATGGCTCAGGATACAACAAAATAATGTTCCAAATTTAATTCTGTTGTTTACACCTTCAAGGTGTTACTCTAGGACAGAAGAAAATCTAGGTATAACTGCCCAAGGATTTAGGTTTATGTTTCTAAGGAAAGTTTGATGATTAACACTGTAAGGGGGGGAAAAGCGGACAGGAAAATAAAGCATGTGTATGGTTTTTATATGAGCAGTGGTATCTTGATAAGGATGTGATAAATGCAGTCCATTAGGCTTCTTAGCTTGTTTACACACTAAACTATTTCTCTGAGAATGAATTATACGCCAGCAGTGTTGCTACTCAATGTGTTTCTAATCCTCCATGTCTGTATGTAGCTTTTTTGACCACTTTCTATATGTTTTCGCTCTAGCTAAAAGTACTTGTGTTGCTTCCATAGTGTTAGTGCTATGTTAAATATGTCTATATATTAGTAGTGTAACCCATTTACCCTCTCAGTAAATTGGAAAAATTAAGTCTGCTCTCTCCTTTTGCATTATTTTAACATAGTTAAACCTGTATAGAATATATTGTTATGCTTCGGAAATAAATTATGGTAGTGAAGGAAGCTAACTATCCTGTTACTGTATATGCTTAATAGGTTGCTGTTCTTGTCAAACAACAAATGGTGAACTATCCTGTGCTAGAGAGAGCGAAGCAGTGTCAAGTGCTATTGAAAGCAAGGTTCCTCCAATTGAGACAGGTAAAGCAAAGTGACTGTTCAGCACCTATGGAAAACTGCATGCTCAGCCCATTCACATCGTACATGGTTTTCAATAACTGAAGCTAGCTGCAGTGCGACCTTTCTCTTTTTCCTGTTTTCTTTTTCTTGGGGATTTTGTGGGGTTTTGTTTTGGGTTTTTTTTTTTTTTGTTGGGTTGGGTGGGTTTGGTTTTTTTTGCTGTCCTTAACAAGGAAGTTCATATCGTTATGCTTTTTTTGGATGCAACATAACTTTCAACAAATCTAAATATTTCACGTGGAAACATACTTAGTTATGTCTCCTCTCACGAAATGCTAGCTTTCCACCTACTGCTAACTATTTTATCTATTAAGTAATTCAGACAAGCATCATAAGAATGTCTCCCGATGAGAAAGGAAAGCCAGTTTAATTTTCTTACCCTAAAAGATAAGGTAGAAAATATCTTATGATTGACTGGAAATTTTTTCGACTTACTGAGTGAACACTTCAAAACCTTTAAATCAGTAAAAGCAAATTGTAATGGATACACTTGTGTAACTTTGGCTGCAACAATTACTAATCCTTCTACAATCCCATTGAACTGCTATGACAGGTACCTGGTACAAAATCTTAGGTATGTCCTTGCCAGAAAGTTTTTCACTGCCATCTAGAGGAAGATACTCGTAATTTCTTAGAACTCTGTAACTGGAAGACAAGCAGTCGTTCTCTGTGGATTTGGCTCTTTTGATTGCTAGAATTATGGCAGTGTTCTGATATACCATGTTAAAAATACAGTCACAGAACAGAAATAAATATGGTTGATTGTCTGATCTAGAGCTCAGCAACACTGAGATACAGTGTAAAAACCTCAGAACTGACGGTATGTTTGAAATATTTATTCCAGAAATTCATTCTAAGTTTAAAAACTGTTCTGAGAAATGGCTATTTTTTCATTATTTCTAGTAGCATTTTCTGAATGTTAACCACAAGATAAGTTTGCATTAAACCTTAGAAAGAAGAGTTCTGTTGCAAAAGATTTCTTCATTTTAGGAGCACATGTAAACTACTGTTTCACTTGAGAATAGATGTCTGAACAGGTTATTGTCAAAGCTTATATTAAATTGTGTGTGAGACTTCAGTACAGATACCTACAAAGTTACATTAACAAGTTTGCTCATGGAGTTCGTAAGTTAGAAGCCTAATGAAAAATTCTGGGTTTTTTTTCAGCTGATCAGTGTGTGAATCATTGCAGTGCTCAAACCTGCGTATTGGCTCAGGAAGAACAGCTTCTACAGACCCAAGACAAACAGCTGGCCAGACACGTGCTGCTGTGCTTACTGCTTATTGTTGGCCTGTTTGCTGTAAATATTTTATTCTCTCCACATTGTTTAAGTCATTGAGGTGGAATGATTTTTAGGAAAGCTATGTAGACAGTCCAGTAAAAATCTGCCAGTTACTCATGTAACAATTCTTTAAATAAATTAGAGGCATTATATTGGTCCCTTACTGGAAGAGAGATACCATAAGTTAAAGGCCAGTTAAAATTTATGATAGCGGTGAGCAAGCCACACTGGAGAACTCTAAAGGGAAAATAAAATGGAATTATATCACTGGGTAATTAATTAATTACTACTGCCCCTCTTCCCATTTTTCTCAAGAGCTAGTCTTCTTTCCTAGACAATAATCAGTTAAAAATATAAAGTGAATTCTACTTCTGAAGGAGACTGTACAAAAATTGTTCCATCTGATCATGCTTATATTTGGAACTTGGATTTCTCTGAGGTAGTTTAGTAATGAAGAATAATATAAGACTTTATTTGACATGGGAAAATGCAATTTTGTTGCTTTTTATTGGTGGTTTGGAGGCAACGTAGCTAATTTGGTGTTGCCAAGCATCATTACTGACTATATCCCAGCTGTGAAGGTGGCTGCTCCTGTGTGAAATATCAGAATGTAATGCGTTAGGGATGTAATTTGAATTGTTAACCGTGACAAAGATAAGAAGTAACTCTCTCTGTTTTAATGTAATGCTCCAAGTTGAGCTTCTTGTGGATGACAATTAGGGGAGAAGTTGTTTTATTTGAAATGGAAAATAATATTGAACAAATATGTGGTACTGCAAGGTAAGACAGTGTGGCCCAGCTGCGTAGTGTAATAGCTGCTACTATTGCTTTTGAGGTTCTGTTAAATTACAAAATGGAAGATTTCCCTCTTTCAGATTTCCTGTATCAAATATTCCATGCTAACTTTTTTTTTTTTTTTTTTACATCTTCTCTATTTAAGAACTGTCCCAAGTGTTAGCCTCCAGTTAAGTTGTATCTGAATGATTAAGTAACTGGTCTCTTTTCATAGAATCTATGTAAAAAATTATCCTTTCCCTCCAAAGTTAACTGCTTTGGGTGTTTTTTTCCTTCTGTCAGGCATCTAAAATAGCTGAAGTGGTACGTGCTTCAGCTTAACGCAATCTTAACTATGCAGAAAATATGTGGAAAGCACTGGTCTCAGTTAAACCAGGCCTAAAGACAAATACTGCAAATCTGTCTGGGCTAACATTGTCTCTGTTGAATGCCTAAGTATGCTTAAGGCAAGTTCCTTATGTAAACATGTGAAGGAACAGGACCTTTACACTGGTATGATTTCCATTATTTTGTTTAAAAACAAAGTTCTTCCCCCTCCAGCTATTAAGCCTAACTAAAATTATGTTTTAAGGTGTTTATTCCCTCTTGTCTTTATCTGAATCATCTGTGAAAATTGTGCAAGAATATATTAGCATGTAAAGAGTAAGAAAGTGCTTTTGATTTTTAACAGTCAGGTTAGGTTTGTGGGTTTTGTTGTTTTGTTTTGTTTTCTTAACAGAATCTTTCCAGTTGTTTGTGGTGGCTGTTCAACCAAGAGCCTGGAAGGCTATATGTGGAATTGCAGTTCTTCTGTGCTGTGTTCAATTTTGGTCAGGTAAGTTCTGAAAATGACTTTGTTAGTGGGTGTTGCAGCAGATGCTATTACAAGACTGTAAGTTGAAGTCTTCACACAATGCTGAAGTCACCAGCTCCCTATGTTGTTTTGCCTTTTTTCTTAACCTTTTTCCATTGCTTTGTTAGCTTTCTTATCATAATGCAGGTCTTCTATGTGCATGAACACTTTTCAAAGGTACAAATGACAACGGAATGCCAAATGCCTGTGGAAATTGAGTAGGATTTTAGTATTATTTGTACCAGAAAGCTTCACTGGTGTCGCTCCTGTGGAGTTAGATCAGTACAACTAAGTAGGTGCAAGATGGCTACATGGATGCTTTTCACTGCAAGGCTTTAAGTTATTATCTCTTCAGTTTCAGTTACAGCACCATTAAAAAATAGTTGACCGTCGGATGTACAATCATTCCAGCTGCACATAGCCTATTGCAGTGCAAACTGACACAAGGTGGCTTTGTTGCCTGTGAAGGTGAAAGCAAGGCAGTGTTACTACACATACTAGAGGAATGTTTTGCAGATCCATGGACTGGTGTGCCTACAAGATGCACTGCAGTGTCAAGTTTTGATACAAAAGTGGCACAGAAAAACAAATTAACTAGGGAGCATTCTAGCATTCAAATTACAGTAACTCAGCTCTTTTCTTGACATAACAAAGACAGATTTAAATAACTGGCAATGTAAGTATAGACAGTTATCCTTAAGTGTCAGGTGGCATGTTACAGCATTAGGTGTAAACTCATGTAAACTGTTTCTTGCAAAGTTTTTTTTGTGAACTATTATGTATTATTCTGTCTTTTTAAGGCCCAAATGAAAAATCAAAGCAGAAACAAAATGCATTTTGAGTGATGTCTAGAGAAAGGGGATACTTTTCAAGTGTATTTTGGCATGGAGTTTTTAACATTTTATTTCTATTCTTTAGAAACCAAAGGTTTTGCTTAATGTTGCTTTTTCTATATTTTTTCCTCCAGGGCTTCATTTGCTTTGGTATTTTTGGCTTAGATAAGCATTTAATCATTCTGCCATTCAAGCGAAGGTAAATAGAATCTACACTTACACCTATAAACTTAATTATTAACAGTAATAATATTTGAAGGGTACTGAGTGTTCAATACTATTGTATTCTATTTCCTATTGGTTCAATCTTCCAAATTTCTTACACAAGAACTAATTGCAGTTCACTTTGCATGAGTTTTTACTGCTGTACTAATGACACTCCCACAGGCAAAATCTTTGGCAAATGCTGGTGAAGCATGTGATTGGATCAGTGAGGTGATGGACCTTCAGAAATAATTTAAGCTGATAAATTAAAACTTAGATGTGAATGCTGAACCAGATTCTGTCATCACTGTTTTAAAGTCCTATATTCATAACCTCATGCAAGTACTTCGTGTGGAAGGACACTTTCACTATGGAGGTGTAAGTTGCACAGAGACATCTTTAACTTAGAGCTAGCTGGCTGTGGTGTGAATCCGGCAGCTAAAGCTGGCTTCCAACTACTCTCTGGCTTTCCTTCTGCCTGCGCCTAGAATAAAACCTCTCCACGTACAAAGGCCATACAGTTATATTAGGAGGATTGTGATAAGCTTCCTATGAGTTCCATTCTATTACTAGCAGTTTCCTTAAAAATTCCTCTGGTTGATTTGCTGGTTTTCATTTATTTTGTTTTAAGACTTGAATTCTTCTGGGGAGGAAGAGAAGCAGCAGGGCATAGAGATCCCTCTGTACCTGAGGAAATCAGGATGACCTGTCAACAGTTTGTTCGTTATCATAGAGATCACTGTGTCAAAAGTATTGTCAGAGGCAGAAGGTAAGGTTTCTCCCTGCACATATAACCTGTTACAAAGGTCATAGCTCACCTTTTGGAAATAATGAAATGCAGTTTAATCTGTCTGTGGGTGATTCCTGTTGTGGTATGTTTATTCAAACCTTAAGGTGAGGATTCAGAATTTAGCAGTAACAGAGAAATGTTTCTAGTTTCACACTGAAACATTGAGGTGCAAGTTATCACATTATCCCATCTAGGTTTTATATAAATTATAAAGTTTTGTATTGTTTAGGCATTGCCCCAGTTTTTGCATTTAGCTGAAGTTTTGGAGAGCAAATTTTTGTGAAGAAACATATATGATAATGCCTGGAATAGAGTGCGTGTGTCTATGAGTTTTGTCAAACTTGAAACCCTTCATTTGTTTTGTTTTCAGATTAAGAAGGTGTCAGTATTTATGTGGCTGAATGTTTGTTAATAAATAGGCAACACTGTTGCAACTGATGTCCGTGTGCTTAGAGGCCACTCAATAATGAGATAATAGTGATTTTAGGACCTTTACAGCTTTTGAGTTCATACAGTTTCTTTTGCTCATTCCTCTTGTGAGGCCTAAACCTCAGTTCATAAGAAATCAAGGATTATGCATTCAGGTATGTGTAGGTGGATGAGAGGAGAAATGCAGGCAGATGCAGCAGGAACAAGAGAAAGATTCTGCCTTTATTTAAATATTTACTGTATGAAATGGAGACATGAGGAATTTTTCTAGCAGGTCACTTCTACTTCTCTTGTCATGTGACCTTTTAAGTAGGACCAGTTTGACGGGATGGGGTGGTCTTTTAATGGTCAGATAGTCCCAAACCACATTCCAGAACTGTTTTTGACAGCATCATAATTTCATTTAGTCTCCTCAGAAGTCAGCAATGTTCCATAAGAAATAAAGTCATAAAGATCTCTATTTAGAAAGAATTAACTATGGCCGTTCAAGGACTTGCTTCTTTCATACCAGACAGAAAAGATGTATCAGAAAATACTTGGTTTCAAATAGGACAAGTTTTACAGCTGTGTTTCCTGTGCCTTTGCTGCTATTGAGGTTTCTTTGCCTTTGGTTCATTTGGTTGGGGTTTATGATTTTTATTAACCATATATCCACCTGAGAATACATCAAGATCGACATTTATTGCTGTTTTAGTATTATGTTTGTGTGGAATTAGTTTCATGTTTTATTTCTCCTTGTGAGTTAAAAGAAAGCATTTATCTTCTCATTTTAAGTATTCATCTAACTTGATCCTATCCTCATTGATTTAAACATACTGTAACTGAGACCTTGTAATCGTGAATTTTTATTTAATTTTTGCTTCTCTGCTAATAGATGTTAACACTTGCTCTGTGTTACCGCTGCTTTTAACTTAAAAAAAGAGAAAGAAATTTGGTTTTTGCTGTCTTGTGCCGCTGTTAATCATCTTCAGAAACTCTGCGCTTGTGTCCAGTAGAGCAGACTTTAGATAACCAGAAACATACATTGCCGCAGGTAAATTTCTGAATGGTATTTTTTACTGCAACTAGGTAGGTGTTAGTGACTTTGACTCATAAATATGTAAGAGAAAATTAGTTTAGTCTTGTTGTAAAGGTTTTGTTTATTCTTAGTACTGCCTGCGTAGTAAATGTTTAACCAGATATGCAAGTTAAACGTTTTTTGTTGACAATACACGTAAGCAGTTAGTGTCTGTTTAAAGCTGGAGAGAAATTATGAAATGGAATTAAAGTCCCTGTTGCTGTGGGCATGCTGCACTCCAATCAAATACTTTGTGGCAGAAATAGTCATGCTATCCTGAGTGTATGGGAAGTAAGTATCCAAGAAACGGAATGACATTGTGTGTGCTTTTAGGAAAATTGCTACTCATGTTCACTGAAGTTTATTTGCACAAGCCTAGAATAACTGTACGTTGGTTTTGCTTCTCATTGAAGTGGCAGTAGGAAAATATAGTGAACTTTGGCATGTCCCTAATATACAAAACTTGCAAATGCTATTCTAACATGCTCTTAACTATCATGATGTCTTTCCTTGTTTCCTGCTATTTTTCCTTGCCTTTCCCCATCGTGCAGTGGTGATACCAGATTTACAGAACATGTGGGTGAATCATTCCTTTGACATACAGGTGTGGTGCTAAGATCTCCACTGGCATCTTCTTTGGCTGTGACCTGGTGAACTGGCTAATGCAAGTTGGCCTTGCCTCTGACCGTGGTGAAGCTGTGATGTATGGAGACAGACTGATGAAAGGAGGTGTCGTCCAGCATATTACGAACGAATTTGAATTTCGGGATGAATATTTGTATTACCGCTTTATTCCTAAGAGATCAGTTGCAGTTGAGAGCCATTGACCTGAGCATGTAGGTAGAGGGCAGGTGGTTAGGGGTGAGTGTGACCACCTCCTCTGCCTTCACCACTGAAATTGCAAGTACTTCTTTCTCAGGGCTCTCAGAGAAGTGTGTTATTCTCTCTTCTGAAGTTAAGAGTGTCTATTACTTGTGTCTATTCTGAAAGAAATGGTAGCAACTGATATTTAGTGTGCGTTCCAACCAGAAGAAAACAAGATTTAGAGCATTTTTCAATTTTGAACAAAACAAATGGTAAAATGATACGTGTAACTGTTGTATTATAGAGGCATTACAACAGCAGTGTTAGTGACTCATGCTACAATGAGGAAAAAAACCCCATGAATGAGAGGTATTTTTCATGTTGCTGTATGTTTTCCATATTTTAGTGTGATGAAATATTGATTCATGTTTACAGTCAAGCTTCCCTCTGACTTGGTAGAAGTAGGATTTCTTCTATCATACTCCAGTTTTTACTACTCTACTCTAGTCTAACACCAGAAACATTTTCTAGCTGTTACACCTCAGATCAGGTGGTTTGTTTCTCCCTTAAAGATAAAATCCTCCCTCTGTAAAAGTAGAATTGTTGTGAAGATGATTCCACTGTCAGAGGATTAAAGCTGAGGAAATATTGAGTGCAGTAAATAATGGTTTTGTACAAATGTACCAAATCTTAAAAACATATAAAATACCCATCACTCCCCCAAATTAGAATATTATATAATGGAATTTCATAAAATTGCTTCCGAAGTTTTGCCTTACAGTGGTAGTAACAGCTTTGTCAAGAGTAGATTTTTACTTTCTGAAATTAGTCTGTCCAGTTTAATTCAGAAGTGCCAGCCTCAAATAAAGATGTTATTGGAAGCTTTGGATACCTGTGCAAGTCAAGATAAAATATTTTATCAAATAAAAAAAATTGAATTAAATACAATGACTTTTAAATCTATTATATAAAGTATCCTAACTGAACATCCAAGTCAGGGTTTAGAGTAGTTAAAGATCTTAAAATTTTAGTATTCTTTGCCTAACACAGGTTTCTAATAAGTCTCAGGTACCGTCCTATGGAGTTTAAACAGTTACTCTAGTGCCATTCAGATTCCTGGGTCTTCTGCAGTGTTTTGAAAAGGTTAAAGACAAACTGTAGTACCTGATAGCCGTTATGTCGCCCTTTTTAAAACTGCAAGAACAGCATTTATGTATCTATATAAAAAATTTTATATAGTGAGGGAAAGGAACCCAGGTATTTTAAAAAAATACTTGCTTCAGCACATGAATAACTGTTCTCATTCTGTTTTTAAAAAGTCTTTGCCTTTTTTCTTTTTTTTAGTACACAGATTCTAGCTGCTTATGCATCTACTTGTATTAAGAATTAAAAGTGATTTTAGCAGCATAAAACAACTGTTTCTTGGACAGTGGTTTATGGTAGCTATAACTCCACGAAAGACTTGCATTGAAAAAGTAATTCCATTTACTGTCAGTCTTATTGCACTCCTGCAGTGTGCACAGAAACATATCTGCATCCTACTCCACACGTGTGCTATACAAACTGACATATTTTAATATTTTCCAGCAACAAAATAATTGACAATTGTATCAGGCCATGGTCACAACGGAAAACAATAGCGTATTTCCATTACAACTGCTGAAGACGGCTACATCAAATATTTTGGTATAATTAGATATATGTGACTTAAGAGCAGAAGCTGTGAGTATATGGCTTCTAAATACTGTAACTTCCCAATAAATCTGTTACTTGATTTCAGAGTTCTGACCTTTGATGTGATGTGAGATGTGGGAGGGTTATGTGTGCATGTCAAGGTTCACGACAAATGTGTTTTTTCCAAGGGACTTGTTGAAGTGGCTCTTCGGTTTCAAATTTGGTGTTTCTTAAATAGCCCTTGATGCTTTTTAAGTAGGCAGAGGACTTCTTAATGGTGTTCACACAAAGATACCATTTTTCACAAACAGCCCAAACAGATATTTTAGGAACGTTTCTCATTATCATCTATGTATGAAATACAATTTTGGGTTTTTTTTTTTTTTAAATTCTTCAAATGATCAAGAAGTTGATCTTGGTCAGTTTTGCAGTCCTTTGCATAGTCATTGTTCTTGTAGTCCTGTCTTTCTCATTTTCACCATAAAGTCCTGCCCTTGCCTCCCTTTTTATAATGGTTCTACTGTTCCCTAGATTTGAACACAATGCATCTAAGTAAGAAATTGCTCAAAATTTGTTTAGAGAAGGCTCCCTGTTACAAATCTAATGAAGAGAACACCTTTAATTAACAACTGACGCTAAAATTTGCTACGTTATGACAGTCACATCCTCCTTACGTTTGCTACGTTATGACATTTTGACTGCTGATAACATACCCATTAGTATGACTGCAATCTATGATGGTTAATAAATAGACTAAAGAAACTAGGAATGAAATACAGGATATATTTGTATATCACTGGGTACTTCTGGGAGCTAAGAATAGACTTTGAATAGCTTTAGAAAGTTAAATACCTATTTTATCTGATAAATATTTGCTTCCACCAAGGAGCACTGGTAAGTTTTAAAATAATTGACAATTTGATGTATGTCAACAGTTGATCTACTGATGGGTGAATTTTTGGTGGTTAGAAATAGTTTTGCTTTAAAGATGTGGTCAGTGGTGCAATGCGTTCTTTTATTTTGAAGGTGGATTAGTTTGGGATAACTCTCAGATAGCTTGGAAGTTATAGTTCCATAAAAACAGCCACTGAACAAGTAATTCCAGAGAAGCCTCCAGTGAAACAGTGGATCTTTTTTCTAGCACTCATCTCAAAATAATCGTGATAATGGACAGGGGTGGATATAAAACTTTTTGTTTTCTAGATAGCAATTTTAGTACACCTTTTGTTTTAATAATGACCCTTCATAAAGCTCTGGACCTTTTGAAATAAGCTACAAAATGTATTCCAAGATGAAATACATGTGACGATTGCCCTCTAGAGGACATTCTGATTTTCTTTTTTTTAATGTATGGTTGTGGGACGGTGGGTTATTTATTCCTTCTGATCTCATCTTCATTTTCTGTTTTCACACTGCATGTGTTCTAGGAGAATGAAATCTCAGGGGAAAAAAAAAGGTACCAAAATATCCTGTGCTCTATTGGCCATCACTTCATCCATCTCCACACATCCCACTGTTTTTACTTTGTATCCTATAGACCAGTAAAAAACAGCACAGAAACTAGAGGAACAGTTGGACTCTATCTGCCTATATTACAACCAGATCCAATATGCTTAACCAGCTTCAGTGCCACCCCATGATTAAGTGGCCAAGAAGTTCACTCAAAGGCCTGCTCTACCACCTTCACTATAGTGACTTCACTATATTTGCATTCTAGCATAAAATTGTTCCTCTTGTTTTGCTATGCTGCATGTAAATTTGACTCATACCTCAGTTTCCATTACAGTTTTACCTAGCATTTTATGATGCTTTGCAGTTATCAAAGAGCTAGCGTGGAACAGCTGATCATCAAACATAGGACAAAGATACACACAATTGTCAGATACAGACATTCATGAGGAAAACAGGTAAATACAGCAAAATTTTATTAAATATACCTTTCAGTTCACGAACATCCACTGTACTATTGATCTTCTAAGAAATGTTGTTGGCAACACAGACACAAGATTCAGTGTCAGCTCAAGCTTACTTTCAGTCTTACCTGCTACTTAGTCTTACTTGCTACTGCCACTTGGTACACATAGGATCATTAGAACTAGAAAGTTCAAGAACTGCTCCTGACCCATTAGTTTCTTGCTGTGGATCTGAACACAGTATCCCAAATTAAGTTCTGCTTTCATCAAAGGATCAGTGAGAGCAAATTCTGCCAAGCTCTCAATTTTAGTACTCATTCTGCAGACTTCATTGTATACGTGTTTCTTTTGTTTGCCTACATACTTTTTTTAGCAGTGGGGGGATAGAACAGTTTACAAAATGAGAAAACTGCATGTGTGTAGCCCCATTTTTAGCATCTGAGATGATTCTAGAAATTGATTAAATATAGAAAAATCATCAAATAATGGTCTTTCTGCAGAGATGCTGTCAGGTCACATACTGCTACTGCAGCTCTAAAGCTCCATTTAATGTTACATTGTCTCTTCTGAAGGTTTGCAGAAGCACTGTTTTGGTTTTGGGGTTGGTTTTTTTTTTTCCTTCCATTCATACTTTTATCTTGCTTGATTATGTAGTAGAGCCAGAATCTTCTTTTTTTTTGTTGTTTGCTCAGTTTGTCCTTTACCACGGATAATAAAAGTACTGTCACATATTGATCATTACTTTTAAACAGTATCAGGGAGGAAGACTTCCTGGCAGGGCAAAAAGCTTGGTTAAATTACCTCCATGGTCTAGTAATTTTGGTGTGACAAGTCATGCTTAAAAGGCTTTACATCAAGTGAAAAAATTTAAAAGTCCTTTCAAGAGTTCCACTGAATACACGTGTATACTCTAACCTCTTCCTTTCTAGTTGCCTCATTTAAAAATGTAACTATTCAAGAAACATTTAAAAATTCCCACATGATGTTATAACATCTACTGCAGAATTAGTTTGACAATAATCATATGGTACATATACAGGGGGGTTTTTTGTATCAGGGTGGTGAAAGTAGGAAAGTGAAAATTTTGCGGTAATTTGCAGGATGTTTGCATTGTTGAATTCCACATAAGCAGATTTCACCACAAATTGTGGTAAAATTGTAACTGTAATTTGTTTTTGATATACCTTGAACTCAGCCTCATTTTATATTGAAGGAGAAGGTTCATGTATGAAATGTTTCTTAGAATGGTTTTGTCAAACAGCTGAATTTCAGTCTTACTTCACTTGCCTATCACTTTCCTTTTTATTCAGTATAAGTAACAGGTTCTATGTTTTAGAAAGTCCTTCAGCATGGCCATTTTAATGCAGACAATGTGAAATTCTGCTATTGTTACCTTGACTATAAAAGCTACATGTGTGTACACTAGATCGGAATTCTCCAGTTCTGAGTTAGTGTTCTTCATCCAGAGATGGGGTTGTTCCACAATTTACATTCTAACTGCATCTGTTTGTTGATAAAATCAATCTCTGCTCACAGCTTTATGCCACGTGCAGACAAAGCCACTGCCTAGCCCTTGAGAGCCTTTTCGGCATTGCTTCATACAGCCAAAAGCTGTTTGGCCTGAATATGAATCTGGACCTTTAAAACTGCCCATACTAACTAACTCATATATTGAAAATAAGATGTAATCTATATAGCGACTCCATTAGAAAAGTTAATCATAAAACTGAATTTTACCACATTCAAATAGTAGTTTTAGTGATATATTTTGAGTTCTTCTTCTACACACTGTGAAAAAAGGTTAACCACTTGCTTAATGTCAAGACATCCGTTTTGAAGGATTGATTCCATTTCACTTATCTTCTGTTTCTCCAACTCCTGTATCTCTTTCAGCATCTCTTTACCTTGGCCCTGCAAAAAGAAATGTCTGTATTTCACTAAAAACTACAGAGAGTATGTAGTGCTCCCCCCAACAAAATTCTGTTCTACTGTCCTTATTTTAACCTCTTAATGGTCTCTAGGGTAGAATTTTGTGTTGGTAGAAGTCAGCACCATGACAGGTTTTCTTAGATATCTTTCCTAATATCTAGGACTTCATCTCCCTGCATCCTTGTCTGATGGACGGAAAATGAACAAAATTAAAGCTGCTGTAGGTATTTACGCTACCAAAACTTACATGGGCATATGTCTTATTTTTTTTAGAAAATGTATCTGTAGATAGGAGAGACACTACTTTTACAAGTAAGCAACTACCTTCCTGCTTCACCTTTGTGTCCAGCTATCTTTGTGATCTCGTTTCCTGTCCATACCAAGCAATGGTAAAAGGCATTCCCTCCTTACTGACTGAGACCAAGGTCCTGAAGAGTTTTAAGTACTCTTATCAGGGGTTGTATATTTGCTCAAGCATTTCCCCGTTATCGGACTGGTGCAGGCGTATGTGTGGCCTGCTGCTTTGCAAGATGAGCAGTACAGATACCTGTCTGGGTCTAGGCCTGGAAGTACAGCAAAGGACTAGTTGCAACTTCTAGTGTTTGAAACATATGCCTGCCAGATGCCAAGAAGATGGGCTTCTGGTGCACTATTATGTTCTTCTCAATACATCAAAGGGCATTAAATGGTATCACATTAAGAAAATGTGAGCAAGGAGCTTATATAAACCACCTGCTTGCATTGAGATTTAATCAACGTACCTCAGTAGTTTCCATAACTACAGCAGCGCTTTCATGTTTTTTATAGAGCTTATGTCTTCGATCTGGCTTATTCTGAAAACGTGGTTGCTTCTTAACTGGATCATCATGACCAAATGTAGGGGAACTAGTTTTTAATAACTGAGTAATATTGGGCACAAAAATGAAAGGCTTGAATACAGACCTAGAAAGAGAAAATAGACCAGATCCTTTACTGATACAGTTTTGTTAAAATTGTTGAGTCAAATTGCTGTATTTTTTCCCCATTCTTCTAACTCCTTCTTTTAAGAAAGAAGTCTTAATTAAAAAAAATCTCCTAACTGATCTTTAAGTCAGTGTCATCAGTGTTTCACTAAGTATGTTGGTAGATAGCATTAACATACATAATGTATGTTATGTTCCTCCTACTTTTTGATTGTGTTTTTTTTTGCTGGGGGGGTGGGGTGGGGAACCCCAAAGCAAAAAAAGGAACATAATTAGACAAATGGCAACACTTTTTCAATTACAGATTTAAAACTTTTTTATCGTAGTTACTTGATGCTACATCACCTCGCAGGATCTGGAGTTCCAGTAAAGAAGTGAACACACGGCAGATCAGGCTGCTGGGGCAATACAGACACCATGCTTCCAGTTGTCATAAATCCGCCTTCCATATTAATGCCACTCTCTTTGTCACGAAGAATTTCCATCATTATTTCAGAAGTGATAGATCCTGTTTAAGATACATAACAATTATTTACACACAGCACTACTTGTAATACCAACTAAGTGGCATGTTCTCTACGACTGGATGCTTTTTTCTCTAATTGGCAATGCCAATTTTAGTTTGTTTTGGCAGGAAAACAGAATCTTACCTTAATATGTAACACTTCAAAATATCACTGTTTTCCCCAGACTATTTCAAAGAGCTATAACATTTATGAAAAGAGGGAGGATGACAACACATGATGTTTCCCAGAAAGGTAAAATACATATGGCTAACAAATGGTCGTTCACACAGTAACTCTTCAGATTAAAATTAGTAGCTTGATTAAAGGCTGAACTTTAGGAGCAGTGTGTGGAAGTTAAGATAAATCACTATAATAGTTATTGGTATTTGTACACAGTACCGGTATGGTGTTTTGGAAATGTAAAAATAATCACTCTGCATGTATTTTATGTGTACCTTTGAAAATGAAACGCCAAGACTGTCGCTTTTTTTTTTCCCCCCAAAATTTTAATCATCTGACCTTCCAAAGCACTTGGGCTTCAAGCTGAAAATTGAAAGGATGTACTGGAGTAACAACATGTTCTGTACTCAGAATCAACAGAAACTACAATAGTACATCCATTTTTAAAGAAGTCTGAATCAACTGCCTATGTGAGGTATAGTGCCAAATGTCTCTGACAATATTTCTTTCTCCGGGTTATGTGAAACAACCCCCTTTCCACATACGCCTCTGCATCCAGTGTTCAAATGACACACCGCTGTTGATGCATAGCATACACTGAAGCTTAAATACTGGCATAGTATCGCCAAGCAATTTTTGAAATATAAATAATGTTTTTCTAAAAATGGTCTTCACATGGTAGGCAGCCTGGAAAAAAATGTATTGCCACTAAGTGAGAAAGCTTGGAAGCATAGATTAAGAAACCAGTGATTTTACTGATGCTGTAAACCAAATAGCTTTTAGTTAGGGCACCTGTTTAAAATAAATCTAAACAAAATGAAACCATATGAAGCTGATAACGTGAACACCTAGTGTGATTTTTAAAACGGCTCAGGTAAATGCCTGAAAATGGGGATTTAGAATGAAGACACTGACAAAATCTCAGCATTGTTATAACACAAGTAAATAGAGGTATTATGAAAATTTCAGTATCCAGAACCTGCAATTCCCAAAATGAATGCAGGATTTACAGGATTGCTAGAGCAGGGTACCCAAAGGTAATTCATTCTGACACATTAACTAAATGCTAAACCTGGTCTGGCAGAGCTCAGCTAAATAAATTAAAAAAACACAGGGGTACAATGTAATTTTGGTTCAGATTAATTACTTCAAATGAGCAAGTGAATACAGATGCAGGAAAAGCCTGCAAGATGGATGCGGTTAGAAAAGAAGTAATAGCTTCTTTCTATAGAGGTCTGAAAAATGAGTGATTAGGAGTAGCTGCTTAGAGCACAGAAAATTGTTTTGTTCTGCTGTTGGTGTGTTTTACTAGACTACACAAGGTTAATGTAGCAGTTGTAATGAAAATACAAAAATTTAAAAACCAGTCTTGAAAACTAAATGCAAGAGATGTACCTGAATGCTGTGCTGTTGTCTTAGGCCTGTATGAATGGTACCAGACTGAAGTTGTTCATAAGGTTCTGTTTGTGGCTGCAAAACACTGGAAGTCTGTTTTAGCCTCTGCTTTTTTTCTTAGAGGTACAGTAATAATATATAGCCTATCAAAATGTTTCAGAGTAGGTCTCACAGAGAGTGTAGGGGCACGGTCATAACGTAACTTTAATGTTGTTACTGTAGCTGTGCGTGTGCCTGATATTTGAATGTTGTTTTAATTTTTCCTCATCACCGAATTGGCAAAAATGGATATAAGATTTTAAGTTCAATGTTTCTCCTTTAGGCAAGAAGTTATTCTAGGAAGTTCTGGTTCACCAAATCATTGGAATGATTGGCTACATCAGATGTCTAATCAATTATGATTTAAATAAATGTAGCTTACTAAATGCTTTGCATATCTTAAAAAAAATATTTAAAATTATACCTTTGTGTTTGTTCAGAAGTTTATAGCCTTCACAGTATCGACCTCTGGATGTGGTCATTCTGGCAGTATTTACATAAGAATACGTGGCAGCGAAATCAAATTCCTTTTCCCCATCCCACCAGCCCTTGCTTTT
Organism: Bucorvus abyssinicus; assembly: GCA_009769605.1. Classification (NCBI taxonomy): domain Eukaryota; kingdom Metazoa; phylum Chordata; class Aves; order Bucerotiformes; family Bucorvidae; genus Bucorvus; species Bucorvus abyssinicus. The sequence continues at coordinate 20,493,096 of CM020029.1, read as the reverse complement.
GGCATATTCCTTCAACTTGGGGTGTTCTCTGTCAATCTTGGTTGTGATGGAGAGCTGGTTGGAAATATTCCGCACACCTCCTGTTTGTAAGGTGAGGAAAGAATAAATTTAATACATTGAATGCTTTCTCTTGCTATTTTGTTTACAATTAGCTTACTAAAGGAAATTTCACACTGAAGGGTTTCCTACAAGATCTGTGAGTCCTGTGGTTTATTTTTGGCCCTCCCTGCCTAGCTATGTGCCTCTTTCTGATTGAAATTCCAGTGCCACTCCATTCTGACTCATTCACTTCTACTGCCACCAACATATTTCAGGTTTTGTCCTGATTATTCCCAGCTTTACATTCTTCCTTTTAGACCTCCAAAGATACAACCTGTCCTTCTAAGTCCACTGGAAGAATCAGCCACTTGAGGGCCCAGTGCTACCCTGTCACCAAATGAAATTGTCATCGATTGCCAACATCCTTAAGACCATACAGATACTGCTGTCATTCTCATGCTGACCTTCTTGCTGTCCTGTTTTCCAAGTGCAAAAGTAGTCACCTCTGAGTCTGAGTAGCTCAGCTCCTCTGTACACCTGCTAGCCACTCCACACTGAAGCCCGAAGAAGCAACTTCTGTTGTTTACAGGCACAGGTACATATCTGGGGGCTAGTTTGATGCCTTAATGAAATGGTAAAAGAAAAGTGGAGAACTGCTAACTGTCATTGCATCTGAAAAGTTTAAAACAAAGGGCATCATCCGTACCTTCTACTTTTTCTGCTGCCCAGTATTTTCCCGATGTCTCCAGCACCCACGCTTCCTTTCTGTCGGCTATTAGAAAACTGTTATGGTATGTAAATACCATGTGGCTCTCCATACAGTTTCCTCCCTGTCCATATTTTTCCAGCAAATCAACTATGACAGTAAGAGCCTTTTCAGCTGTGTCTGCTCTCTCAAGTCCAAGCCTAAAACAAATGGAAGATATTATCTTGGGAACTTTAAACTTTACACACAGTTTTTCAGCCTGAGTATTCAAATTGACTTGGAATGCTGTTGCTATATGTACCTGATGCTTGTATGACCTGGTAAGAGAAAGGAGCAAGTCACTTAAAGGGCTTGTTTGAAGTGAGTCCTCTGTGTCCTTGACATGGGGAGAAACAGCCAAATGGAAATACAGAAAAGCAGGGAGAGCGCTCCTAGGAAATGCCTGCAAGTCCTGTGTGGGTATTGGACTAGGGGGAAACAGTACCAAGATTGACTGATTGCTGTAGGTTAACGAGAGTTACACTGGCACCCGTATGGCAGGCACAAGAAGCTGTCGGTATTTACATGGAGATGGGCAGCTAAGACTGAAACTTAAGAATATATATGTGAAAGATAGGGGAAACAGTAAATGATTACAGAACCTAGAAAAAGGCCAGATGCTAGTTCCTGAAGTCCAGCTGTTCTCTTAAGAGTCTTGTTTCAGTTTAGTGTAAACTTTGCAGAGAAAAACGATTTCCTTGACAGATCCTCAGGGACCTCTCACGGGCTCCCAGCTCCTAGCAGAGACCTAATGCCTGTGCCAGGAAATACTTATTTTTAACCATGGCTAGAACAGCAGAAGAGACAGATGCATCTTCGGAAAGTGACAGCACATATTTCCCCATATTACCCAAACCAAATATTTCAAAATGAAATTCCAAATTCAGTACCATTTACCAAAATAGCCTGTGCAAACCTTACGAGGTCCATGCCAAGGAGAGCTTCATCGTCGCCGATCTCCTCTCTCCCCCACACCGCTTCGTTCCCGATGCACACGCCGTGCTCGTTGGCCCCCATCTCTGCTCCCCAGAGCCAGGAGGGACGGCTCAGCACCACGGCGTAGGTCTTTTCGACTTGCTCAATTTTGATGTAGGTGCACTGCGAGAAGTCAGAGCACACAACAAATTATCTTTCACCCGTCGTTTTGGCGAGCATCTCCCCTTGATTCATCGGCCAAATCACGGGCTAAAAGCACACAGAAAATAGGATGGAAGGGGGTTTTGCTTTGCCGCCTCCCGAAGGACTCATCGCGCCCCGCGGCGGGGCCGCCCCCGTGCCCTCACCTCCAGCGCGGCGCCGGGCGGGTGCGCGGCGGCCGGGAAGTAGACGACCTCCTGCACCTCGTCCGCCGGCCGGTCCGAGTTCTTCCCGAAGACGACGCGACCCCCCGCCGCGGCGGGTGGCAGCGCCACGAAGGTGTCGCAGGAGCAGGGCGGCGGCCGGGAGAACATCCTGGTGGCGGCGAGCGCTCCTCGAGGCCCGGCAACGGCGGCGGCGGCGGGGCGGGGCTGAGCGGGGACGGTGCCGCGGCCGGCAGGAAGGCCCGCCCGCCGACCCGGAAGGCCCGGCGGAGGCTGCCGGCTGAGGGGCCGCGTCAGCGTGAGGAGCCGGTGGCTCCTTCCCCGCCGTCGCCATGGGGAAGTCGTTCGCCAACTTCATGTGCAAGAAGGATTTTCACCCCGCGTCCAAGTCCAACATCAAAAAGGTGAGGGGGGCCTGGCCCACGGCCGTAGCCCTTGCGGCCCTTGCCGGGCGGCTGGGCTGCGCTGAGGACCCGCGGTCCCTCCGCCGGCTGGTCAGTCAGGCCGCGGCCGCAGCGCACCGGGGGAGCCCGAGATGGGGCCGGGCGGTGTCCTGTGGGGGGTGACGGGCTCCCGGCACCGCAGCGGCATGAGCAAGGCACGTCGGCCTTCCTGTGGTGGGACCAGGGTTGGGGCACGGGGGAAAGAAGAGGCAACAAGAAAAGTTAATAAATACTTGAAGCTTCAGGTTCATTTGCTCCCAGGTGTGTATAACTACTGCCTTTTACTGGCACCAGCCTTTCAATGCCTGGTTGCCCGGATAAATAGGCACCATACACCATCCAGGTAAAACCCCAGCTGCTGCGATGTGCCTGTGTTTTTCCAATATTTCACACCTGCCTTGACCTGGTTCCAGGTCGCTGTTCCGCAGAACCATACTATTCCAGGAACTCTCGAAAGAAACTGGGACTTGGGGTCTGGTGAGACTCTGAGAGGTGAGGAAGCGTCACTACAGGGAAGAGAGTGGCACACCCAGGGGGTTTTCTGAGCCTATTTTTCCCTTCGAATTACTAAACTTTCCCATGTCTCTCTAGTTCTAAAATGTGTTGTAGCTTATAAAAATTACTGCTTTTATGAAGATCACTTGTTGAATGAAAATAATTACTTGATTAGAATGGGAATTTTCCCTTGTTAAGTATTTTCAATAGATTAAGCCAGTTAAGTATTTATATGTGAATATATTTTGGGGGGGGGGTTGTATTTGTTTAAAGTTGAAACTTACTTGGTTTATCTAGGTATGGATGGCAGAACAGAAAATATCATATGATAAGAAGAAACAAGAAGAATTAATGCAACAGTATCTGAAAGAACAGGAATCCTATGACAACAGGTGAGAAATGGCATAAGATCACACACTTCCTCCTCCTATCTCTTATTTTCATGGCAGTGAAGGGCATGTCATCGTGAGGTATTTAAAATACTGTTCCCCATTGAATGACAGAGAATGACATTGAATGACAGTAGGAGAGAACAGTGACCCATAAACTGGTGTCTGATTAAGCAGAGGTCACAAGAGCTTCTTTAAAGTGGCTTGTGTGTGTCTTCTAATTCATTTCAAAATATGTTACATTGCACAGAACAGCAGGTAACCTTGTGCAACAATATATTTGGATCACACAGAAACCTACCTTTTGTCATTCTGTGGACACGGAGTTATGTTTCATTTGTGATTGAAATGTGTGATTTTTGGTACACAATGGAGCATGCAAAAGTATTGACTGATCTCTCAGATTTTTTGATGCTCAACTTTTGTTGCTCAAATTAACAAATTGAAAATTGCCAGTTATTATAACAATTTCCTGCTGCACTTTTTGAAAATGTAAGTAATACCAATATGACTCTTGTGTAACAGCCCAACATCTGTCCTTTTCATTTAGATTGCTTATGGGTGATGAGCGTGTGAAGAATGGTCTTAATTTCATGTATGAGGCCCCACCTGGAGCAAAGAAAGGTACTGCGGTTTCCTGGTTGTGAGCAGACTGTGCTGCAAAGCTAGAAATCTTCTGAAGAAATAAGCACAATGTCTTTTGTTTTAAAATAACACGTTCGTAGTGAGGTAATGCTAGAAGGTATGACTTTTAGATCTTCCTCTGAGAATATACAGGCATCCATAGTATGTAATAGTTTTGATCTCACAATACTTTAATTTCTTTCAAACTGAGAGGGGTTGGGGTTTTTTTTAAAACAACAGATAAATATGAAGGAAAAAACAGATAAAATCTTTCCTGGCAACTGCATAAATTCTGTCCTTGACCAAAGGTGTCTCTTTAGCCAACTATAAAGCCATTGGATGAGGAGGACTAGACCTTACCAAGGCACTGACTTAGACAACACAAACCTGCATTTTGGCCTACTCCCCTTTTTAGAAATAGCAGGGTCACTTTTGCTTAAAAAATCTGCCTATAATTCGGCTTGGTGCACGTCAAGCCCAGGAAATACCAAAGCAAGAAGTTAATTAGTGTAAGTTTTATAAATAATAAATACTGAGTTTCTATAGTCAAAAGTGCTGGCTGACCTGACTCTGCTGGGTCTGACTGTGTGACTGTATTTAGTAGACTCGTAAATGGAAGTTACTAAGTACCTGGTGGATATTCACATCAGTCACTTAATTGTGGCAAAATCTGACTATAAGTGCAGAACTAAGAAAACATTTTCCCTTTAAAAGAAAACATGTTCCCTTTAAAACGCATCTTTCCTATATGCACAACAACCCTTGGAGAGGCTTGGCTGGGCTCATTCTTGTAGAGCAAACTTTGTAATTATTTGACTTCAAAAGCTTTTAAAGTAATCCCTTAAGCTTAGAGCAAATGCAATTTTAAACTAGTGATTTTTGCTAGAAAATCTTTTTTCTAAGATATTAAAATTAATTATTGTGGCTACTTTTGCAAAAGAAGTTTAGTTTATTTTGTATTTGTATATCAACTCTCTATAGTTTTAGAAGATGATTCTGGTTTTACAGGATTTGTAACCATACACTAGAGGCTGATAATTTATTAGTGTGCTCTGTTTGAATAAAGTTACTTTCTGAGTATTTGCACTGTTGTATTAGTATAAACCATAAAATGTTTTGTCTCCAGCTTAGACACCAGCTTTTATGTGCATACTTAATGTATCATTTCTTTTCTTTCCATGATTTCTGAAAATTCAAAGAGGAAACTAAAGAGGTATTTCATTACATCATTTCTTTTATGTTTTCTTCCTACTTAAAATGTATTTAAAACATTCAAACTTACCATGTTTTCTGTTTTATAGCAAGAAGGAGAGACCGAATACAAATTTGAATGGCAAAAAGTCGCCCCTAGAGAAAAGTAAGATGTGTGGATTTTATCCAAATAATTATTTTTTTCTTCTTACTTACCTTTCATGTATTTTTTTCTTTCCCTTTCTCATTTTTTCCTGTTTTGTTTTTGAGCCAGTCACTTACGTAATCCTGCCGTGCCCTGGCAGTTAATTAGTAAAACTTGTAAACCTGGAACTATTTCCCTGATCAGCTTAGTAAACATTCAAAAACACATTAAAACTAATGTTTACCAGGAGTGTTTCTCTGTAACGGGTACACAATTAACAATGAAAGGTAGTTTACGTATAGGATGGTTTTTAAAAAAAACCAGTGGCTGGAGCATTTGTTTTCTTTTATGTTTGTATAACAGATATGCCAAGGATGACATGAACATCAGAGATCAGCCATTTGGTATCCAGGCAAGTTACATAAATTTCACTCTGTGGATGTCTTGGGTATATTTCAAATATTATCTAACTGCAGAACATTCAAATGGCCTCTCTTAATTTTATAATCTGTTTCTCAGTGAGTTAAAAGCTTCTCATATGCGTAATAACACAGATAATTCTGTGCATGTTAAGCTACATTATTAACTAAATTATGTCCTTTTTTCTTTTCCTTCTAGGTGCGGAATGTGAGATGTATTAAATGCCACAAGTGGGGTCACGTAAACACTGATCGAGAATGTCCCTTATTTGGCCTTTCTGGAATTAACGCGAGTTCAGTCTCCAGTGATGGTTCAGGTAGGCAGTGAAAGTCTTTTAAAAATGCTGGTTAGAAATTTTGGGGGGACTGATCACATTTAATTTTATACGGCTTAAGTTTATAATATTTCAAAGAGTTGATGAAATGGGGAAAACACTTCTTTGTTCCAGTGTAGGATCCATAATTTCAAGTTAATTATTTCAGACGAGAAGGACCTAATTTTCTAATTAGTAATGCATTTTAAAAAGATGCCATAAGGACTGCTGCAAATAGAATACAATAGCAATATTCTATCTAATTTATGTAATTGCACATCTGTAAGTGGACAAGCAATTGAAACCTAGATTTCCCTTCAGCTGGCTTCTTGTTACTTCCTGAACTACAGGTTTTTTGCTCTGTTAGCTTCCCTTTTACTTGATTCACACAGCATTTAGTGCTAGATGAGGTTTAAAGAAGTGGATATAAACATTCAAATTGAATAATTTTTTGCCCACAGTACTTTGTAAGCTGACCCATTTTCTAAGATTTTTAAGATTCTTAAAATTGTGGCATGTTAAAGAAACACCTGACAATACAGGTGAGTCTTGAGCCTTGCTGTACTTCAAGATCATGTGCCGTGTTGCGTATTCAGTTTTGCAGGGACACCGTTACAACTGTGCACTTGATAACCTCTGGTTTTCTCATGTCTTTCCTCAGATTGTCTATTTGATGTAGTTGCTTTTAGTTTTATTACACATTTAGCCTACCAACAGCCTTGCGTTTCAGAATAAGATGACCCAGATATGTCATTTCTTTGAGTTGAGGTCTGGAAGACTTAAGTGAAAGGGAATAGTGCCTCTTATAGTCCCCTGCTTTTAGGCACTGTCTGATGATTATACCATTGGATTAGCCATCCTATAGTTGACATTCTCAGCCTTTCTATTTGGTAGGTTATAAGATTAAATCATTTTCTTGCGTTAGAAGAAACTCTGCTTGGAGCATTTGGTGGTGGAAAAATTATATTGTGCAGCTTTTACATGTCATATATGCTTTTGTGCGCAGAACTTCCCCCACTCCCCGCACAAGTTCAAGTGATGTGGATAAATTTTTAGGAGTGTTTTGGCTGGGAAAGTGGAAAGTATTTGTACATCCTTGCACAAACTTGAAAATGGACTCGTTATTCATAACAGTGTGATGCAGACACTTTGCACTGTTGATATAAGACTAACTGCTTATTTCAAACCTAACTGAACTGTCTAGGTGTAGGCAATGTTTGACTGCTGCGACTGTTTCCTAGGCAGAGAGGTGTTCTCCAGATAGAAAGGCTGTTTGGAAAACTAAGCCTAAAGAGATGGATTTAGCACATATGATGAATTTTGCATGAAGGGAAGTACTGTAAAACTACTTAAATTTTCTCACTAGATTGCACCAATGCCCTCTCATTTTCATCTCTGGAACTTGGAAGACAGTGTGCTATGCTGAATGTAGACTTTTTTAATAGGCTGAGGAAGGATTTCAGGGCGTAGGGGTAGGCGACAGATCAGGGTTTGTATATATAATTTGTAAGACACTGTTCTTGGATTTGAATAGTCAGCTATAATGATACTGATACTTTATCTTTCTTTCAGGGAAACTGTAAAAACACTATAGGTAAAGTTTAAATCAATTTTAGGTTCTTGATTTAATAGCAGATACCAGGCTTATAGGAAGTGGTTATATCATTAATTAGATCATCAGATAAAAGGTTGTCTGCTTTTTCTAACCTCAGGAATACAATCCTTTCATCAACTTTTCTAAAACTTCATCTGATTTCATAACAAGCTAAATTATGTTCCCTTGATGACTTCTGGAAATGCCATGTATGTAAATGAAGCACTACAGTTAAGTGAGAACACAAGTTATCATAGGATTCTCTTAAGACTCATAATTCATCCACGAGACGTGTTAAAGCTTACATCACACATTTTTAAAAAAACTGATTTTACTAACTAAACCCTGACGCCAGTCCTGTCTTGTGTGGGCTGGGAATAAGAAATTATCTTTGCATGTCTGAGAGTTCTACCCAGTAGTTACAGTGCTGCAGATCTGCAGTTAGCTTTGTAAAATTAACCCACACTGAGGGTAAAACGGTGTTTTTATATTTCCTAACAAGATGGTACAGCAGAAAATTGTTCTGATCAACACCCCCCAACAACGTAATCTTGCCTCAACCATTTCTCTTCATTGCTGTTTGTTTCATGTCATTACCTCTAACTAATCCTTTGTTATTAGCTCTAATGCTGAACTGGTATCCACCTCTAAGAACCTTCTTCTGTTCCTCTGTACAACACGTCTCCTCAAGCTCTGCTTCTTGCTGCTTCTCTTTATCAGTAATGCACTCCTAAGATGCTTTTATGTCTCTAGACTAAATTCCTAATTATTTTCTGATTATTTTATAGTACTGCAAAAATGTCTGTTGCTGCACTGTTCTTATTTAGAATGCCTAGAACTGTAGAAAATACTTTTTTATAAGGAACAGAGCCTTTTTGTGATAGTGTCTTTTTATGAAACCTTTCCGTGTTTTATGAATTGATGATTAGGTTTAAAAAAGAAACCAAAGCACTTGAATTGCCCCCCACCATGTGTCACAAATAAGTGTCTCATGCTTAGAAAACTGGTCAAAAACATGTAAACAGTCCAGAGGTTTCATTTATCATGACTGTCAGCACCAAAAAAAAAAAAAAGTACAAAACCACTTGGCTTCCAAGGTCTGAACTCCAAAGAAAAGTTTTCAGAAGCTGTTTCTTTCTAGAATGTGAAGAATATTGTTCTCTTCAGAGGTGCATATTAATAAAGATTTCAAGGATAGGGAGTGATTGCTTATATATAGCTTGTATACAGCAAGTCTGGAACATGTATTTAATTTATTCGACTGGAGGTTTTTAATAGTAATTTTTAATGTGTGAAAAAATATGTTTGCAACCAGCTCTCAAGAAAGTGATGAAAGATGTTGGTCTAAATTATTAAAGCAAATAATACTTTTAAAGGTCAGAAAGTAATTCCATATGTGGAAAGTCATCTTTGAAAGCTTATTCCTAGCTTGTGTGTCAGGAAATTGAAATATAAATATCATCTCACAAATGAAAGAGTACATCTGAGAATTACAGATATAAGGAATAAAGGTGAAACCAGAATAAAATTTTACTACAATAGTCAATATACCAGGACTCCAATTAGTTTATGAAATTAATTGTATTAGAAGGATGAAATTAAAGCTACAAATAATCAAAACTTTTTTTTTAACAGCAAATCTTTGAAATTTTTTTATAAAGTCTTTGAAAAGAGCTCTGTTGCTTTGAAGTGATTTACTTGGTAGCACTATTTCCTCTGGTTTTTACTCTTTTCATGCTAATAAATTATGTTCTCACATCCTTTTCTTGCAAACTGAACTGAATAATTTTTTCTAGGCAGTGCGTGGTAGTTACCCTCACCCTCTTGGTTCTCAATCTGATATTCTAAGGACATGGGCATCACTAATTTCTGCAGAAGTAGCTTTTAAGGAATGGTCTGGCTTCCCTGTAGGAGTCTTTAACAGGCCTTGTTCTTCTGAACCTTGGTGTTCAAGGACTGAAACATCTCATACATACAAGTTTAGGAACCACAGGAGAAGTTCATTATATACTTGTTAGAGTCGCGACTGAATTCCATCATGTAACAACTTTGAAGTCTTAAAAATCTCTAGTGTAGAAGGGTAACTGCTCTCAGGAACGTTACTGAACAGAGTTAACTAACCTGGAAAGAAAACAAGGTGGTTTATCCCAGGTAGGCAGCTCAGACCCACACAGTGCTCGCTCACTCCCCCACAGCAGGATGGGGGAGAGAATCGGAAGGGTGAAAGATAAAAATTGTGGATTGAGATGAAGACAGTTTAAGAAAAGCCGCGTGCACAAGCAAAGCAAAACAAGGAATTTGTTCACTGCTTTCCAGTGGCAGGCAGGTGTTCGGCCATCTCCAGGAAAGCAGGGCTTCATCACACATAACAGCTACTTATGAAGACAAACACTATCACTCTGTCCTGGCAGTGTCCCCTCCTAGCTCTTTGTGCACCCTCAGCCCACCCACTGGCAGGGCAGCCTGAGAAACAGAGAAGGCCTTGACTCCATGTAGGTGCTGTGTTATCATCATTGTTTTGGGCACAGACCCAAAACATAGCCCCATACCAGCTACCTTGAAGAAAATTAACTCTATCCCAGCCAAAACCAGTACAAATAATGGTAGCTACAGTGTTGCTAACAAGTCTTTATGCATATATAAAGGATTAGCACTTACCTAGTTGGAGGGACATTTTCATCTTTCTCCTTGGTCAAAAGCAGAAGGTTTTGACAGAAAATTAGGGTAAAAAAAAATGTTTTATTAGGATGACCAAATTATTGAGTTAAACCCAGTAAGAGCAGCCTTTCCCCATCCTGTCTTTTCTTCCTACAGAAACTTCATAGGTCTTAGCTGAATGGTGACTTCAATTTCATAAAAGCCCAGGGAGTAATGTTTTTTTTTTTAATGCCCCAATCGGTGAGTTTTGGGGGAATGTAGAGTCCTTATTTGAATGAAAAAAAGTTTTAAGTAACGCAGAAACTGAATTCAAGAGTACTTGATACAAGTTTAGTTTGTCTTTGGTTCTAATTTTTTCCTGCTTCAGAAAGAGAACAAAACAAAATGTCTTATTTGGACTCTGACTATTTTTTCAGCCTCAGAGGAAATATTTGAGTTCAGATGGATTAAAATGAAACTCCTATGTCTGATCTGAAGTTTCTGCTCTGTTTCTCTGGGAGGAAAAGAGTTATTGATCATCTACGTATGTTTTTTTCACATCATAAAATAACCACCAATATAGGCTTTTTTCTTTCCCATAAATTCTATAAGCTGTGATTCTCATATTTCAGTGGAAGGATATTTATCTTTGAATCTTATGTGAAGACTGCACAGTAATCGTCTTCTTTGCACACAAACTGATTGACAGATGCTGTTTTGAATTCAGTGTTGAATACCTTGTACATAAAGACCAGTCACGGACTTTAGTTTACTCGGGTGGAACCGCTGCAGAGCGAAAGCATGTCAGTGGCTCAGAACTGTGTTCTGTGAGGAGAACGCTTCTGTCTTTCAAGGTCTGACATATACTGCAGTGATCCAGCAAACAAAAATAATTACAATCAGTACTTTAACTTGGCTCGGTTATTTAGCTTCTGGGACCATTTTACTAATCTAGCTGGTGATTCATAAAAAAAAATAATAATCTTACCATTAAAAAAGCACCTATTGAATAATATCTCACCAGTGAATAGAGATTATTTTTGCAATAAGGCAATTTCAGTGGATGTGGTTATCATGGGATAATCACACCCCTGGGGTACAGCCTTGTCTGTAATCTCCCAGGAGTGTAATTATTTCATGATAACTGCACCCCCTGGTGTTGCATTATTTCCATTATGAAATTCTTAGTTTTAGATATAAAGTAACTTACTTTGATCACTGGAAACTGCAAAATAGTGTTAGAATGTTCCAGCTGTGAGGCTTACAGAGACCAACTTATAAGATTTACTTATCCTTTACAGAGCTAAATTAGGCAATCAAAATGCTTCTTTGGACTAAACTGATTTACAGTGTTTTTTTACTGATAAAATCCTAACTTTCAAAGTTCAGGCAAGATGAAAATATCAGTTGTGGTTCTGACTTTATGTGCCGCTGTGTATATATGCATGTATAAAATAGGTACTATAGACCAGCAAAAAAAGAAACAAAGTCACTGCATCTAAAAGTTGGCTTGTTTTTACAATTCTTTATTATCATTAACCAGCAGCGTCTGTTGATTCTTGTGCTTTCCGCTGAAGCCTAAAAAGCCTTTGACTGTATTAGAACAGAGACTAGTATGTTTTCTGTGCAAAATGTTTTGAAGTAACACCGTTATTTCACTTCGGAATTGCCTGCAACTTTCTTGATCAGGTAAAGTTAGGACAAACTAAATGCATCTTTTTGCTTGTTTGTTTGTTTCCTGCAAACACTCTGTCTTGTTCAATGAGGAGTGAGGGGATGGGGGATTGCTAAAGAGCTATGAAAGCTTCAATGCTTTCAACATTCATTGTATGGGTTTTAGAACAAATAACTGCTAGGAATCTACTGCTGTCTTATGAAGAAAGGTGTTACTATCTTATGAAGTAAGGCTAGTGTCTCAAATGGGGAGGTAATTTTATGAACGGTGTAGTTAGAAGTGGGATGGTAGGATTAAAAAAGGTTCTTATGCTCTTGGCCGATGAAACTTAAGCGTGGAGAGTGCTGAGCATCCTTCTCTGCTATGGACTACTCTGTTTTCAGCCAGCTGGCTCCATATATGAGCCGTCCAGTGACATTACTGAGGAGAAAGAGAATACTGTAAAGTGATTAGCAAGCTCTGGAAAATTCAGGCAAATAATGGTAAAATTGTAATGGAACAACACGTGTGTGTGTATATGTATATAGTGCCTTATGGTCTACGAAGACAAAGAAACTAGGTATATCTGTGCAAATGTGGCCTTCTAAAGACTCATTATCAGCTCCTAGAGCTTGTGTTCTCTTTTTTTCATCACCTGAGTACCCTTAAACCACAATTAATGTGGTTCTGTTTCCATCAGTGTATCACTTAGTGTCTTCAACTGATCTTTAGCTTTTGGGTGAAATTCCTTTCCATAGTAATCATTGAAATTTTCAGTCATCTGGAGACAGCAAAAAAGGAACTCTGTGTCTATGTTATATTATGTCTATATCTCACTACATTTCTTCAGTGACAAACACAGCACTTTTTTGTTTCTCCAAAAGATAAAATCTGCATTGTATCAGGAATGCAGGAATTAATTTAAGTGTTCTCTTGAATCTATAATGACAAAGAAAAGGTATTTGAATATGTTAACTGTGAAAAGTTGTATAAATGGTCATCCATAGAAACATACAGTGTATGAAACTTTCCTTTATGATCTGCAGCTGAGACCTTTGATTGTGAACAGTAGGAACCTTAACTAAATCTTCACATAGTTTAAGAACTGTCACATTTTAGGATAATCCTCTATTTATGTTTCAGAAGCCTCTGTATTTGGTGTGAATGCATAAAATACAGATTTCTATTAGAAGTCTTATGCTTGGCATTTAAGCAATAAATATGGATCCCTATAGCAGTTTGATAATGTTGAATGGTTTTTACTACTCTAAAAGTAAAAAGGAAACTCATGATTCTCTGAAATACCCTATGACAGAAGCATGACAAATTATCGTGAAATTCGGTGCTAAAGAGTTAAATTCACTTAAACTGCAAGCCCTCTGAAGAAGAGCTAATTAAAAGCCAGAGGTTTTTTTATTCACTGATTTCTCTCAGTGCCAACTGCAGCAGTTGCTTTGAAGTGTAAATATGGTCAGAAAGCAGTCATCTCTGAAATAGATGGAAAAGCGATCAGTAAAAAATTATCAATTCTGAATTAGTGGAGGCAGCATAAATTTGCTACATTCTTCATGACCAAGAGCATGATCACATAATTTTGATAATAGCTCTTTGTTCTTTAGGTAAATGTCTACTCTTTGCCCCAACCTCAATAAAAGTTCACAAATGATACCATGTGATTAAGCTCAGTTTGTAATTTTTTTCCATTTTTGCTTAATTTCCTTTTAAGCCATATAGAAAAAACATGCAAAACTGTGGAGAGCACAAAAATTAGTATATAATTGTATTGATGAAACTGTCTATGCTAATTTTAAATTCAGTTTCTCTTTTAAAGCAAAACCTAAAAAGCCTTGTATCATACATTATGCCTTTACTACCACCCAGAGAAGGGCAGCATTCTGAATTCAGAGTATAGTAATCCATCATGTGATTGGGTGGTGAACTAAAACCCACTAGCAGAATGGTTCTCTAAAACCCGGTTAATGTGAAAGAACTGTCTGCATACTCCCTGGAGTATTTATTTATTTATTTATCTTTCCCTAGCAGAGCGTGGCTTTAGTATCACTGTTACGTAGAAAATCAAATTTCAGTTTGGAAGAGTTATGGCCTCACGTTGTCCGAGATGCGTATAAGAATGAACGAAGACAGCATGCTTTAGGCCTACTTTGTTAACAACGTTTACATAGTAATAAAGGATAGGCCCTGAAAGTATCTTGTCCCTGATTCATAAATTAATTTTTAAAAATGGTAGAGTGGAGTATACCAAGTGTGATGTGTACTGGCAAATCGATAGCAGATATGCAAGTGTGCTTTGTTTATGTTTGTGTTCATGTAAATTATCTATTACCAGGTCACAAGAAGTCTGATGGTATGATGATGGTGACATTTTTAGATTAAAATTATCACATCTGTAAACTAAAAGATGTCCCACAGCAGAGCACTTTCTCAAGAAAGGGAAGTTCTAGAAAAGTCCTGTTCTAAATATTCTGTTTTGATTATACACAGAATGAGCATAAGTTATAAAAGGTTAAAAAGCTGTAATTAAAATGACACCATGAAGAATCTATTGCCTATTTCGGTTGCTTTTATGTTGACCAATCTCTTTCATTTCATAACAACACATGTATATAACTGCAGCCACTACCTGAGTACAACCAGTTACTGTCAGTTCCCCTGCCACAGGTGGGGGTTAGTGGTCACCCTATTACCGCTGCTTCTCTCTTTGCTTTCTGTATGTATTCCACAATAAAAACCCATTTAAAACTTAATTGATTGCAAAGAATAATTCAGTTTGCTCATCTGTGCTGGTGACAGCAGTGAAAGCTTTTATCAATAAATTGAGCAGATACCGTCAAGACTATGCATCGTGAGTAGATAGAAGTAAAACTGTTATTTTTGGTGATACTGGCAATCATAACGTTATGGTCTGTCCTTACTGCCACTGGAACTGTTGCAGGAAAAGTGGTATTTAATCACAGTCGTTACGAAAAGAGCTTTTGTAGCATATTGTTCTCTAGTATTGGATAATTTGAAAAATGTGCTTTAGACATTTTAATGGAGGCCTGTTAGATGGTGTGTTACAGCGAGCATTGTTCTTCTAAGAGGAGTCCTGTGTCCATGCCTCTTAGAGGAAACATTCTGGCAACAAGGGAGTGTTACATACACTCTGCATTTGTAGCTTCAAGAGAAGTACAGACAGAATCGAAAATTAATTGCAGCTATATGTTTCTCATGTTCCTGGGATGGGAGTGGGGGTAGTAACGCAGAGTGGGAGAGCTTGCTGTAAGCTTGGCATTTAAATATTTGAAATCCAGATTTTTATTTCCCTGGTTGTTTAATAGAAGCAGAACTGATTCTGCTAAATTTATCTCAGCTAAGTGTGATAAGAAATCGGAGTGCTCTTCATTATAGAAAAGCAAATTTACAATATGTTGTAGAAATTCTAGTGTTGTGTCCTTCTGCAATCCAGTATCATTGAGGCTCCCATAGGCTTCAGAAAATTCTGTTTACAGCTCTTCTGTTTATTTAATTGTACGAATATTATAATTGTGCCAACAGCTGTCAAGCTAAGGTTGCACTCAGGTCATTCTTTGTGAAGACTGAAATCCTTATTTTCATACTTCATTGAGTGGTTTGAGTTTCCAGATTTTGTGCCCTAACTCTTTGAGTCAACTGAGCTATCTTTTTCTTCAAATAGTATCTTAAACAGAAGATAACAGAGAGATTTAATGCAGCAAGAACTTCTGAGGGAAATAAGAAGCCAGAAGAAACGGTAGCCTATTTGCATGACAACACTATTTCTTAAGAATTATAAAGGTCATGAAAAAATATTTTTAAAATCCTTTGGTGGGTCTTCAGCTATGGAGCGTCTTTTGTGCAAGCCCTTAATGTAATTTTAAGTACCTGTAGCTGTAGAAAACTTAACAAGTTGTCAGTTGTCTTAATGCATAAAAATAAGTATGATATCAGCATGCAATTAATTCTACTATATGGTAAAAAGCTTTTCCAAGACTATGAATTAATTTTAAAGCAGATAAATGTTTTACTTTCAAAGAAGTGTCATCTAGAAAAGTTTTTTCTTTCCTTTTATTCCCTAACAAAATGTAAATTCCAGAAAATAAGCTTGGTAGTCGTATTCTGAAATAGCAAGGTACTGTGTTTGACTTGTTTCAGAAAGAATAAGAAACAGATGATGAAATATTGTAACTTTGAACTTATTTTTAGTTTGCTCATGGAGGAATGCTGAGAAACCAGTTGTCAGAAGTTGTAGCAATCAGCTATTTTTACAGGATTCCTATATCTGACATTCTGCCAGCTCATGGCATAGTGTCATCTCTAGATGCTTTCACCTGCATGAGATCACACAGGTAGCTGCTTCTGAGACTATCTCACAAGTCCATAAGGAATGCATATATGAGGACATCAGTTTCTATAGTGCACGAAGCATTTTTCTGTGTCTGACGTAGGAGTGATTTTTTGTGAGTTGATGGGTGCTGTTCAAGAATACTTAGCTAACTTCAGTTCCTGAGATTTTAGCCAACTGAGAGCCTCTCAGCTCAACCTTACCATCTGTTTTACAGTTTATGACTTGGTTGGAACTTAACCAGATGAAGATACATGGCTATGAGGTATACTTAGTACTGTTTTATCTGAAGATCTTGAAGGGTGATGATGTAAGTGTAGTCATAAGCCAATGACAGGCTGAAAAGACTTACCTCTTTGGCTTATCGGGCAAACCTAGTTAGACCTGGCTGAGCATAGTTGCATATCCAACAAGCAGGACTCTACAATCAATTCATACCAGACAAAGGAAGGGGCTCTCTACCGGACAGTGTACTGGTGGCTCCAAGATTTTAAGCTTTAGCTTCTAAGTAAGGAAGCCAGGGACAATTCTGGGAAGTTGAGTTTCTCAAACATCTTTTAAGTGAAGTTCGATGTTTGGGCTTTATGTTACAGTTTTTATCTCCGTCATTTATATTAGCCAGAGGAAATCCCCTACTTAATTTTATAATGTGGAAATGGGAATGTGATTGTTCGCTTGCACATTTAGGCAGCCACATCGTATAAGGCTCTATGAAGAAGCAGGCCAAAAAGAAGTGTGTTACAAGTCTCAGTGCTGTCACATAAAATAGCTGTGCCCAGAATTCCTGAAAGACCTCAAACTGTCACTGGTATTTCAAAACAGAGATTTTTCAGATTGGCTTCTCAAAAACATTTAAGTATAAATCAAAAGCAGTCTGTTGAGGCAGGGGTAGGAAAAGAAAGTCACCAAGCATTTGATTCCTTTGCTTCCAAACAAAGGAGTTTAATGATGAGAATAAAATGTTTCTTGATTCTTGTCATTGTGGTGCAGAAAGAAGATAGTAATAGACGTTTGCTATTAAGCTGTGTGGCCATTGTCGAATATAATGTCTTAATTGAACTTCTCAGCCTGGGCTTGTAACCAGATAGAAACAGTCTCTTCAGACTCCTCAGATCAGATACTGTTTCCTCCCTACTGTGGTCTAGCATTGCTACCTGAACCAAGGTAGCAATGCAGTCTTGCTGTCAATGGGCACCAGAAGTTGAGCAGCATGAGCTGTTCAGAAGAAATGGTGTGAGCAGGTTCACTTGTTTCCTCCGCTCAAAAATGCTCATGTTTTTTAAACTGCGAAGATCACACGCTGCTGTAGGGTCCTTCACAATGAACTGTAGTGGACAGTGTGCTTGTGTTGTGTCTGGCTGGGATCTGCATGCAGAAGAGTGGTGAAATAGGACTGTGTTTTGATTCTAATTTAATTTATGGGGTTGGTTTGTTTTCTGAATCTCATTTCCTAGTGTTTTCTAAAACCTTTAATTACAGTAAAAATAATGTAGGTGATAAAGCTTTGTGGAGATTCGTGCACCTCCTCACAAGCTAGACTGAACCTAAATAACTCTTTCCCTCGCCACAATTAAAGGGAGACCAAACCAGGAATAATTTATTTCATAAACCACTCTCAAGGTTCTTTAGGTGCAATTGACGTAGCTTGTATACATCCACAAAGCAGGAATAACCATGATTTGTTAACCATCCTTGTCATAGAAATACCGTGTTGCAACTAAAATATTGTAAATGGAGCTATGAATGTCTCCTTGATGTCACTTATAAACAAGGGAACAGAAGTCACATAAATGTATTTTTAGCCTGGCTTGCTTTCCTTCTAAGCTTACCTGTGTTTTTATTTTTTAAACCTAGTGCTGATTTTACCTCTAAAGAGCATATGGAAGCTAACACAAAAATTTGCATGTGGTTGTGTGTTGGATCCCAGCCTAAGCAGCCACTCTGACAGGTCTCCTGTTCACTTGTATGGATCTGTGCGTAACAGCACAACAGACACCCCATGGGCACAAATGCACAAAAATCAATAGGACTGTGCATTCATTATAAGCTTTTTATGTAAAAGAGGAAATGATTTCAGTTACCAATTTCCAGTGTGATGCACCAAGAATGCCTGAAAGTTATGTTTCTAGAAAATAATTTTGAACTGTGCTTTTGAAGGCCAGTATGCCTTTGTGCCTCTCTGGTCTTGATTCTGCCCATAGTCCTCGTATGGAACCAGTAAGTTAGGGCTTCTGAAACAGTTCTTTTGCAAATCTCCTATATAGTCATATTTCTGTATTTATCCAATCACACTAATGGGAATAAGTAGGTATCCAGTACTCATCAAAATGGGTACAATGCTGAGACACTGAAGGGGGAATAACTGGTAAATTAGTTAGGTTACTTTGTTAGCCAGTGGTTCTTACTGCCTCTGAATGACGTTGACCAGACTGAAGTCTGGAGTCCCCTGCTTTGGTTTCTTTGCTATGGCAAAATCTTTTTTCATGACTCTACACTTTGTCTCCATTCAGCTTTGTGATACAGGGCTTGGTTTTGATGTGGTATTTGACTGAATTATATGGCTGGTTTATGTGGCCTTTTCAAATCAAGACATCAGTTGGTACCAAATTCTGTTGTTAGCTTTCTGTCCAATGTCAGTTTCTGTTTGAGCCAGAGCAGATTTGGGCAAGTAGAGCAAGGTTTTGAATTTGAAATAAGCAAAAATCAAGACACCGGAGCCCGCATATATATTCATTAACTATCAGTGAGCTTACAATTACATGGTAGCATGTAAAAATAAAAAACACTTTTGGTAAAATATGAGGGGGCAAATAACCCCCTACTTAACAAAAATGTAAACTCAAGGAAAAACTAAAAGGAGTGTCATTAGAAATTTTTTTTTTTTGCCTGGCAAAATAAAGAACTTGTGAAAAGAAAGTCAGTAATGCAAGGCTTCCTTAAACCATTTTCAAAGTCAAGTCTTCTTCCTTCCTGCTTTATGCGTAGGCCTGTTTGTTTCTGTGAGAAGTGTATTATAAAGGAAAACCAAGAAAAAGTGAAGCTGACACTGAGAAAGTGCTTTTTACTTTCCATATATTTTCCACAGTAAAAATCTCCCTTTACTTTCAATACTTTTCTTTGTTAAAAATGTATGAGTTTAGTCCATCTCCACAACTAAGGAACTCTTAAAACTACAAAGCAGATCAGTATGTTCCATAAGACCAGCTAATTTCACCATTTACAGCTAGTTGACTGCAGTACCAGTAATTGTGTGCACCAAGCTCTACTGTCCTTTCCTTCTAATTTAGATTTACCTCATACAGTAGTGCTAATTGATTGGCAGCAAGGTTTGTGAATGAACTGGTGAATGAACTGATAAGGAACATTTACTGAAAGTGAGCTAAAATGAGTGAATGTTTAGGATGAAGAAGGGGTACCTAATCAGACAAGTACATGAGGTTTTGATAATCACAGATACTCAATTAAACCAAAAGAGTGAGTTACAGGGTTTATAAATTATGCGCTCAACTCCAAATGACCCAAAATATATCCTGCATTTTGCTCCTTGTTAGAAGTTTGCAAAGGAAGATAACATGTGCCTAATCCCAAACACCTACTCAAATGTAATATATAGTGTATTTTTTAAGCTGATAAAACAGAAATCTCTGAGGAGGTAACAGCCTAGAGACCCAGCATATTTGGAGTAAGGACACAGATAATTTTTTCCTATGTTTATTTATTTTCCATATGAATGCTGAGTTTCTAATACTGGTTACTTTCTATGTTTAAGTTCAAAAATTTGTGTCATTGTGAAACGTGCCTTATTAGTGACATCCTAGAAGTGTGTTTTGCCACTGTTTTAGGGGAGAGGAGGCATCTGAAAGTCTTATTTAAAGTGCTTTCTTTAGATTTCCTGTGCTTTTTTACTATAATCAAAATATATTACTAGACTTACCTAAATATATTGTTTCCAACATGACAAAGTTACATAAGAGAATCCCCTTGTACTTAAAGAAAAATGCAATTATTTTCTATGCTGCATCTCCAGACTGCTGTTTTAGAAAATCATATCTGATTATTTGCTCAGCAGAAGATTATTGAGTTGATTTAGCTGTGATTTTACTTAACAAAGCTTCAGCTGAATTCCTACTGTGGAGTCCAAAAAAGGTAGAGAGATATAAATGATACATTCAAACTGTGATTTTTGTGAACAGGGCCATCAATGCACCCCTCGGAGCTAATAGCGGAGATGAGAAACAGTGGGTTTGCACTGAAACAAAATGTACTGGGGAGAAACTTGACCGCAAATGATCCATCACAGGTAATGATCTTTTTGCCAGTAAGCTGAAAATGTCTATAAATCTAAATGTGATTGCTTGTGAATTGCTACTTAACGTTTTCAAATATGCATATCCATAGGAAAGCTGAATAGCTGTACCAGTAGAAAAATGTCCAAAAACTTACTGGTTTCCAGCTTTGTTTTAGTCAGAATGGTGAATCACAAATTACTTCTTTTAAAGCCACATATAATAGATTAAATCCTTCCTCTGGGTGACTAGAAATTGAGTTTTTCAGGGGATGGTTGGGGGTTTTACTGCATACTTCTGATGGAATCCCAGCCTTTGGACAAAGTTGGAGGACATATGCACTCATAATTATTGCCAGGAATCCTGTATCTGAATATTTTTTTCCACTCGATCAACTATAGTTACATTTATAATTTCTGGGAGTGAAAATGTTTAATTGTCTTTACTTAAACAACACAGGGTACATTTCTAATTGAGACACTTCAATAAAAATGTGAAGTGAAAAATTCATAGACACTCCTTGCGTGAGCCACCATGAAATAGCTTTTGTTCATAAGGCAGGATAGTCAAACCACTAGTAAAGAGGGGACAATGGCCCTCAGCCCTTGAAATCTTGAGTAAATCAACAATTCATTGTGTCTCCACAGTTGGATGTGCCTTTGCATTTAAAAAAGTTATGTACCCCAGAAAAATCTAGCATATGGGCACTGTGAATGAATCATGGTGATACCAGTATGGCTGGTTTATGTAAGGTGTGGTGGAGGGGTTTCGGAAGAGCTTTTTAATCTTTATTTCTTCTTTCCCCTCCTGAGTGTGGCTAAAATTATAAGCGTCATGGTGTAGAACTGCAGTGTACCAGATGCACATAATTTGTAGAATTCAGTGTCTTCAGAGTAGCTATGCTTTGCTGATTGCGTTACTGTATGTAGATTGTATGATTGCTAGAACACTTTAGGAACATTTAAAGACTAATAATACAACAGTGAGGTAGATGTGTTAATACCCATTTTCCTAATGATTAAACCGAGACAGAAAAGTAATTTGCTTAAATTACCCTGGGTTCGAGCAGGGCCAGCATCGTACCTATTCATCCAAGTACAGTAACAATGGAGTGACTTATCCTGGGGAATCATGTGGGCTCCAAAATTGGCTCATTTTTAACTATTTCAGAGATGTTTCTTTCCCTAGCAGTGATTTTTTTTCGCATATTACTAATAACTCCTGTTGTATAACCCCCACATTATAATACCTACTCAGCTTTGACACAAAATGTGGGAAGTTTTTTTGCTTTGTAGCGAGTTTGCTGCTCTTTCCAAAGAGTCTTAAGCTGACTTAATAATACAAATATATTTGTGCTTGTGCAAAAATAAGGTTCATAGAAGCATCGCTTTAATACAGAAATCTCAACGAAGAGGTTATTTTTGTATGTAACAACTTGATGTCTTACCACATTTTCCTAGGAATTTGTTGCAAGTGAAGGAGAGGATGATCCAGAAGTTGAATTTTTAAAATCTCTGTCAACCAAACAAAAACAGAAACTTCTAAGGTGAGTGTGGTACCTACTGGAGGGGATCTGTATCACTAGTTCTGACTCCATGATTGTCACTGTAACTCTTCTATGCCATGGAAGAATTTAGCACCATCAGTAGAGAAGAAAAGCAGCTTGGTTTGCCATTTGTGGACAAGTGAATGTCATTATGCAGCATGGTTTTTTAATCTGGTTGTTTTGTTTTAATCTGGCTGTTCTAACCTAGTTGCGGTGCCTTTGCACTGAGGCTCATTTCCAACTTAACTGGGATACTGAAATAATAATAATTGGCTCACTGAAGATTCTGTCAGTTGCTATTTTAAAATATTATTTTGCGCTCCATTGTTTACAGTATCTTCTTCTGGATTAAAAATTCCACGTTGTTGTTTACTGGTTTACAACTTGGCAAAGTTTATTATCTTCTCCTGTGCAGCTAAACTGAACCTGCCATTGCACCCCAGGGCCAAGGTTGGCCTACCTCCACCCTGCTGTAGGATCAGGGTTTACAGTTTGCTGCTTCACCAGAGGGAGCTCCCCAAAACTACTGGGTTTGTGGTTCTAATAAAAAGTTAATGAGGTTTTCATTCTTTGCTTCCATTCTACTGATTTCATGTGTCAAGTGACTTTTTTTTTCTCTGCTAATTTGGAACATAATCTTGAAATAACCTGAAAATTTTTAAAATTAAAAATATTAACTACTGCCTGGTAGATACTATACAGGTATCACTAGTTAAAACAGCCTTTTGGGTTAAAAGAGGTTTTGTATATAGGGAATGGGAGGAGGGGAGAAAGGTGAATGGCTAAGCAGGTATGTGAGTAGGGAGGTACATGTGGTATTCGCACATATAATACATAATTCTCTGAAAATAATTGGCATATTTTATGTTCCTTTTAAGCAAGGATTGTGTATGTAGTTTGAGTAATTCAAAACAGTATTTTGTTTGAACATCTGCTGGCCCAA
This sequence comes from Bucorvus abyssinicus, assembly GCA_009769605.1. NCBI lineage: Eukaryota > Metazoa > Chordata > Aves > Bucerotiformes > Bucorvidae > Bucorvus > Bucorvus abyssinicus. Next base: position 20,469,971 of record CM020029.1, on the reverse strand, counting down.
CACAATGAAATTTTAATACTTTTTATTCTGAGAGGAAGTTCAGTAAATATTTGGGTCTTTTAGATTTTGCTAGTCTGAAGGGATTTTTTTTTAAATACACTGAAAGTAGTTTCACTATTCAGTCACTGACTGTTTTAGAAGAATAAACACAGAAAGCAATATAAAAACTAGGTGAAAGCAGTCAAACAGCAGTGAATGCATGTGCATGATGGAATATTCTGTTATGGTAGAAAATGTAAATTTCTTGTTGTGACAGAAGAGATTATTGAAAATATCTGTGGTATTTGCCTGGAGTGCTCAGAGACTTAGGCTTTAGAGTCTCAGTTTATATCATTAATAGAAAGCAAATGCTATTGGTGGTTTTTATTTTCAAAATCTCTTATAAAAATGCAGAAATGCAGCAATGATTTTCCAAAGTCTCCAGAGCAGACTGACAAGGGGAAAAAAAAAAAAAAAGGCACTACCAAATGTATTTATTCCTAGTTACAAGACCACAATTGACATATCTTACTTACCTTTTTTAAAATTTAAAGAATTAAAAAATCATATTCCTCCAGCATTGAGGGAGCAGTTGTGGATTATAGGAAGATTCTTACTATGGTTATTGTCAGGTTAGAAGTTTAATACTTTGCTGAAAGAGGAGAGGAATTTGTCATGTTTTTACGGAAAATAGTATATTTACTGTGTAGGTCATCAGAAACAGTGAACTCCAAAAGGCAATGACTTTGTAATTTAGGATACCTTAACACATCTGTGCAACTCTCTGTTTTGAAAATCAAAGGAAGTTGGATCGTCTGGAGAAGAAAAAGAAAAAGAAAGACAGAAAGAAGAAAAAGCAGCAAAAGAAAAAAGTCAAAAGTAAACACAAGAAACATAAGAGATCCTCTTCCTCATCCTCCAGTGAGACTTCAGGAAGCAGCAGTGATAGCGAGACTGACAGCAGAGATAAAGCAGCACAAAAGAAGATGTATTCTAAGAAAAGAAAAAAAGACAAGTTTCCAGAGGCTAGCAGCAGCAGCGATTCAGAAGGAAAGGCAAAGACAAGGAAGGAAAAAGTTTATGAAGATCTCTCCAGTAGTCACGGTAACAAGGACAAAGAAAGGGAGAGGTACAGACTTTTAAAGCAAGATAGTTCTGCAGAGAGCAACAAATGGAGCTCCTGTGAGGGGGAAAAGAAGTCCAAAAGCAGATACCAAAGCACCATCAAGAGAGAGACTGAAAGGAAGGAGACGGATAGTAGAAGCCAAAGCACGGATGAAGGGAGCAGGAGAAGCCCTTGCACAAGTCACAGCAGTTCCAGGCAAAGGCAAATCAGAAAAAGTCCAAGTCAAAGCCCTGGTGAAGAGTGGCACAGGAAAAATGAAACCAGAAGCCCCAGCACAGATGCTCACAGAGAGAAGAAAAAATATAGAGAGAGCTATGGGGACAAGTGCAGTAAAGTGGAACACAGAGAAAGGAGCAGACACAGTAGAAGCAGAAGCAGAGAGAGGAAAAAAACCAGGTAGTGTAGGGGACAGGTGCAAACAAGAATGCCTGCCGATTTTTGATGAATACCTTTAACAAGGGCTTAATTACTATTGCTGTTCATTTTCCAGCCGCTGTAGCTAGCATTTCCTACATGACGCAAACAGCATCATTTCTATAATGTTGGAATATTTGTAAATCAGGTATAAATGTTACGGTATTTTTCTTACTGTATATACTTGTTGCCAAATATCTCTTGTATACATGCAGTAATTCATAGACCTGATTTGAGGGGTTTAAAGTATTTCAGAGCAGTATGTGATACTCTTGGTTTTGTCGATGATTTCTGTTTAGATGGAACTGAGAGGGGGAAGCAGAGAGTAATTTGGGAAGAGTACTGGGACATGCTAACTGCTCACAAACGTTTGAGATAGTTCTGGATAAAATCACCGCTTCAGGTATCAAAACATTGTATTGTAGAGGGTTTGGGGGGTTTTTCATACTGAAGCATTTTTCCTAAAGTTCCCTGTAAGAGATCAATTTTGTGAGTTAAAACAATAGAGAGACATAGTTCACCTAAGTGTGTAGCCAACATTTTTTGACCTCCTGCAGTGTACAGCTTGGTCAGGGCTATCTAAACATCTTGAACCCCTGTTGGTATGTGTCAAAACAATGTCAAGTTATTGTTCAATGATCTCTCAAGACATGAAAAGAATATTTAGTGCCTCAACTGTTTCAGATATTTCATTGTTTGTGGTAGAAAGTTAATGTAAATAGTCATCCTTTTGTTTTCATGAAACAAACTTTTTGGTTTTTAAATGATTGTCAGTCATTTTCTGCACACCTTGTTATGAAGATGAACTTCCAAAATAAAATACCTTATTCTTTAAAAACAGTAAGAATTGCCTTTTTTCTCCAGAGTTCTGAATCCATGCAAAAGCACAAGGCAACACTTCATAAGGTCTTTATTGCGAAGGAAACACTTCCCTGTCATTTCAGAGTGACAGATGGAGGTACATTAGTTAGTGGACAGGTGAGAAGGCATCACTGTACTCAGTATTCTGGCAAGCGACTTTCTTCTCCTCCTCACTCACAGGACGAGTGGGACTATCTTTTATTACCAGTCCACAGTTTTTCAATAGCGCACAGAGTGCAATATATGGTGGAAGTGACCTGGCTTATCTTCTAAGTGCATGTGAATGAGTTTGAAAGGGTGAGCCATTAAGGGATGTCACCTTCTTTTAAATGCACTTGCATTAGGTTGCTCTCGCTGAAGTAGCTGGAAGTTAAAGGGCACTAGAGTCAGGCCCTATATTAATGTGCATAAGGAAGCTCTGATTTAGAAAGAACTGGAGGAGATGGCCAAGATGCCCACCCACCCACAGGAACTATCTAAACAAAACCTCTGGTGAAGAATTTACTATCCCCCTGTGTAAGAGAGGGCAGAGTAATGTGATCAAGGAAAAGGGATATACTGGCAGAACATTTTCATACGTAGTGTGCCATGAAAGATACCAGGAATAACCAGGAAGTGCTGGAATGTGCATCCAAAGAAAGTTCTTTGCTTGCAAGTCTGGTCGTTGTGTGTGTGTGGCATGGGAATCTTCCCACCGGTGTCTTGCCAACTCCAAGACTGACTTCTACTGGAAGAACGAAGCACAGCTCAACATCTACAGTTGTAGGCATTTTTGTGGGCTCTGTGTTTTATTTGTTTCCATGTAGTTAAGGTGTATGCTATGTACATCTTGCCTTTTCACACAGGAGGAGACTGGCAAATGGAATGGGTTTATTGTGACGAATGGCCATTGTGAATGAAAGTTGAACCAGAAGAATAGTGACATTTTGGAGCTATCAGTCTCAAAGATTACCTGCTGAAGAGCTTTGAAACAAAACACTCATCCTTGTGACACCTTTGCTGCTTTCCCTACAGCCCTGACAGCCTTGGGGGAAGGCTGATGCAGCTTTGGAGGAAGAGGCTCGCTGTTCCTCGTGCTTTTCTTAGGCCAGATTGTGCCCTCTTACCAGTACGAGGAGCGGCCCTTGGTCGTCTGACAAGGCGGCTGAGGGAGGGATGGTCCTCCTTCAAGCACCCGTGGGCCTGGCAGCATTGCGCTGGGAAAAGACCGTGGGTTCAAAACTAAAAGAAGGGGAAGATTGTTGGGCCGATCTTTATGCGGCTTGCCCCACCACAAGCTGCGGGGTCCCGGTGAGAGCCCTCACGGCATCGCCTGCGGAGCAGCGCCGTCGCCCGGAGCGGCTCGCCTGACCCCGGCCCCGCCCTGGAGCCCTCGGGCGACCCGGTACGCCGCTGCCTTGGTCACTCAGCGCTGCTGCTCGGCAGAGCGCGCCGGGGCCCGGTAGGAGGTGCTGTCGGTTCACAGATGATGGTAAAAGCATCTCTATCTCTCTCTCTCTCTCTCTCTCTCTCTCTCTCTGTGTCTGTGTCTCTCTATCTCTCTTTTTTTTCTTTTTTTTTTTTTTCGTTTTCCTAAAAGACTTGGAATAGGGTTAACCCACTGCCGCATGGCGGGGCTGGGCGACTGGCGGCGCTGTGAGGTGGCTCCCTCAGCCTGGCGGGGAGGGACGGGGCCCGGCAGCACAGCCCTCCGCCGGGGGCGGGAGCCGGGGACGGGGCTTCTCGGGACGGGAGCGGGTGAAGTTGGGGCCGAAAGAGGGCCGGCGGCTCCCCGCGGGCGGACGACTCAAGTGGCCACTCTCCAGCGCAGGAGCTCGGCCCCGGACTGAGGGCAGTGGCGGGGTAGGGCGGGCTCCCGCTCTCTTCCCCGCCGGCTCCGTCGAGCGGCTCCGCCTGGAGGTGAGCGGCAGAGAGCACCCGTTCTCGGGCGAGGGGTCTCCTGCGCCACCCCTTAGCTCTGTCGCCCCGCGGAACCGATCGTTTAAAATTAATGCTGAACCGTAAATTATTACTGTTCCGAAAGTAAATAAACAGGTGACTTCCAGATCAGGTTCCTACTTGGATCGTTACAATAAATATCCCTGAAGGAAGCTCTCTATTTATGTTGTCATTGATTAATTCTCGCTACCTCATTTGATTTCGATTTAGAACGATTTGATTCTAATTTAATTAGCATGTAATTTGGATGTACATAATTACTGTAATTATGACATTCAGGTAAGGCAGCTTTAGGCTGAAAGGCAATTTCAAATTTTCTAGCAACCTACTTTGTACTAGGAAACGGACAAGGACTTCGCGCCCTGCCATCCAAGTAGCAATTAGCACGTCTCGGAAATAGGCACTGCCGCGGGTTTGTGTTAAAACAGCGGCGCGAAAGCGGTGGCGCTGCCTCGCCCGGTGCCCGCCGGCGGGTGCCCGCCGGGATCCGCGCCCGGCCCCCCGGACGGCCGCAGGTGTGGGGCCGGCCCACAGACCCGCGCGGTGGGCGGGGAGCCGTGACCCACCCCCGGTGGGGTGCCGGCCTTAATTGTTAAGGGCCCACCCGCCCTGTCAGGTAACGGCCCCAGAGGAGCTGCAGAGGCGAGTCGGCCAACCCGCCGCGCCGCCGTCTCCCCTCAGGTGGGTGCGCGCTGCCGCCGCGGGCCCGTCCCGTCCCTGCCGTCTGCCACAGAAGTTCACCCCAGCCCGCCTGCCCGCTCCCGGGGGCCCGGCCCCGCCGCTCTCGCCGACCTCTCCAGCCGCCGTAACCTCCCCGCGCTCCCGCCGCCCGGTTCTCTCTGCGGCCCGGCCCGCGCAGCGCCGTCGGCCCCGCGGCGGGCTCCGGCCGCGCCTCCGAGCCCGGCCGGGCCTCTAGATGGCGCCCGGGAGCCGCCGTGCGGACCCGGGCCGGGGCAGAGCCAGGCGCGATCGCGAGCCCCGGTGCTCAGGCGCTTTTTTTTTTTAATTATTTTAATGTGTTAAGAATGTTATTCCTTGAGGAAATTTGTAGCTAAATTATTCTCACTTAAAATGAACACTTAGCGCACCAATTACCCAAAGGGGCGGGCGCTCCGTTAGATTCCCTTCATCCGCGTTTTGGAGGGGTGGGAGAGGATCTTGGCGAACAGATAATGGCTGCAAATAAATTACAGCTCCCGCAGATAAAGTTTCCATTTGAATTGAAAGACGCAATTAAAAAACTGTCCGGGCACGGGATCGGCTGTTTATATATTATCTCATTAGAACAAAAAACATTAATGTTACCTTTTAAGTGTAAAACGAGCCTTCAGGGCTGTAATTCGCCGCGGGGGGCAGGGGACATGCTTCCTGCGAACCCAGGACCCAGCGATCGAATGACACGTACTAAATAATTTCTCCTGGCATCGTACCTTTCCCCGTCGGTCGGTGGTGGCTGTCGCTGTCTGGTTTTTAGTCGCGTTTTAACGGGCTCGAAGAGCGGGTGCGAAGCTGCTGTCCGCGAGGCGTGGGACTGGGAACCAGTTGCTGGAGCGAGCTGTGAACGGGAGCTGGGCTCAGCTCACGGGCAAGCCCGGGGCAAGCGGGGCCAAGGCGGCGGGGAGCCCGGCTCTCCCTCTGCCTCTCTCCCGCCGGAGCCGGGGAGGGCACCTCTCTCGTTCCCGGTCCTTTCCAGCTCTCGGTTTAGCGTTTTTCCCCCTGAAGAGGTGCCGCTCGACTACGGGTTCAGAGAGTGACATCAGATTCGTTCTTCGGATCTCACACCGTCTGTTCTTTAGTTTGTCTTTGTGTAAAAGTTCCCCAGACCATGTAATTGTCGCTAACACGTACGAAAGAACGGTGTCATTTATTTTTTTTAAAAGGTGACATGCTTTCTGTTTGCCCGATTAAACGAACCGGCTCGGCGGCCCAGAGCTGCTCCCTCCTTCGTTTCTGGGGAGTCTGTAAGTGATGGACGTTTTCTGACCCGAAGGGGCAAAGGCAATGCAAAGAGGTCCTTGATCACTGAGCTGAGAATTGTAACCCCGGCCTGGCAGAAACTGGACCTGGATGGTTTCCTTTGATGTGTTTTATTGTAAATCGAAAACAAAGCTGACTTCTGCCCAGCACCCCGCGCGGGTGCATTCCTCCGCAACCCCAACACCACCCATCAGGGAGGGGATCCGTGTCCCGCCGCCCGGCCAGCCAGCCCGCTGTTTATCTTACCTCCGGCCGAGCACGTCCCCCTCGCCCGCTCCCCTTGTCCTCTCTTCCCGTCCCTGCCCTGACCCGCCCGCCGGGAAACCTACTGGCACCCACCCGCCGGCGAGGCGGCAGGAAAGGGACCGTGCCCGGATGCTTTCGGCCAGAAAAATTCCGGAGCGGCTCTCGGGGAGGGTGCTGCCAGCAGCCCGATGCGAGGTGCATCTCCACGGAGGCTTCCGCCCCCACCCCGCCCGCGGAAGGGCCCGCCGGGCTCCCGCCGCCGCCCCGGGGCAGAGGCGGTGTCGACGCTGCCCGGTCGCTTTTGTGCAACAGTGGAGCGGAGGAGGTGGGACGCGGTTATTAGTATTCAGATGTATTTTCTTTAATGCAACGTCTTTATTCCAGTTGGTGGCCGGCAGCAGAATCCGTTTCCCGATGTTATTTGCATTCTCTGTTTTATGGAGGATTAAAATATTTGTATTCCTCCAATCTCTACCGGGCAGACTAAATTAACTCCCCCCCCCCCTTTTTTTTTTTTAAATAACACAATTATCTCATTTAACAATTTGCCTTAAAAAAAAAATACTGTGACTGTTAGGTTGGTGGTCAGGAGACAAAGGGTGTGAAAATAATTTTCATTTCAATAATTGCCTTCTGGTCAATTTAACTGTGCCTTATTTTGAAAGAGCCTGTCTAAATGAGATTCCTGTCCCAAATGTGTTCCCAGGCCTTAGCCCAGCCTTTAATTATTCCTGAGGTTTTTTTCTTCAGAATAAGACGCTGCACTGAGTAATCACAAAGAAGTCAGAGAGCATCCTTGAACCTTTTCAATAGCAGAGCCACTGATATTCAAATAACATGCAAGGACCATTTGACTGCATGGGGACATAAGCATTTCCAATTCACTATTTGCATAGATCAACTGTCTTTGAAAAGGAAAGGAGCAGTTGTCTTCCATAACATTAAAAAGCCTAGTTATCAAATCAAGTGCTTAGTTTGGGGCTTTTAAAACGTTTACATTTTATCTCAGGTTGCCCTTTACCGTTTGACATGCAAATTTGGTGCAGTTAATTTGGACAATTAAAAGGATCTTCAAGGGAGCTTTGTCACCGAGAATATTCGGAGTTTTCCCCGTGGACCAGCTGAGATAAAGTTGGCCAGAACAAATGATGTCTAGGAGATTAATTAGATATTTGATAAGACATGAATCCCTAATAAGGGAATACAAGGCACAGGGGGCTGCTGTGTGCTCTAAGTCAAAATTAATAACATTTAACAAGATTTTCATTTAGGCATGAAATGTCTTTTCCGGAGTATTGACTCTAGCGATTTATTCCCCCGAGATCACCTCCCAACCTAGGCAGCCTTGTGGCGCTCAAGGCTTTTTAAATTAAATAAATAGTTCCTCGGCACAGTTCGGTTTCACTCTGTTTTGGGGCCGGTTTCGCCAAAGGCGCTTAGAGCTCGGCGTGGTTCCCAGCTGGTGCAGGGGAGGCTCGGACTCGGGTTAGATTTCTTTAAAAAACAAAACAAAACTAAGGCCGTTTGAAAAGAGCGAGCAGAGTGCTCCAGCGCGCCGGGCTCAGGGGCCGGTTCCTTCCCCTCCCGGTTCTCCATGCCTGCCGTATTTTTAATCACAGTCGCTGTAGAAGAGGATGGGGAGGGGTGTGAGGGCTCCCACTAAAACCCTGACCCCTACGAGGGCTGGGCAGGGAGGAAGGAGGGGGCACGAAGAAGAACAAACCCGTGAGTATATTGTTCAGAGTCCTTTAATAATACCAAAAGGAAAATATGTCAAGATTTTTTTTCCATACAGATAAACGCATTTAATTTCTTTAAGAGACCTTAACTTACGTGTGTTTGAGTGAAATGTTAACTCAACATTTTAAATATCTTTTACATATATACTGACTTCCACAAAGTGCATCAGAAATTTAAAATTAAAAAAAAAAACCAAACCCCAAAACCTCCCTGAATTTCAGGAATTCACCAATTTAAAAAAAAAAAAAGGAAATCCCCAACCCCCCATCAGATCAACATTTACAAGAAAAATAAGCGAACACGATCTGGGTTGTTTTTTTTTTTTTAACCGTATTTATACAGATGTTTGAGATACAGAGGAACCGTCTCGGACTTGCAGTTTGATTTCTCACCTTACGCCTCTCTTAGGATGCTTTCCCTCCAACAGAAAGAAGAGAAAAAGGAAACGGAAGAAAGTGTCATTCGGTACCTACGGATGGGACGGGGAGGAGGGGGTGGGGCGCCTCTCCGGCCCCGCCGTCCGCCCGCCACCGCTGCGGCCCGGGGCGCCCTTCGCAGCGGGGCGACTCGAGTCCCTCCGGCCGGCGCGGGGCAGTGTCCGGGCGGCTCCCGGGGCTCCCCGGCGGCGCGGGGCCGGGCGGCGCTGCCCCTAGGAGTCGCCGGGCCCCGCGGTAGGTTCCTTGCCCGGTCCGCGGGCGGCAGCGCCCACCCCCTCGTGCAGGATGAGGTCGGGGGACTCGGAGCGCGGCGTCTCCAGGTTGCTGGCGTCCGTGTCGCTGTCGCTGCCCTTTTTGCCCCCGCCGCCCCCGTTGTGCGTTTTGATGTGTTTGCTCAGGTGGTCGCTGCGCATGAAGCGCTTGTTGCAGACGGGGCAGGCGAAGCGCTTCTCGCCCGTGTGAGTCCGCAGGTGCCGCTGCAGCTCGTCGGAGCGGGTGAAGCGCTTGCCGCAGAAGAGCCAGTTGCAGACGAAGGGCCGCTCGCCCGTGTGCCAGCGCAGGTGCGCCTTCAGGTGCGAGGTCTTGCCGTACACCTTGCCGCAGCCGGGGATGTGGCAGCTGTGCAGCCCCTTGCGCCGCAGACTGGCCCCCGCCGGCCCCAGCCGCTCGGCCTCCTGGCAGTTGGGGCAGTCGCAGGTGGCCCGGCCCGAGTAGCGGCGGGCGGAGCGGGCCGAGCCGCCCCCGGCGGCGGCAGCAGCGGCGCCCGAGATCATGGCACTGGCCGCCGCCACCGCCGCGCTGGAGTCCGTGTAGGAGGGCAGGACGGGCTTGAAGCCCTCCTGGGTGAGCAGGTGCTGGCTGGTGGAGAGCAGGTGCGAGGCGGCCGTGGAACCCAGGCCGGTGGAGCTGAAGGCGGAGTGGGTGAGGGAGCTGAAGTCGGGGTTGTAGGTGCCCAGCTGGGAGTGCAGCGAGGCCTGGGGGGCGCCCGAGTGCAGCGAGCTCTGCAGCCCCCCCGCCGGGTTCTGCACCTCCAGCCAGGAGCCCGGGTTGGTGTGCACGTCCCACCAGGAGGAGGCCGCCCCGTTGGCCACCTCGCCAGCCGAGAGCGTGGAATGGAAGCCCGACTTGTACCAGGACTCGTAGGGGTGCGCCATGCCCACCCGCGGGTAGAGGCTCTCAGCCGCCGAGCTGTGCACTTTGGAGATGAAGGCCGACTGCCCGCCGGGCTCCTGCGGGGACACGCCCGCCGCCGCCGCCGAGTTGGAGAAGAGGCCGCCGTAGTCGCTGCTGAAGGCCGACGAGGTGGGCGAGGTGGAGGCCAGGCAGAAGGCGCTGTTGGCGGTGCCCGTGCCGCTGGCCAGGCCGCTGGACCCCCTGCTCGTGGCCACCGTGAAGCCCGAGAGGCTAGAGCCCAGGTTGCAGCTGGAGGTGGAACGTTTCCAGGGGTGGAAGCCCCCTTTGGCGAAGGCGCTGGACTCGGGCAGGGTGGTCAGGGGGCTGGTGTTGCCGATCTTGTTGCAGGTGGCGGCCAGCATGGCCAGGGGAGTTGTTCCAAACCGCGGCTCTTCCTGTGGGAGAGACAAAGCCGGGCCGTCAGCCTGACCCCTGCCGCCTCGCCAGGCTCCCGCGGGGACGCGGCGGCGCGGGTGGAACCGCGGCGCGACGAGCGGCACCGCGGAAAAGTTTTCTTTTATTTTGGAGGAAGGCTCCAGCCCTGCCCCGCTCGGCACCACTCGTTTTCCGCCGAGGACCGGTCTCGGCGCCCGAGAGGTTTACATCGGAAGTGGATCCCGGCGGGGACGAGCGACACGCGTGTTCCGAAGGGGCGGCTCGGGACGCCCCGCGCAGCGCCGGGCTGCTCCAGCTTACCGCCATTAAACCGAAAATCCCGTGGGAACGAAATGAGGTGTCTCCTCGAGCCACCGTGCAGGAGCGGCGGAAAAACGAGACGGCAGAAAGACAGGCGGGGTGCGGAGCCGCCGACGGGAGCCACTCGCAAAGCCGAGCTAGCAAAAATCTTTAGAAATTTAGCGTAGCACTTCGAGATAAAAAAAAAAAAAGAAAAAAATTATTAAACAAAAGAAAGGACAAGCATCCCCCCTCCTCTCCGGCCAAGCGACTTCTCGAACTAAACTCTTCGAACGACCCGACGGGAAACCCGCAGTGAAATCCCCCGAGACAGGCCGGGATTACATCTCGCCCGCGGGTCAGCGCGATTCGCACGGGGGGCAGCCGCAGCGCGGCGGCAGCAGCAACAGTTTTGGGTTGGTTTTTTTTTTTTTCTAGAGGGCAGCGAAGCTGCTGCCGCCGTCGAGAAGCCGCCAGTCAGCGCGCGGTGCGGACTTACCCCGAGGATAGACGTAGCCATAGCACGTCCCTGGGCTGGGCGGTGGGGCGGAGGGGGACGGCGCTCGGTGTGCGCCCCGCGCTGCCCGGCGGCGCTACGGACACTCCGGCTCGGCGGGGCTAAACTCTGCCTAAGTGCGGGCAGCGCCCGCTTTGAAGTACCGCTGGCGGCGGCGCTCGCCCAATGAGGGCGCGGGCGGAGCGGGCCGGAGCGGCCCGGCAGCCAATCAGGCTGCGCGGAGGTGCCGGCGCCGGGGCGCGGGGCGCGTGCCAGTCAGCGCGCGGGGAGAAAACTCCCCGCTCCGGACCGCGGCGATCGCGCTGCAATTAACTGCAAACCCGCGGCCGCCCGCCGCGGTGTGACTCCGCCGGCAGAGGCCGGGAGACCTGCGGCCGGGGTGACACTGCCCCGGCAGCGGCTGGCTGCGGGACCAGCGGGGACAGCCGCAGAGGGCAGGAGTCGAGAGCGGGGTCAGCGTCGGCGGAGTGCTGGTGTCACGCCTGGCGCCGCTCCGCCGTCGCCTGTAAACTGTGCGGGAGGTGTCAGATCCCCGGCTGCTTATCCACTCACCTGCGGTCCTCGCGTCCAGTAAACCATACCTGCACTGCTTTCACCCAGCACGCCCTTTGCTTCCTCTGCAGGCCGCTGGGCAGCTCTCCGTGTTGGATACAAATAACCAAACAGCGCCTAACGGCATTTTATGAAAGCACGTTAATTTTTTGGTTTGGCTTTGCTAAATACTTGACGTGATTCCAGGCACAACGCGTTTCTTACCGTTTGCAAAACGAACCGAGGAGGCTTTTTAGTTATATAAAGCACCAGAGAATCCAAAGGCAGGGAACAGACCGGCACCCCTTTGCTCTCGTACCGGGGCGGGAGGGGGGCTGAGGGGCATAAGACGTCCTGTCGCTTGAGGGAGAGGATTTTCTTTTACAGAATAATCCCCGGCAAAATACTCTGAAAGTCAAATTCGCAGCCTGCAGCACGTTTTTCAAGGCTCATATACCCCCGTGGAAACGGTGTTGGTAATGGCAGAAGGCTTGCTCCCCCCTGGCAGTGCTAGGGCGCTGCTGGAATAAACCTCCCCAGCGCTCGCCTGTGGCCTCTGCTCAGTGAGCGACAGAGGCTGCCTGCTCTCTGCACGTGCGACATGTAAGTCCAGACCTCGGCTCCTCAATGTCTTGCAAGCTAGTCCCTGTGATTTGTAATTATTGGAGGTTCCTTAAGTAATTGGCTAGAACTTGCCCGTACTGTGTCCGCGGAAGGTCAGTAGCCGTGCAACTTCTCGTCACTGCGGCCGTCTCTGTAACGCCGGGGTCCGGAGCTTTTCCCCCTGCTCCCGCTGTCCCCGGTGCAGCTGGGTGCAGGTCGGAACCAGAAACAGGAGTGCGTTCAAGCAACGCCGGGTGCTTGCTCTGCATCTGAGTCAGTACTGCCTTCTCCTGGGTGCCGCTTCAGCCACCCGTGGTAAAACCTCCTGGCAGATACAAAACCAGGCATCGCTAAGGTGCAGAAACGGCCAAGTTGAGAGGATTTCGCTTTTCTTTACTTGTTTTTATATAATTTTTCTTTTCGTGCTTAATTAAGGCGGGCATTGCGTTTTGTCGTACGTTGTGTTATGCAATCCGCAGGACGCCGGCCACGCGAGGGGAGGATGTCCCCGGAGATTACCTTTTATTTAAACGTCTAAGGCTATTTTCAAAGGGCGCTCGCCTTTTTGTCGCCGCGTATTAAACAGAGCCGGAGCAGCAGGAGGAAATACTGTTCTGCGCTTAATTCTTTCCACATTGACTCGCAGCCAGCGCAGGGGCCCGGGGAGTGCCCTGCAAACCCTTTCTCCGAAGGGTCTGCCTGGAGCACATCATAAGCGGTGGCTTTACGCGGGGAGGGGGGGCTGCAGCGCTCGGCGGGTGGAGGCGATTGAAAGGCGGTGGCGGGGGGAGCGACACAACCCTCGCGGGCGAGGCGAGGAGTCCGACAGGGGCACCCGGGAGCAATCGCCCAACAGGTGACTCCCTCCTTCCTTCCCTCCTTTCCTTCTCCGGGGGGAACCCGCTCCTTCCCAGGAGCCTGCCGAGGTGGTCGTCAAGTGGCAGCGATACGCTTCTGGCCAACCCCGAGGCGGCGGGGGGAGAGGGTCTTTCCCCTCTCCTCGGGGAAAGTCATCAATAATACAAGGCTGGAAGGCAGATCGGGAGCGTGACGTTTAAAAATGTTGCCTCTACCTCAACGAGTAAAGGCATCCGCTGCCCGCTCGCTCTCCCCCACCAAAGCGGGGTTTCGGCGGTGCCTGCAGGCGGACGGCGGGCTCTGCCTGCCTCGCATCCAGCTCCTCGCCCCCTTTGTAGTGCGAAAAGTAACTAAAATCCTCAGCAACGAGGCAGGCGGGGGAAAGGCTGCGCGAATGGCGGCGAAAGGGGGAACGCTGCTCAAATCTTTAGGGGGTCAAGTATTTTCTGACGGATTTTTTCAAACTCCAAAAATCGAGTTTTTAAACAAAGATCAATGTGTTATGCTAAAGTGTTGAGCTGACTGTTAAAACATTTGGGGGGATAATGACAATGTAACAAAGGCCTGGTTTGGAGTGAATCATCACCCTTTTAAAAGTTAAAGCAATTTTCAGGAGAATTGCTTTCAGCAAACGCTTTACATTATTCAAAACGGCCAAATAATGCTCTATTATAGCGCCTGAATGCTGCCAGTCAGCCCATAAGTGCAATTTGTGCAAAGGCTCGGTGCCTTATCTCCACTTCTTTATAAAGAGGTGAATATAAAACAATTTCTTCCAAACCCAGACAGAGAGCACGAAAATTGCTTCCCTTTCTGCAATCAGGGCAATTTAACTGGAGTGCAATTAGCACTATTAAATGTCGATTCTGCATAAACAAATCTGACTAAGAAGCGAAAGTGGGGTGAGAACCTCGTATAAACTGAAACTGATTTTTTAAAATTATGTATCCGGGTCCTTTACAATTGATCCGTGACGTTTTCATCTCGGAATATATTTACATCATAAATACATTACGATTAAATCAACATAAATCTTAAAAAATATCTCAATATGAATACTAATAAAGAAGAATAGCCTAATTAAATGCAACAGTTCACTTCCTTTGAACAATATTGTTTCCCATCTTCCCTTTACGCGTGTCTTTTGATCTGTGCAACTACTAAAGTTGCTGTCTTCAGGAGGTAAAGCTGGGAAACAATTCGTTCATTAAAGATGATTGGGAGGCCCCTGGGTTCATATTCAAGAGCGTCAGATGAAATGGCTCTTCTGTTCAAACAGAGCTCTGGGAAAGAGCTGCCAAATATTTTCCAAATACATCGATTTAACAGCAGTTAAATGTAAGGTTGCTGTACAATTTTCCCTGAATCCCAGGAAGGGCACGGAGTTTTACACATGGATGTTACGGGTGGGAAAGGGGCAAATCCTTCCAAGTTCAAGAGAAGCAGCTTCATTTTCTGTCAAACAGAAGCGACGTGGGCAGGAAACAGGCAAACTGCTCATCGCCGAGATAAATAATAGCGTCCTGCCAGATTTTTTTTTTTTAACAACAGGACTTCCGTGCGAACCCCCTCCCCCTCTCTCTCAATTACATTTTTCATTTACGTGGTCTAGAAACCACCACTGATTATCAGAGCAACGCAGAGGAGGACCTGGTGATAAATTAATAACTTAAGAAAAGGCTTCCCCACTATTCTGCCCAAGAGGAGATATTGGAAGGGGGAAGGATATATAGAGACGGTGTTAAAATACGGACTCTGGTGCCTGTTGAGTCCCCTGAATTCTTTCTGCTGTAGGGTTTTTCATTTGTGGATAAAGATCAAGTCCAGCATTGACTAGAAGGAAATATTTTACAGTTTAAAAAAAAAAGGGAATGCGCACTGGGATCGAATAGATCACGGAAATTAAATGAAAATTATGGCACTCCCCAACCGTTTCAGCTGGAGCTTTCATACGATGCTTGTTACATAATGAACTGCCCGCTCCTCCTGCCCCCTTGCACAGGGAGCCCGAGGTGGAGCATCAGGCTGGGCTTTCGTCTTTAACTCGACCTTTAAGGGGACACTATTTAGGGGTAACGGGGTGACCCATATTACCCTGCCTTTTAAAAATCTGCACGACAGTTTTAGAAATCGTCTCGTCTACCGAACGCACTCAAAAACGTGTCTGTGGAACTAATTATCTTCCACTAAATTATTTTGGACCATGTATTTTAAGCCTCCCTTGTTCTGTTTATCTCAGCTGAAGACACGTTAACAATTCAAAGGGAAGACTGGTGTCAAAGGAAGGAAGGTGACTGCAGACTGTATGATGATTTTAATTACTACAATTACTGGAAGATTATTCAACATCATCATAGGTTTGTTTTCTGCCTTGGTAGGAAAGTCTGAGGAACATTGTGTGAGGAGCACCGTACGAGGATTTTCTCTCCTGGTTCGCGTGTTTTCCAGTGCTGTTATGATATATAGGTTAGACATGACAAGCTCAGGCTGCAGCAGGTTTGCAATTCAGCCAGTGCTAGCGTTCATAAAGCTTTCTTAAAATGAGAGTGTTTCTAAACAGAGGGATTTTAATTAGTAAACGGTTGGACCCACGTTCATAGAGCGTAAAACCACCCTTTCACACGAGTCTATTAAAGCAGCTCGGATGACTCGGTAATTGGGTCTGTGTTCTAAGCGGAGGAGCAGTGGGCACAGCGTTAGCTGGACGATCTCCGGCCGCGGTCCCGCCCCGGCAGGTCCCGCCCGCCCGCCCGGCTCCCGGCTCCGCCGCTGCTCCCGCGGGGCTGCCCGGAGGCGAAGGTGAGCACCAGCACCGTACGGGCAGCCAGGGGAGCAGGCGTGTGCCTCGCCAGGGCATCCACACAACAGCAGAGTCCTGTCCCTGCATTTCTTCTAGAGTCCCCCTTCTGCCCCGTCCTACCTTTTTATATCACATTTTTAGCCAGGCATGACCCAGAATGCTGGTTGCGATTATAAGCAAGCTGTCTAACTGCAGATAGAGATATGTGGGAGCGTAATAGATAATTGGAATTACAAAGTTCTCTTCGGTCCACAATGGCCAATAAATCCTCCTGCAGGTTTTGCCCGTTAATGAATTGCTGGTTTGGAAGAGGAAAACACGCTAGACACCCCACCCCCCCACCCCCCCCATTCATATGCTCCCCTCTGCCCGCTCCCCCTGTCCTGGGATTAGGGGGAGGAAAGACTGGGAACCGTTCATTGTGCTCCTTCTGTGTTCTGTAATTACTGGAGCTCAGGCTTAAGGTGAATTTCAGCTCAGATCATGAACCATTTCACGTTCAAATGCAAGCTTGCAGTACTTTCCTAGTGGCAATTAGGAGCCTATTACAAGCCATTAGATTGATCAATGTACCTTAAACAATGTGAATGATTTATATGGCAAAGAAAAAAACGTTCTTACATCCATTGTACTGTTCCAGCGACCAACCTGGCCCTGTGTCTCCATTCATCACAGCTTTAAACAACAAAAGCGATTTATTAGAAAACCTACATGCACAGAAACACGTCCAATTCCTTCGTCTGGAAGGGTATCTGAGCCTTATCCGTCTTAATTGTCAAGAGATGTAGGCTGGAAGAATTCAGTCATATGGGGGGAGGAGGGGAGGGGTGGGTTTGTTGGTTTCCAAACGGATTAATTCACCTTGTACCTGAAAGAGGGAAACAAAGAGATTCCTGACTGCTTCCTAAACAAGCCCCTAATCTGCCGTGCTTATGCAATGCAAGGACGAAAGTGCTGGCTTACCCCTGTGTTTAACAAAGTGTTTGGGTAGCTTTTGTAGCCTTTTCATGACACTGGAGACACAGAACCAGGAGCCTGGGAAGTTTCAAGGCAGCTACAGAGCGGAGAGTGAGCTGGGACATGCTAGGTGATGGAGGAAGGGAGTACGCACAGTCTTCTTCACCGTGGATAATTATTCTAACCATTTACAATGATGAATTTCCAAAATATCAGCTGCTATCAAAGCCAGAGCAGCCGCCCTGTAGGTCTTGGCTCTGTCTGCGTTCGTCTCCTTTCAGGAGACCCAGGGAACCTCTCACAACTGGGAAATTCCTCCCAGCTCCTGGCAGCCCCCAAGCGAGGGTCTGGGACAGGGACGCAAGTCAGAAGGAATAGGACCATGCTTTGCCATTCATTCAATGGATGGTCTCTGTTTCTCACATTTTCCTTACCTTTTTGCTAACCTTATCCACCTTGCTACTTAGCACTGCAAAATTACTGTCTTCTCTAAAGTTAGAAAGTAACTGAGTCTTTGGCTTGGTGTTAAACGGTTCTGACATGTTCTGAATTAAAACTGCTGAGAAAAAAGTCCACACACGAGAACCAACTAAGCCATTCTTTAAAATGGGACTTTGATGGGACCAATGTAACTGCTGACAGTGTTTGTTAGAAAAAAACCCAAAACATTTGTAAGTCTTAGTTCAATCGGAAAATTATTTTGAGATATCACACAGGGGAGAATGTTATTAATTTAAGATCCCAATTATCATTCATATTTCAGTAACAATCTGGTCTACTGTTTTCTACATTCTGGTCTCTGGAAATCACTGCAATGCTTGTCAAAAGTCACCGTTTTATCATGCCATTTTCTGTGAGGAGGTAAGCACACAGTGCATCAATACTGGTACAAAGAAAAGAAACAAGGGACAGGTGTCAAGCCCTATCAAGAGATACGACCCTTTTGTTACAAAGGGTGGATACAGCCGCTTCAGAATCTGATTTTTCAAGTTTTTCATATGGGATTGAGACTATTCACTTACTTCTCTAGTTATCAGCTGCCTGCTTTCTTGATAAAAAGGGATTAGTAAAATACGACATCTACCACGTAAATTGAAAGATAGATGCAATAGGAATAAGAGCTGTCCTCCCTCTTCCCTATAGGAGACCCCATAATGAGAGGAGGACTGTTTCTATTGAGTCTGTCACACACTAAACCCAGTTCTTCACTTTCTTATAGACCCTACATCATCAAAAGCTTAACCCATAGAATCAGCAGTGTGTCCTGCTTAGCTTAAACTTGTTCTTTCTCATAGAGGAGACATGAAAAAAGTGTAAAAGATGTGGAGGCCTTTTTCAAAGGTTTTGTAGAGGTCATCAATTTAGTCACGTTGTGCTTTAAAGTATTTTTCCTTTTCCAGAGCTTTGCATTTGTCACTTTGCTCAGGAGAATTGCTGGGCCAGCCTTCTCAGGACAGGTTCTGGCCTTCCTCTACTTTATCTCTAAAAAACCTGCCTGCTTGAAAGGCTTTCTGCAAGCCTTAACCTACACATGTATACTGTCTGGTACAAAAGCAGCCCGTGCTTCCTAAAATGCTGCTTCAGGCACTCACATTCCATCTGGGTTGCATTGCCCTTTAATTATCAGTCTTCTTATTGTGATCAAGTGAACTTTTACTAATCTCCACATTTATTGTTAAGGTAAATAGATGCTGCTTTTAATCAATATGGAGGGACGCACCAAAGCAGTTCGAAGTAACTTAAGTCAACTGTAAAGAGTTCAATGTGTGTATAATTACAGAGGACGTCAACTATTCACTCCGGTCTAATTCAGAGTCTCTTTAGAGACAGACCTCTACTTTTTCCCCGGTCCCACTCTCACCTCCCTTGATCCGCCCCCCCCACCCCACAAAGCAGGCAAGGGGAATATCAAGCAAGCAGCAGCCCTGCTGAACTTCAGGCTGCTTAGTGGATTGAAACTGCCAGGTGAATGTAAGCATACAGGTACACTGTGACACCTTCCTCCAACAAAACAGTTTGATTGCATCTTGGCTTTGGTATTAAATGCATTATTACCAGAAGAAGCTGAAATAATGCATACAGTCACTTTAAAAGAAAGCAGGTTTCCTTTGCAAACATACCTATTATTTCAATAGTACTTGAGAACTATTTCAATACTGGCCAGGTTGTTGCTTACTAAAATATATTTGAATTGGATGCTTATATCTCAAGGTTTTTTCTTAATTTTAGTATGAATTATTCCTGATGTTCTCATTAAATTTACCATTTGTAAAGGACAGATTAAATGAAAATGGCTTTAAGAAAAATAGAGCCGGAAATTATTTTGGCCTTTCTGAACTGAAAGAGGTGATAATTTGCAGCAGCACTAGATACTGGACATGTCTGACATTTTAGGTATTCCCTAACAGTTTCAGACCTTTGCACAGAAGAACTCTGTCTGGGACAACCCAGCAGTCAACTTTTTGTTACCTTAATGTAAATGAGAAGACTATAGCTGTCTTAAGCAATCTAAGCAGACAACGCCAACGGAAAATGAAACTCGGGCAAGGGCAATGCTAAGAAAAGAATGTCTATTATCCACCATAATTTTCTAAACAGCTGTTACCTGTATCTGTCCATAATTGTCCTTGTTACAGTAACGGTGCAATCTTTCTCTCCGAACACGTACAGAAATCTCTCTCCACTGACTTTTCCAAATGTAAACGACCTATACAGCATTTTCTAATGTAAAACAAATGTGGTAAGTAGGTCCCACATTAAAGAATCACTTTGACTGGAATGTCTGAAATGTTCAAGGAATTTTTGCGCGGGTTAGAAAATACCGCCATTTGCATTCAGTTGCCAAACGCAGTCCCATATCTACATATGAGTGTCAGTAGGGTATATACAGCGCATTGTTGCTGAATTTGGATGGTCGCAGAGAACAGATAGCTCAATCTCTCTTTTGCGAAATGATGCAAGATAAGCCGTTGTGGACTTTTGCTATCTAGTATTTCTCATGGCTTCTTTTTGCACATGAACACGACTAATTTTCACTGTTGTCACTAACAAACATTTGCCTATTTAGAAAACATGACTACAAAATTCCCGGTTACAGCAAAACCACTAGAAGCCAACATCTATACCACCCTGCCCTTGTGTTCGTAATCTTGTTAGATAATCCATGTTAGTTACCACCATTAAAATGGGACTCTCTGTAAACACAGACCGTTAAACACCTCAGAGGGATTAAAAGCAGTGAAACAAAATGCAAGTTTCACAATTCTAAAATCTCGTCTCCATATTAAGAAACAGGATGTTCACAATTCCTATGCAGTACTTACACAGTGTAACTTGATCCTCCATGATGTTTGGAGGAAATCTAGCAAACCTCCTAGGTTTGTTCAGCTTGAGACAAGCACCACAAAAATGTGTGCCATTTTTCCACGTTTTTGTGTAAACATGATGGCTGAAAGCACAGGTCTAAGAGCAAGAGCTGGCAGTGTCCTCCAGCTCTTTCGTATTACCACTGTAGGTACATCAGTGTGTAAAATCAAGAAGCCAGACCTTTCAGTCATTGCCCAAGTTGTTACGTGTTAACTTCAACAGAAGCTTTGTGTGAGTGAGGACTACATGCTCCTACTCAAAGTAAGGTGTTCAAGTTAGTACATGTAGAAACTTGTGCTGGTTCAGAGAAAATTTTCTGAAAAATCGTGAAGTGCGAAATACAACTGCAGGCTTTGGAATGGCATGTTGCTGCATTCTGCTTTAACTCCTGAGCCTGGTTTGCAGCCCTGTTCTCCCAGCAATTGGGAAGGTGGCTGCTTCCCGGACCACAGAGACGCGATACTGCTCTTCTCCAGGGAGTAGCTGTGGTACACGCAAAGAGAATGATCGTTTTCTGTGAAGCAACAGGAGTGCCTGAACTTTTGCCAAAAGTGCAGACTGGAAATGCTACAAAATGTGCTTTTATAGCCATGTGAGGGAGGGACGCAGCCCATATAGCACTGGATGTTCTAGTGATGTGTAAAAATCAGTGGCACCTGGATCAGGTCCAAGACTGAAATTCCACAAACACAACTATTTGCAGAAGGTGTCTTACCTGAGCACACACACTCACACTTGTGACTGCATGATTTAGTGGGAGGGGGATCTCTAAATAAACTACTTAAAAAGAAAATCAAATAGGCAAACTAGCAGCTTGGTAGTTTGATATTCGATTGCCTTTTGTTACAGGATTTTTCAAATAGCTGTTACCATAACAACATAACATATTTTTCTTTTAATTTTTTTTTTTAGCTGTTTGGAAAAATAAAATATTCTTTCCAGAATTCTTCCATAATAGCTTCCATTAACTGCAGTGACTTCTCTTGGGGAGGGCAGTGCTGATGTCTCCTGCTGTCACAAGTCACTTGCAAATCTAGCAGATGTTTTGTTTGATAGTGCCAATTTGAGCTTTATAAAACATGTTGTAGGTTTTTCCCATCCCCAAAGAGCAAATATCGGTTAGGATGGGATTCAGATTTATCATTTGCCAGGAGACAAGGTGCTTGATACCTGTCAGCAGAATGTGTCCCATGCTTGAAAAACTCAATCAGGCCAAAAGGTAAAGGTTCTCCTTTAACATCCTGATAGTGTACCAAATATCGAGAGAGAGACCTTAGAGACATATTCTTAAGTTAAATGCAGTAGATGATAGTGGTTTATCACAATCAAACAAAAGTTACTATAAAAACAACTGGAAAAAGTGAAAGAGAAGGAATCCACGTTAAACATGGATGCTGCCTCAGAAACACTGGCAATTTTGTTTTGGATTCAAGTAATTAGCCTGAGTAAGAAATAACCACTTTTCCAGGCTCTCCACACACTTGACAGTGGCAAATGTGTCCAGATTACGACATTTAATAATTTGCCTGCTAATACCACCTTGTTTCTGGAAACATGGGCAAAACCATTTATTTTTGCAAGGCTTATTTTATGATCAGCTTTTTACAATTTTATAATCAACTAGAACCATAGCATAAGTTTTAGCATAAGTTGTTTGATTTTATTAAGCAGTTAACACAGAATAAGAAAAGGTTCCATGGATTACTTCAATGTTGTGACCTGAACTTCTCAGAGGAGAAGAAAATCCAAGCATACATTATTTCTATGTTGATTACCTGGAACAAAATGACTAGCAGCTCACCAGCCAATCCTGGCATGCTACTTTTCTAGGGCAGGTGTGCAAGTGTGTACATCCATGTGTCTGCACGTGTAAGCCCATGTTTTATTTGCACTAGCTAAAAAGAATATTTTTAAACTCTTTAAAAGTAAAAAGTGTTGCTAAACAATGTGCTTTAATTTCCATACTCTTCTCTGTAAATTTGCATTCACAAGAGTAGTTTAAATTAATTCCAGAGAGGGTAGTCCAGATTTGCACAAGTATAAATGACATTGTAAAATGAAGTGGTTATGTGGTCATAAGGCTTCAGTGAGACTACTGGCATAAGATTGAATCTTCGTTTAGTTTGTGAAGGTATCAAACATTTCAGTGAACCTGAAAACAGCAGAGTTGAAAACAGCATCACAAATCCTGTTGCCCTATTTAAAATTCAGAATAGAAAGCAATTTTTTCCTGTGTAGTTCATTTTTTTTTCTAATGTGTGGCTGAAAATATTTCTGTAAGTAAATAAATTTCCCCCACATTTCAGTGTATTTAAATGCATACACACGTTGATGTATTCCTGCTTTTCAGAATGTTAATTCTGCTTTTAAGAATTCAGCAGGTCCAGCATTAGACTGTCTGCTGGAGTATCTCCTTCTGGTTTAGCAACAGAGCTATGTGGGGGTTGATCCAATGCTCCTTGATCACACATCACTTGAATAAAAAGGTGAAAGTGGTACTACAGATGCCTGCAATTTGATTGATGATGTTAAGAATGTTCATCCACACAACTGTCCACTAGATTTTACTTGCTGCAGTGAGGTTACTCAGTCTGAGATCGTTTCATACAAGCAACTTATCCACAGTTTTGAAACCAAGAAACAAGTACTACATGCTTCTTCTTTATGCTCCATCTTGGTTGTAACTGCATGCAAAAAATGTTAATGAGACACATTAGATTTATTAACAATTAAAATCTCTTGCATCCACACCACTCTGCTGTAACCAGGGTTGAGAAGACAAGCTTTAAACAAAAAGACCTTTCATACCCTGCTCCAGTGTGACCAGTGGCTCTAGGACTCATAACCACTGAGGGGACTTTTGCAATGGCCACTGTTTGAACTTTTGAGAACGGTCTATAATCTTACTTAATAATTACATCTACTGTGACAGTTTAATTCAGTGTAGGTATCCAAAACTATTTCTGAAATTAATAAAAGGCATGCTTTATAGCTTATGCATGTCGAAAGTTATAAGACAAGTCTCATCATGGAACTTAACTATTTTAACATGACTTTAAAAGTCCAACAATTTAAAACAATTACATAACATTTTTTCTTTCTAACTTTTAAAACAAAAGCGTTTCATCACATTTATAGGGTTGAATGTAGTTAAGTGACCTCTACTAAAGGCTTCTCTTTGAAGCATTCTCTGAAGAGAGCTTCAAGGCAGCTGAGTGTTTCAGACTGTGATTTTATAAGTTTTTGATGCTAGAAAGTTGTTTAACAAACATCTCCAAAATATTTAGATTTTTATTAATAACACATAGTGTCTTGGTATTTAAATAATATAAAGTATGAATTCTAACATGTGGTGAAAGAGTATGCGTTCCACATGGTTAAGAGAATAGGAATGGGGGCATACCAGTGGGTGAGCAGGAAGGAAATAGTTATACAAAGCCATTAAACTATTCTTAAGGAATATATTGTTGTCTCTACTTGCGCCAAAACTTTTCCTCTGACTTTGTGGTTGGAGAGGATGCTCCTTCAGCAGTGTAGGGAGTTCTGGTTACCACTGCTTTGTTCTTCAAATGTCCACATTGCGTATGAGTCTGCAGAACCCTGGATTCGGTTAACATTGACTTCCCTGCAGAGAACAGTTTGGGGATATTAGCCAATTTTTTAAACACAGTAATATATGAATAATACTAAGTAAACTCAGGGAAACTAGTTCTGTACAACCGTCTTGAGGAGCAATGCCCACACTGAAATCTGTCATAGGGCCTCAGAACCTTTGACTGTAGTTAAATTCCTATATAATTTTCCAATCTTCTCAAATGTTGAAACTTTACTCATAAAAGAAGCTTTACTCTGCCAAAAGAAGTTACTGTATTTGGAATCTTTCCAATGAAAGGACGTGAGCTGATGTTAAGAGATACTGAACTGGCCTACACTGTAGGGTTCATTCATAAATCCCACCTCATTTGTACCCTAATTACTCCTAGATTAGGATCACATCTAATCTCATAGTAATTATATATTAGCTGTATATATTAGCTCTAGGATGAGATCTGATGCCTGCATACAAGTATTTATTCTATTAGATGAAAAGGACAAAAGACCTACCCAACTCTGTCACCGTATGTCTAGACCTCGTTTGCATATATACCTTTTAAATTCCAAACCAGAAAAAACTTGTAACTTTGATTTCTATTTTAGGGCAAATCAAAGGGAAAAAAAAAACAAACCAAAAGCATTGCTTTTTTCTATGACGAAGCAAAATGCAAACTAATTAGCTACTTGCAGTGAATACATTAACATTGTGAATATGCAAGTTGCCATTTAACACGCCAATGCAATGCTGCAACTGTCCAGATGTATCACTGTCAGAAGATGAGGTGTACCTGTAATTCCTACTGATTTCAACTTCTTTGTTTATTTGTTTATAATGGCTGGAAGTAGTATGTAGCCACAGCCATGTGTACAACGGAAAGGAAGCGTCACCTGCATTTGTGAGCAGTTTCTCATTTGATGAGACTTTTGATCAGATCACATTTGAGTTTAAAGAAAATCCTTCCAAACGCAGTTCTCTATTAGTGATGGGTAGTGGTTACAATATGAATGTGCTTTCAGCAGCGCACTACTGTCTAAGTCACTTCAGTGATTCTGTCTTCAGATCAACATAGCCATGACTGTTAAAAATGCGGAGGAAGGGGCTCGTTCAGCAGGCGGTACTGACTGTATCTAGCCCACATTTGCAAATTGTTTAATTGTAAGCATTCCTGAATTGGTATTACTGAATCTCAAGGATTATTTTGCAGTTATTGGTATCAGAATTTAAAACAGGTTCCATTTAATCTCTTTCAAATGAGTTAAAGCTAGATGTTGTGAAAACAAAATGTAAATAATAAATAAAAGCCTTATAATCAAATGTCTTGATACCTAACCGAATTATTATCTAATGACCAGAATCTAACTTCAGAATCACTTACGGAACTCCTTTCTTAGCATTCATTCACCCCACCACAGGGGTAATATAATAAAGATTTTAATAGAACTTTTTTATAAGCAGGAACGTGACAAATTTTTGTGATTCAGGGTTTCTAGACTTTGGATTACCATCTTTAATCTCAGATAAACAGAAGAGAGTCTTTCAAAGGTCTTAAGCACAAACGCATTTTAGTGAGTATCCACAAGAAACAGTATTTAGGTCCTTTTAAGTGAGTTGATTTTTTTTCCCCAAGTGCTTTGCCTAGGTGAATTGCCTTAGGTAGATGCACATACCCACCGTAGCTCACAATCTATTGCAATTTCACACTTCAAAATTAAGTAGGCTGGTATTTCTCCAGTCACTAATGCTGAAAGGTATCTATTTAATGCTGAAAAAGGGAGAAATATTTTAAGCCTTAAGATATCAAGTATTTTGAAAACTCTTGCAGCCTCCAGGAATTACAGAAACATAAAACTGCAGTACTGAAGTTGCTGACAAAATGTTTTTTACTAGTGGGCTTTGTCAGGTATGGGAAGACTAATCAAAGCCTGAGGCAGCCTTGTTGTTGCTATAATTTCTTCTTCCCAAGAAGGCTGGTCTCTGAGATACTGGAGCATCAGTTTTTCACCTGACAGATTGTTGTCTTAACTGACGAGGCTTCACAATCAAATCCTTCTAACGGTGTGTGATTTACAGAGCTGGCTCTTGGCAAGTTCAAGTCAAGCTATTTGTCTCCTTGCCACTTCGGACGCATCTTGTTTTGTGATCCTATTAAAAAAAAAAAAAAGTTTGTGTATTCTACTCTGGAGATACTGCTGTTTGTGGATCTCCCAAATTTTAAACATTTTGCATGCCTCAGACCACTTCAGGAAGCTTGCAGGGTAAATGGAGTCCCCTGCTGAGCAGCTAATAGGGGAACTCACACTTCCAGGAGAAGTGTGTCTAATAGCAGGGGATTACTATAAATCTCCTGGTTTGATATACACCCTCGCTTAAATGTTGTGGGAGTGGCTTCAGTATCCTGCAGCTTCTGCATCCCACTTGTAGCTGCAGCCAGGCAGATTTATAAATTTATTGAAGGCTGAAATTTTTAAAGAGGAGTTATCAGCTCTCCTCACAGATGCAAAAATGAAAAATTAAGTAGTTGGTTTACCTGTCTTCCCTCCTTCAGAATGCTACACATTCTTACTATTTTCAAGTCACAGTCAGAACTTTGGGGCATTTTTGAGTTCTGTGATAGTTGAACATTTCAACTTAAGCAGAGAAAATAAAACTACTTTTGAAACTATTTTATAAACAATCTCAGTGCATAGCATATAATACTATGTTGTGTACTAGATAACATTGATATGAAATTGACCTCTGAAGTCAGAAAACACAAATAAATCGGAAAATATTTATTTTGTAATTGTAATGATTGCATTTGTTCATGACATACTCTTAGACATAGCATCTCCCAGACAGTGTGATTCACAAACTGCTGGGACCTTTGGATTACTTCTAAAGGAACCTGTGAAAAATGGCTGAGAAAATAACTTCATCCACAGAACATCACCTGTAATTGTGCAATTAATATTCTAACTCATCTTGCAGTTTCCTGAAACACCACAGAATCTTTCTAGATTTTATTTTTTAAGCCCTGATGGTGCCGAAGCATCCTTGAGCTTTGCTGCTTCCCAAAAGCCCTTACTTGGATGTTTGTAAAACAGCTTGATATTTCTCAGCTGGGCAGAAGGCATTCAGGGAAGTGCTAAGTGTAACAAGGCAAGATAAGAGGCCAGTTCAGGTTTTTAATTGCCTTATTCTTCTTCTAGCTTTGGGAGGTGGATGCTGTATCATGGCTGCTCTGCCATTCAGATTTCCAGGTACAGACTGGGGAGGTGGCTGGGATTTGTATATGATCAATATGTTTGTGGTGGTTTTTTGTTTTGTTTTTGTTTTTAACCAAATCTGGCTACTAAAGATATATTTTTGTGGCTAGCATAGGTGATGATCTGATAGCAGACATAATTTCAGCTTCAATGCTGAGGAGGTCATCAAGCCCCTCATGTTATGATAGCAGTGAGATGAATGCTGGCACTAGTGACCATTATCTCTTTCCTGACTGAATGCTGCTCTAGGCATTTTGTGCTTGACAGTATACCTCTCCAGGGAAGGAGGAATCTTCACATCAAAAGAATCCTGAGGCAAACAGTATTTCAGTCTCATCTAATTCCAGTGGTACACTAAGCACCGAACAAAAAAAACCCCAGAAATGACAGGAGAAATAACAGGAGAAAGCCGAGATTGCCTTTGGTGTGAATCAAGAGGAGTTCTTGCTCTGCCTTGCAGATAGATCAGTTTGCAAATGTTGCTGCTCCTGCTGCTAATTCTCTTAAATACATGAGACTGAAAGTGAGGTGTTAGGAGATCTCCTGTGTTGCCACTTGCTTACAGCTCAAAGATATGCAGAAGATACAGACAGACTATCATTATTGGTTTCCTGTGAGAAAATGTTGTGAGTTGGTAAGTGCATTGAGATTGGCATTAGGGTGGACTTTCAATGACTTGAAATCTTTCTTGATTGTTGAATGCCTTGAAAGGCAGCCTGTGTTTCTGCTGGAGTCATGCAGAAAGCATTAGCCAACATGAAAAGTATCATGGATAATTGCTGTGAAAATGATTAACTTTTATCTAAGATTCTTCGGTGAAGTCATCTGCCTTTCCAGTTTTATCTAGTAAAATAAGCGATGAATGTTTGAGCTCCTGTTTTTGTTCTAAAGTATAGTGGCTATTGAGGCAAAATTCTTAATTGCTTATTTTCTTCATTTTTAACTGCAATTTGTTTATACTGTGAGCCTTTTCCTCTTCTGTGTATTTAATTATTGTTTTGCTTTGAAAACAAGACGTAGCTTTGCTTAGCTCTTTGTGTAACGAAATCAAGACCGTTATCATTAACTTTCATCCCTGAGTCAGCTGAGTTAGAGAAAACAACGTATATACATTTGAAACCTTTTAAAACTCTTTGGCTGAAATATGTATTGAGATTGATAAGGATAGTGGTCAAATACTAGTTTTGCCAGCACTTCTCTGAAACAAAGAATGATTAGGACTGAAACTTGCAGATGGAGACTGTGCAAGCATGTTTCCAACTGAAGGGTTAAGAAAAGAGGGGCAATCGTTCAAGCTATCATTCAATGTTGGACTGAAACTTGCATTTGAGAAGGGACTGCATAACTTATCCCTGCTAAAATGAAAAGAGAAATACCTGGAAGATAAAAAATAGCGATATTGTTCTCAACCATCTACTTACGAAAATTTGGTGCAAATTGACATAAATTGGGTATTGAAGCAGAGGTACCACTAAAACTGTGACTGATTCTATTAAATATACTCCCACTTTGTGCTGCAAAACAATCTCTATCTTCTCATCAGAACGGTTGGACACAGCACTGGAAGTGGCTGCGTAGATTTCTTTTCCAGAGGCTGTAGATGTTTTGGACACGTCTGTCAGGTCATACACCAGTTTCACATTAGCATTAACCAAAAATAATGACAATTCCTTGTTACTGAACTAACACCACACAGCTGTTCAACCTTGGCCACGTACCTGTGCATTCCAACCTACAAAACACTGCGAGGGAGGAAAATTGGGGTGGGATCATCTTTTGGCAGGTACATATTATAAATTAGCGGTCTTCCCATGGCTTTTCACTGAACCAGCAGTGTAGCTAAGCATCTGTCATTGAGGGACCAAGCTCGCCTTGTAAGGGAACATAGCAAGAAGAAGTCAGTAGTACAAACGTTATTAAACTGCTGCAGATTCCTTGGAAGATAAGCTGAATGGGATGTACAGACATTCTCAGCAGTACGTTTCAGGCTAAATCAAGGCACGGGGTAAGAAGCATCAGTTGCTGAAAGCCGCTTGAGTCAGGGTCCCGAGCGACGTGTAAAGGCACTGCAATCTCTGCCTGCCAGCCCAGGGGGTTGGCTGCCTGTGCTCGGGGCAGCTCTGATACAGTGCGGGGGTGTGACCTGGGACTGGAGTGTTGTGAGTACAGCTGGGAGAGAGAGTCTCACTGGGGACTAGTCTGTGCTCGAGAGCTATGTTTACACTTAGGTGTCAGGTTGTAGGTGTGTCTGCCCATAGTTCTGTGACATTTGTGAAGGTCTCGTGATCCAATCTCCAACCTATTTTTACGTGACTACCTGGCTTGACCACAGACCTGCTTTGTCACTATGGGCTTTTCGGGCAATTACTGGACTTGCAGCTGATCCTGGTTACTGTTACCAAACCTGTTTTGCCCCTGCTGCTGAGGTAACATGGGGATGCTGCTTCCACTGGCCCTGCTGTCATGCTGAGTGTCTGGCTGGAGTTCTGCAGATGGCTCGCCTGCTCCAGGCCACCAGCTGCCTTGGTGGGAAGGGGGCAGTGTCTCCAGCCCCTGGGCTGTGAGCCAGAGCCACCAAGGGGCTCATTTCACCCACTTAGAGAACTTTGAGCAATTTGGAGACTCGTAATTCAAATGGAAGAGAACAGGGCACACAGGAACCAGGTTTTCTCTAATTAAAACCAAAAGAACCATTTATTTTGGTGGGAAAGACTGTGGCCAATAGTAAATACCATTGTTTTAAAAAAATATTTGAAATGGTTTACTCCTGCAAGTCACTCCAAATATTTGAGGCCTTTGAGCTTGCCATTTGTCATCCAAAACGAAATGCTAGTGGATACCATTTAACAGAGGATGTGTGTGTGTGTATATATAAAGTAATGCTAAATGCAAATGTCATTGACATACTTGTTCAGTGTTTCGTAATGAACTTTCTTCCTCCTTTACAGTCATTAAAGGACTTTGTGGCCTAAGTTACTGTGCCACTACTATCAAATAAGGCAGGAAATATTTTACCAGATTTCAATCCCTATTTTTACTCCAATTTACATTATGGCATATTAAAGACTTCCATTGTTCAAATCAGTGAACTGACATTATTCATTGAGATTTTAACTCTAAATGTTTTCACGCTTTTGGTTTCCATCATGTATTAGACATAACTCAGATGTAACTAATTAGCACTGAAGTACTACTTTTCATTTATCACATTTTTGCAGATAGATTTTTAAAGCATTTATTCTGATTATTTGTTTATTATGATACGCTGATCAAATCAGAACCTTGACTTATTAAAATAAGGACTCTGAAATCTATTAATATGTCCTGCATGTAAAAGGCCTAACAAGAATCCTGCTATTTCCATAACATAGTGGTATTGCTGTAAACATCACAAAGTGATTATGTTTTCACCATTTTATTCAAAGATGCGCAGTGCTAATACTTACTCCTCAACTTCAATATAATTTTTGAACGACTATCCTGAGAATGTTATAAAGAGGTGAATTATTAATGCAGAGTGGCATAGTCATCAACAGGCTACAAAACACACTTTTAAAATCATGCTTTTACAAACATGGCACAGACTCTGCTTGTAGCACTGTATTCTTTAAGAGCTGCAGATATATTTTAGAAAACACTGATGAAGCCATTACTGCTCCATCCATTTGTTCATAGTATATATCATTATTCAAGAAATTTAAGAACTGTAATGATGGAAAATCACACAGAAAGAAAAGAAAAGGAACATGGACTTTGTCAGAAACAAGGGCTACATTTTTATTCAAGAGGGCCATAATGACGGAAAATCACAGTGAAAGGCAGAGACGAAACAGGGATCCCATAAAGGACCGACACACCACAGTGGCACAAGTAGCAGAACAGTCATAGCAAGTGGATAAAAATAAAGAAAACAAAATTAACTAGAGAAGAGCTGGACTCGGGGATGAAGCACGAAACAGAAACAAATCACAGCAAATGCTGAAGATTAATTTCAAAGAATCTCCTGAGAATGAGTGGAGAGATAAGTTGCATCAATATTAATGAAGCTGAAATAGAACTCCAGAAGACCACAAGTACAAATTGGCACACAAAGCATTTTCTTTTAAATGGGTTGGAGATTGGATCATGAGACCTTCACGAAAATGAACAGAATTTGCAAGAGGTTATTATGGGAAATGTGTTAAACAATCACAACATAAATCTAAAAAACCCGCCAAAAACCAAACTATGAAAATATTAATTACTAGCACATACTTTTTTTTTTTAAAACAATGGTTTGTGGATGGAATATTCAGGAAAGTAAGAGGAGTATTTTCTGCTATCCAGTTATCTATAAATATCTTAAAGGGACCTCATATATCTTCAGGTACCAGTTATTTATTTTTCTCAAGCAGTCTGAGAGCTGGGCACCTCAGATCCTTAGCAATGTATTCCACTTTAAGTTCATATGATGTGCAAGGAAATATTATTGCCCACCGTGAAATGGAAAAAGACTAAATACTTTATATATAGGCTGGCAGTCAGAGCTTTGTGCAGGCAAGAAATAAACTTTTGTTTCCAGATTACTTAAGCTACACACTCGTATTGGACAGCCACAACTACAGGCTACGGATCTTTCAGAGATTCTGGGATTCTTGACGTTAATAATTTCTGCCCCACCAGCTGACAACTGTACTCACTTCTCATCAGATAGCCTATGGTTAGAAACAAGGGGGCACACCTTAAGAACCTGATTCCTGGAAAAGACCAACATAAACGTGTAATTTCTCAGATGATGTTGTCAGGAGTCCAGGAAATTGTAGCTGGCACATCAGGTGTCATAAGTTCTCCCTTAGAGAGAAAGCAGAGTGAGTGAGTACCTTTCCTGATAAGGATCGCTCTTTCCTATGAAAATTCCTCGTGAGAGGCAAAATTTCACTGTCACAGAGATACAATCAATTGCTCTGTTTCACTTATGTAACAAATTAAACTATTAAAGGTTTTGCATCTGACACAAGAGAGGCTGCATGTTTTCCCTTCCTCTCATAGTGGGTCACTGATGTCATTTCAGAGCCTTCCCACAGCTTATCAGCAGTAGTCTGCTCCACTTCAGGGTTCTCTTTGCGCTGGCTGTAAGTGCACTAACCTTTCTTTTTCATTGTATTAAGGATGTAATGGTCTAAGTAAAGCTATTGAGAGGAATAAAACCACTTTGTAAGTCAAAGTTCTGGTTTAAAAGGGACACTGGGATATAAAATGTTGGTATAAATGTATATAAAAATATAGATTAGATTTGGCAGAATAGTTATTTGTGGTAGGCCACGCTCTCATGTTTCTTCAGTGGAGCAGGAATTACATAGTGGCCCATAGTTAAACTCTGCCTGAAAATTAATGTGCGGAATTTATTTGGGTTCTGAAATTTATATTAGTGAAATCTGTATCCAAGCATCCACACTGCTAAGTCATACTTCTGTTGTACCCACAAAAATATTAGGATTGTGAAGCAACAGGATTTCTGCAATCGTGTTTTATTTCTTAATGGTGATAGTAAACTTTACCACTTGGTAAGTAATTTATCAGTGTTTGGTAACAGGATTTCATTGTCTTTCCAGAACTTCCTAAGTTACAATATGGCAAATCCCACATTCACAGATCAGAGTACTGCAGTTTGGAATAGAAAGTTAGGAATGACTTTGTAAGTAAATTATGGGGAAAACACTGGCGTTGAGCAAAGCTTTGCTGAGCCGCTAAGCTTGTCCTAGTAGAGAAGTATGAAATTATAAAGTAGCTAAGAGGTCCTCTCCTGAATATTTAAATGAGGCATAAGTGTATTGTAACTTTCTTATAAATAACAGCACTACTATGAAATTAAAAATATATATATGATTCAAGGTCTAAATTGCTTTTTTTTTTATTGGATTTTTATCATGTAGTAGCTGAATTACTAGGAAATAATAATTGGACTCTTATAACAACAAGAATACAATACTAGCAGTTTGCTGTTAGTATTTACATGTAAACTGAAGCATTCTACAAAATAAATTTTGTATTCTACAAAATAAAGCTCCATTGTATTTACAGAGGTCACTGTAATCCTAAAGTAGAACAGAAACTGTCATCCCACCTTTGCGAGGGGTAAGCGCTAGCAGAGTGTTTCTGAATTCAACTAAGGTATACGCGTACCCGATCATCCTAACAATGCACCTTCAATGAGGCAAAACGTCTAGATGATTGCTGTTGTAAACTCCTGAAATTACATACATGTTCACATGCAGGCACATCTTGAGGGTGTAGACTATATCCCCATTATTATCTTTCTACAGGCACAGGTAGGATGCACTTTGGTGCTTTAATGACTAAGCCCCTTTGAGTGCACTGTGCTGGGCTCAGCATCCAACCAGTTGCTCTCCATTGCTATGGTAGCAAGAGCTGCAGCTGTTGCAATTTTTGTGAGAACTCTGGCTGATCTGGTAAAAGTTGCAGATTTTCCAGAACTTAAAGAATTCTTTGCTATTTCACAAATGGCGACCTAACTATTGCCCACAAGTAACTCTTTTGCCCAGCCTCTAGAAATGTAGATGAATAGTATTAATCAGCTTTATCTGAACTTTTCAGGTTATAAAATGCTTTATAACCTGAAGTTATAAAGTAAAATAAATTTAAATTTTCAAGAATTGCTGCATGATGTCCTTCAAATTCTTGTTTGATTTTCATTTTACAGTCATTTTGCAAATTACATGTAGAGCATAAAAAGTACAGTTCTCAGTTGTGTAGTTTATTAGATAACTTGTCTTGTTCTTCCATCAAACTAGACTGTATCTTATCAGACTAGAAAATAACTAGCTTGATGTGTGCTAGGCTAGGCCCGGAATGAGGTTTGTGGCTTTTTCTCTGATAACATGTTTTTGAGTTCAATCATCGAGATCTCTCAATACATATGTTCCGTATATGAAACAAAATGAAGTAATTGAATCTATCATAAAAATATTACATCACAAGCATTTTTGTGCTCTAGAAGAGAAATGTGAAATGTCTTTGAAAGCTAGTGAGAGTCTACTAGTCTTACATGGACGTTTAACTGCACACAGTTAAAAGATCTAGACTAAATGCCAAGTATTATTTTAGCTTTCTATGTTGTAACTTCAAACTCCCACCTCACAAAAAATCTAGAGGTTAGAGACAAGTTATAGAAAAACCCCATAATTTTCCCTAAAGTATATTCCTTGTAGGTATCTCCCAGGCTGATGAACATGCCCCTAGATTTATAGGAAACAGTTTCTAGATTAAGTCCTTCTGTGGACTTACTAGTTGTGTTGTGGTTTTTTTTTTTCTTTTGAATAGGTATACAGGTAGTAAAGCCCAAATTCAGCGACAGAAGGCTCCCCACTTGTAAATTAGAGTACCTTCTATGTTCAATAATACCCTTCAAGGCACAAGAAGTATTTTACACTCACGTTCCTTTCTCATACGTAGTAGTTCATCTATCAAGCATCTTGATTAATATGCTTTTCAGTGCTATCATCCCTAGCACTAAATAAAATGGAATCTAAAACTTTTTTGTAGACCACTACTGTTTCTTTTCTTCTAACAGTCCTTTCATGTCTTAGTTTTATTTGTAGAAAAAGAAATAAATAAATGCCGTCACGCTAGAATGGTTCTCGCATTTTTGAAGCCTAGAAAAGCCCAGTATTGCTCACTCCAAGATCAGTCTCAATTTAAGATACTTTTCTCTGTATTTATTAGTAGTAATCATCGAAGTATCTTTATTTTAGATGGGTACTTGCTTTTACACTGTCACTTTGCTAGGCTACTGGAAAGTTCAAAATACACCTGTAAGTTTTGAACCAAAGTTCCATTAATTCCCAGGTAATTTCTCCTACCATAGTACCTCCCTCTTCTTGGCTTTCTCTTTTTTTCTGTGAGTGAATCTTTCTTTCTCCATTCTCCCTACGAAAATCTCAGCATGCATTATGCCTGTCAGTGACATGGTCCGTGTTACAATTATGACATTCAGCTGAAATTTCCAGACTCATGATCTAGAAATATTATTAATATGTGGCAGATCAGACTGTTCTGAATTTTATGCTTCTAGACTGCCAAAGTCTGGGATATTGCAGAAAGGGGTTAGAGATGCTTTATGCCACCACAGTGATCCTGCCTGGCTCCGCAGCAGCACTAACATCGTTAACAATCTGTTACCATTGTTGAAGCAAGGATAGTTAGCACAACAGAGAAGCATGTAAAGGAGTAAATACAAAATGCAAAGTATGGTATGAGTTTAGTATATAAAGAACAGTATAAGGTTAGATTCTCTATGAATCTGGATGTATCCACAGTTATAAGAACAAACCCTGTTGAACCCTACCAAACACAACATTTTAAAATATTGTATTAAAGCACAATTCAGCTGGGTGATGACTACCTTTAAACTTCACAGAACTCAATGAACCCCATTTAGTTTAGACCATGTCCTTGAGTACTGTTTCTTTTTAGTGCTGAGTGTATTTATTACTGGGAGCCATCCAGTTTCCCCCCGAGTGGCACGGACCCAGGCAATTCAGGAGCGGTGGTGTGCAAAAGAAGCTGTGTTCTTCTCACCCCCTGGGTTGCACTGAACATTGCCTGGTCACAGCAAGGATCAGGGGCTCTGTTTTTACTCTTTCAGTTCTATAAAACCACTTATTTTTGCAGTTAACGGTGACTTTGCAGTAAATATATGTTCTCTGCAGCAAAAAACAAAGAGCATGTTGGTGGCACAAACCACAAGGTGTTTGTTTTATTATTCTCCCTTAAACATTGTTTTTAATCAGGTAGAGTTGCCTCAGGGCTGTTTGACTTCTGCACATGTTCCAGCTGTACAATAAGTCGTACTTGTGCAGTACTTCCATGTTGGAGGGTTGACATTGACGTGACTGCTCTCTAGATGGTTTTTTTTCTATTAAACCTATAAAACACATTTTGAATGTAACACGGTTAAGATTGTTATGGTTTAAACTATGTATGCCAGTTTAAAATGAGGTTTTCACCATTATGTCAGATTTGGATAGAAACATTCAACCAAGTAAGGCAAACCATGACTCCAAAAGCAACTTGAAATCAAAAGCATTTAATATGAAGTGTTATGTTGCCAAGAGATGATTTCTCGCTGAATGAATTAAATGCTTTAAAGTCCTGTATCTGTATTTAGTGAAGTGGCCATGCTAATAGTAAATTAGATATAGACATTAAGGTGGGGGGGAGGCATTATTACAGTATGCTGTATGAAAAGCAGAAATTAAAAAATTATATTCAAACTTGCAAATTTTTGCACACACAGCACTGATTTCTGTACCATAAGTAGACACACTGAAGTACAGCAACAAAAGTAGTCGGCATCTTAACAGTCTGCTTTTCTCTTCCCAGGTTCAGCTGTTTTCCCAGACAGGTATAATTCTGATTTTAGCTATTGTAGGCTCTATTAAAAAAAAATTAAGAAAAATTATATACATACACACATGCCTTTACTTCATGTAGCAAACTGCTTAAGCCTGTGTTGTGCTAAGTAAATATCAACTTTCTGGTCACAGACAAATACTCAGAAGATTTATTTATTTATTTATTTATTTATTTTAAGATGTCAGTCAAAGTTTATCTTCTGAGAGCTATCATGCCTGCACTAAAAAGACAGATGACAAAATTGTCTGACAAAATGTTAGGATGGTGAGAAACTTTAAGAAATGGAAAAGCTCTCCAAATGGAGCCTTTCAGAAAGTCTGTGGTCTTATTAATACAGCTAGGCAAATCCATCCCTTATTGTTGCTGTGAAATAGTCTTGCACAACCCTACTTTCAGGACAAGTATGGAAAAAAGTGGGCTGCCTTGAACTTTAGAAGCATGGAAAACTAAGACATGTTTATTCCATTTCAGAAAAGGAAACTGATTTGGGTTACTGAAGTTTGTAATTTAAGGATGTGAAGGATGCAGGGGCTGCTCTGCAGTTATTGAAATTAACCAAGTATATTTATAAGTATTTGAGTGTTTTTTTTGTAGTAATCATTTAGCTTCATTCACCATTCATTAAGTAACTGTATTTTAATCCGAATTAGTTGGTTGATACTCTTTTTTTTTTTGTCTTAAATGTAGACAGTAGAAAGACCACATAAGCATGGTACCAGCAAGAACTGACTATTACTGATTACCACTATACTAATAGAAAAAGCTCTGAACAGATATGGCATTTTTTCCTCACCCATACTGTTGCAAAAATCTCATGTCACCGAAAAAAAAGTTGCAACAGCCATTTATTATCTGTAATTCTAAATTAGGCTTAGTAAAAGTGTCTTTTTGCAGAAAAAAAGAAAAAAGATCATGTTCCTTTTATTGTGACAGCGATGATATATAATCTGATGATACTCTCACCTTGACTCCTTCACTCTGGTGGTTTTCAAGTTTTGAGAATTTTATCTTATGAACTTAAAATAGGACATGCTATAAGAACAGGTTTTACTGCCTTCTCTCCTTCAATTTTCTTAGCAGGCAAACATTTGATGGTGCCTGTGTTTAATGGTTCAGAGAAGCGGAGCCTGAGTTAAAGAAAATGTCTTTAATTTTTTTGAAGAGTCCTAGGCTGACTACTATAACATTTCACAATTTTTCATAGATTCTAAATGTTTCATCGGTTCTTCTTGAAATATCTATTTTATTCCCAGATCATTCTCTCAATAAGATGATGACTTTATTATTTATTAAATTGCCATGTTACATTGTTATAAATAAATCCCAATGTCTTTACAACAGGCTCCTCTTGGCCATATACCATCTTAATAAATACCTAGACAAGCATGAACAAAAAATCTAGTAGTGTGCCCAACCACCAGCACTCCTTCCAATCTGAAAAGCATACAGGTGCTCAGGGCAGCTCTCTGGGCACTGGGTATTTCACCTTTCCAGTGCTTTCTGCTCTGGTGCAGGTTTGTTGGGTTGTGAAACAGGCCAGGAAATGTGAGCCCACATCTCTGCTTGTAGTGAAGAGCATTACTCTTTGTGCCTTGATGTTTTTCATTCATTTATGTTATTACTCCCACAAGGGTCCAGGTTCTTATTCACAGTTTCCTTGCATGCCATAATCATCTCAGAAAGCTTTTGGATCTTACGTTCACTAAAAATGCCTATAGAGATGGACATCCTAAATAATGGCATCACATATTTTGACAGGGCCAATTTAACTTGAGAGAATTGCTGTTTTCTTCCTGAAGACTTGCTAATTTATTTTTGGCAAATTCTTTTGACAGAGCTTGGATGAAGTTAGATGAAAAATGAATTCTTTTTCAGTTAAAATGTTTTAAAAGACTCACAAAAGGAAATGGCACATACAGCTAAGGTAAGTGTGTATGTCCTTGGCAGTTTCTGAAGATAACATTAGCACAGACTTATGACAGAAGAAAAAAATTGATCTAGACAGAACGCAGACAAGGTGCAATCATTATTGACTCATTAATTTTTTTTTTCTGTACAGATTATATAATCAAAATAATGCTATGCAGGAGAATTAGTGATTTTAATGACTCTTACAGCTGGTTAACTATCTCCATTCTGTCACAGATTAAAATTATATACTTGTTTATTTCAAACAGCAAATGGGAAAAAAAAAATCTTTATTCTGAGAGCTGTCAGTAACTTACATGCTGTTACCTAAATACCTCCTAGAAATACTGCCTTCTGAAATCGGTCACTTATACCCAGAACTGAGCCGAGGGTCCAATCGAGCCTTGCATCTGACTACTGAATACACCGGCGTGGTATTCCTGCGTTCTTGGGGACAGCAAAACTGATTTTGTAGAGCCATTGTCGAAGCAGCAAAAAACGCAGGTTATTATAACAATGATCGTTCATTACACTAAATTCCTATTTACAGCATAAATAGAACCCCTCCGCGGAGATAAAGCTTCTTCCAGCCCAATTGTAGACCCTTGCAGCCCCCTTTTACCTCCTCCTGCCCATTTTGGCGGATTCTGCTGGCCAGACCCACAGCAGGGTGCACTGCTCCTTTTCTGGAGGGGGGGGGGGGCGGGGGGTCGGACACCTCACTTGCGGCAACTGTCACTGGGCCTGAGAAACTGAATGACGTTTCCGCCAGCCACGTTCCCTGCCGTGAAGCAGCCAGGAGCCCTGACAGCAGGCCACGGGTAACTCCTACAACCCGTTATGGGAAAAGCCCCCGACGGCTCATTGCGCCACGCGCTCAGGGCTGCAAAGCGCGTCTGCCCTTCCTGTCTGCGGCTTGTTCCCAGACCGTGTGCCTGCCGGTAAACGGGTCCGGAGAAGCGAAGGCAGGCAGGGAGGAAGGGAGGGAGGCAGGGAGGGAGGAAAGGAGAAGAGGGACCGCGGCGCTGACGGGACATAGGGCACGGGACGGCCCCGCCAGCACCGCCCTCCCGCGGCGACCTTTCCCCTCGTGACGCTCCCGACCAATGGGCGGCATCGGCTCCGCCTGTTCCGCCGGCGTGTCCGCGTGCGAGGGGCCGCTCGCGCCTCTTCCTTTCAGGCGGGGGCTGCGCAGCCCGGCCCCGGCAGCTCAGCCGAGGTGAGGCGAGCCCGCCCGCCCTCTCCCCCTTCCAGCCTTCACGTTGCTCCGCCGGGCTGGGAACAGCCGCCGGCGCCGGACTGAGGGGCTGCCGGGGCCTGGGAGCCGCCGCACCTCCGTCTGGGAGCGCGGGGCGGGGGCGCGTGTTCTTCGTCGGCCCTTTCGAGCCGGAGGCCCCGGCTTGGCCGCCGCGCTCGGCTGGGAGGAGACGGGCTGGAGGGTGCGCGGCGGGACCTGAGCCTGGCGCGGGGCCTTCATCGTGTCTTGTTCTGTGCTTTCAGATGCCCCCGAAAAAGGGAGGAGACGGGGTTAAGTCGCACCCGATCATCGGAAGGTTTGGGACGTCCCTTAAGATCGGGATCGTCGGGCTGCCAAACGTCGGGTAGGTGGTCAGGGGAGCGCGAGGTGGAGGAGCAGGCCGGGCCGCCTGGCAGGCCGGGTCTCCCCGCCCTTCCTGAGTTTGCTTCTGCTCCAGGTAGAGTGGCTTGACACAGTTTCTGGGTGAGGATAGATGGCTATACATGTGTATACAAGCTGCGGGATACCATCCAAGTCTTCTTGCTCAGTGGTAGCTTTGCATCTTTAGCTTGAACTAACAGGTGGAGCGTTGTAGAATACTCAGTGTGAGGTTGTTATTTACAAGTCTGGATGAGATAATAGTGAACAATTAAAAGAAGAAGAAAGTCTCAGCAATTCCTG
Organism: Bucorvus abyssinicus; assembly: GCA_009769605.1. Taxonomy (NCBI): domain Eukaryota; kingdom Metazoa; phylum Chordata; class Aves; order Bucerotiformes; family Bucorvidae; genus Bucorvus; species Bucorvus abyssinicus. Next base: position 20,429,693 of record CM020029.1, on the reverse strand, counting down.
AGTTTTATAAAATATTACATTTTTTGTGTTACCTTCCTTCCACTTTTGTGTATGTGTAATACATGTTTTTTTGCAAATACATATGTATGCATGCACATGCATACAAATTCCCTGTGTTTTTTTGGAGAGGATGATGTGCACAGGAAGGGGTTAATGATACCATAAGTGTCTTTAGCATTAAAGAGGATTTCCATTCTTGAAACTTCTTCAGAGTCTGTGATGTAGAAAGCTGTCTAAGTTACAATTTGGGAGAGATGGTGGAAGATGAATTGTTGTTCTCTGTTACATTTCTCATCTGTAGTTGTTTATGGCTCCTCAGAGAAGCTGTACTTAAGGCACTTAAAAAGGATGGTGAATTATCTGGAGAATATCTGTGTGAAACTATTGATATTAATTGGTGTATCATATTTACTAAAAGAAGTTCTCAGCATTTACATTCTCAAAGATTCTAATCTTAAAAAAATTAGAGGAAAAGTCTTTAAACATGTCTGGGTCATAAGTACTGCTTTCTTGTCTTTTCATTATCATTTATTTTATTTTCCAGGTTGTAGGTAAGTTGCACACCAGAACAGAAATAATTAGCAGTAACGTTATATAACATGTCAATGGGCAAAAATAGCATTTGCAGTTATGTTATGATGTAACTTTCAAAGAAAATTGTGACTGGCTTTTGAGCATGTTGGCTATATGCAGGGCAGCTTTCAGATTTTTTTTTTTTTTTCCCAGTGACTGAGAAGTTATATGAAACTAAAAAAACCTGCCACAAAACCACCAAAATATTTATGGTAGAGGATTCAAGAATTGGCATTTTTCTTAGCAATAACTCAAGAATTGTTCTCTTTTGGTGTAAGAAATGCCAACTAGTAAAATAATCTGCTATTTGATTTGAGTGAAAGTGTTCTTTTTTTTCTGTGATACCGCTTGCAATTTTTTTCCATGGATGTTTAACAAGGATGAAAAATGTTTGGTATGGTAGAGCTGTATCTTCATATGCACAAAGATTACTTGTAATTGGTTAACTGCTGTGGTTTGCTTTCTATGACCTTTTTTTCTCTTTTGATTATTGACTTTTATTGCTTATGGACTGAAATTGTGTTAATACTGAAGAAACAATACAGTTGTTGAAACAGCTGGTGAGACTTGGCAAAACTTGTTCACTCAATAAATTTGAACCATCCTTTCTCACGTTGTGCTTGAGGAAAATGAATAGTGGCCAGTAGACTTGTGCTTTGCTTTTGACTTAAAATTTCTTCGCTAACTGACACATGCAATATAATAACTCGGGAATTTTCAGGGGCAGAAAGGAGAAGTGAACATCACTGGGTTTCAGTGGGACACTCTGTATTTGAAAGTGTCTTCTACTAGAATCAGGGCAGTGGTCACTATTGTTAAGTAAGGGAAAGTTCCGTATTGCTTTTGGGTTGGAATAAGATGTGTTTCTATCCAGCCCTTTTAAATGTTTCTGATTTGACCTTCTTTAAGAGTGTGTGTATTTTGTTTGTAGGAAATCAACGTTTTTCAACGTGTTAACAAAGAGTCAAGCGGCAGCAGAAAATTTTCCTTTCTGTACTATTGATCCAAATGAGAGTCGAGTACCTGTTCCGGATGACAGATTTGACTTCCTATGCCAGTATCACAAACCTCCAAGGTAACTCAAGTTCTTAATGTTTTGATTCAGCTAAGCAGCTGAAATAGTATTACTGAACCCAAAGTTTTCACAGAAGTTTAATGCAACTATAATGTCTCTAAGTTTTTACTGACAGCTGTTTTAGAGTGTGAATTTATATATGTATGTGGATTATATCTTCCCTTCTGTAATATGACCCTTGTGGTGTGAGAATGAGAAATCCAGGAGCTGTTAGTCATTGCTCAGCACCATTTGGTGCTTGGTGTTCCTATCTTTGAAAGTAGTGGTTTCCAGGTGACTTGGAGGATCCTCAGAAGACATTTGGAACATAAACGGTAGTGGACATACCTAATGTGTCATGAGGTTGCTTTTTGTAAAATTTCTACCTTGTATTTTTTATAATTCAGAATATTGTATATGCTGTAGGTAGCCAAACAAATACCTATTAACATACCTGTGTCTTCAGTCTTTTGACTGTAAGCTTAATGGGCAGCCCTATTACTCTGACTCTTTATAGGCTCTGCTGCTATATATATGGTATATTCAGGGATATTCCTACGTCTCTTCTAATAGTTTCCTTATTCTAGGAGTCTATTAATTTTGTCACATCAATGTTTTTTACTATTGACTGTTTCTGTAATCTGCTCTATATATTTGGTGTGGGAACTGGATTTATGCTTGAACAGCAAAACTTAAGGTGCTTTCAGAGAACAGAAACTTGAATAGACACTTGTGACTTGTTAATTTCAGACCACAGTTAACTTGCAGAGGTATCCTCAGTAAAGTGAGTGTACATAAATCATAGGGCAGATTGGCATACACAACCGTGCTTTTGTTCAACACTTGGGCCTCAGTTTTAGAGCCAGATCACACCCACAATTAAGAAAGGCTGAAAGTTTTGAGCAGTCACTGATCAAAAATCTATTTGTTAACTTAATTTTCATGTACAAACAAGTTGCTTCTACCTGTACTTCCTGTGCACTTTTTAAATACTGAAAAATGCATTAATATGGAGCTGTTTAGGTGGATTGTTATAACGTGTTACCTTGTTTTTCCTGCTCAAGTGAGTATTAAGCATACTTTTTACTGTATGGATCATCAGTTTTGTTGACAAATTTGTTCTAAAATGTAGTGTTATTGCTGCTTTGGCCACATCAATAATTTTTTTTTCTTCTCACTCTAGCTATGACTGGCTACTTCTAAATTAATAGCTGGAGTGACAAAGAGATTACTACCTCTCCCCTCATCCTGCCTTTGGCCATTTATCCTGACAAGGAGTGCCAAGACTGTAAATACCTGTATGTGTGTTCTCTGACTCAAACTCTTTGGGGAAAAAGAAAAAATTAATGGATATTAATTGCTGGATCTGTAGTCAGTAAATATACTGAATTGGATCATAACCTGGGTATAAATAGTAAATCAGCTTTCATTTAATGGTCTTCTGACGTTTTTAAGAGAGTATTTGTTACTTAAAGTCAATGCATGTGGGGATTAGTGCGTAGTTACAGCTCCTGAGTTCACTTGTGCTGCTTATATGATTTTAATATTTTAATATTAATAAAGCAGTGATAATTCAGTAGCACAGTAGACTGAAGTTTGTCTGTCTGAAGCTAACTCAGGAAAAGAAGGCTATGGCCATGAAGATATACAACTGAATTGTAATTCAAATTCCTTAATTTTTCTTGTATAGTCTTGATTTTGTTCTTCATCTTTATGTAATACGTTGTGTGTTCATTTTCTACTTGTTTGGATTACTAGACATAAGCATTCTGTGCATGCAAAATGTTTTATAAACAGTGAGTTCTCTTTAATTTAGACTCTTGTCTAGCCTCAAGATTTTGTCTTTAAAAATCTAAGGCATTCAGGTTTTTATTTCCCATATATTACACTCAGTCATCACATGACTGAAGTCATTGTTGGGAGGTGGGGGAAAAAAAAAGAGGGGGTGTACTTTATCTTAACTGAAATAATGTATGACAGGCCAAAGTGATCTTGTCTTGATGCCTGCTGTAAGTGAGGGAAGGGAAGAGTGGGACTGGGCCGGATGGGCAGTTGATGTTTGTCACACTGAGCTGACATTGCTGCTGCTACAGAGAGATGGACTCTATTGCCAAGGATATTGCTAGTATGAGTTTGTGGCTGTCCTGTCATCGGGGGGAGAGGTAGGCTTTTCAGATGCTGTTTGTTCCTATCTCCAAAAGAAGAAAAGCATCACCTTGGATGGGACTGGTGTGCAGTTACTTGCTAGCCCATGCTGGAAGCTGAGGGGTATTTCTTAATTGGAAGTGTAAATGTTTGTAAATGAAATAATGCAGGCAGCAATTTAGAGACTATTAGGTCAAGGTAAATCTGTACTTAATAGATTAAGATGTGCTGCCAGAACTTACAACCTGTGCTTTTTTTCTTTCTGCAGCAGTGGATGATGTGTATGACTGTTTGAATAAGTTCAGTGATACAGACTGTACACAGAAAGTGGGCTCCAAGAACTTCCTGTAAAAACTGCTGTGTTGCTGCCAAATGAATTAGATGAGCAAACTCCCTTGAGCTTTTATTACTTGCTTTCTGGTGTGAATGAAAATGTGGATATGAAAAGCCAAAAAGACCTTAATATATTACAGATAATTCTGAGTGCTTGTTATTTCAAGGTCTTACTTTATGTTTGGTTACTAATTTACATATTTGAACTACCTATTTGTTTGTTTTAAATTTTATACAATATTCAGTGAAAACTCCTATTTGTAACATTCTGCCAACATGTAGCTTTTTCAGAAAGGAAAGACGGTTGGCTTATTATTTTGTTGTCCTCCTACCCCTGTTCCCCCAATGTGGATACTTTCAGGCAAAGTTTGACAGACTAATGATTGAATTAATTCCAGCTTAGTAATTGGAAAGAGAATATTTTCTTGGCACTGATTCACTTAAGTGGGGACTAAAGCAGAAAGGTGTCTCTCCCCGTGCCCCCCTCCCCCCCGCCGTGAATCTTGAGCAGGTAACAGAAGATGAGATCTGCTAATTCTATAATGGAAAAGAGGCGTTCTGCATCTCTGCAGGTAGCTCCTGCCTTGAAAATTGGGACTTGGAAGCCAGAAACGGTTGATCTGTTAACTGCAGTTAATATTTTAACAGGACCTTTTGTGTTTAGAAGTGATGGGTTTCTTACACAAGAACAGAACTCTGTGTGTAGCAGATCTAAAGAATTTTTAGTGACTTAATAAAAGCTTTAATAAAGCTATTGTTGTGCAATTTTTTTTGTTAACTTCAATAAGATTCTGCTTAATCACCTTAAGCCTAAAAATATTTTTTTAGTGTAAGTATGTCAAACTCATGTCATTTGGACAAGTGATTTGTGTCATAACTCACAAATACCTTGAAAGTCTCAGAGTGTATATACTTATATACCCGCCAGGCTTAGCCTATATAGTCCTGCATGCTGTCACACTTGTAGTGTGCTGTGCCTGACCGGGAGATGTGTCTCAGTGGTGACACTTGATTCAAGCCTCAAAATGATTTTGAGTGAGGGGGTGAAGGAAACTGCTATTTCTTTTAGTTTTAAATTTTGTGCCCCAGATAATCTCACTGAAATTATTTGCTTGCTTTCTTCTTGACTTTAAACTATATGATTAACTAAAAGAAATTTTCACGTAAAAGCAATGTAAACCTAAGCTCTGTTTTAACTGTAAATAGTTAGAACTGAATTGTTGGGTTGTATTAATCAACCTGCATGAAAACATTAGTAAAAAAATTGATTTTAAAGCCTGTTTCTGTTTTCTCCCCTGGTTAAAATAAAATGAGATTATAAGCAGGAATGGGTAAAATATACGTAGTTTGTTTCATCCTTTCTCAAGTTATCAGTATTAATTTAATTCCTTGTTTGTTTGCTCCTGTAAGTGACTGCATTGCCTTGCGCATATGTGATCACAAAACAATGCTTATTGCAGCCACAAACATTTCTCTGTAATTTAGACTGGTTTTGCTCTATCTTGGATATCCTTTTCAATCCTGGTTATCTCGCAGGAAGATAATATATGAAGTACAACTACCTCTCTTCAGCTCTAGCACTGCCCAGTGTACTTCATGTCCTTTTTCTCAGAAAATTGCTTTGGTTTGTTCATTGCGTTGTAGAGTGTTAGAATTCATGCATTCAGATCTTTAGCGCTCAAGTGATGGTTACTGAACTAAATCTGAGTAACTTCCATTGTTCTCTAGGTCACAAAAGTCCTGTGTCATATTAAATAAAAGTTCTCTTGAACTTATTGTAGGATAGTATACTCAGGTACTTGATACAAGTTTTGAATTCAAAATTATGTCATCAGTTGATGGACAGTACTACTTAGAAGGCAGATCAGCAGTGGGACTTTTTGAATGACATTACTTGGGACTTGCTATTGGTTTAAAGAGCATTTATTTAAGTGATAACCACCTGTAATTCCATCATGAAACACAAATAACATAGCTGAATGTAAATCTGGCATATCAGCATCTGTAAGAGAATCCCACTTTTTTACAGAAGAAAACATATTGGGAAAGTATATTCTGTTGTTAATGTGCTGCTTCCTTTGGTGTTACTGAGTTTGTCTGCTCTTCAGTTAGTTCTGAGCTGTGTAAATCAACTTGACTGTGATGCTTGTTTCAGTGTTGCAAATCAATAATTTTCCAGCAGTGAATAAAAGATCTTAAGAGGTGGTGACTTCAGCCATCTTTTCTGCCTGGTGGGAGAAGGCAAAATTTAATCAGTTGTATTTTGTTGATGTAATAACTTACTGAATAGTTTGAGAATGCAGATATTTGATGTACATGGGACAGCGAGTATGTGTCTTAATCCACGTCAAATATTTTACCTTTTTATAGTTCATGGAAGTGAAATTTAGCACTTCTTTCACTTCTGGTTCATGTGTTATTAGGTTCAAGTCTTGTTTGTCAATATCGTGGGTAAAATGCTATTAATGTAATTGTTCTTGCATGGAAATGATCAGGGTTCATCTGCAGTACCTAGATCTTCAGAAGCTGATTCCTTTAATTACTCTGTGAGGTATTTTCTTATATTGGTCAAAACTGCTCGCAAGATTGACTGCAGAAGCTGTAATATGAAGTACACTTTCCTGGAAGAGAGAGGGACTGTGAACTGTGCTTTTCTGTTTGGAAATGAGTCAAAAATAGCAGTGAGGTCAGACAGATTGAGAGTTGAATGGCCTTCTAAGTTGTCATAATACACATGTTCTCCTTCTATGTTACTACTTTTACTTCAGGTCATTTGGAATTCTTAACTGATGACTTAAGTTATATGAATTTTTGGGAGGGAAGAAGAGTTTCCCTTTTCTAATAGATTTCAAGTAACTACTTTTAAAGGCAGAAGAGCATGTACTGGAACCAGGACATGAGGAGCACATTTGGCCTTCCTGAAGAGAAAAGGGGAGCTGGATATTTTACCCTAATACTGAAGAATTTGGCCTTTTTCATATGTGGGACCCAGGATCAGGTAGAGTTTGAGGCGAGAGAAATATTTCTCGAACTATTCAAGAAATGAATAAAAAGTGTGTTATGAGAATTAACCAGGCTTACTGGAAAATTGCTGCATTTTGAACTTAGTTGAAGCTGTCATGTGGCTTTCCAGGGTCTCCTGGTAGATGTGAGATTTTGGTAAACTGTAGTAAGTGCTGCAGAGAAATTATTGGGGTAATGTTTTTTATTGGAGAAGAGGGACTGTGGAAACCTAGAAGAACAAAAACCCAGGGAGAGAAACAGCATTTTGGTTATGATGTTTCAGTCTAAGTCAAAACTTCAGGTGTATGCTGTCTATGAGGTTTTTCAACTAAATAATAACTTGTGGAAACTTGAGAAATATATGCCCCCTCAAATCCCGGGGAAAAAAGTATGCACATCAACTTGCAGATACCCTATATGTGTGCATTTTAAAAGAGAAAAGGTAACTGGTTGCATTGTACTGTTCAGTACTACTGTACTGAACAAACAGATCAGGTAAAGAAACTCCTCTTGCCTCTTTAAATAACTGTTTTGGACAGAAGTTTGAAACAGTGGTGGTGAGAAATAAGTCTCATCCCCTGCAAAATGCATAACCCAGTGGATGCATAAGTCTCTTATTCCTGAATAAATGCCCTAACCACTGGGCTGCAAAACTACTTTCTTTGGCCCAGTGAGTCTTGCACTCTTTGTTAACACAGTGAAGATAGTATGCTAACACAAACACACTGTTGCTGTATTTCTAAGTGACGTAAAAAAATCCTTGCTCAAAGGTTATACCTCCGCTTAAAATTATAGAGACTCGTCTGGATTTGGTAATCTGTTTCATATTCTAAATTCCTGTGACATGCTTTATGGTAAATTGGTGTTGCACTGATTTGTACAAATGATCAGTTGATGCCACCTGTTCCTGATGATCATTTGAGGCTCAGTGACATTATGCTAATGCTGACTAACGAATCTTAAGAAATGGAAATTAATCTGTTTAGAGGAGGGGAAAAACAAAGAGCAGTCCAGTTAAGTCTTCTACATTTAAAAGAATTAAATCGCACTCGAGATATATAGTACTTTCCCCCCCATTCTTTGCAGTGCTTTCTTTTTATTTAGTTTCATAATGTTTTCTCTTTTTCCTTCAGAGCATAGGCAAGTGTGACTAGTTTGTGCCTTTTTCTGCTCTTCTCTGTATTAATCTTTCTATGATGAAATAATTTAGGCTTAGGAAAGGGGATGCCAAGAATGGGAATGGTTTTATTTTGCCTGTCATGTTAGCATTGTGGTACCCAAGGTGAAGGTGAGAAGACATCCTGGAAGTCTTTAAAAGTCTCTTGCTGTATTAGTCAGTTATGAAATAAATGTGCTAGGGTTTTCTTTCCATTGTCTAGCAAATGAGCTTTATTCTGGTGATAGAGTGGTCCATCTGCATATGAAGGTATCTTGTCTTGATCTCATATGGCATCTTTGTAGTGAAAGTAGAATTCTTCTAATGGCTGGCCAGGAAGTTAATCCTATCAGAATGATGAGAGAAGGACAACACTTCTAACACCACTTCTTAAAACAGTTTAAAATGACAATGGAGAAGTATTTTAAAGAGTGACATTTTCTATATTGCTGTTGACTTAGTTTGTGTCAAAAAGTAAGGAATGATACAATCCTGGCTGGGAAGTTGTTGCTGTTTCTTCTGAGCTACGTGTTAGCTCTGTGATTTGGTCAGGCAGAAGGGGTTTTTGGGTAATACATTAATAGAGTTGCTGGTTTCTGTCTTCAGAATGTGTGTTACTCTTGATAGTGTGTTAACCTTAAGAATTTGGTGGTTTTGTTTGAGTTTGTTTACTGGTAGTTTGAAAAATTTTTTTAAGAAAACCATAGTGGGACAAAAATGTGACATTTTCAGTTTGTTTACTTCACAGTGTACTTATTCATGTTCTTTCTGCTGCGTTCAACAGCTTTAACTTGCAGTACGTGTTTTGCTTCCCAAGAATGGGCCCTTCTTTTCATGGGCCTAGTGAAGTTTAAACCTAAAAGACAACAAACTGAGTACCTAAATTTAAGTAACTCATGCTATATTGTAACTATTTTCTTGCAAATTTTTAAGCTAACCCTTCTGGGTATTGTGTTCCATTCATGCTTGTTTTTAAGCACATCACAAAGGTGTTAATGACATGAAACATCATTAAGTTTCTAATTTATTGCATCTGGCAGGTTTAATGATACTTTGATCTTCACCTTGGTAAAGAAAAAGGTTTTGTTCAGATCTTGTATTGTGAAGTTAGTTTACTTGGAAGAAATAATTTTTTATTAATGCTGCATACTAAGACAGATTCTAATGGATCATCTCTTCCCAAATGAGGGAGCTCATCTCAAGTGAGGCAGCGCATCTGCTAATATTATACTATATGTTGTGTTATTTGTTGTCAAATGGAAGTGGGATAGCACTAAAAAGTTAGAAACCTGTTTCGTTTTACCTAAGCCTATTGCTCTGAGCAGAGACAATGATCCATAAATTTCTATATCTGCAGCTTTTTCTGTCTGGGCCACACCTGCTATTCCGGGCATCAGGATAAGAAGAGAAAGGGTGGCTTTTCTGATGCTAGTGGAGCTCTCTGCTGTTACAGATTTGACAGCAGTCATGCTGTCAAATATTTCAATATTGGAAAAACCAAATATATTTATCAGCAAGCTGTCACAGTAATAAAAATAAAGCTCAGTTTGGGCTGTGAACAATAAAGACTTCAGAAGCGTAATGCTGTTCAGAGAAGGTTCCTGTACAGGGTTGGCTAGGAGGTTGCTGGCTAGGTCACCCCTGCAGTCACTCACACCTGTGTGATTGCTTCTGTCTGTGAGCAGCACTGCAGTGGTAGGTCTTTGGGAAATGCATCTTAAGGTAGACCACAGTATTTATATCTGTAGATTTGAATCTCATGTTGAAGAACACTCACCATTAAGGAAAGCTTTTCATGGCTTTACGAATTGGTACTGTATGCTCATGCAGACTTCACAGCATAAGTCACACCCTTCTCATCGTTGTTATTAAAGCTATGGATTTGGGTGATTTTCATTATACTTACTGTCAGTAAAATAATGAACTGTTGCATTAATCTTAGCATAGTGCTAATGAAATATAATGGTGATAATTTAAAACGATAGAGGGAAATTAAAATAGTTTTCCAGTTACTTTGAAGCCATCAAGTTGGAGATCTCAATGACTATGGTGTGCGGTTTCAGGTCTTTCGCAGGCAGGAATTTGCAGCATTTCAGCATGATTCTGTCTCTGCCACTGTTTACGATGGTGTTGTCATTTGCATAGACCATATGAGGGTGCTTTTAGTCAACACCTTATCACAAAGTGTTGTTTTTTCCTGACTCAGCTGGAATTTGAGAAATAATTTGGTTTAGAATATACCTGAAAAGCTTTAATGCCCATTAAGTTATTTGCTCATTTTAAAACAACTTGAGAGTCTGCAGAGGATAAAAGGCTTGCAGTTTATGAATTGCCATATACATTTCCCATAGCTCTAAAAGCTTTTTTCCATTTTTTGTAAGCTAATTTGAACTTCATGACTATTCTGTTGTGGCTATATAAAATGTTGTGTAAACATGTCTGCTAACCCATTGCTGTTAACTATGGTGGAAAACATCATAGCTGTTAATGTTAAAGTGCCAGCTTCATCTTAACTTGTTTTCTGCTTTCTTTCAAATTTTTTGCAAAACCCTGATCATTGCAGGTTTTAATCACCACCATAGTAAAAAAATGCCCTTATCTTCTAACAAAGTTGCTTAAATTACTGAAATAAACAGTGACTTAGAGGTGCACGATAGCAGAGTGCAATGGCCATTTATGTGTCTTATCCCTTTGGTACTATGAAAACTACACGTTGCTGGTGAGTGACTTCATGCCTCAGTGCTCCAGGCCTGGTTGATTATTTGTAGAGTTTTCAATGTGATTCCTCACTTATAAAATAGTTTACTTCATTTTACATGACTAATGACAGAGAAATTAGAGTGGATGATGTTTTACATGGGAGAGGAGGATGTTGCCTCTTATGCATTGCACATTGAATAAGGAAGAAAGCTACTGCCATGTATAACTTGCTGTAGAAAATTGTCTGATTTTCGTGTTCTGAATTTATTTCTGTGCCAAAACTTTTGCTAATATGCTAAAATTTTTGACTTCTGTATTTCAGCAAAATTCCAGCCTTTCTGAATGTGGTGGATATTGCTGGCCTTGTGAAAGGAGCCCACACTGGCCAAGGCTTAGGAAATTCCTTCTTGTCTCATATTAACGCCTGTGATGGGATCTTTCATCTGATGCGTATGTAAACTTATTTATATGTTCTCTCTGTAGCTTAAGGACAGCATTGTGGTACTCTAATTAAGAACTGGGGAACAAATATCTTATTACAATTTTAACTTTTATGATTCAATTAAAAGTGGTCAGTTTGGTTTTTCCAACCAAGAAAATCCCCCTCCTCTGCTATATAACAGGTATGTCTGTCTTCATTGGCATTGTGATGAAGTTGTAGAAAGGAACTGGGCTTTTGGAAGTCTGCAGTGATGACTTGTTATTTTCTTGTGCCGGCAGCGCATGGCAATTGAATTTTTTTTTTTTAATTTATGAACTAGGAGGAATGGAATGTAGTAATAAAAATCTGAAATGGAAATAGAAAATGAAAATATGGAGTTAGGAGCAGACTCTTGAGATTCTCTCCCTTACAGGGCAAGCCTCACTTTTTTCCTTTTCGTGATTTCTGTGTGACTTATATACTGAGAACGTATCCCGTGCTCCCCATCTCTGAATTCCAAACATTTCTCAGTTAGACCAAGGGCTTTGATGCTCTCTTTCATCACCTGTTACCACAATACAGAACTGGCCTTCAGAGTCATTAATGGCAGTACAAACTTGGCACTTAAACTTGTTGGAAGCCCATGTTGGTTTGCAATGTGCTTTGAGTGTTGAAAAAAGGCTTCTGGTCTCAATAGACTGAATTTACTGTTTGTGCAGATTTGAGGAAACTGCAGACCTTTGCTGTCTTTTGGCCATTATTATACAGTGAGCGATGAAACAAAAAGTATTTCTATTTTTTAAGGTATTTTAGTACCTTAACTGCTTGTGTGTGTGTGTGTGTGTGTGTGTGTGTGTGTAGCATTACTTCTCCTTTGAAAACTTGGCCTTGTATTTTCTTATCTAACCCTACTATTTTCTGTTAAGGTTGTTTAACACATGCTTTCAGTAGAATAGAAAACTATGGGCTATTGATCATAGCTAAGCAATTAATAGTATTTAAAACTAAGACGTTTTGAAAAGATGAGGCCAGATCCTTACTGGGTAGAGTGAAGTAAGCCTTTTGAACTTGCGCATCGTTTTAGGAACTAGTTCAATATATGAAGGCTGTACTAATATATCAGTATATTTTAACTATTTGTAACTGCCCAAGAAGCATTGCTACAATAACCCTAGAAAAAAGGGGAGACGGTTTCCCCAAACCCATTGCTATCCTCAGATTGTAATTACTGCCTGGTGTAATTGAGAACAAGTGATACCCTCTTTATACTTGCTCTGGTTTGATACTTGTATCATAAAAGCTTGTTTAGGAACAGGTTGATATAATAGCCAGTGGAGAGGGTGCTTTTTAATCTATATGTTGAATAATCCTAAGCATTTGTTTCAGGTAGTTATTACAAGAGTTAACACCATTTGTGTTTTTCTTTGGGGACTGAAAGAGGAATAAGACTGTGGGTTTTTAAGCCGTTTGAATACTTACTTTGTATTAATATCTATTTCTTTTAATCTAGTCTTGTATTTACTTGTTATGTTTACATTTCAGAATCCTTGAAAGAAACTGAATGGTTGCAAAATGGCTGTTGCTGTTTTTCTTCTTGGACAGCAAAAAAGATAATGGCATCACTTTTTAAATAGCACATTTTCCTTTCTTTTTAAAATCTTAACCTTGCCTCTTGTGCTGCTCTTGCTAGATGTTTTACCTAAAATGCAAGCTAGTGAGGGACTGAAGTAGAAATTCTGTGTGTTGATTGCCCAATAAACACAAGGATCTTTCAAAATATTACTTGGGGATAATAATAATGAAAACCTAATGCAAAATTTTGTGGTTAAGATGTAAAAATACTTTTTTTTTCTCCTGCAAAATGCATATTAGTTCTATTTTCCTTTCCCCACAGTACTATAAAAATGAAGATTTGGCACTAAAACTGTTTGGTAATCATGGCTTGGCTTCGCGGACGAAGATTTGGGAAGGGCTTTGCCCACGCTTATTGCAAGCGCGTTGATGGCTGAAAAGGCCAATGCGGGATAGGCAAGACCGGTTGCAAAGAGCACACCGGAGGGTCTCCTTGGGTGGTATAGTCGAGGCACGGTTCTTTCTGCGCTGTCTTTTCTCCTCGAGCTTGATTCTACGCGTGCTCTCAAAGGAGACAGCAGCGTTATGTATGGTGTGTCTCCAAATCTCCCGATTGGAGGCCAGGGTGGACCACTGATGGTGGTCAATATGGCCTAGGCTGAGGTGTTGTTTCAGGGAGTCCTTATATCTCCTCTTTGGAGCTCTTCTCTTGCGGCAGCCGGTGGCAAGTTCACCATAGAACACGATCTTAGGGAGGCGGTGATCCGCCATCCTGGAGACGTGCCCTGCCCAACGCAGCTGCGTTTTCAGCAACATGGCCTCAATACTGGTGACGTCTGCCTGTTCAAGGACAGCAACGTTAGTCACGTAGTCAGTCCAGTGGATGTTTAGGATTGTGCGGAGGCAGCGCTGATGGAAGCGTTCGAGGAGTCGCAGATGGTGGCGGTAGATGACCCATGATTCAGACCCGTACAGAAGAGTAGGCAGTACCACGGCTCTGTAGACACTGATCTTTGTACTTTTCTTCAGGTGTTTATTGCACCAGACTCTTTTATGGAGTTTTCCGAAAGCTCTGTTTGCCTTTGCTATTCTGTTGTCGATCTCTTTGTCGATCGTGGCATCTGAGGAGATGATGCTACCCAGATAGCTGAACTGCTGGACTGGCTGAAGCTCTGACTCGCCAATGGTGATGTGGGGATGATGGTAATCATCTTGTGGTGCTGGTTGGTAGAGAACTACTGTCTTCTTCAAGCTGACTTCCAGCCCAAAAAGCTCAGCCGCCTCTGCAAAGCAGCATGTTAAGCGCTGCAGAGCTGCTTCTGTGTGGGCAACAAGGGCGGCATCGTCAGCAAAAAGCAGCTCGCGGACAAGGTGATTCAGGGTCTTGGTGTGGGCCTTCAGTCGCCTTAGGTTGAAAAGGCTCCCATCGGTACGATACCGGATATAAATGCCGTCTTGTTCGTCGAGGTCTGCCGTGGCCCTTTGGAGCATCATGCTGAAGAAAATTGTGAATAAAGTTGGTGCGAGAACGCAACCTTGTTTCACACCATTGGCTATTGGGAAGGGCTCAGAGAGTGTATCGCCATATCTGACTTGGCCGCGCTGCCCCTCATGTAACAGGATAATAATTTTGAGGAACTTGGGGGGACATCCTAATCGTTCCAAGATCTGCCACAGACCTTTTCTGCTCACAGTGTCAAAGGCTTTGGTGAGATCAACGAAAGTTACATAGAGACCCTTGTTCTGTTCCCTACACTTCTCTTGCAGTTGTCTGAGAACGAATACCATGTCTGTGGTACTTCTGTTGGCTCTGAAACCACACTGACTTTCAGGTAGAAGTTCTTCTGCGATAGCGGGTACCAATCTGTTCAATAATATTCTTGCGAGAATTTTTCCAGCAATGGAGAGCAGAGTTATGCCTCGGTAGTTTGAGCAGTCTGACTTTACTCCTTTTTTCTTGTACAGGGTGATGATGATTGCATCACGGAGATCTGGTGGTAGTTCGCTTTGTTCCCAACAGCGCACAACTAGCTCGTGAAATTTAGCATGGAGCGTTTGGCCTCCATGTTTCCAGATTTCAGGCGGGATTCCGTCGACCCCAGCTGCCTTGCCGGTTTTCATCTGTTGTATGGCCTTAAGGGTCTCTCCCATAGTAGGGGCTATATCCAATTCATTTTTCACCGTTTGTTTTGGGATGAGCTGGATTCCTGAGTCTTGGACTACACGGTTGGCACTGAAGAGAGTTTGAAAGTGTTCAGACCATCGATTCAAGATGGAGGTTTTATCTGTGAGAAGCGTTTGGCCATCTGCGCTGAGTAGGGGGCTTTGAACTTGGTGTGTGGGTCCGTACGCTGCTTTCAGAGCCTCATAGAATCCTCTGTGGTCACCCAAATCTGCGCATAGTTGAGTCTTTTTTGCTAGGTTGAGCCACCACTTGTTCTGGATGTCTCGAAGTTTCTGTTGGAGTTTACTGCATGCAAGACGAAAGGCTGCTTTTCTTACATGGCAAGATGGTTGAGCGAGGTGTGCTTGGTGAGCAGATCTCTTCTTTGCCAGCAATTCCTGGATCTCTGGATTGTTTTCATCAAACCAGTCTTTGTTCTTCTTTGTGGAGAACCCTAAAAATTCTTCGGAGGACTGCAGGATGCTATTTTTAATATGTTGCCAAAGCGCTTCAGGAGAAGAGTCTAAGGGACAGTCTTCAAGCCTAGTTTGAAGGTTTGCCTGGAAGCTGTCTCTCAGTGCAGCTGTTTGAAGATTGTTAACTTGGAGCCTCCTCCTCAGAATGCCGCCCCTCTTAGGTTTGGGCTTAAAATGGAGGTTAAGTTTGCAGCGCACAAGGCGGTGGTCTGTTTGACATTCTGCACTAGGCATCACTCGGGTGTGACAGACATCGCGAACATTTCTCTGGCGCACTAAGATATAGTCAATGAGGTGCCAGTGTTTAGATCGAGGATGCATCCAGGTTGTCTTCAGGCTGTCTTTCTGCTGGAAGATAGTGTTGGTGATGGTAAGCTGCTGCTCAGCACAAAACTCTAGCAAGAGGCGACCGTTGTCATTGCAGTTTCCAACTCCATGCTTGCCTAGTACTCCTTTCCAGGCTTCAGAGTTCTTACCTACTCGGGCGTTGAAGTCACCAAGGATTATGATCTTATCATCTGCAGGAACCTTTTGAGTAAGGCGGCGCAGATCGGTGTAGAATTTGTCTTTTTCTGTAGGGTCAGCTTGGAGAGTTGGGGCATATACGCTGAAGAGAACAACATGTTGCTTGTTGTGTAGCGGGAGGCGTAAGGAGATAATGCGATCAGAATGACCTGTTGGCAAATTTTCAAGTTTAGAGGCGATGGAGTTTTTAATCATGAAGCCAACTCCGGAATGATGACTTTCGGTTTTGGGTTTGCCTGACCAATACAGTGTGTAGCCGGCACCATGTTCTTTAAGGCTGCCTTCCTCATGAAGGCGAACTTCACTGAGAGCAGCAATGTCGATGTTGAGTCGTGACAGTTCGTGAGCAATTATAGCAGAACGGCGTTCAGGACGCCCACTGTCTGCTGTATCGAGCATGGTTCTGATGTTCCAACATGCGAGTGTCAATCTGGACACACCTTTGGAGGCAGGTGTATGCCTTTGTCTCTTTGTCTTTGGTTGACCGCAGAAGAAGATGTCCGTTGGCCGCGGCTAGCCAACCGGCTTGGAAGGGAGATGAGCTTTGGTTAGGCCACCTTTTCTAGGCCCCTCTCCATGTGGAGCAAGCAGTGCTCTCCTTGAAAAAGGCTGCTTGGTCATTCAGGATGCTGCCGAACGAGACTGTCATCTCCCGGGTCAGTCTCAAGCGACCAATGTCCTGAACCGCCTGCATGCAGGGTTGGGTCTGCGGCTTCCAGTGACATCTTTCCACCTGCCGTTTCGTCCCTTGCCTGACGCTACAGGGCTTTGCAAACGTGAGTACACCCTTCAAGCCTGCGCGGTGGATTTTTTAGGTGAGGCGCAGCGTGCGCGAGACTGGCCCCACCCTTTACACCTGAGGTTCATCTGCCAGGGCCTAGCGAGCTTGGACGGTGACAGCGAAGTCCTCAGGTCGTAGGTTTGGTTAGAGTATCCTTCTCTTAGATGGATGGCCTTACAGGGCTAAACGAGCTCCATCTGCCCGGGTTTGGAGTTAGAGTTGTCCTTCTCCTAGGATGGTTGCCCGAAGGCTAGTGAGCCCATCCTGCCCGTGGACACACTTTGTCTGACCCTTCAGTTGAGACCTGTCAGGCTTGGGAGACCCTACCGGAGGCATATGCCACCACCAGCATAGCTCTCAACTTCGCAAGGGCACGCAAGCTCTTTCCCCACGGCAAGGGGGTGCCCATGAAAGAGTGTTTGGTAATAGCCTTCTAGTAAATAATAAATTTATTGGTTACACAGCAAAATCTCTATTTAAAACCTGTAACTCACTGAAGTTTTCAACATACCGTGCCAACTTCCATTATAAAAATGTATAACCCCTTTTTTATATGCGGTAATGTTTTTTACACCTACCTACCTGTCAAAATGCCCTTTTAAGGGTTTGGCATACCTGGAGTTTGCATGGTTTATCAGATTACAGAAACTACCTAAATTGTTTTCTTAAATCCTTACTCTTTCCAGATCCTGAGAGGATGAAGCTTCTTTGTTGCCCTTTACCAAAGTTTGGTCCAAGTTCTTAATGGACCGTGTGTCTTTAGGAACCAGTGCCGTGAGCCTGGCTGTCAGTTTTCAGCCTGGCGGATAGGCACTGAATCTCTACAGTCGTGTAGCTGATTTAAAAGGAACCCAAACAGGTTGCTCCTCTTAAAGGGAAATAGGCAATGTACTGGAAGGTGAGGCTTTGTATGTCAGAAGGCTGGAAGAGAGGTGTATTAAAGCTTAAGAGAAGATGAGAATGATAAAATGGTCTTAAGAAGAGGTGCAGTAGGAAGTGATCTGGGGACTGTCCTTTTTCAAAGCACGAAAAATTTAATGTTTGTTCTCACTAAGGTTTTGAGGTTGTCTGTAACACATTTTCACCTTTGAGCACCAAAATGGTTGCTCCCTGTCTTTATGCTGTTGTAGTATGCACTGCTGCTACCCACATTCATGGCTAGAATGCAAAGCAAAGCCCTTTGCAGAACCAGTCTCTTCTTATTTCTGGATGCCAGGCAGAACGTTGGAAGCAGGTCATTGTGAGGTTTGTCCTGTAGACTTCAAGGTCTGCTTGCCAGAGTATATTCAAGAAAGGCTTGTTAGGCTTTAACTTTGCTTGGTTTAGTTGGTATTTTTGCAAAAAGCAGTTTGAGACTTAACTCATTCAAGTTGTATTAATTAAGGTAATTATAAGCAAGGAAGTGGCTAGCTGGGAATGGAGAGCTTTTGTTGAGTACAATGAGACAAACTGGGTATCTCACTGAAGGTACTTTATAGTCCTGGGCTAAAAATTTTGATCCTGTTTTCTTTATTCACTGAGAATGTGTTGAATTGTGTTTTCTTTAGGACAAAAGATTTGTTTGTGGTTTTTTTAGCTGCCGTAACAGAATTCACTGTTGTTGCCTCTTTGTGTTATGAGATGGCTTTTGAAGAAGGTTGTTGCCTTTCAGTTTGTCCATCATGGAGCATGTAGGTGAGCTGCAGCTGTAGTACTCTCAAAGTAATTATAATTACATTTCTATTGAAACTGTTGAGGTTCTGTGTGGTGTTTACCTAGACTGTTTCTTTCAAGGCACAAAGCTGAGGATAAATGAAATTTGTCTGGCTAATTCTCTCCTTACTTCATTGAAAAAAGGAAGGTACCCCCACCTTGAAATAGCAATGGATTTTTAACTTTCAAACTTCCATGTCCTAGATACACTGTCCCTTTCCCTGGGAGATACAGTGTTCATTAAATCAATTAAAGCATTGCTTTTATGTATAAGGTATATCTTAATACATCTAAAGAAACAGCAATATGTGTGAGAACACATGTAGTAGGGTAATAGGACAAGTAAAAAGAGGAGAGTTTGTGTTGAACACCACTGTAGTTTTTTACATGATTAGTAATGGTATGAAGTAGATTCTCTTAGCTCAGCGAAGGAGACTGTTTTCCTATACAGAATAGAGCCATACATTCTTCCTATAGATTTTTTTTTCCTGTTAAAGTGCACAAACTGAAAACTAATTACTGATTTTTAAAATAAACCATTTAATCACAATACATTTTAAAAAGAAAATTTCTGAGGTTATGCCAGTTCCTTAGGGGTAGGGGTATATTTTATTTTTGCCTGAATCTAATTATGAAAACCTCAAACAGATATACTTGCTTACTTGTTGGCTGGGGAATTTAATTTTAAAACTGTTTTCTATCCTGGTCTATGGCATTAGTACCATGGTAACCTGACATGCTTTAAAGTAGTTACAGCTTTGTCCATCTTCTGAGTTTCACAGTTTAATTTGAAACATTTCTGACAGTTCTATTTTCCATGTTTCAGGTGTGTTATTGTTCTAACTTAGGCAGCAATGTTTTCATGGTGGCAGAAGGCAGGTCCTTTGAAGATTGTAATAGTGTTTCTTCCCAAGTTTCATGGCTTTAACCACTTTTAACTTCTATGGCAGATCAGTCACAAGTACTTGTTGAAAATTACTTTCATTGTATAGTGGTCTAAAAATGGAAACCTTGTTACAAATGTAAATTTACAAATTACTCTTACATAGTGCTTTGGTGAAGAAAATGGTAGAGGTCAGTATTTAGTCCCTGCTACATTGCATGTAGTTTTTGAGTATACGAGATGCAAAACAGCCAGCGCTCTTCATGTTTTTGAGTTTCTTTTCCTACTGATTTCCCGCAGTCTTAGTTTTCTAGAAAATATGCTCCATATTTTAGTCTTATTTTTAGTTTCTTTAATGAAATCCAGTCTTCCTCTTCAAAGTTACAGAAATTGGAAGGAAATTTGTCTGTAAAAGTACTTTGCTATCAAATGTTAGTAAAAAATCTTAGGGTTTGATGCCCTTGTTTGAAGTAGGGCAGGCAACATTGACTTTTGTGGAGGAACTTAAGAGCTCACCTGCATGCCATCGTCTGGTCTTCCAGTCCTGCAGAGTAATGTGTGAGCTGTCTGTGGTGACATGGTGCTGGGGGAGTGCAGGAAGGTAGGGATGGGGAGCTCCTGCTTTGCTTCTCTGCCTGGAAGTCCTCTGACTTCATAACAGAGGAGCTGTAGCTGCCTTTTAGAGGCAAGGTGGGGAGTTTGGTAACTTACAAAGGATGACATTTCATGGATTATGACAAGAGTGAAAGAACCATGAAAATAGGTAAACATCTCCTGTGATCTTGGAGAAGTGACTGATGTGACCAATGTGAATTGGGTCTTAAAATGCTTTAATTGCCTTTACTGCATTTTTATGTCTGTTATAAATGGAAATGTTTATTACATCCCCTGGTTCTGCCTGCTTCAGAGTTTAGAAAACTTCTGAACCTATTTGCTGTCACTTAAAGCTTGGATAGATATGAATCATGTGAGCTGAGTGTAGTTTACTCTTGTTTGATACAAACACTAAACAAACTTGAGTTTGACAATATCAGTACTGATTTTTGGTCAGTGTTTAAAATCAAGTTCACTTGGCTTTATTTTTTATTGTCATGAGGGTTGTTTGGAACATGCGGTAATACTGTCAGTGTTTTCATTTGCCTGTAAAAATCAAAGTGGAGATAACAAAGTTACTTAACTGAATAAGATGCATCTTCTGTTCTTGACTTAATTTTTTGACTTTCTATAAAAATGTGTGTATTTTCTGTATAAAGATGCTAATCATTCTGTAACTTTTATATACTTGAGGCATGATGCTTCCCCCCCCACCATGTTCTCTAAGAAGAAATCATACCTGCTGATTGCTGCTCCTGAAAGCCAACTGCTACAGAGTGGAGGCATGTGATGATCTCACTTAGCCACGCTCCACTGCACTAGCATTTCAGTGAACAAACTATGAGTTGCATCTCATTCCTTCAGTGTGTGTATTCTGTGCATTGGGAATCGTAGTGGCTCTGATTAGGCAGCTGTAGCTTGGCTATGTCACTTCTAATATCTGAAACTGTATTTTCATCTTTATAATGTGCAAAATTCACCTTGAAATGATGTAAACGTGCTGTCTTATAGAATTTTATTGTCTTCAATATATTTTGATCCAGTTTTTTGAAGATGCTTTGTTTTTGTTCTACATTACTAAATGTAATTGCCACCTGTTAAAGAAAAAAGTTAGGGTTTACAAATACAAACCTTTCACTGCTAAGCTACCAAAGTTTAAAAGTAATTTGCACGTATTAAACTTGTTAGGGTTACACAATCAAGATGTATTTCTGTATGCTATTGAGTAGACAATGGTGAGGTTATTGAGAAAGCCTGAGAGAGATTATTGAAGCTTACTGAGATTTTTAATAAAATATTTGGAGTAGCTCACAGTTCAGCTAAGCTTTCAATTAGCTTTCAGGGACTTCTCCATATTAAAACCAGAAATTGCAAAAGCTTTCAAATTAAAGTGGCAGTTGCAGCCATGTGAAACTTTTTATTGTATTAACGCTATGCATGGGGTTTGGGGTTTTTTTTTTGGTAAAATATTGTAAAGGGTTTTGATTCTGAGTGAGACTTTGCATAGGAGATTTTTTTGATCGCAAAGTTGTGAAAATGGCTTTCGTCTAACCCTTTCAGCAAAATCATCACTCAAACTGAAATAATTTTTTATTAGCAGCTCTGTTTTTGCATTGTACCTTGCAATTTCAGAATATTAGGTCACAAAAAAAAAACCCCCATCCCAGGGGTAATTTGTCTTAGGCCATGTGTTACCTCTCTTCAAATTTTACTTCTCAGCATTTAGATACTAAGGTGGGCTTGAAAGGAAAGGGAGGCTGATAAAGATACTCGCAGAGATGCATACAAATTTGCTTATCACTAGCTTTTCCTTATAAAAAAGAAAATGCTTTTGTTGCAGAAGTGGAGAAATTTTTAGAGGCTGCTTAGCTTTATTTTACTTCAGACCTTTTGTTCACGTAGACGAAATGAGCAGAAACAGCAGAGTACTAGACTCCTCCCCACCTCCTTAAAGTGGTTTTGTACCTGCAAGCAGAAACAGAATGCACATGTAATGACCACTAGCTGAATCAGCTCATCAGGCCTTTGCAACCCTCTTGATACTGTGCCACATTCTGTGTGGTAATAAACAAGACTGGGGAAAGTGCCTTCTGAAAACAGATGAAGTTCTGAAGCAAACAACAATGTTGAATAGTGGAATTCTATATGCATACAAGATTTCCTTTTCCTTTTAAATAACATGAAGTAGCCAAAAGGAAGCACATTTGAATAAAACTTTTTGGTTTTTTAACTTTTGGGCACAGACGTTGGTTTGAGGCAAAAAAACCCTAAACAACACACAAAATGCCCAATGAAAAAGGGAATGGAAGGGGCAAGAAGTCATGGAAGACCAGTTTTCAAGTACTGCCTTGACAAAAGATCTGTTGCAGGGAAACACATGCAGTCATCATTGTCATGTACTAGTCTTAAGCCATTTTGGAGAGCAACTGCTATCTAGTGCTGTTGCAGCCCCCCCGCCCCCCCCCCCCCCCCCCCCCCCCCCCCCCCCCGCCTCAGGATTCAACGATGGAAGCATAACAGTCTTTTCGCTCAGGAAAAGTGTTGGTAGAGAGAAGAAGCGTTCATACAGACATCTGCTTAAAGATGCTTCTAGAAAAATAACCATGTAGAATTCGAGTAAGCATTCATGCAGCATCCAGCAGTGGAGACAGTGGATGTGAGTGAAATTTTGAGTAGATGAGGAGTAAGAACAGACATCATGCTGTTGTGTGTGGTACAATGTCATGTTATCTTTCTCATGTGCCTACTCTTCAGTACAATAATATGGGAAGAGGCCTTAGGATGAAGGCTGATGTTGCAAAGCAGTTGTCTGTGGATGTAGTCTACTTTGATGAAGCATCTGAAGAGCAGAAGAGAACCTCATGTGCATTTCACGTAGTAGTTATTGCCCAAAAATGTTGGCAGTGGAATTAAAGGAGCAGGATGGAATTCTTGGGAATCTTCTGATGTGCAGCTTCAACTAGTGCTACCACTAAACCTAACCTGCAAGAAGGAGACTTTTTTGTACACCCACACCCTGTTCAATAGATGAGTGCCAGTGCAGTATCAACTAACTTAATTTGTCTGGCTGTGGAAGACTTAACTAATCAGATTTTTCACTTAGGCAAATAAGATTAATACAAGAAGGACAATTACCTCCGAAGCTAAATTATTGCAGAATAATTTTGCAAGATCTGTTGATGTTCGTGCTTGAGGATAATATTAGTGTCTCTGAGATCTAGAAAGTCACGTTGTAAAGTCACCCTCATCTCCTCTTGTATTGCTGGTGTTTCTTTTCCTTTTGGTGTCCATATATGAGCAAAGCTTATGGGTTTGTATCTCAAACGTGTTTGCAGTATGCGGTTTGCAGCTTTGTCTCCCACAGAGGAGTGAATTTGTTTTCCTGGGCACGTGGGTGAAGATTGTGGAAAAGGTGCTGGAAAATTGTCAGCACTCTAGTGAGTTAGCCTTTGTCTTTATTGAACAGTAAATTACGTTGCCAGGCTGAGTGAAAGTGATACTTGAGCTTTAATCTTTATTACTCTAAGGCCTGGTAACTACAGTTTAAAACACAAATAAACTCAGGTAAGGGTTTAAATAGGCTTTATTCTTAAATTTGTCACAAGTAATTGTTATTGTGATAACCAAAAAAGCCTCTCCAAATATATGGGTATGAGGAGCAAAAATTTATACATTTCAGAGTGGTATCATTTTAATCCCTGAAAATGAAATGGATGTCTCTTTAAGGATATACTTCTTCAGAAAGAGTAAGATGAAAGCTGGGAATGTTCAGAGGTTTTTATTAGTAACAAAGACATTTGAAGTTTCCTTTACAGTGAGGTTGCCTCTTGATGTCACAAGTCAAATTTTGTTTGTACAGTACCTATGAGGTTTATTTTCAGTCTAAAATATTGTAAAGTCTGTAATTTTAGTTAATTACTTATGTGCATTGAGAAGGAAAATTATTGTTCTTGCATTCTTCTCTAGCCTTTATTGTAGTTTGATAATGCTGGAATTTTAAGTCTTGTGTTAATTGAAGTTACAATGGATTTTGGAGCCCACTTTGTCATTCATCTTTAGCCTAATATCCTGTGCCTTTCTCTGTCCAATTTCTTTTTCTTATCAGAACAGATGAAAACATAAAAATTTCTTGTCTAAAGGCCACCACCCTTGCTCGAGTAGCAGCATCTAATGCCATTCTATTTATAGATGGAACTTGTTAAGTTTCCTCAGCAGGGACTTAAAGCTATGACCTCGTAGGCCAGAAACAAGAGAGCTACCTACTGAGCTACAAGGGCAATCTCTCAATTCTAAAGAATACATAGAAAATTTCTAATATACTGTACTGTGAGTCATAAAGTACTTGACCAGTAAACCCCCCCCTCCTCTGAGAATAAAGACCAGGCAAGTTATCTTTACTGAGTCATTGCTATTATTTGACCTACAACTACTTTTATTATAGTTCTGTGTGTGTCATGTGGCAGTGTATAATTGCTATTTAGGCAATACAGGTGAGACAAGTTTTTTTTTCCATAATACTTTAAAGAAATTATCAGTATGTGATAGCATTAAAGAGTGTTCAGGTGACTATTTTTGAAATATGTTTACATGTTTGTGTGTCTTTACTGGTGGTGTAGGGTATCCTGACTTTAAGACTGTGATATACGTAATAATAAGTAATTTATTCTTTGCCGTGCCATGGACTTTCTTGAAAGCTTGAAGGGGAAAATACTGCAGATTTTTGTGTTTGGTTTTTTTTTTTTTCTGGTTGTAATATGAAATAAGAAAGCCTGTTTTCTTTTGGCTAGAGGAAGGCCAAGAGGAAGGTAAAATCCAACAATTCTTTGCAAGAATTTGGGAACAGAAGTGGCTGACTGTTTGTCAGCATCACTTTTAATTAGCTGCAATGAATGCATCAAAGGTGAGTGGTCTGTAGACTGAAAATATTACTGATTACTTTTCAGAAAGTTGCTTTCTCAAAAATGATTTCTCAAAAATGATTCCTCAAAAGAGACAGGGAGTTAGTTTGGTTTTTTTCGTGGTGTTTTTTTTAGTGCAGAGTTTTAATGAAAAGTTTGAAATAAGCTCTTAGAAGCGCTTCTCTGTATCCTAATTTGTACACAGAAAGCCATGCTTCCTAACACAGCTAAGGGCATAGACCTGTGTTGGGATTGGAAACATCAGTAGAAGTTAGCTGTTGACATCCGGGCTCGTCATCACTGTCCCCCATTGCTCCAGAGCTGAGTGTGGCAAGTGAGTGTCAATTCCATATAAGCTGATTTAATTATTGCTGAGGCTGATGTAGAGTTAGGTGACTTCATATTAAAGTAGACAAGGAGCACTTGCAAAAGTCGTTGTGGTGCATCACTTGTGGGGGTGGTGGTCACCAGGTGAGGGGATCCAGTGCTTCAGCTCCTGCTAGAAGTAGTTAGTATAGCTTTCAGTGCCTTGAGGCAAGAGACCAAGTTAGTCTGAAGATTTTCTTTTCTCTTCCTCTCTCAACAGGAACTAAAGTCTAAATTTTAAGTAAAAAATCTGGAATGACAGTAATCTAGTTAAAGGGATAAAATTTATTTTAAGCACATCTGGCGAAGAGCAGTGGTGAGCACTGTGAGTGCTCTTTTGTGCTGGCTTTTTTTTATTAAAAAGAACTGTGCCATGTCATGGGTTTGTGTTCAGTTCATGTTCCTAAAACAAATGTGTGCCTATCATTCGACATATGTTCATTGTATTTACATTTCTAGTAAGCTTTATGCTGGCAAATTATTTTGAATATGCTTTATGCTCTGCTCGGTCTTCTGGCCCTCAAAATGTATGAGCTAAATTCTCCCTAATCGTTTCTTATACTGTTATTTCTGTAAGGTATGTATGTGATACTGCTGTATACTGAACAGTGGAGTAAATACTGCAAATGAAGACCAGGAGGAAGCTGGCGCTGTGTTTCTTATTCTGGCTATAAGTTACTTATCCTAGACAAACTAAACAAGGCTTCTAGCTTAGTTAAGATGTATAAGTGTAAGGCTTAATTAAAATATAATTACTTTTTTGTGCCAAGTAAATCTGTCTGAGATCCTTGGAGTGTCAGTTTAGAGTGCTTTCTTTTTCTTTGCCTGTAGTCCCACTAGTGCTTAAGAGTTGCTGGTGGCGGTTACTGCATGTTAGAAAGCCAAAGAAAGCATCTTGCTTTGTAAAATAAGAAAGTATCTATAGTTTGACAGAAAAACCTTTGATTCAGTTTTCTTTCAGAATTGCTATTTATTGGAGCAGTCCTATTTTCCACAGTAACCAAAATGCCACTTCTAGAAAAATAGGTGTCTGCCCCTTCCAAGTCATACTTTATGCCTAACTTATACACTGGACAAGTATGTCTTTTGGTAGCTGGAGAACCTCTGTACTCCAACACCTTTCCTGATGTATATGCTGCCACTTTCTCTTCTGCTGTTGGAACTGATTGTAGAACCGTGTAGTAAAAGGGCTTTTAATTTTTAAAAATAACCATATTCTCATTGGTAGGTTATTTTAAAAATAAGTCACTTCTCTAATCAGATTTACTATGTAATCTAGCAAACAATTGTGCTGGTCTAGCTGGGGGACAATTAAACTAATATAGTAAGTTGAAAAATATTTGTAAAAAGGCAGCCATAGCAATTACATGATGCAAATTGCATCCTTTTTATCTGCTTTTTTCCCCCTTTCCAAGTCTGTAGGGCTTAGATGTTTTATTTCAAACCTTGCATGTTGTCCACTGGAGTCTGAGGAAAATTGCCTTTTTGATGACTGTTACATGTGCTGGAGATGTTAGTGAGATGCAGGGTTTGGTTGCAGATGTGCCTTTATGCTGTTGTTGTAATGATAAAGTATTGCTATGGAAATCTGACTTCTTTTGGTGAGCCTTCAACAAAGATAGTTGGTATTTTTCCAGTAGGTTTTGAAAACTTCTTTTCCATCCTGATGAAGCCCAGCTTCACCTTGGCTAAGGTTGAAACTTTAAGGATGAAGTTTTATTTTTCTGTTTGTGTTTACTGGTGATTGCTTAGTAATCAGTTATCAGTGGCATCTCAGCAGAAATTCTTATGGTCTGGGTTTTTTTTTTTTTCCCCCTGTTTGGAAGTTGTCACTCTTGCATTTACTACTCTCAGGTTTCTCCTAGCTATTTTTTTTTTAGTGTATTTCAGGATCTATTTTTATCCTGAAATCTTACATGGAAAAACAAAATTAGCAGTGGGCTGGATTTAAGTGCTGGATGTTTATGTCAGCAGTAGTTGCTAGAGGTGCTTTGAAAGCTGTTTTTTTTAATATTGTTGCCAAGGGGTCTCTAGCCTCAAATGACATCCTGGAGGCAATTAACAGAATGCATTAATTATCAACCCAACCATTTGTTCTTGTGGAATTCCTCAGAAATGGTATTTTCTGTTCTTGCATTTTACAGTTCCAGTGGGGCTTCATCTGTTGTTGGATACAACAGCAACAAGATTCTTCAGAACCTCAGTGTTTAACCTTAGATATGGAATTCATTTTCTGAGTATTTAGGCATCACATGGTTAATTTATCTTACGTTAAAGTTCACTTAAAAGGCTTTCTTTATGAAATCAAACAAGTCCCCTTCTTCCTTCCTTCTATCTTCTTCCTTCTCTCTCCCTCCTTCACCCTGTCATACAGGATTTTCTCCCAATAACAATGATGGCAAATAAGCTTCTGTACCTCAAGTTCACTTTACCAGTTAAACTTTTAAAAGTTTGTTTGAGCATAGGTTTGCATTTCAGTGCTTACTGAGATAGCTGTTACTGAGATTACAGTTTCTTCAGGCTTATTGAATATTTTTATGTACCAAGCTTTGGTAATTTGATGTGAAAATTGATGTCTCAAAACTAAATAGTAATAGGAATGGGAAGTCAAGTGTGTGAAAGAGTTGCAAAAGGGGGAAAATGCATGCCTACAAGAATGTAGGCTACCCGAGAGGGATTGCTTGCTTTCAGAGGAAAAAATGGAAAGAAGCAGAGAGAATCTGAAAGATACACTGTCTAAAACTCTGGGTCAAGATGCTCTGCACTACTCTGAAGTGTTACAAAGCAGAGATATTAATCCAGTGAACATACCATAGAAATTGTATGTGTATATATATTTAGTGTACAAGGCAAAAATACTGATGTGTCATATTTTTTTAATTGTTTGGGATGATATGGTAAAATTGCAGGCAGAGGAAAAAGTCTAATATCTTGGTATGTGCATTTAATCTATCCAAAAGAGCAAACACTAAAATGTTTTAATCATAGGCAGATGGTTATTTCATAGTTTAATTACAAGGCAGAATATAAAGATTGTTTTGGTATGCTTATTGCATTTTTGCCTTCTCAACTTATCTTCTGATTTTTTTAAACGTAGCTAAATCAGTCAATACCACTCCAAGCACCTTTTTTAATTTTTATTTTTTTAATCTGAATTATCTGTGTGTTTATGGTGTCTTATTTTGCCTGAAAGCCTTTTGCTCTTAAATGCAAGTGTTTACATATTATATTGCATTCTGTGTAGCATAGATGTTTTAATTATTTTTTATAACTGTGTACTTAAAACTGTTTATTGGACTGGGCAGTGTTTAGAAAAAAATGAGCATGTTTCTGTAATGCCGCTCTTGGCCCAAAACTACATCAAGCAACAACTGAAACACATCACTCTTTCAGTCGTTTTAAAGACCTGAAAGTTAAAAACTTCCTTCCCACTGTGCTACAATATTCAGCTATTGTCTGAGATGCATATAGAAAAGACAGTCAGCAAGAAAATATAAAATTTCTTGTCTTAAATTGATTTAATTTATATATGACACGCTAATGTTTAAATATTGAGTGCTTTGTGCAATTACAAAACACTATGAGTGTAGGCAGAGTCAATGGGATCCAGAACTTTACCCCAGTTTCTGCTTTTATGCATAATTGTCCCTGAACCATGGTTCATCTTTGCAGTTAGTATGTTGAGCTTTTATTTATAGAGATTGTTTAGTCCTTATGGTAAAACATATTATAAAAATTTTGATAATGAAGAGTTAAAAAGCTCTCACTGTTTTCTTTTTTATAAGCCACCTGTTGCCTTAGATGCGTAAGTGTATGAATTCGAACAAAGTGCTCATCACTTGTCATCCATCAGTGGCAGCATAAAAATTACTTGTGGTGCTTGCTTTGCAAGAAGTTCTTTTGTGTTTGTGACATCAGCTTTGTTTTATACAATTAAAGTATTACACGCTAGAATAATCTAAATTGCAACCACTAAATGGTGATGTAGTTCTTTTTTTCATAGAGCTGAATTTGTTTACTGGTTGTATACAGCTACTGACTACTGTTTAACATGACATGTCCCTTTTGCCTTGAACAATCTTTGGAAAAGGGGTTTTTTTTTTGTGTCCTGTTCTTCTCTCCCACCCCCTCCATTCCTCCTCCCTTCTCCATTATGGAAGGCTTTTCTTGTACTTTTTTTAACAAGTAGATATAAATATGTTAGGTGTCCTTTTTTTTTTTTTTTTTTTTTGCCAACTAGCAAATTGAGGGCACATGATGATATTGCAACAGAGGAAAAAGCATTGCAATAAAGTGATCCGGACTGCAGGAGAGGTTTTGTTCCATATGAACACATTTTGATGAGAACAGATTAGTTTTAGTTTGCATAGTTTAAAATAAAACCCAAAAGCAAACCCCGGTTTTGATAACACAAGAGTTTTCTGATTCTGACCGTACTGTAATGACAACTGTACGCACAGCTGCTGAATGGCTTTCTCTGTTGGAAATACCTAATCTGTGACATTCTGTTCCTCTGTTATTGCTTTATTTTCCTTTTATTTACATGTCTTTCCACTTTAAAGTAAATGGGAAGAATTTGCATGCGACTAGGTTATGATTGCTTAATATTAAGATGTTTTCCTTGTGTTAAAACAGATGCTAAAACAAGTTCAATAAAGCAGGTAAAATCAGTATAGTGTTTATGTGTGTTGGTTAAGTATGCAATAGGCCTGTCTTGTTCCATAAAATCTTAGTAAAAGAATAATATTTCTTCAATATTTTCATATACTTAAAATTGTCTGAGGCATATTTCCTATTTGAAGAAATTAGGCTATAACAAAACTACATCATTACTGATTTTTATATTAAATTGCTTTATTTTTGTAGGAAATACATGACAACTGTGTAATTCCATAGTAATTTGCATGCAGGAGTCACTGACTCTGCTGAATCTGTGGTTAAAATCTCTGTGGCTCTGTATTAGTCCTGGAGCATTAAAGGCTGCCTTTAGCAGTCACCCCTCCTCTGTGGGCCAGATGAACTGAGATAGGAGAGTATAAACTCAACTTTCCTGTTCTTTCACATAATGCTGGTCTAGTAACTTATCCTTCTGAGCAATACTGCAAATTAGGGACCACTTGCTCTAGAAACTCCTTTTTTTTTCCTCAAACCTCCTTCCCCTTTGGCTGATGGTGAAGTAAATCCAACTCTGTTTACTCCTATGTTCCGACTGCTTTGTATGGCCCTGGAGGAGCAAGAAGTCTGTCTGTACCGCTTACAACTGGGATAAAAATTACTGAAGCTTGATACTGAATTTCCTAAGACCAGATACCATGATGTTGGCAGGTTTCTTGTTTTACTAGTTAAAGCTTTTACAAGGGAAAGGGAAAAATATGCAATGGTATTTTGTGGTAATCCTTCAATCCACAAATAAAGTTTGAAGTAGCTTGCAGTTGAATAATCATTACAGCACTGTTCCAAAATAATCCCGTAGTAATGGTTTATGAGAAGGATATAAAGGCAAGGTAAAGACCATGCAGAACAGTCTTAAAAAAATGCAGCTGTACTCATAGTCTCATTTCCCATTCAGTGTCTTTGATAAGAATATGATTATTTTAATGCTCGCATTTCATAGTTATGTTTAAAGTGATAAACCATTAGCAACAATCACTTTATCAAGATGATATTTTTTATTTTATTATTCCAACATCATCCTAAGATGATAACTTGTGGATTATTGCTTCTTGCTCTTGTCCTTTCACATGTTTTTCTCTTGTTGCTTTTCTTGGAATGTGTGCGTAAGCAAGTAGGAAGAGAGAATAAAAATGACCTTTTAAAGTACTTCTATATCCTTTTCAAGGGCGCAGTTCTTTTATTTAGTTGTACTGTGTTTGTGATCTAAATTCCATGAATTGCAGTCAAGTTCTGCTCAGTGTGAATAAACATGTCTTGGTCTGAACCTAAACTAGTCAGTACATATTTATAAAAAACAAAAATAAACACCTTCCCCTCTCTTGTATTAATTACATTTGCAGGCTGATGTTACTGTGTCTGTGCTGCATAGAATGAATATTTTAGTGTATGAATTAATTGATCATTTACAAATACACATTCTTCTTGTGTGGAGAGAATGTTTCCTTGTAGTTGATTTGTCCCATACAGAAATAAAATTGGTGTGCTTGTTTAATTTTTTTTCCCCCATCTCTGTATGTTTTCACTGAGAGTGCTTCTGAGTATTAACGGATGCAGTTGCACTCTTTGTGTAAGTAAGAGTGGAGTTTCGTTGTGTGCATGTATCTTCCTTTATGCAGAAGCGTTACAGTGTCACTGTTGGACTTTCCTGTTCTAACAATGGCTAAGGTGAGTACAGCCTGAGTACATCTAGCAGAGCAAAGGTACCTGCCAGCCAGATTGGCTACCCAACTTTTCAGGTGTGTTCTCACTAAACCTCAGAAGGGTTTCAGTTATTAACAGAAGAAAAAAAACATTCAGAATTGTTTAATAATTTGTTTTTAACGAAGCCCTGTTGTTTTTTTTTAAAGTGTTAGGCATTAAGTTTTCATTTTCCTCCTATGTGGTCAGTGTAATGTTGTCATGCTAAGGTATTTTGACTAGCTTGTTTGAGCATTGTTGTTGAATAATATGATAGACTAGACAGTTCAAAAGGCAAATACATCACAATTCTCATCTTCCTAATCAGCTGCCCTTTCAGACCAGTAATTCACAGCTTTTTCTAGTCTTGCTGTGTACTAGCTTTCCTAATGTACAGCTTGCTGTGTTATGAACTAAGGGAACCAATTAAGTCCAGGAGCAAAGTGTATACTAGTGGGGTACGGGTATGTAAAGCTGTGGGTCTCCTGCTCATGCTGTGCAGATGTCTCTGTATGCCCTATCATAAGGGTGATTAGCTTGTGGCATGTAAGCCTGTTCTTGTCTGCCCTGTCCTTGATCCTTGCTGCTGCAGGTGGGACAGCTTATTCAATTCCTGCTCTGTTGTAGTGTCAGAAGCATGTCAGACAGTATTCAGGAGAGGGAATATGGGATTCCCTTGAAGGGTGGTGCCAGGAGCAGCCTGCAGTGGTGGTGGGTGCTGACTGCCTGCCAAGTGCCTTCAGGTTGCCTGCAGACTAACAGGTTGTTGCAGACTGCCATCATTTCCAGGTTGTGTGTCACAGTTGCACAAGGAGTCCTTAGTGTTTCACGTCCCTTCATCTGGTTCTCATAAGCAATGTCCAAACTCCCTCCCTGCTGGAGAGAAATGTTGCCTTTGTCAGCTAAAAACCTCAATTTATGCTTTTCTCTCATCTCTTTCTGTTTATGGAAATTTTTTTTTTTTTTCAGAATTCCTCTGCACGTGGTGTTAGTTGCTGGTTTGGGGTTTTTTGCCTTCCTAGTTTTTGTTTTCTTGCTATGTAACAGCAGGGTGACATTGGTTAACAGGATTTTGTATGTCAGCGGTGCTACTTACTGGAATGTTGTCATTTATTGTACAAGAGCACGGAAAATATGAGAAACAATGACTTGTTTGCAGTCTCAGAGTTAAAAATTTCTTGACTAGATAGATATCTTTGGGACCACTACAGCTATAGGAAAATTGTTGTAAATTGACATGTTAAATTGGGTGGAATTTGATATGTTAAGTCCCAGTTTAACACAAAGAAATTTCAACTTTTACCCATAAAACCAGTGTGAAGTTACTTTTTTTCTTCTATGTTTTAAACTTTGCCTTGCAGAACAAATAGCTGTTCTTTGTTTCAGAACAAGCATAATTATGCATGTATTATTTTTGTATTATACAAGCACTGTATAGAAATATTTCCACATAACTAGAACAAAATACTCACCATGTTTAAGAAGAAAGAGCCTTTTGGAAGTCTTTAAGGGAAAAGATTACTCGTATGAGGCAGTTTGAATGCATAAATCAGTCTCATATGTATGGTATGCCACCAGTTTTAGTATTTTGATGGAGTGACTAGGTGGGTAAGCTGGGCTTGTGGATGACAGTGTGGGGGAGGAAGGCATATGGAGCTGCATCCAAGAGCAAGGCAACATCTTCCTGTGGAATGCAAACAGGCTCTAAAGGCCTCTCTTAGGAGGAGGGGATATTGTAATATTACCATCAATGTTCTGTTGAAAATTGAAAACCAGTAACTGAAAGCACATTGTAAAGAAACAGATGATTTTAATGACTCGGAGAACATTTTAAAGGTTAGTAATCAGCAAACCACAAAGAAAATTATTCTGATTTTTCACCGAAATTGAGAGCCTAGTCAAAGGTAATCCATCTTCTGTTCACTTAACATGTTTTTTCTTAGCTATACTGCCTACCAATTTATTTAAAGAAAAAGATTTTATATAAATGTATGTACTATTAAATAAATGACAGAACAGAAACTTAACAGTTTTATGGCTTTTTGGAATTTCCTCTCTTCTGCAGTACAGCTCATAAAACTTCAGAAAATTATTTCATAGAAACAAATTGTTTGAAAAAATCAGTATTGAATAAACACTGGCTTGCTGATGCTAAAATGTAGCCTGTTTTCATACCATAGCGGCAGCTATGCTTTCTTGATATTTTTTTTTTTTTGTAGCAGAAATGTTTCTTGTTGATTTGTGGTGTGTTTCTAAGCTTTTTGAAGTTTTTCTGCATGACGTTTTCATAAGCTCTGAACATCAGGGTTTTCCTGCCAAATGAAAGGGAGAGAATCTTAGATGTCTGACATTTTCTTTCTGTGTTATGCGATAGGGAATTTTTCTATCCCTCATCCAGTTTAGGTTAGAACACTTCATTATGTAAAAAGGTATGTATCGTATTCTTTGTCAGGGTTGTTAGAAAAAGGGAGAAATAGAACAGTGAGTTGTGTCTTCACAACAAAGTTAATCTGGTTTGAAATTGTAAGGTTACTGAAAAATAGGACGTAACTCTTAAGGAGATCTTTTCTGTCAGATTCTCCTCTTTCAACTAGCAGGTAATGTGAAGTCTGCTAGGAAAGTTCTTCTGGCCTCTGGCTTGCACCTGTCATCCCTCTTTTGTACGGGCAAATGGTGAGCTGACTGCAAGTTGAGTGAAACTTCGTGAAGTGATGATAGTACT
This sequence comes from Bucorvus abyssinicus, assembly GCA_009769605.1. NCBI lineage: Eukaryota > Metazoa > Chordata > Aves > Bucerotiformes > Bucorvidae > Bucorvus > Bucorvus abyssinicus. The sequence continues at coordinate 20,395,284 of CM020029.1, read as the reverse complement.
TGACTTGCTGTTCTGGGGAGCCATCTATAGCAGTAGTGTTAGAGTGTTAATGTTAGTAAGTGCTTAAATATTGTATATGCCTTTTTCATGTTCTTTGAAATTTGGGGTTTTTTTTGTCATCTATCATTCGTCTGATGTGAAAATGTGCAAGTATTGTGGTTCAGTGTCTACTGAGAGTCTACTAGTTTTAGAAACTGTAAAATAAATCCATATATCTTTATAAAAATTATAGCCTCTTCAGGACAGACACGGTCCAAGACAAATGCCACGTGATAGCTTTTGGGGAAAAAACCAACAAAGGAACCTTGCTGCAATAATTGGATGAAGATTTTTTAAATATATGTAGATTTAAGTGCTGATTAACAAGGACTTTCTTCAGGGACTTCAAAAGTTGCCAGAAGCGTGATGGCCAGTATGGTCCTTTTCTTTTGGAGAGTTACTTTGAAAGCCAGAGTGTCTTGAGATGGCATTCTAAGAATGATTTTTAGGCTTAACTTATCAGGAAAATAAAACCAGTGTCAAACCAGACCTTGAACAAAAGATGTTGCATGCTGGAGTTAACAACTGACATAATCTTTTTCAGAGTTCCTTCTGACTGCCCGTGAGTTTGACAGTTTGTATCACAACCTGTTAAAAAAGTTGTGGTAGCAATGATGTTTAAAAAAGCATAACATTAGTAATATTTTAATTTTTTTTAACATCAGAGAGGGATTGTTTTAAGACTCGCTTCCTTGTGCAAAAAGGCAATTTCTGGTGGCCTACTTGACTTTTTTGCTGCCTGATACAAATGTTCATGCCAAATTCATATGCAGAGAACCATGGCTATTTACTTTGAGAATTTGAGCTCACCTTCATAGCCACTTCTTTTGGATTTCAAAATTTAAAAAAACCCTGCAAAGGTGTACCTACTATTGTCAGCTTATAGTGACTAGGAAACTAAGGCAATGCTGCTGAGACAGGCAGTCTGCCATCTGTTCAGTGGTGGCCATGTGTTTTTGCTTGTGCTCTGACTTGTGCCTCTACATGAGCAGGCAATTAATTGTGCTTGCGTACCAAACTTTATGGGAGGCCTGATCATGTTTATTACTAGCCAACAACTAATTTGCAGCTGTAAGCTTTGTGTTTACCCACCTCGTAATCATGAAACTGTGGGCCAAGCTAACACAGCCTCTTATGTGCTGTCTTTGGAAAGCTTAATGAAGAATGTGAGTGACACAAAATTCCTGGTTTTGAAAAATTGTTAAATAAAAATGAGAGAAGCCTATACAGAAGCTGGTGAATAATGGTGGGATACAAAGAGGAGGGAAAAAAATATCAGATGTTTTCATATGAAAGTGTTGGCCTCCAAAGAGGCTACTTGCTAGGGCTGTGTGTGTGCACAGTTTTACCTAGCAAGCATTTTTAGGGATTAATACAGATAAATATGTAATAAATAGGTGTAAAAAATAGAAGGTGGATTTAGAAATAGCATGTAAAGATAAAATATTGGCACTGTTTTAAAGTGGTGATTTAACTGCAAAATATAAAACCGTTATCTAACAAAGTACACTGCTGAATTGATGTTGCAAACCAGTGCATTTAAAAGAACACCGTGGCTGTCTTGGCAGCTGTTCGCTAACTCCAGCCCAGGGTGCCATCATCACAGCTCAAGCAGTTCTCTGCTGCTTGTCCTAGCTGCGGTTCAGGTACTGTGGTGATGGCAAAATACATCTTACTGCTATGTATTAGTTCTTTAACTGTGCATGAGTAAGGATCATATAGATGTTGGGTGTGTTTGCAAATGCTGAGCCATCCTCAGAGGTGCAACAATTGGTATTAATGGTGCTAGCCCTACATGGACCGCTCCACGGACCACATGCTGAAGGGGTAGTCCCTAAACTGCTTACCTAATTGCGCATAGCTTTCATTGACATTTTTTAATTCATAAAGTACTGTAATTTCAAATTCCTAAGTTGATGTTTTTAGTGTTTTAAACAAAAAGGTTTATAAAAAACTGTTCCTCATGCTATGATACTTTAGAACATCTTTGTCTTTTTCTATCATTAAGAAAAGTGTTTCTGTAATGTTAATTAGCTAGTAACTGCTGTTTTGAGTGTGCTTTAATTACCATATGTTGCTTGATTATATGTTATGAAATAAACTTAAGGTTATTTTAGATTGTTAAACGGTGAGCTAATATATAACTACTGTGCTTAAGATGAGTTTTTTCAGATATGGTGGTGGGGATAGTGGGAGGAGGAAAAGCTAAAAATGCAGTCTCATTCTTAGTACTTGAAGACAATTTTAAGAATTGCCTTCTAGATTTTAAAATTACTATTTACAAGAAATATCTGGTAAAATACCATGAAAATACTTTGAATCATAACTGTGCATAATCATTGAATAGATTGTAAAGATGTAATTCTTGGATGATTTGCGTATGTGTTACTAATAGGCATCTCTACTGACAGTTGAATTGTACAATGCAAGATCATTTAATTTTTTTTAAATGCTCCTGTTCAAATTACATTCAGTAATAGCTAGATTACTAGTAGGTGAATTATGTGTGTGTAGTTCTGTCTGCACATGTAAGTAAGTATTGCTGCAGTGACACTTGTACTTTTTAATTAGCAGGATGTTTAAATAACTTGGTGCTCATGGGCAGTTTTATATTCAATTTCAGATAGAGCAATGCTAAATAATGGGTTGTACTTAATGGTTATGTTTGGTCAACAGACAGAAAAAGTAAGCTAAGCTTTATAGATGACTTAAAACTTTGATAACAAATACATTTGATTATCTTCCCTATTTAAAACAGAAAAATTTTTTTTGAGCATAATTTTTGAGTGGTCAAATGTATCCTGTAACTTCTTTGTCTCCTATAGGAAGATATTTGCAGTAGTTTTTATATTGGCTATTGATGTAACCAATCTAGCTCTGGAAAACACTAAGAATGTATAATTGCCTTAATCTCTGGTCTTTGCAGGAGATGGTGCTTTAAATATTCGAGGGGTTTTTTTTTTCCCATGGTATGTGTTTCTTAGATTGCTAGAATAAAATCCGATTTGTTTCAGTTGATTTTACATAGAAAATAAACAGTTTACGTTTTCAGTTGATGCATAACTTCATTTGCTTTACTATATCTTAAAGTCTACCTTCATTCCTAGTTAGATTTTGTGATTATGTTCACATACTTCCCCACAGATCTTCAAGAAGTTCAGTGTAAGCAGCTGTAGAGCTCTGATCATGAGCTAACTTTGCAAATGGTGCAAAATATACAGAGATAAATCCTGTATTGTGTTAGTTCATTCCCCCAAAGATACAGTTGTCATAATTTCTTTTACAGAAATGCTTTCAAAATGACTTCTCAAAAAATATTAACTCTCAATAAACCACCAGTCGATAAATCATTATATTGAAGATCTTTTTGTTTTGTGGGGTTTTTAAAATAAGTTTCTCTTTTTAAGGAGTTCTTCTTTGAAGTGTAGCTCAGCAATGTTCATACCTAGGAGGGTAAGGTCAGCTGTGGTAGTGTGTTAGGTGGTTGTTTTGTCCACCACCCCCACCCCCTCCCCGCCTAATAAAATGTGGCATTTTAAGTGCTGTAGAGAGGGTCTCAATTGTGGCCACTCTCACAGTTAAGTAACTGCTTAGGGATACTGGAAATGCATCCCCCCACCCCCCATTCAAAGAAAGTAAAACAATTAAGTGTTCCTGCCTCTACAAATGTATTGTAACCTGTTAATTTCCCTGTTTTCACTACTGGTAGTGGACACTGGGGCTTCAGTACGGGTGGGTCCTTCTGTTCTTTCTTTTAAGTTTGATACATTTTATGCAGTTGTTGTTTTAAATATCAAAGTCTTACTGTCAAGTTACTAAGTAGTAATTTTTTTTTTTTTTACTGAACTTATTGCTGATCCTGTTAAATACTATTGGTGGCATTTTTGAATGGAAAGTTGCAAGTCTTCTGGATTCTTTATTGACCAGATAACTTGTGTTTTATGTAGTTAGGGATTGTTTACTACTGCATTTTGAGGCTTTGTACTTTGAGAATGTAGTGACAAGAAGAAAGGGAAAATAAGAATTTCTAGAGTTAGCTTTACAGAGTTGTTTGGGGTGGGGAAGAGTATCTTTTTTTCTTCCCCACCCCTTTTTTTGTGGGGTGGGAGTTTGATGAACCACCATTATTAATATATTAGTCAGCATATAACTGAGATTTTTAAAACATTTGAATTTAATTTGTATTTAAGGTTGATTAAAAAAATATGAATGAATCAAGCTGGGCTTTAAGTGAAAAGATTTTCAATTTTAAAGCATTCATGCACCTGATGGGATTATTTCAGTAGCTGACTGAAATATGTAAGAGAAGGAAAATGTTTATTTAAACAGAGGGAATCTGGAACAGAGGGGAAAAAAAAAAAAAACCTTTAAACCCTCTTCTGATTATGATTATCATGAAGCTGAGCTTTGCTTCAAGATTTTAACCAATGCTATGTTTTCATAATTTAATTGGTATTTATTTTCTCAGGTGTAACTGATTAGGGTTTCTTAGAAGATGCTTATAACAAACTGGATCCATCAATAAGTAACTCATTTTCAGTATTATTGTACTCAGTTGTGAGAAGTTTAATTGCAGTTTGCTTCCATTGTTTTTCTTGTCAGCTGTTGAAAATAATGTGGTAGAATTGGATTTATACTGACTTTTAGGAAGCAGGTATTTATTCAAAAGCAGTTGGGGAGTGCAAAGATCCATGCCAATATTCAGAATTCATATTTCCCTTGAATGGAAGGTTGTGATAAAGTGGTACATGGTGTGTTTTCATTGCCTGTTGAAAGACTTTCATGCAGTTAAAATAAGCATTTTGATGGTGGTTGAATTAAGAGTTTTTGTCAGTCTCTTCTCATCATGGATGATTAGACTAAAACGTCTGCTTGTCTTGACTTGAGATCACCACAGCTTCAGATAACATGCTTTGTGATTGAAGGTCGAAATATTTTGAATTCTAATAGGCTGCCAGATGAATTGCTTGAAATAGACTGTAAAATTTCAAGGCTTCCTTTTCCATCTGCTGTGAAAAGAACCATTGGGAATGGTTGAGCTTGATGATCATAGAATTACGGGATGGTGATTCTAAAACCCTCAAAGGGAAGTTGCTATGGAGATCTAGTTCCAAACTGTGAAATGATTCACCTCTGAAAGGCTTCAGGGTCTGAGAAGCTGAACACATCATTGTTCAGGTGGTCATTGGTTAGGAAATTGCTGGTGCCTGTGTAATCAGCACTCCTGTGGTAGTTAACGATCTAAAAAGGTTTGTTCTGAATGATGTGGGACAACAGCAATGTGCATAAGATGGCTTCTCTCAATCATAGTTTGCTCAGCCTGGTGCTTGTAAAAATACAGTGAGCTAAATGGCAGAGAAATGAACTGCTTCATTGAGGAAGTCTTTTAAAAACAAAATTCTTTTCTGTGATGGATTTGACATCTAAAGTAAAAGGAGAACTGCTTCAGCTGAAAAAGCTGTGGTTAGATGTTGCAAAAGTATCCCATTTATATATTTATTTTGCAAGGAGCAGAGTGGAGGGGCTGTGTATTTGTACTTGCTTGGAGGCTAAAGGACCAGTACTGTTGGAAATGAAGATTTTTACTCAGTCACACCTCATACATAATGAAGTAGCCTCAATACATTTGTATTGTTACCCACCCACCCCCACCCACCCCATCCCCCTCTTTCCCATTTTACGGCCTACCAATTTGCTTTGACAGTCATGGAAAAAACCCACCCTGTATATCCAGGATTCAAGTTAATCAAAGAGTATGTTTTCTTTCTTAGTTTCTAACTTGAATGTTTCCAGGATAGGGAAAGGGAATAAAAAAAATGTTTTCATACATGTATAAATCAATGCATTTTGCCAACTATTTCTAAAATTTGCCAGCAGATTTTTTTAAGTTACTTGGTAACTTCAACATACATGCAAGTATTTAATGTACTTTTTCAAGGAAGGCAGAAGGCATTTGCTCAGTGTACAAGTAGTTACTGACTACAGCTGTTTGTACCTAATTTGACATAAAACACTTTCTTGACTATATGAGATTCAGATAAGGAAGCCTGTGATGTTATTTCTTGCATACTTGTTCAGTATCACCCTTGTCACAATCTCTTAACACAGTCTGTTAATGGGATGTAGTAAAGAAGACACCAGTGGCTACTAGATGGTGCCAGATCGTTACAGAACACAACTGACATGTTCCATGATATAGTTGCCATTGAAGTAAAATGTTACTAGAAAGAAAAGCAAATCCCTGGGTGTTAGGGATTACTTTACTGAAAAAGATGTATGAAATATGTTCTTTACTTCCAATGTAACTGATTAGCCAATCTGTAGCAAATAATATGCTTAGTTTTCTGTTGGGATTCTGTTTTGAGTTTTATAAGAAAGAGGGACTAAAATCTGAAGTAAGATATTAGTATTGAGTTTTGTCTGGATAACTGTGACATTATGATTTGAACATGAAATATTACAAGCCCTCTTTATTGGGTGTGGCATCTCAAATAAGATGCAAATTATATATTCCCTTCTGTTTTCAGTATTTCAGGTCCTGTTCTGAAAAGATCATTTGTTATTTCTTGTGATTCCAAGCCTGTACCATTATGTGAGGTCCTAAGAACCATGACATCACCTTTCATTTGTTGAACAGTAATTACTGCATGTGAAAAATCACATATGAAGAACAAACTGTCTCTTAATCAGCTAATGATATTTTTTTTTTTTAAATTATTGAGTGGTTTTCTATTGAAACAAACCAATAGGGAACACTCTTATAAAATTTGAATTTTGCAAAAGATAAATCTGGATGAACTGTGTTGTTGCTTTTGCATTAAGCTTATGCATTATGTTTTGAATGTGAGCCAGAATGTCCAGGGGGAAGGTTGTATGATGAGGTACATTTTTGTAAGGTAAATTTACTGAGAGGCTTTTTGCTCTTGTTTTAAAAGCTATTTTATTCACTTAGCAACACAGCACTTCATTATAAACTTATGTAGGGCATATGCATATATAACAGTACTGATCAAATGATTTTTGCTTATTTAAGTCTGTATGCACTCCCATTTTTGTTGTATGTTGGCTGGTCTTTCCTCAAGTATGTTTATTCCTCCTCACCTCCATTGTGCAATGTAGTAGGCCCTCAAAAGAGAGACATTCAGATATGGAGGAAGAGGTTCTTTATTAACACGTGATGAGCTGAGATTACAAGTACTTATAAATACCCTTCTCCTAAAAACTCATTTCTCTTCTTGTAAACAATGACTAATCTGTAACCATAACTTATTTTTTTCCACTCTGCCAAATTCCCGAATCCATTTTTTATAGCTTTTTTTTCTGTAAGGCACTGTAAGAAGTTTGACGGTTTTGTGGTGCTCTTATTTTATCATAACAATGTAGTTTCAGAATATTTGGAACTGCTTAGATAACTAACCTCTTGTAGCTGAAAACTTGTCATTACTGAGTTTTGTCTAGCTTAATACATGGGTTTAAATGATTTTTGAAGAGAAGTTGCCGTATTGAAACAATTTTTACACCAAAAAATGGGTGTACATTTCTACACCAAAAAAGTGGGTTCCAGGAGGGTTGTGGGTTTGCATTCTGTGCTGAACTGTTCATTGTCTGTTCGTTATTTTGCAAAGACTAATAATCCTCCAAGGTGTTGAAGAATGCAGAATAGACAGTTGAGCTGGCTTTGCACAGGAGCCAAGGTGGGCTTAGCTGAGTTTAATGGCTTGGCCTTCGTGGCAGCATTAGGTATTCAGTGTGGTTCAGTAGGAGTACAGTTGTGGTAATCGCTATGCAGTGCTATGCCAGAGCCAATAAAAACTTTAGAGCTCAAGTGGGTTTTCTGATACTTCTGCGTCTTTGGTATAGTCAATCTGTGACCCAGATAAATTGACCATGAATCATTAAAATATTTCCTGCATACATGGTCAGCCAAGGCCAGACGGAACTGCCCTGTGGGTTTCTGCTAATGGCTACTAGTTGCTATTCATGATCTGTGTAAATATATTGTCATATAAACACAGGTATTATTAGCAATTTTATTTTGTTATGGTGACTCTCAGAGATACAAGTTAAGACAGACAGCATAGAGCTTGGCACTGCGTATTCCTAAAGAGAAGACCTTGATGACTGACCTGCAGAAAGAAGGAGTAAAATGCACCACGGAGGTGGTGATGGTGGAAGTGATATGAATACACAGGTACACATATAGGCATGTTTCTGCTTGGGAACCATGTTTTTGTACAGGGTAGATGCCATCGATTGCAAATACGTGAGTTCCAGTCTACTCTTGAGTAGGAACATTGTCCTCTGTGAACAGTTTGGATATACGGTACACAGAGGCATGTTAAAAGTTACCCACTGATGTTTGTGCCCAGACCTTCCTGTGTGCACTATCCTTTATGCAGGAGGTGGTGCCAAGGGAGCACTCACCAGGGAAGGTGATACTGCTGAAACTCTTCCTTGATCCTGTTTGTTTCTCTTTTCATGACTTAAAAAAGAAGGATTCCAGTCATTAGAACAGAAAGTAACATAAAGTAGAGCATGGCTGTGCTCAGGTTGACAAGAGCACTTTTCTATGAAACAAACGGTCACATTCTTCAGCCTTTTTGGCTTTTGGACATTTTGCAGTGGTCCAGGCTAGGCCTCCTCTTCTAATTAACACAATTGTAATTTGGAAAAATCTGAACAGAGAGGCTAGTTTTTCCTAGGGAATTCTTATTTTAAACAATTTATGCAGTATGTCAGCCATTTCAAAGTTTTACATTGAGTGCCTCCCTTCCTAGTGCCTTCTGAGAGGGAATGCATGTGCAGTACCACATGCTGTGATCCTGGGTGAAGTGTGAAGAGTAACCAAGGAGTTTGTCCCAAGCACTGTTCAGTGGGCAGTGCAGTGATAGCACTTCAAATACATGATCAAGGGCAGTCAGAGTGAGCCCTCTGCAAACAGAGGCATGAAAGGCTCAAAGATTTATTCCTTCAAATGTCAAATAATGTCCTTCCCCCAGTGTGACCAACGTGATAGCAAATCTCAGCAGGTAGAATGTTTTGCCTGCGGAATGTTGACGACATCCCAATGGTGCTAGGATGAAAGAGCAACACATTTTACATTTGAAAAAAATCACTAATATTTGTCAGACAGACTCAATGGTAAGGGCTCTGGAACAGCATTTTGCAGATGAGCTGACTGGAGCGGCTGTCTTGGTAACAACTTTTCTGTGTAAAACTGCTTCCACCAGGAACAGAATTCTGGTTTCTTCTATTGACTTGTGTCCTGAAGTGAATTGTTTGGCCTCCATGTTTCCTGGGGAGGTTATAGGTTTCATCTCTGACCTTGTGCAGTACTCGCTTGATGAGTACGTTCATGCAAATATTTTTTTGCATGCTCAAGAAGTTGATACTACAGTCATTTAAAATCCTTTGTTGCTGCTGCGTGCTCTCATAGTATGTCTGCCAGTGCAGAAATAGACTTGCCCTTTTTTGTCAAATACTCCCAGTACATCTGAGATCGAAAGGACTGCCACTCAGCCTCTATTTCAGACTTTTAGGGAGGAGCACTCTCTTGACTGGTGCAATATTAGGGCTCAGCAGGGTAAATGTAGCTGCTTATCTTTTATGTAGGTAGGTAATAAATTTGAGTCCTAATACTGCAGCAGGCAAGAGAGCCCAAAGCAGCTGCTTTTACCGTCCTGTGTCTGTATAGCCATATGGTACGCATAAACTGTAATGTTGTGGTCAAAGTAATTAATGCTGCAACTAATATTCTGAACTGTTTTTCTGCTGCTAAAAATCAGCTAAATTTGAGACTAAACCCAAGTGTTTTTAATGGGAATTAAAACCTTTTCCTATATTTCTACCATGCAGGTAAAACAGAATAATTATTGCCACAGTGACTGCTTGCATTTTAAATAAATTTATACGTATTATTTAAAAAAAAAATCTAGTTAACTTTAAAATATGTAAGTTTTCTTGTCATTTAGGGTTCTGTGAAGCTGATCATCAAGAGGGTTGCAAATCATTGGCAGTTTCTATTTTCAGAGTTCCACATCCCAGAGTAATTTGCTTTAATTTCACCCAATTTAACCTATACTTCACACCATCACCATTCAGCTTTAATAGCTATGTTCTATGCATAAGAAAAGCAGATAAATGTCCACAATTAGACTGCGAGTGATTACAACTAGTTAGGGCTTTATGAAGACAAAACTTAAAGGGCTGTAGCACAAAACAAAGCCACAAAAGGTGTCTGAAAAAATTCTTTCTTCAGAAGTCAAGGTTTACTACAGCATTCTATTTAATGAATTTTGTACTTGATTTTGTTTCTGTTCAAGATGTAGGCAGGTGCACCTTCTTCAACTGAAAATTACTCTGCTTAAAGAATATTAGGTTTGTGTTACAGGTGATTAATTTCACTTAAAATGAGCTTGCAAGGGAAACATACTAAACCTACTTTATTTGTCAGTTCTTTGTTAACATGCTACGATTAAGAAACTGTAAAATATTGACTGACAGTATTCTTTTGCCCTTCAAATCATGAGTGTGCACAGTAAAAATGTACCATCATCAAAGTTTAATAATTCTGTAATCTTAAATGTACCTCAGTCAGAAATTGCAGTATCTTTTACTGTTTGAATCTTTGTAATACTGATGATAGCATGGCAAACCAGTCTAAGTATAAATATTATTTATAATTTAATGTTTTTTGACACTTGTAGTCTTGTTTCCTTTGATAGCTCAAAAAATTCCCTGCTTCTAGCCACCCCCTGCCTCCCCCAAGGTACCTTATTTTATTTCTTTTTGTTCTCTCCCCCATTCCCACCCCAGTTAAGTGGCCAGATAGATATTATTGCTCATGTATTTCAGGGCTTATAACAGGGTATGTATGTGTATTGTGATGTGCTGTATCAGTCTGTGATGAGCAGCTCTCTTTGATAATAGTCGTTGAATGTATGCTGGAGAGGAAGTGCAAGTATCAATTATTCTCTAGGTCTGGTTTTTGGTGGCGTTATTAAACATTCTCCTATAGCTTAATGACAGAAAAGGCTGGTCATTATCCTAAATACCAATGAGAGTTTCAGCTTGTGATGCAGTTCAGATTCTGATCAAATTGTAAATATCTTTAGGTGCAGCATAACATGTACTGATGCAGTTGCTTACCTTTTGTAAATGAATACAAGACACCAAAATACTGTGATGTGGAGCTTAATATTAGCCAAATATTTTCTTCTGGTTTACTTTAAGGATAAGGGTAGTTGAACAAATGAAGCGATTGATATATCAAATATAAATTAATCTTGAAGATATTAATTCATTTCCATAATTGCAATTAGGAGCAGAAGAGGATAAGTCTAGTAGTGCTATTTTGATTTGGTTTTTAGCATCTTTGTGAAGCTTGGAGCAGCTAGAAACAAAGTTTAGGCTATAGGCAGCTTTGTTTTTGTGTCAAACTAGTTTTATATGCTATATCATAAAACTTTCAGTCCAATCAGCAACTACATTTAAATACTGCAAATTGTGGCAGCAAAACAATAATTCTGCTGATTAGCCCCTTTCCATTTCTTGTAAGTGAACTGTTTATGCTGTTGAGTACCTTTTGAAAAAAGAAAAAGCCAAAACAGCCTTGATTAGTCAAGGAGTAATTGGATGACTTGATTTTAGCAAGAGAATGAATTGGTTGATGATAGCCTGTAACTAAGTGTAGTGGTTCTGTTCAGATGAATACATAACATACAGTCATCAGATCTTGACAGGTATAACATAAGCAATGCAAAAATCTTTGGAGGTAGAGAGGTAAATTTTGTCCAAGAATTTTGAAGCTGATTCTTGAAAGAAATGGGAAGAAACATGCATGCCATTAGATGAAACTGTTTAAAATGTGGCATTTGTTACTGCTGTGCTGTATACATATTTATCTGCTATTACCTTCGCTTGTGAAGATAAGATGTTGTCTGTGTGTCCTGGCTGCCAGCAAGACGGGGCAACTGGACAGTTCCTGCTCTTCCTCAGGGAAAAAGCCTGAGTCAGGTTTCACATCTTTTCCAGCCAGTCATTCTGCTTTCTGGATCTTTTTTATCTAGTATCACTTGAAAGCAGAGTGCAGAATCAGCTACACTGTGTTACTTCTTTAATGCCACTTTAAAAATATTTGTAGGTGCACCATACTTGAACCCAAACAGCCCAGATTAAGGGCTCAGCCGAAGAGATAAATCCGTCCCTGAAAATGAAGAGTCCTTTAGGCTTGGGCCCACGGGCAACAGAAGAGGGAGCTGAATGTGGCAGGGATCACTTCAAAGCTCCTCATTTTCTAGCAACTTCAGGTTAAGCCATTACTTTTGGTGCTGTTAGATGGCTGTGTTATGCTTCGCTGTTTTCCTATCTAAATACTTGCCTTGTTTTAATATCTGCATGCCTCTAAAACATTACGGAATTTACCACAGCAGATCTGTTTACTTACAGCAAGCTTTATGTTTCTAACTCTGTAGTCTTTGTTTTTTTACACTGAAAGAAGTGGCAGGAGTGTATCTTTCAAGCTAGAGTGCAAATCCATCAGCATTTTCTGGGAGATCATTTCAGAAAAGGCTTATAGCTAAGATACTTACAAAAGAAAGAGGTGATTCCATTCAACTTCCTTTTGACTAACTCCTGGTACAAATATACTTTACTTCTGGTTGAATACTCCAGACACCGGAGAAGTCATAATCAGTTTTTTAAATAATGAAATTACTGATTAGGGTTTCCCAGTTAACCGTCCTGTATTGCTGTATGCTTACCTTCATTGTTGACAAAGAGGAGCATCTTCAGGGAGGTTCTTGGGTATGTCTATTTTATGTATATTTTTTTCCCTCATCATATGGTAAACTGATTCCTTTTTTCTCTTATAGTAGTATGCTCTTGTTTTCTGTAGTAGTAGGAGGGCAGTTTCAGAGCGCACACAGTATAACTTTGGGAGGTAGGCAAAAAGAAGGTGCCTTGGTTTGGGGTGATGTTTGAGAAATGCTGAGTCCTTCTGTTCTGAAAGAAAATGCAGTTGTTGGAGATGGTGGAAGAACAATAGATTTTAATTATATTCATTGGAGAAGGTCATTGTCTGCAGGACATACTGTCTTGAATGCAATGGTACGGCTAGTTTTGGAGAAGTTCATATTAAATATATATTAAATTTTTTTTCTGGAAACAATAAGTAACTACATTGCGTTATTTAAATCATTTGATTGTTTGGTGAAATTCCAAAATATCACAACTTTTAAGACAATTTTTGTAGCATGAGTTTGAAAAAGATGATTTTTTGGTTTTTTTAATGGAAACTTAGGAAGCTAGACCACAGAGCTCAGCAGCCAGTAGTCTGGCATGTGTCAGTATTCTACAGAGGATAGTCTGTAGACAAGTTTTTAACCTGGGAAAGGTCCCTTGTTTATAGAAGTTGAACCCTCTAATCAATAAGAAGACAGGCACATTGTGTTGGAGGCTCACCATATTTAAGTGCAGCTCACACAGGATGGGTTTTACCTCTGACAGGTGACTGTGTTTGCGCTCTGTGTTCTTCTACAACTTTCTAGTCTTTTTCTTCCTCGCCTGGATGCCGTGGTAGTATGATTTCAGGGAACCTTTCATCCCTTATTTTTCTACCCAGCTCTCTCAAGCTAGTAATCAGCTTGAGATCAAAGTAAGTCTACAAGATCTCATCTTCTCCCTCTCCTCATTATTTTTAGTCACTGATTCTGTTGTAATCAGTGACCAGTATCAGCCAAGCCAATGTCTGCACTTCCTTGTCAATGTTTATTTTTTTTATTTGCCTTCAGAGAGCTACGTGTCCATAAATTAACTGGTATTCTTCCTACGTTATATCCATGGTAATCTTACCTGTTCCTTCAGAAAACTGAAATTCTCATCTGCTTGCTGTCATCTTGCATCTCAAGACCTATCTCTCATCCTCCCTGCTTCTTCCAATTTAGCACATTTTAGTGGGTTCTTTTTATTTTCAACAGGCTGCTTTTTTTCTACATAGTGCTCAAGATCAACTACTTACACTGCTGCTTACTCAAGGCTCATGGCCTGTGTCTACCTCGTGCATCTTGTTCATTGTACAGGTGTTGCACTATCTTAAATGGGACAGTGGTGTCATTTTAGTCCCCTATTCATTCATTGTATTTTAAAATAGAGCCTTTGAGCTTTCTGTTTTGCTGCTGTGAATCCTGGAGGGAAGGAGGACTTATCATATCATCTTCCCTAACAAAAGAGTTAAAGGCCTTGCTTGACAGAGGAATTTCAGTCACTAATAAAACAAAGGTAGAGACATATTAATAAATAGCAGTATACTGGTAACAGTCTACATTAGATAAAATTTGTAGATTAATACTATAGTTCTTATTTTCATCTTTTGCAAGATGCAAAAGATTTTCATCTTTTTTCAATTTGCAAATAATACACACATTTTTTGGTATGCCCTATTTCTTGAATCAGTTTTACAATTCTGTTTTTTCCTACTACTTCACATTTTTATACTGGCTGTTTTTTTTAAACCAGGGACTAGTAAAACATTATTCTGATAGTTTAATTTCTCAGAATTGTATTTTTTACAAGTGATCTCATCTCTCACAGAGAGTCCAATTCCTAAGGTTACCATCAAGTTCTTGCTTGCTAAGTCTGCATTCAGCTCTGCAGATCAGGTTCAAATTCCCCACAATGCTCAATATTATTTGTGCTGAACGATCATTACAGAGCAGGCTTGAGGCTGGCATAACAGATTGCCCAATATACATCACAGATAGATACTAAAACAAAGTTATGGCTGAGGCTCTTTCGTCATAGCAACGTCTGTCTCCCTTTTCCTTCTTCGTGGTGTATCCCATCATTTCACTTCTGGCTAGGTTGTCAGCCAGAGTCTGATCTGGTTTACCTTGGTGACTGAAGTCAGCTTTGACAAACACTGAACAAGAGATTCTCAAATAAAGCTCAGTGCCTGTTGCTTATCAAGAAGAGTCTCTCAGTTTATGCCAAAATCTGGGCATTAACACTAGCTTGTCCTTTTGTGTATACAAAATCTTTTACTCACCCTTTCCTTACAGACTATGGCTGTCTCAATGAGAAGAGATTTAAATTTGTCTGCTCTAAGTGTTCCTGATAACTTTAAAAATCTGCTATGATTAATCTAATGAATTTCCTATCTATTTAGAAGAGAAGTCTATGACCTTTTGTCAGCACACCTGTTGATTTGTTTTCTCCTTTCTAAGTTAGGAAAATGCACTTTTCCTCTAAATGTAGAATTGAAAATTTAAGCTCAAAATCCAGTGTTTTAATGGAATGCACATGAGAAGAGTAAAGCAACCCAGTGAGGGGGGAGAAGGCTAAATTATTTGCTTGGATGGGAAATCATCAGCTCAGCAGAGAGGCTCCTTACTTGACCAAGCAACCGCCTGTTGCCAGAGGTGGGTCTGTTGTCTTCGTTGTTGTCCGAGTGAGCTGCAGGATGGCTGCTGACAGAAGCATGAGGACGGCTAATGGGAGGAGGAGACTTAAAGGAAACTGTGGCAGAACAGAACATTGAAGTGTCCATGGATTAAAGCATTTAGTGGACTTAGAAGAGGGCGAAGGTGAAATGTATACATTGAGTTTCACAAGGGTGGAATTACCCTGAATTAATTGGGTTTGGATGAATAAAGAACTGGATTTTTTTTTTTGTGAAAATGAATGGGAAGATTTGAAGAAATTGAGATAATTGCTGGAGAAGTATTTTCCTGTTGAAGAAAATGGAAAAATATAACTAATGTGTAAGCTGTGTTTTTGTTATTACCAATTCACTATATACTTGCTTTTTCAGAAAAATTTCATTCTCCCTTAAGGCCAAAATGAGCTGTTTACTTTTTATTTTTATGTTCTAAATATGAGATCTTTATAGTCGTGGAGATTTTAATCCTGGTTTTAACAGTGTGGGTTTTTTAATTGTTTTTTAAACCCATGGACACCGAATACAGAAGGAAGATGTAAACACCTTGAACATGTTATTTAGATGGTAGTGGACACTTTTTTCTTGATACAGGAAAGAAACAAACTCTACTGATTTTTTTTAATTGCATAAATACTACTTTTCTGTTGAGAATGCTGGGCAGGTAGACTTTTCTTTTAGCTGTATTGTGACATCTTCCAACTCTTTCTCCCCACTTTTTATTCAGTATTTTCCTTGTAAATCAGAACAGAGCTGTTAAATTATGTTTTCTAGTATTTGTTCATCCAAACAGCCCTTGTCCCTTTCAGTCAAGTGCATAGATTTGGATTTGTGGAAGGCAAAGGCTGCAATATCTCTTCCTTAATCGTCTGGCATTGGTATGGGTTAGCGTAGTGAGCTTCCATTTGACAGAGCAGCCTGTTCTCCTGTCATGGTCAGCAGCAGAGTTGGATCTGTTGCTGAGGTGATTTTCCTTGTACCAAGAGATGATGATCTTTGGAGAGAGACAGCTGATGGGAAGGGAGGGAACTTCTGGTAACTGCTGTTTTAAAGATTATTTTTTTTTTTTTTTTCCCTGTAAGTTTATGTGAAAATGTTTTTGCTATTTTACTGTGAACAACATTTTAAACCTATGTATTGTGTTTTGCTGTAAAGTCTTTATTGCTAAGCCCACTGTTTTCAGAGTTAAAAGCTGAAGTTTAAGATGTGCTTGATAACAAACAACCCCAACATTCCATATATCAATTAAGGAATTGTGTGTAGTTTACCCTGTTTCCTATCTTATATTTAGTAAAAGAAATAGCTTGGGGTTTTTTTCCCCATGAAAAAATCAGTTGATTTTCATTTTTATAATATTAAAATAAAATTATTTTCATGGCTGATTTCTGAGGCATATCTTTAATGTTACAGGGTAGGCATGCAAATACTCAGAAAATTGTTCCAGGAATAAGTAACAAACTGTTCTTAATTGTTAATATTTCTATTTTTAAAATACGTACTGATTCTTTGGGGAGTGGGTTTTTTTTTTTATACTGCTGCTTATCTGATAATTTAAATCCTGGTTGAATTATGTTGCCAGATTGTCTTCAGAAGGGCATGAAGTCAGCACACATGCTTCAGTAATATCTGGTTGTTTTACCCTTATGTTTCCAGTTGGCAATTTGAAATTATGGCTTCAACTGCACTTTAAATATGTGATAATAGCATGTGTTTCTAATAAGGGCCAGCACCATTTTGTTCAGATAGTGTGAATGGTTGTCACTCATATATGACAAATGCACCTTCATCTGCTTCTTTGATGGCCCCCTAAAAACCATACCCTCAAATCAGGCCGATGAAATTAGCTGCTGTGTAAATTGTGTGTCTGAGTGGTTCATTATCTAATCACCGTCAGAACCACAGTGATAAAGTAGATTGAAACAGGGACGAGGTCTGCCAGATGATTTCAGGCCTTTTTTTTCTAAGCCCTGTTTCCCATGGAAACACCAAGAGTCGTTCAGAACTTCAGAATTCTTTGTCTAGAACTTTTTTTCCTTAATGCATAAAATTGGTCAGCCAGTGATGGCTGCCAGGGTGATTTGTAAGGTTTTCTTTCCATGGGTCTTTTAGTCATTACTGCATGTATTAAAATGTTCTGCGATGTTCAATTTAGCTACTGTGTTTGTTACTGCTAGGTTAGATACTGTTACATACAGTGGTACCTATTTTCAGGAAAGCGCTCTAGCCTGTTTCTGCTTAGAAGAAACTCTTAAAGATGTGTTAAGTGCTCTCCCGAAATGATGAAGCCCTGTGCTTTGAATGTATTTATATAAAGCCTTGGATTCTGGAGTTGATACATAAATTAACGGACTAAACCATATGATATAAAATATTGCAGGCGACACTTGTATACAGGCGGTAAGACAGACCTATTGACTTGACTTTAACTTGACTCTTAATAGTATATTGTAAATATATATTTCTTGTCTTTTTAGCTTAATATTTAATTTGTGTTCTTTTGTTTCAGGAGCATTTGAAGATGATGATATCACTCATGTTGAAGGAAGTGTAGATCCTGTTCGTGACATTGAAATAATACATGAGGAACTTAGACTTAAAGATGAGGAGCTGATCATGCAGAGTATAGACAAGCTTGAAAAAGTAGCTGTAAGAGGAGGGGACAAGAAATTAAAACCTGAATATGTAAGTATAAGAATGTGACCTGTAAGAGTAAGTCATTAAGGACTGTCTGTATTTAATTGAAATTTTTGTATTGTTGGGTTTTGTTAGTGATCTCCCACGTATATAATACAGAACACTACTACTTTTTAAATGTGTATTTTAAAGTAATTATTATTATGAGTTGAAAAGTTATTAGAATGAATTATTTGCTGTGTTGACAGTGTAAGATTTCACTGATGAAGCTAGTGGTAATTTTTTATGTTTAACTGTTATTTTCTTGCTGACGCTCCTTTATATGAGAATTGCTGATGCTTTGACAAACATGTCAGTGTTTAGTTGTAAATCCAAGTCCAGCAGTCATTTCTGAATTATTCTTTCTGTAAAGTTCTATTCTGATGTTGATACCAGTATTCCCATGGTCACCAAGTGAATACCTTTTCTTGGTGTGGTTGTACTTTGTGCCTTTTAGTGCACATTAAGTAAAGATTGCTGGTTGAAATTAATTTTAGATTGTTGTTGTGGAGAGCTGCTTAAATGAGCTCAATTATCCCAGAGTAGTAGTGGTGTTTCTTTGTAAATTAGAAATGTATAATAACTAATTTCCAAGTATATTTTGGTAAAAGATTATTTTACTGCTGCTTGACTTTCAAGTCTGCCACACTTTGCCAGTAGTCTAGTTATTAACTTTCCTTTATTTCACTTCTGTAAATACTTTGGGTTGTATATAAAGCACATTCTCTAATTATTACAGCAGTGGATTAGTGTGGAAATTTATGCTTAACTCTTACATTGTAAAAGTATGGATTTCTGCCATGGCTTTTTAGATAGCAAGTAGTAAAAAAACTGTCATATCAGTTTTGGTGTTATAGCTTGTCGGTATTGAAATGCAATGAAATTTGTTGGCCCTACTTAATGTTTAGAAGTTAATAGGAACTGAAAGTAAACATCCTGCAAAATGTTCATCTTCATGATGCAGTGTTAAAAAACACTTCTTTGATAGTGTCTGTTGAAGAACTGGTCTTCATCTCCCTTCAAAAGTATTTTATTCCCTGATTGGTCTAAGGTGTGCTTCATTTCAGGTCTTATCTGACATGTGTCAGCCCAGCCTTGGGTACGTGTGGGCAGTGATTTTTATCTTTTACAAAATGTCTCACCTGCTTATAGGAACAGCACAACTTATGCCTACAATTTCAAATAGCATCCACACAGTCTGTCACCTTTTGATTCGTCTTAAAGAAAGGGGCAAGCAAAAATCCTGTCCATAGCGAATTCAAAGTTCAGCCTAAGGCTAAGTTTTACATTGGTATGAGATGATGAAAATTAGTAGTGTTGTGATGCTGTTCTGCCCAGGTCTTGTGCACGTCTCACGTTATTGTGTGGCTGGAAACAGCTTTGCTGGGCTCCTCATGATGGAGATGTTCTCGTCCAGTTTTTGAGTGTACCTCTCTGGATGCTTTGAGGATTTCATATCATATTTGGTGTTCTTCCTGTGCTAAAGTCATAGTCAGCACTTTTGTGATTACAAAGAGACGTAAATGAAGTATGTTTTAAATAAAATTCTTAATGGTTATCATGCAACTGTAAGAGGTAGTAGGTACAGTTACTGTTGTATGGCAGAGCTGCTCTTGCTAATTTTTTAAACTACAGGAAGTTGGTGTGTGTTTGAAAACAGAAAATGTCAGATTATTCTCAAATCAAGAGAGACAGTAAATAAATTAAAATGCAGAAATGCAATTTAAATTAATTAAAAACTGTAAAATCTGCATTATTAAGTTGTCTTTATCCAGCTTCATTTTCTCATCTCTCATCTTCTCTTTGCCTCTTCTGTCACCTAACTATTACTTCACCTGTAGGTCACCGATCAAAATGACTTTGTCATCTTGTGCTTGTAACTTACGTTTCCCATCATGCTTATTATTTTTTTATCCTCTCTTTATGAACACATGCACAGAAAACTTCAGGTTCTTAGTAACGGCTGTTGCACTTGACCAGTCTCAGCTGAGTTTGTCAACAACAATAGAGATTTCGAAGGCATCAAATTCCTTTGTTTCAAGGAAAGGGTTGGCTGAACAGAGTGGAGAGGCACAAATTAATGTTCCTCTTGACAAAGGCTGCATGTAGGAACTATAGTCACTAGGGAGTCTTTTCAGGGAAGTGCTGTGGGGCATCATGTCAGTGAGCCCTGCTGATCTTGGACCTTCTTGCTTGTCTTCCTTTGTGTCTTGTACGCTTGAATTGCAAGGTAGACATTAGACCTTAATAAAGTGGACTTTTTTTAATGGTAAAGGCCTGTGAAAGCTCTGCTTGGTTACTTTTCCTGGTAAATTAATCCTTAGTTACATGGCTTCTACAGATAGATTTTTGTAGTTGTGAGATTGTAACATCAGTTCTTGGGCTTTTCCAGACACTAAATGGTTTATTTAGATGTTCAACCACTGGGTAGTGAGGCATTCCTGTACAGTTTACTTTGCCTCTTTAACATTTTGTGTTGCAGAGGAGGTCTGTGGTTGTGTTTATATAGTGTACTGTGTGATTAACTGTGCAGTAAATGACTTATGGGTCTAGGAGATAAACCATATGGGATCAGTGAAAAAAGACATTAAAGATTATGCCTCTCGAAAGCAGTAGCCAAATGTTGGGAGTGTATTTTGGCTGTTTGATCATTATGCACTTCCCAAATCTGTTGCATTTTGCAGTTAGCTTATTTGGCACAGAGAGGGTTCCATCTCCAGCACAATCCGTAATGTTATTTCCTTGCAGCTTGTGGCTACTGTTGAAGGCTTCCTCTCTCCAGGGCAGAAAAGTCTGTTTTTGCTTTGGTTTTAAGGCACAATGTAAAAATTTTGGTTTCTCTCTTTTTCGTTGTTTTCCTTTTCCCATCCTTTTTGGAGTAATTTAAGGTAGAGACACTTAAGAATTTCTTAAGAGTTTTAAGTGGTTCTGTGGTTCATTCAGATAAAGGTATTGCAAGCTTTCTTACCTGTATCACTTTGGGATTTTTAACTGCCTGCTTTCCCCTGCTGAACAATAACATCTAGGACTTGAATTGCATTTTTTGTTTCTCTCCACTTTTTTTTTTGAGAGCACTTTGGGATCTATTAAGGAAGAACGCTATATAAAGTTAGGGAAAGAAATAACGTGAGGAAAGAAAAGAAATAGTATTGATCTTAGTCAAGTATGTTTTTCCTATGGTAGTTTGCTGAATATAACAAATAACGTGAATATGAAAGCTAAGGTGAAGTTACTGACTTCAGAGAGGCTATAACTTCTGTGTGACCTGTGTAAACTTATTGTTGGCATCAAAGGGGATTTGACCATGGTGAAATCATGGAACCTAATTGAAAGTAGAAGTCGTCATTCTTATTTCATAAATATGAATTGTCCCTTTTAGAGGATTCTTTGTCAGTAAGCCTCCACAACTGTAACTTGATAGTCTGAAATCTCCAAAAAGTTCAGGAGGAAATAAAAGACTGACAGTTTGTATCCGTCAGTGGTTCTTAAGTCTGCGATGGGCATTTGACTGCCCACCCTCTCGCACTTGTGTTCCAACTTGTTAATGGTGTTTTTTCTTTTGTGTGAGTCCCCACTGCAGACAGTTGGTGAGTTCACCTTTGGGCAGTGACCTGGCTTTGCAGCTGAATACAGTGTTAACTGTTGGACCTGTCTCTCAGAGAATTGATTTCTCAGTCCCCTTTTAGCAGAAATAAAGTAGCTGGCTGCTGTTAAGGAGCCATCAATGAAATAATTTTCAAGTTTCACTTAAAAATCAATGACACAATATGGTCCAAGATCAGCAACATGTAATGTTGATGTAGACTCGGAATAGCTTCCGTTACTTGTATTTTTTTTGTGTTTTGCCAGTATCCTTGCTGCCTTCTTAGAAATGACTGTCTGTTTTTGCTTTGGGTACTATTCTTTTACACTTAGTATGCCTTTAAATATTATTTTGGCTATAACCTAAAGAGATATTATGGAATAAAAGTACTCTTATTTACTTGTATTAAAACAGTGCAAATATAATTTCAGAAAGCAGTCAGTAATTTTTATTTTTATATTTTAAATCTGTCTGGTGCTGGTATCTGCAGAGACATGAGAGATACTGAGTTAAACTTTATTATTAGCTTATTATTCATCTGTCATTTTTGGGTAGCAGAAGATTTCGAAGTGAAATTCAAATATGTATGAATTTATAGATCAGAATGTACAAATTTTAAAACTAGTTTTTTTAAAAAAAGTATCTCTTAATTTATGAGATTTTCAGTCCTAGAGACAGAAGTCTTCAAGTTAATACAATATGATATAGTTAGGTGAACATTATTAAAGGATTCTCTTCCATTACCCTTCCCACATGATTCAGTTCTAGTCCTTAGATTGATCCTCTGCAGTACATAGTTATTCCTTCAGCTCTTTGTTAGTGCACCAAATCTTGAATTCCAGCACAGAATAATTCTTAGCGGTAACGTATTGTGATTTATATATCTGGCCACGATAATATTATTTATAATTGGGTTCATGTGGATTATTGTTGTTAGTGATAGGAAGACGAAATCTTTAGGTCAGTATCAATTAATTCCCACAGAGTTTGAGCTTCCAATTTTCAGTCGAAAGGTGGCTTTTACAGTAGGTCAGGATCAATGTTCACTGCATTTGAACTTGCAGTTTTCAGTTGAAAGGGGTGCTTTTACAAGTCCTGTGTGATATCTACATTCCATTGTTAAAGTCTGTCAATTTGAAAATAAGATTAGTTTTTCATATCAAATACATTTTGTAAGAACAAAAGTAATTAAAGGCATCAAGCTTTGTTTTGTTACTGCGATGGGTGTTATTATCAACTAATAATTGACAACAATGACTGTAGGTATGGAGTATCAGTCAGCATATATGTACTATGAGGAGTAAAGCAAAATCTTGCTGTTGATGTTTTAAGTAGCTTTAATCCCTCCCTTCCATTTAATGTCTTGATCCTGTCCTGACAATACCATAACTGTTTGAAAGATGTTTTTTGTTCATTTAAAATTACTGATATGGTAAGAGAGATACTAACAAAGAGCAGAGAGCTGGTAGGTTCAGTTTCTTCTCATTACCAGTACATATAGGTGAAAATCTTTCCTTCCTGCAGTATTCTGATGAATGGGATGGCATCAAGCAGAAAACACTGACCTCGTGCTGCAAGCACTCGCCAGAGTTCTCACGGATGGATGAACTCTTATTTCCTCTCACTGATGATGTCAGTTGGGAATTTTCACCTTTCTTTTGATCCAAGTTGAAGATAAATACAGCAATGAATTGTTTCTCCCCACCCCCCCACCTCAAACTTTCTTTGGTCTCCTTTTGTGAGGAGAGTTTGAGAGGCCAGTTTGTTCCACTGGAGATGGAAGGAAAGGAGCAGTGTATGCGTGTGCTGTTGACATACTTTCATTGAGAAAATATTTATATTCTTAATGCGTATAATTATGCCTAAAATCTTTAGTGGTCCATTTACTGTGCTTAATGTGGTATTTAGAGGAAATTGAAGTTCATTCTGGAGAACATTTTGAATGTAACAGGAAAATATTCATGGCAGATGTTTGTGAATTAATTGGTAGTAAAGCCTGACTTAAAAGTATTTGTATTGTTTTTGGTATTATCAGTAGACAGAAAAGTCAATGCTTAAATACTTTGTCAAGGCTGATCTTTCCTGGGTAGATTTGAACAGTGGTTTAAAGTAATTACTTCTGTAAATAATGTCTGTCTGGGTATGTCTAGATCTAAGCCATGGTGTAATTTTTAAATAGTGTATGCATACACCATATATGGATAGTTGTATTCTGAAAAGGACACCTTTTTCAATTGGCTTAATTAACATCTAGAGCAAATGCATTCGCACATGGATTTATTTGGAAATAAGTGTGGGTAGACTAATGCAGTAAGAAAAGTTTAGTGGAACTCTGCAGAAGGTGTTTCATTTTACTTTTCAGTGCAATTTCCCTGTTCTGAATTTCTGAACTGCTGGAAGTAAACACTTGTACATAGATTGCTTTCTGTATTCTTGCCTGCTTTTTTCTTTGAGAAGCCACAAGAGAACCGACAAGGATGACCTACATAGGAGAATTTGGGGATTATTGACATGAATTACAATCCCTGGAACACTTGTAGGATGTTTTGGGTGAAAGTACTTGCTGTGCTTCATAAACATTATTGGCATCTAACTCTGAGTAAATCTTGTGTTATGTACAGCTTGTACTGGCTCTGTTAGAAGGTACTGAATAGAAGAAGGGATAATGCACTTGTCCTAAATCCATTACTTGTCCCATTGTATTTTTATTAAAGTCAGTGAGCAAGGGAATTATAAGAGATTAGACGTTGTTTTGTACCACAGAGGAGCTCATTGTCGCTCCAGTCGATGGCAATACCTGACTTGTTCTCTTTCTTGCACCCAGCTGCTACAGCTTATTTAAGCACTTAACACAATTGAAAAACTTAATCTAGCCTTTTTTTAGAATTGTAAAATTTGTCTTAATTGTCCTTGAAAAATAGCACTGTTTCTAAACATTGTTTTTACAATAAATTCATACTTTGTCACTTTGGCTGCACTCTTAAATCACCAGAAAACATCCAGGAAAAGTGGAGAGCTGAGGCTATGCTAAATAGAACTGAAAAAGATGGGTAAGGAAAGCAACAAATGGAAGGACAGTGGGCATAGTGCACACTGTACACCTTGCATTAACAAGGAAATGGTGTGTGCACAATAAATTGGCTTTGGTCCAGCACAGCTTAACTGGTTATGAGTACTCTTTATCTCAAATATCACAGTTCTCTATATCTGAAAAAACATCATAGCTATTTTGAAGGCCAGATGGAATACTAATTATTATCTAGGTTGATCTCTTGCATATTCCAGTTTAATTCTCAGAATTGTGGTTAAAATAGAGTCTATCTCTTAGGGGGGAAAAATAACCTTTATTTAAATAATTTCTAGCTAGTGATTAATTACTGTAACTTGCATAAGCTGTGCCAATGATTAATTATCTTTACTGTTTAGAAATAAGAGACAGCTTTAGTCTGTCTTTGTCAAGCTTCAACTTTCATCCATTTGATTTCTCTATGCTAGTGTGAAAAACACTGTACTATGTGGTAAGAACTTACTATGCAGTAAGAATAAAAGCATAAAGTTTAAGCACACTGAGTCTTCGTGTACAAACACTTTTTCAAAACCTCTTATTTTTCTCCAGTTTTTCGATGTTTCAACAGATAATGGAATTATTCACACTGGACATTAGCCTATTTTATATACTCAAAGATTATTTTAGTCTTTTAATTATAGTACAGTTTATTTGCTTGTGATCCTCAAGTCTTCTCATTTACTCTTACAAGGGGTAAGTCCTCTACAAGATAAATGCTGAAGCCACCCTCCCTTGTCCCCTACCCAACAAGTGTATGAACTTGAATTTATTGTATTGAAAAACATTGTTTTCTTTCACTGAATCTGTCCAGCAGTTCTGGTCACTACACGCACGGTTCACATTGTTAGTAATTTACTATTCTCAGAATCTGTGTTATTAACATGGTCTTTTTTAGGCTGTTGATGAAATATGATAACTAGTGAAATGCAAATAATTTGTTTGGAGTGCCACAAGAAACCCAGTCATTGGATTTTCTATTTACAATTACATTCTGAGACCTACTGGTTAGGTGGTGTTGACTCCATTTAGAGTATGCAGTGTTTTTTGAGTTAAATACCATACATCTCTGAGCCAGATTCCTTGGGGAAGTCTAAATATATTAGTTATACACTACTACCTTGATTATTGATGTGCTGTGCTGTTGGAATTCTGTATGAAATGAGAGGAGCCTACTAAGATACAGGTGATGTTTTAGGTACTCCTTATAGCTTTTCTGAAGAGCAGAGCAGTGACAGTAATAGAATTTTGAATAATTGAAACATTTTATTAAGAAGTATTTAACTGCTTTTGAAGTCTTTACAGGGAGCTAGTCAGTTTTTACATACTGGAAGTTTTGAGGGGAATGAATAAGGTGCTGAGAAACACTTCCCAGAAACATCTCCCTTGGTGGGGGCAAAAAAGCCTACTGTACTCACAGTTACTCTCTGTAGCAGCAGAGACTTTTGGACTGCCTGCAGGATCACAGAGAATTCACTTGCACTTTGAAGTGTGAAGTGATAATCCTCACAACTGCTTACTTCTTTATTAAATTTGCGGAAGTTAATTACATGCCCTGCTAATTTACAACAAAAACCTCTCAATTCTCTGATGCCAAGTAGGCAAGTGAGTTTTCCAAGCTTCAGTTTAGTCCCTCAAGCTGTAAGAAGAATTTGGCATTGGCTCACATTATTACTATCATCCATCCAGAGAGTTTATTAACGTATGCACATTTTTCTACACAGTAGTGTCTCATGAGCATGTCTTGATAAATCTCCTAAATGCAATTTAAATGTATTTCTTTATAGTATTTTAAACTGTTGAGACTTATGTTAGTCCTGCTTAGCATTTCTGGGTTGACTACTTGCCACCTTTGGAAAGTAATAGCAGGACTCACTATATTGGATATGGCTAAATATACTAAGTATTCACATATGCTAAATACGTTGCCAAGGATATAGTCAGAATTTAACTGATGTTTAAAACAGCGGTATTTTATATTCATGAAGTTTGCTGTATTTCATATGCCTTGACAACTGTAAGTAAATTGGATTTTGGAGGGGGTTTTGGTGTCTCTTTAAATGGTGCTTGCTATAAAGTTCCTAGCTGAAAAACAGAACAAGAATATACCTCTCATCAAACGACAAGAAGTGGATCATTCTGCTCGTGACAGGTTGACCTCAAAGTGTGCAACTGCAGAGGCCAGATCTAATGAAACAAAGTGGATCGTTGCTCTGTATTGTTATTAAGCATCTCAGAGTTAACTAGATTAGTGATTAAATGGGTTTAAATGACTGTTACAGTGATAGTGAAGATAAAAAGGTCAGTTCATACTCTTTTCACCAAGCCTAAACAAAAGCAATTAATAAAACGAAAAATGGTGCTACAGGCGATATAACATGAAAAAGTGCTTTTTGTGTGTTTATTTAGAGTATTGGAGCAGCTGAGTGAAAAAGAAATATGTGGAAATAGTTGCATTTTTTCATATTGTCATTAGTATTTAACAATTTCTTGTTCAGGGATTGTATTAAATCTTATTTAAATGGGACACCACCATAGATGTAGGGGAATCTGAGTTCATCTGTGGGTTTTTTTTGTTTGTTTGTTTGCTTGTTTCTGGACTGTCTGCCTTATTCTTTGTGGTGTGACTGCCTAGATAGTCCATCAGATAATTTTTTTTTTTTTTTACTGAATAATTATTTTCAAATTTTTTCTTTGTGAATTACTGCCTCACCAGCTTCAGACATGAATGCTTTATTTACTTCTAAGCTTCATTCCTTTTATCTAGTTTTCCAATACTTTGCCACCTCCTCTGTAAAAACAAAATCAAATTGCCAGTATACAGCTGTCAGTTCCTCCCAGCACACTGAGTTGTTGGTCAGCCTTCCCTGTGGAAGTTAGCCATGTAATTATTCCTTTAGAACAACAGTTACAAATGGCATCGAGTCAGTACCTAAATGAGAACTCTGAAAAACTGAGTCTGGGCCGAAACAAGTTTAGGTGTCGCTGTAGATAGCAGGTGAATGTGGAAGAGAAGTTCTGATGGGCAACTATGCGCTTAGCTAAGCTTTAGAAAGAGCAAACTTTATTTGCTGTGTTGATGCTTGAAATTTTCTGGAGGTTCCATGTTATATAGCTACCCTTACAGTGGGATTAAAAACCATTTCATTGCTGCTTAATACTGGCTTTGATAACTTATGCTGTAATGTTTTTTTTTCTGTCAATTTTTTATCCACTCATTTATATTCAATAATGCATTGCTCTGGGGTGGGGGTGCGGGGAGGTGGGAACTGTAATGCTGAAAGCCACGTGGTAGGTATAGAATTAGTTTTAAACCGAAAATAGTATGTAATTGGAATTCCTTCACGGCTGAACAGGAATCTTGGAGGTGGTGTTGATTTTTATGTATCTATTTAAACAAAAGCTGAGGATAAAGATCTTAAATGAAAAGTACCTATTGGTAGAATTGCTTCCCTTATCTTGTTTATACTGATTAATTAAATAAAAAGCACATAGGGTTAAAGATAAAATGGTACCACTGTTTTCTTCTTTACGTGTAATCTTGTTGCGTGTCTCTACATAAGCTGTTCTGGCCACTCATCATAGTAACCAGCTGGGCCATTTCACCTGCTGGAGCCATTAAAGAGGACTCTCTCCCCCTAGATTAATCCCCTCCGACATTAGTTTTTTGCTCTGACAACTGGAGCAGGCATTCAGAATTTGCAGGTGGCCAGTGTGACGCACATAATTGCCTACAATTTTAGGCAATGAATAAAAATGGTCTACATTACTTGTCAAAGGTTGTATATGCAGTGCCAAGTGAGATCTATGGGAAGCCTTTTAGGGTTTAAAGAACAGTTAATAGCAAAGCTGCACAGTGCTTTTTTAATCATAATGCATTTGTAATATAGCACTTTGATCTTCCCCTTGTAGGAAATGGTGTTATATTAGCCACTTTTAAACATTTATGAGTGAAATTCAGTTATAGGAGAGTAAAAGTGATTATTCTTAGGCAGAACATGTTAGATTTCATTAAAAGTTTTAGCTTGCCCCTTCCTTGTTAAAATCTGTGGGGAGTCCTGTTCCTGGAGGGTTTCAAATCAGGATCTGAAGATTTAGAAGAGCTTTTTCTTTTTTTTTTTCCTTTTCCTCCACTAAAGCAACTGCAAGAGTAGAAAAGATTGTAGTAAATACTGATGTTATTTGTGGTTGTTTATAATGTGCTTCAACTGCACAGCATTAAGTGCAAAAAATGTTGTGTGCTCAACAGTTTAGGGAGCGTTTCCTTGTATTTTAAAGATCTTAATTCTCAGTTGTGTCAATTATAACCTAAAACATGCATTATTTAAAGCATGATCATAAATTATCTACAAGAAAAAATAGGCGACTCTAAAATGTACTACTCCTAGAAGAGCCGAGTTTGACCTTTCAGACCCAAGAGCCTTTTATTAACACCTGCCTGTAAGGAGAACCGTGCCACACGCAGCTTTCGGATTCACAACCACAAAACTGATGAGGAAAGGCTTGAAGGGTTCAGTTTGTGTCACTTGCTGTTTGCCGTTTCCATTTCACAGATGATTAATCTTTCTGTGAAGAAAGGCCAGAGAAACAAAGCACATTGGGCTCTTCCTGCAGTTACTCCTTCTGAATGCACACTAGCTTGCTAACTAAAAGGCCTTTAGATTTCCTGCCGAGAGAGATGTTCTGAAAGTGAATGCAGCTGGTTGGAGGTCACCAGTGCAAGGCTCTTGCCATTGTGTAATGGAGGCTTTGGCAGGTTTCACTTGGGGGGGGAGGGAGAAGGTGTTGGCGAAAAATTAATGTGGAATAAAAAGGACTTTGGCCATTTGAATTAATTTCTTGAAGGGTGGATCATCAATAATAGGCTTAATTTCTTTTGCTCACAATTTAAAAAAAATATATATTTGCTGCATTTTTTCTCCCCCACCCATTCCCTTTTCTTAATGGCATGTTTATATTGTACGTGGTCTCTCCCGCTGGATGCTGAAATGTCGCATCTTATCGAGTTTGAAAAGCAATCTAAAATGTACTGATTTCTACATATATTTTATGAGCTCTGCTAATTTTCATGGTGGCAAGAGATGATACTTGAGTATTGTGTATTTAAGTTCCTAATTATGGGATTTATGTCTCTTTAATAATTGATACTGCTCTTTCGTGACTTGTGAAGCAGCAATTTCTATTTTTGAGAGAGTAAAAATTTGGTTTTAAAAAGGTGTTATCTAATTTTTAATTTGCGTGTGTACATTTTGAATCTTAATATATACACACTTTGTTTATGGAAGAGAATGGTCTGATATCCAGCTGAGTTTTTGACTTTGTTTTTCTTGATCTTGCATAGGACGTAATGTGCAAAATCAAGACATGGGTAATAGATGAAAAGAAAGCTGTCCGCTTCTATCATGATTGGAATGACAAAGAGGTAGGCTATAAATATTATCACATGAATTGACTTCTAATTTTGCTACCTGATACTGACTTTTGTAATGTTTTTTTTTTTTTAAGATTTCATATGTGTAATGTACTAAGTATTAAATTTATCAGCTGATTCTGTGCTTATCAGTGATCTATATATTACACTTCTGTTGCCTTCTCAGCCGTGCCATGAGGAAAAAGGGCATAAAATTAACTCAGGCTGGTATAACTTGTTTCTAAAATTCTCCTTCTGTATTTTCACTTCTAGATTGATGTTTTGAACAAACATTTGTTTTTTACTTCAAAACCAATGATCTACTTGGTTAATCTCTCTGAAAAAGACTACGTTAGAAAGAAAAACAAGTGGTGAGTGCGTTCAGGTTAAATATCAAAATTCGTGTTTCTCTTCCATGTTTTTCAATAGTGAATAATGCCTCGCACATTAAATTCACCAAGGATATTAATTAAAATAGGAATGAAACCTAATATTGCACTTTTGTTACGTATTATGCTCCTGTTGACATGCTGCTTGAGTACAATGCATATGGTGAAACCCAGAATAAAGTGCAGAAAAGAATATGCTTTCTTTCCTTACGTTTTTACATTAATCCATTAACTGTGAAAAAAAGAGATTTGATTTAGAAATATTGATTTAAATAAACATATGATTTTATCATTTTATGTAATGCTGATTGTCTGAACATCTTTTCCAGAGGAATCAATTGAATGCCAGAGAACTAAAGCTATATGAGTTGCACATAAATCTTTCAAACTGTGGCAAAATTGCACATTTTAAGAATACTATTCTGTTTGCAATTGGGTGCCTCACTTCCTTGCCACTGTTTGCTCTTTGCTTATGGTTTACAGGCCTTTTGATGGGCTTTAATGCCATGAACAGCGCAGGTTTTAGTCAAGTATTCCTGACATCAATATTATGACTGAAGTACATGATGGCTTCAAAATCAATCTATCACATTCAGTGAACTGGATGAAGATCCAATCCTAACATGGTAGACATATGGTGGAAGTCTGCTGTTGAGAGGTACAGCATTTAGCATGTCATTGGAAGCTCTAGAGGGGATAAATATTTGGTTTGTGGAGGAGGGAACAGATTAAGTAGTGTATGCTGAAGAAAAAGCTATAGCACTATATTTAGTTTAAAACAAACAAACACAAATATTTTCTTGGTGTTCAGCTCTTTAAGCACTTGTGAGATACTTTGAAGACGTATAAATGTATGTTTGTGAACAGATATATGCATGTAGCTCATCCAAACAAATGAAAAGTATCTAAAGCGGAATATCTGAGTTCTCCTAAAGAACACCCTCTGTTTCTCCCTGTACTTCATTAAGTACTTAGATGCACATGGTTTCAATTTTCCATTAAAAATTCTCATTTCCATATGATATCAAAGAGTGAGAAGGCTTTAAACTGAAAAATAAACATTCATAGACTGGAAGCCAAAACAATAATTAATGTCAGATGGTTAACTCCAATAAATCATTAGAATAAATTCTGTGAAATTACTGCAACTAAAACTGTCCTTTTGATACTCCAAGACATTTTTGGTTAGTATCAAAGAACAAAATGTAACCTGTTTAATAGCAAGCCCTCTCTGCCCAAAACACAGACTTTGGAATAAACTCGATAACCAATGTAATAATGTAAGGTTTTAATATTTGGCCAGATTTTATAATTTTAAAATAATTTGTTCCTTCTTTGAATGTTTTTTGGGTATGACGATTTAAACATTAAAACTGGTTCTACCCAAGGATGTCTTTAAAATCAGGATAATAGTATTTGCTCTCTTATTGTTGGGTGATAATTTTCTTAAGTAGAAATGTTTCATAAGGTTCGCTGTAACAGTACAGACCTGGAAGTTCATGTGAAAATGGATGAGTTGGTTTCCCTGTTCAAAAAAGGATCCTCACACCTGTATTTAGATGATACAGGTAGAGCTCACTGGCTCTAATTGTACAGTAAATACCATTTCTGAGACCCTAATGGTAGACAGACTACTTCGGAGACGCCAGTCTGTGATTTAGCTGTAGCCAGTCACCCCATGTTATTTTGAGAGACTAGTTGTGATGATGACGTAGTTAAACCCAATTGAAAGCAAATCTTTGTATAAGTTGCAACTTTTAATTTGTAAAAAATCAGATGTTTGAGTTGTCATATAATGAAATGGTTTAATAGTTTCTATTACAATTAATGTTTTAGTTTTTAAAAAGTATACCTAGGTCTCATGGGTGTGAGTGTAATTGTAGCTGAAAGATCAAAGCCTGGGTAGCTGAGTGATGATCCAGAAGAGAATTTACCACATAGCCATTTTCAGTACAGTTTCTGCCTCCTGCTGTTCCTATTTTCCCTCAAGCTAGCCATTGACTACCCCCTGTGCATCCCTGCTCGTAAAAAATGATTGAGGAAGTATTTGTCATGTATTTATGAGTGGGAAACATTGTGTGATAGGAAAAGGCATCTACTAGAACCAGAAAGATTGCCATTTTCTTCCATTCAGCCACTCTGCCACATCTTTAAATCCTCTGTTTATGCAACATAGCTTTTATACTTAAGAGCAGAATAAATGTTTTCTATGAAGGATGCTAACGGTAGGCTTTTGTCATTTGTGTGGTACAAGCAGATGTAAGTGATTAGAATATATTTTACTGTTAGATGCCACTTAGTTTGTGGTTTTTGTTATTTTGAGGGGTAGAGGTTGATACTTGAAATGCAAGCCACATCTAGACTAGTTGTTCAACTTGAAAAAGTTTATTTCTGATCTTAGTTCATAGTATTACTATAACAAAACTAAAGTGAATGCAGGAAATGCTCAGCAGTAAAATATTTCCATTTACAACTACACATGTGTTTAAAACAGCGAAGGAGAGGAGAGGCTTTTTGATTGTGGGTAGAGAGGAAAACTAAAATTGTCTTTGTTTTACTGGGTCACTCCTTCAAAATTAATGAGCATTTTAATTGTTAGTTAAAACACACTTACATTTAAGTGCTAACATGTTATTTTTCAATCCAAGAAAAGAAGGAAATGCTGTGAAAGATAGGACTATTGTGTGTTCGAGTAGGTGTATTGACCTTTTGAAAGATGTAAAAACTGGAATGGCTCCAAGCAGTTACTTGCTGGTTTTAACAATGTTGAATTAGTCATTCAGTTGATTTATGATTAAGACTTAGCCCCTGAAGAGAAGCTGACATGGCAGCTGTGTTAGTTGCACTTGTGTTATGATCAGATGACAGCAATCATGATGTTGTATGGGGGAATCCACTGAAACCATTCTTAGTACATATTGCTCTGCTCTAAAAGAATACTTAAGCCCTTTTTTTTATCAATTCCTAATGGTTTTTAAATGGATCTAGTACTTTAACATGGTATATGTGTATTTGAGTTTTACCATGAAAGTATTTTAAATAAGCCTATTAGTTTTCAGTTAAAACTACTTTCGGAGTCACAGAATGCCATGTAAATCCAGGACATGAGATTTATCAGCCCTTCACCTAATTAGTAAGACTAAAATTTAAACCTTTTAAAGAGGGCACTTTTTTAGCAGGTCATAATATGGATTCCAGTTATGAAGTATATTGAGCTAATTAATGAGTGGTTGTAGTGGACCATGCTTAGCATACTGTTTGGTTCAGTATTTTCCACTTATTCTCTGCAGCAAGCACCAGGAATGCTCTTATGTGTCAAAGCTGCATAGACTGATCTTTTGACTTAACTTCTCAGGTCTAAACAAGTGAATTTTTTCATCCTGTGCATAGACTGAAATTTAAAGAGCTGATTATGCTGCTAAAGACTTTCTAATATCTATGGCATCTTAAGTTGTCTGAGACTTGATACAGATTTTTGAACATTGTTTTGTCTAATATTGCTCAGGCTGTATATTTATAAGGGTGGCATATATGTCATAATACATAATCTTTTCTCCATTATTTTTCCTGATATTTATAATGTTCTTAAGCTAGAAGGGGCATAATTAGGTCAGATGAAGGGTCTATCTTTCCTGGTATCATGTTCCTGACAGGCCACTACAAATGTCCGGGGAAGATTGTAGGAACAGATTAAACAGAGTGTATGCGTCCAGCTTCCTGAAATCTGTTATGGTAGAACTGACTAATATAGGTATAATACATAATACAGGTATTACGTATTTGTGGTTAATAATTTTTGACTGATTTTTATTCTATGAATTCAGCCATTAACCTTTTGAACTCAAGTACACTTTTGGCATCCCAATATCCTGGAGCAGGGACTTCCACAGTTTAACTAAGTGCTATGTGGAGAAGTACTTCCTTATGCTTGTTTTGGATCTGCCACATCATAATTTCATTTGGTGCTCCTTAGATCTTGTAGTACGAGAGGGAATAATCCTTTTCTATTCATCTTTTCCATATTGCTTCAGATGTTCTAAATATTAAAAAAGGGGGGTGGGGTGGTGAATCTCACATGAAGAAATAAATACCAAGAGTAAAGTACAAGGAACTCTTAATAGGCTTGAGTAAGAATTAATCTGCTTCACTCAGTCTTTCATTTTAGACTAGTTAGGAAAGAAGATTATTATCTGATGGGAAGTGAAGACTTGGTGGTTCTGGTTGTATTTCTGTGGTTATGTGCCCAGTGGTAGAATCGTGTTCGTTTTAGCAAAAGAGCAAGGCAGTGTCGTGCTGGGAGAGCAAGAGGATGGCAGCAGGAGAAGAAATACTATCCAGAAGGTCTTCATGGCTTCAGTATGCCTGTTAAAAACAAGGAAAGAAAACTTAAAACCTCCCCTTTCACCCTTAAATAATGTCTGATATTAGAGAAATTCTGGAGATACTGTTTTTGTTTGAACTCTTGTTAAATTGGTTAGCAATAAATATCTGAGTTCTATGTAAAAAAAAAGTGAAAGTTCTTCCTTAGCATCTTACCTACATTCTGCTTTGAGACCTTTCAAAAAGAGATTTTAAATACCGAAAGAAACAAAGGTTAATGGAAATGGCAATATTAACGTGATATACCTTGAACGTGATATACCTTGAAACAAAATATGATCTAACAACCGGTATAAGGCTATGTATATTTAAGAATCTTAGTAAATAAATTAGCAGAAAATGAAATTAAAGGAAAGAACAGCTGCAGGCCAGCTCCATCTCTTTTACAAGTAGAAATACAGTGATTCAATAAAAGCATGAAACACCTTCATCTTCGTCCCACAGAAACACAATCTCCTTTCACTGTCCGACTTTCAGCCCTTTTAAAATAGTCTGAAATACATGAACTTTGCAAATTTTGCCAAAACAAAAGAAAATTCCCATTTGGACCAAATACCTAAAAGTCATTAAAGGGAGGAATGCTGCTGTTAGTGAACCTCTGAAGTACAGAGACAAACAGAATTGCATCACTTGGAGCAAACAGTTATTTGCAAATACCAGTGTATTAGTCACGTAACAATATACCTAAGTGAGGGCAGAATGCAGTTGTCACTACCTTCAGCTTCTGAATTACATTTTCTCAATTGCATTAAGTGTATATTTAAACATGCTATAGGTCATGCAGTCATGGATGTTTAGGCAGATAAATTTTATTCGTATATATTTGAGAATGTATTTGATGTAGAATACTTTAAATCAGTTATAAGTTGTAATGCCATTGTGGTACTGAGATGTTTTCTTGACATAGCTGCATAATGATTTTACGGCTGTCTTCTATGCTGATGGATTTGGAAAATTTTTTTTAGTATGTTGCACTTCTTGTCCCTACCTTACAACCAAATTAAGAAAAAAAAAAAAATCAGATATATTAACTGTGTATAAATGGATGTTTGTACACACAAGTTGTGATGTCAAATACTCAAAATTAACAAGATCCAGAATTTTGGCTTCCTGTTGCACCTTTATTGCCTGATTGAGAGAGAATACCTTGCAGCTCAGGTTGTTTTAACTAGAGGATGGCATATGTTTTCCATAGAGCACTTACCTACTGTAGTAGGGGATAGTACATGCTGTTTGCTATATAAAGAGTTATTCTTTATTGCGTCTTACACAAATTAACGAATACAAATTGATTTATCATCCATCAACCTAATGGCAGTCTCTTTTCTTTCCAGCTCCTTTGCCTGACATTGCCAGTTGACTTCTTGTAGTCTTCTACAAGACTCCTACCAATTTCAGTGACTTTTCAGTTATTCTGTCTATCCCAAACTTTTTTCCACCCACTCTTTTCCTAGCAGATAGGTTTTCTGTGGGTCTTTGCCACATTGTGTCTCTTCCTTCTCTGATTTCATCTCGTTCTTGCTACCTTAGTTCTGGTTCAGGTCTTTGGTTAGGATGATTTCTTTCACCAGACTTCCTGCTTTGCTTTCCTTTGCCTCCACCTCTGGAGTACCCTGTCCTTTTGAATGTGAATGCACATGGTTTGGGTAACAGCAGCTGTTGGGGACATGTTTCTAAGTGTGGGAAAGATGGGTCCCTGCTCTCAGCTCCGGTGCATGAACTTGTCCCAGACGCAAAAACACCTTCCAGTAAAAGTCTAGCTTCATTCCAGTGCAGCACTTGCACTCTTCAGTGTTAAATTTGAGCAATTTTGTTACTGAGGACATTAATTTCTGATTCAAATGGACTTTTGCACAAATGCAATGATTTATCTCTGATACAGAGTTTGCTTTGTGCCAAACATAAAGTCTTGGCTCCTAAGCATCAGGACAGTATTTTTCAAATAATATGTTTCTGGGATGTTTTACATATGGGCAATGCTGTGTAGTGAATTTCAATCTGCCTGGTTACAACACGGCACTTCTAAATAGCTACAGTGTAGATTGCAAAGTCAGGAAATAAAGCCTCTGTAACTTACTTAGGATATATCTACTCTTGAAGCTGGTAAAAAGGAGGGTGGTGGTGGAGGGAAACCTCACAGGTTTTGGAAAGGCCTGTCCAGGGCAGATAAAGGTAGCTTCAAGCTATATTCACAAAACTCATCAAAGGCTGCCGACTGTAGAGAGCAATATGACGGAGTAATGAAGAACGATTTCTGCATTGTTGTGAGTGATACATGACAGCCCAGCATACCACAATACCAAACACCAGCCCAACGCAGCCATACCCCAGCAAGCCTCTCGTATTCTCTGAGAGCATTCATGTGCATCAAGCTGATTATACTATCAGAGTAACGCGGAAGAACTATATATTAACACTTCACATCAGTAAGGCTGTGCTGAGTGAAAGCAGCTCTAAGTAACTTTTTTCAACTTCATGGCTGTGTGTATGATCCCAGTCTTACCAGCTGCATGTCATATCAAATTCCCTTTTGAACAACACGGCTTTGCTTCCCATCTTCTGTTGCTTTTCTTCTTCTCTCTCCAGATGCTTTTCTTGGTGTTTTTGGGGTTCTTTTGGCTCTCCATCACTGTAATTTCTGAGCTGTTTATGCACAATTCTGTGGGTGCAGTTGTAACACTGAACATCCACAGCTTTGCGTTCGGATGCACCATCAGTTCTATAGTTGGCTTCTGTAGCCTTATGAATTGCTACCTGCTAATGATACTTTTTCTTAATCTGCCATGGCAGTTCAGAGAATCATGTAATTTATGTGATATTTTATTTAAACACTTGGATTTTCATAGGCAAAATTTAAAGCAATAGATTCTATCTTTCAACAAGCAAAAACTTAAACTCCTTATAAAGTTATCCAAACCTGTGCAGGGTAAGAAGGGGCATCTTTATTTGTACATACTGTCTGAACACTTTAGAAACTTTGTTTCTTCCTGATTGTCATTGGAATTGGGACTTTTCAATAAATATTTTTGTCACCTTTATAAACACGTGCTACTTAAGATTGATCTGTAGTACTAGGGGAGAGAACAAATCAGTTAATTACACAACTTGGTTCATTCGGTGTATAGGTAACATGAGCAGTGAAAAGAGGGACTTC
This sequence comes from Bucorvus abyssinicus, assembly GCA_009769605.1. NCBI lineage: Eukaryota > Metazoa > Chordata > Aves > Bucerotiformes > Bucorvidae > Bucorvus > Bucorvus abyssinicus. The sequence continues at coordinate 20,357,159 of CM020029.1, read as the reverse complement.
CACATAAGAATGGTATGTGGTGACATTGTCAAAGACACTGATGTAAACTTTTTTGCAAAATCATTGCAATGCAACATGTTCCTAACTCTGGATGCATCATAAAGTACAACATACTTTTCAAACTTCAGTCTGTTTAAAACTAAAGAATGCTTAAACTGCTCAGAAAGAAACCTGAGATGCAGAGATATGTCTGAGTATAAATTTCGTTTTTGCATAGTGGATATGGAGAAAGCAGACTAAGAAGTAACTGCTGCTCTTCATTCCAAGTATGGTGTATAAAGTGCTTACTTCAGTTTTCTCCTGCTTACTTTCCACTGTTTGGGAAGCTTGTGCTTTATTCCTCTGTTTTCATTACTGTTTCCCTAAAAGTGTTTTCGGGAAATGTTCTCTTCTTTAAAATCAAGTTACCCAGTTAAAGTCTTTATGTTTTCTAGTAATTGCACTTTTTTTCCTGGAATCTTATCAGTGATCTATCTCCTGAATGATGTCTGCAATGAAACTGTGTTTTGTCAATCCTCTTTTTCAAAGGCTTTACAGAGTGTATGTTGTATGTAGTTGTGGTCCTTCACTGAACACTGCTGTAGCTTAGCTGGTTAAGCAATGTACTGCTTGCTTGCCTGAATGCAGACTTCTGGTTCTTTGAATCAATTATTCTTTAGAGTGCTTCCCTCTTCCTTATTGTAGGTTAGAGCACAGCTTTTGACAATGTATGGTCTTCTGTAGTTTTACTATATTAGTTTTACTGATAATTAACTTGATACCTTTTATTGATACTCTAAAGTGAGATTTTTGTCTTTGGAGGGTCTCATCTTGCTTTTTATGGCTTATGTTTTTAGACTCAGACTAGCTTCTATTTAGGAGAATAGGCATCTCTCTTTGGTAGTACTCTGAGCCAGTGAAAAACACTGAAATGGAAAAAGTGAAGGAGAAACAATATCTTTCTCACTTGTCTTTGGTACAGAATGAAAGAAAGGGGAAGGGTAAGCAACATAAGAGCCCAGATTATATATCGAGGACCAGGTTCTGTAATTTACAATATGTTCCTGAGCATCATCAACACAACCCTATCAACAGGTCCGCAGGGATTTTTGGAGGAAACTATGGTGCTAACCACCATATCAGTGCTGTCATCTCTCTACAATATCATTACCTCAGATGCAGATTTCAAACCCTACTTCCAATGGTAAATAGTTCAGTAGTGATTTAGTGATTTCACTCTTACTCATTTTAGAGTAAAGCAGTTTGTGCATATAAGCCTGTAGATGTTGTGTCAAAATCTCTTTCACATTTCAAGTTCCTGGTGAGAACCATCCTTACTAATGAAGAAGTGGGATGCTTTTTGTTTCCTTACTCATTTGCGTAGAGTGTATTATGAGCACAGCTGCATTCACTGCAGTGATTTTTGTATGTAATAATATTGATGAGAGAAAGAAGGAAGTAAGGTGAAATAGTCTACTGAATTAAATTTGCCAGGAATAAAGATTATTCTTTGATTGAAAATGAGTGTCTAAATCTACTTGGAGAAGATGAACTCTGTTCTGCTGCATAATTCTGTTTACTGTTGACTTATTTTTTAATATATCCTTTGTGATGCAAGTTACAAAGGTCCAGTTACACTTCTCTCATTGCAGTTAAAATGCCGTCTGCTAATATGCTGTAGCTGAATCAAGTTACTTTTTTTGCATATTTGAACCTCAGGAGTGTTTTGGCAGGAAAAGAGGGGTAGAGACTGACCTACATATGCCATAGTTTGGTTTATGAGCTCAAAGAATAACTTGAATTTGTCCCATTAATAAGCAGGTCTTAAAAGTAGACTTCTTTATTTTTTAATAAGGGGGGATTGCCCCTTTTTGCTTCACAAATCAGCTAATAGAGAATTCTGCAAAAGATTATTATTCTTGATAGTTGTTTATTCTTAACATACAATAAGTTAGTTGTTACTACTTATTAATTTATTGAGCCCTGTGCTTTTCAGAATGAATGAGCATTGTCAGCCTGTCTTTGTCAACTAGACAACATAGAAATGGAAGTTGTGCGTAGTCCATAAAAGCAAACAAATTACTCTTTCAAATCAAGGGGAAAATAGATACTATGGGTATGTATCCCCAGCTTTCAACATCTGTTGGGTTGTTATTATATCTGACATGGCATTTAAAAACCACCAGGATTTTTGAGGGGGTCCTAGTGAGAATGGGAAGATGGATAGTAAGGCTGTTGAATGACTGTAGAGAGTTGAGTGGCTATGGTCACACGTGGTGCGATGGAGGCAATGGAGTAGCTCCTTCTGTGTTAGGATCTGATACCTCCTTGCTGCTTGTAACTGGTGGTTTTTGAGAGGAAATCAGTTTTCATAGTTGAAGTTGATTTTATTTCACCTACCATTCTTTATCTCACTGCAGTTGATACTTGAGATACTTATGGGGTCTGTGAAACATATTCATCTTGAAATTGTCTTCATGAATGATCTGCAGCATCTCCATTCTTTGGAGGATTGTTCTGTGGATTATTGTTCTGTTTTCTACAAATAAGGGCTAAATGAGAACATCATCCAATCAAAAATCATTTATTATAAATAGAAAAATAATGTTTAAGACGGAAGATTCTTTTATACAATTGGAAATACAGGCTGCTGTGGCTTTTGCACCCATTTTTCAAGTTTACTTTGGCTCTGAAGTAAATTCGTCATTTCACAATTGACAGACAGGTTTTTCATTGATAATTTTGAAAATCTGATGTATTTTTAAATAGTTTTGCATTTATTTTATGATTACTAACAGATCATTTTTATGTATTAAGTATATGGAAATATGTTTTCATTTAACTGCTTGTTTTTCCCAAGAAAGATTACTTACCTTCTGAAGTTTTGGCAGAGTATTTTCACAACTTGAGTTTCTTCTAATGACTAAAACCAATGGCTAATGTTCAAATGTTGGTAGTCACTAGTTTTACAATGAATAGAACTATGGATCCTTGTTTTGAAACCAGAAATAGATGCTTCTTTGTGTTTAAATTGGAAATGAAAGTTCATAGGTTATATATGTTTAATGAAAGAACTGGCAAATGAGAAATTTGGTATGGGTATCATACTATTCTTTATTACCAATGCTTAATCTTGATTATTGTTAATTTGGAAAGTTAAATAAAATCATGATTGGGTTTTTCTGTGCCACAGCAATAGCTTCTAAAGCCTGAAGAGATGTTTAGAAGATAAATATTTGAAAGACATGAAGTGTATGTGCTGTTTTTGTACTTCATTGAGTTGAACAATGAAAATGGATTGATCAGATTCACTGTATATCAAATCTTACACCTGTTCTCATGCACTGGCACAGTGTTACCTTCTGAAGTGAAAATGTATTTACATCGAATAAACCCTGACTCTTATTAAAAAAAAAAACCACCAAACCTGCACAATGTTGTCAATCTAAACCATGTGACAGTTGTTCCAGTTTATGTTTTATTTCAGAGGTTCATTAAATCCATACCTCTTTTTATTTAATAAAATCTTTATGTCCCAGGATACTCAGATTAATGAAGTGTATGTGCATGTGTATACGTGTTCAGTTTCCCATAGGTTTTAAAAAATCATTATTCTTTAAAAATTACTTTTTGGAGGGTAAATGTTTGTCTTTGGCTCCCTCTATCTCCCTGTCTCTCCTTGACTTTGTGAATTAATGCTTTTCATAAGTCAATCCATCATTTAGATTGGAATCATCAGGTAAGATGTCTGCAAGGAATCCATATAGGCATCTGGTTAAATAAATAAATAAAATATGGTAAAGAGACATGGAGGACTAATAAGGAATTTAGTTATTCAAGCTCAAAAAACAAGGTTAATGTCTTTGCGCATAGGCAGTATCTTTCTGAAATATTTTTCCATTCTGGTCAGTCTAATTTCTGATTCAGGTTTTCTGTAAAGATAGAGCTATATGCTCCAAGTATATAAAACAGAAGCATGGTTTTAGCTGCCTGCCTTGTGGTTGTGTGTGGTTGTGTGATAGCCTTTTGTTTCTGATTTCTAGTTATGTTAGTACCTTGTTGATATAGAATGTAACTAGATTGTTCTATTAGTGATTTCTGACAAACAGAAATGATTTGATGTGCTAAAGCCATTTCTGACAGAAGATATAAAGTTTTGACAAATGTGCGTGGCACAGCAAGTGTCCAATTCTAAAGAGCAAAATAAATGCAAGCCACCATTATGGGGAACACAAACAGCCTGAAAGCAAGTTATCAGTAAGCAAATAATTGTTGAACTGTTATGAATGGAATAGGATGTTGAAATAGGGCATGATTGGCTGATGTTACATATGTCCTTGATTACCTTCCTTGTGCTTTTATCCTAATAAGTGACATTCTTTGTATTCCCTTGGATGGCTAGACAGTCTGACACTGAAGAAGAATAAATATTGCATGTGGTACACATTAAGCTGTCATCTAGGACAGCATTTATAAAAAGTAACTAGAAAAATTCATAAGAAATTCTGCAGTGCTACAGTTTCCTGGCTCCAGTCATAATTGTCAAAGTTCTTGACACATTCAGGTCTTCTGAAATGATTTGGGTTTACAGTTACTTGGTGTATGAATAATTATTAAGGAGTCATTTTCTCTGATGATGCAGACTGTTAATGTTAGGTCTCAAAATGTTGCATTTTCATTAAAGGCAATGTAGTAAAAAACCAAAAGAAACCAAAACCAAATGTGGTGTATGTAGCTAGTCCTCTTGCAGAAGTCAGAACCAGAAGATGTGTGTAAATATATAAAACAGAAGTGACTGATAAAATTAAAAAGCTCTTTTTCAAAATGCTGTCTTTGAGTCCTGGTGGAAAATCCATTATAAGCATTACTGTTAATCTACTTTGGAAATAGACTTTTTTTGTGTAAAATACCAGTCTTCTGTTTTTCTTCACTGACTTGAAATTAAGACTCAAAAGTAACGTAGCAGGATATCATCATCTCTTCAAGGACAATGGAGAAAAACCCTTTTGAGCTATCTAAGCTGATGAGTTAGTGTTTGAATGGTAATTATTTTAACCTTTAGTTTTGAGAAGAGGGTAGTATTGTAGTAGTTACATTCTTCATACTCTTAAGTCTCTGAATTTCTTGTGATGACTCGTATGTTGACCAAGAAATAATCAGTGGCTGCTTTGTCTTTCTATATTTGTCTGTTGCCTAATGTAATACCATAATACTCTCTGGAGTTTGACACAAAAGTTCACTATAAATATTTTAAAGGATTCTTACAGCTTTATCACTGACCATATCAGTGGAACATTCTCACAGTACACTGTATTCATGGTATAATCTAGTTTTGCTGCATATGACAAATGGAGCCTTCCTCCATTTGTGGGTACATGTCTCTCCATTTGTGACAGTGTTTCCTGAGTTTCCTAAGTGGACATTTTAAAATTATTTTACTGAATTAAGAGTACCCCATATGAAAAAACAGCCTGTTACCACCTCATCAAGTTACCTAAGGACTAACAGAATTTTATAGGTGACACTGTGCTTGGTGACATCCCTCTTCCAAGTAGCCTATAGCTTACAAGACTTCATTGTGAGTAGCTTGGAGTGGGAAAATAGAGCCATTGGCTCTTTAAATTTGCACTTAATGTTAATTGAAAAAACCTTAAAATAGTTCTTAGAGCGGGGTTGCTAAATAACGTGTATTCATGGGAACAGATAAAGCTGAAACACCTGTTTAGGTTGAAGAAAGTTTTCTCCAAGTATAACACTGCTGCAATGTTACAGGTAACTGTTAACTCTGTAGACCACTACAGAGCACAAAATATTTGCCCAACTGGTAAATTGAACTGTAAGTCCCACTGTGGGAAATTGCTTTGCTGTGCTCCAAACAGCAGTTATCTTAGTAATTGTACCTGAATTCTTTTGTGGGTAATAGACAGTTGATGTCCTTCTTATCATGACAGAATTATTTTATTGCAATATTATTAATAGTAAAAATTTCAGGTGAGATGTGTTCATGTAGTTTAAGATGGGCTGAGTATGATTTTTAATTGGTGCTCTGAGAGCACTGGTTTTTGAGTTGAGAATGTGCATAACCCTGCATTTCACATTCTAAACTGGTGCTCACGACAAGGAGCTTATCAGAGCAAATTGTCTAGTCCGTCCCCTTCCTCACTCAAACCCTAATGACCCTTTATCATCATGGTTTAGATTGCTGGACACAGATGTGAGAAAATACAAGTAATCTACAGGTAACTACAGTAGCTGCACTGATGTTCTCGGAGAACTGACTGCTGGGAAGATAAAAAGCTTCCCACAGAGCCTGTGACTTTCCAGCAGCAGAGCACATCAAGAGCTCATACATGAAGTTTTATTTGCTGAAGATTCACAATAAGATGCATTAGGACATTCAGCAGGGTCCCTTCTTAGATGAGCACAAGAATTCAGTGAGGTTGTTAGTTGATGCACTAGTGCATGGCTTCATGCTAAAACTAGTAAGTCCAACAATACCAGTAATGTGTCTCTTTGAGAACATCACAAACTACAGCTGTAAGATGATATTGATGTTATCGTAGTTTGTTCCTTGATAGTAAATGATCTAATGTCATTGGACTTTTTTTTTCTGTTATGGAAAGTATTCAGATGGGAAGCAAATGTTCTTTAGGAAAAAAAAGCTGCTGAAATAGTTAGCAGTACATGCTAGATAGGAAGGTAAAAGTAAAGTCTTACATGAAAAGACTTGCATATGATTAGTTACCATCTTGTTTCTCAGCATTTTTTGTTGTAATCATGAAGTAGATCTAAAAATCTCTGTGTATGTGATTGGATACTTTGCCAAGGCATGGGAAGGAAATAAAATATTTTTTGAGGTAAATTTCGTGTACCTTAAGGTTAAGAAGATAATTGTTTGCTATTTTTAAAAATGTTTTTTGTAATTTGAGAAGCTACTGTAATACAGTTTCTATTTTTAGTGATTCAGTAAGGTTGATGGGAATGATCAATGCAATCAATCCGTCTGCACTTTCATTCTCTTATTTAATAACTTAAGTATAAATACAGTTACTTATTTAGAAAAAAGAAGTTGGATGCTGAAATGTCATTTTTTCCCCCAGTTTTTTAATTATCTGTAAGTTTTGGGTCTGTGAGGAGAGGGATAACATAGCATGAGAGGTACAGGTCCTCCAGAAATGGGGATGGTATTAATTATGAAACAGACAATAAGCATTACAGTGGTGGTCTTTAGGGAAAATGCTAATACTGCAAAAAGCCTAAAACCCCAAGCCAAATAACCTCCGGATAGCTTCCTCCTACCCAGAAAGAAACAAAAAATAAATTCCACGAATAACGTCCCCCTCCTCTGGTAGTGCAAATGAGACAAGTTTATGTCTGTTTTTTAATTTAAGTTCTTCCATGCTCTCCAGTCACCCTTAAGGCTTTTGTGTTCTGTTACTGATTTTGGGAAGTAGCTCAATCGGGATTCAGTGCTGCTGTCGGTGGCAGACCTTTGAGCAAGAGCAGGCAGGGCTGGCTGTAAGGCTGTGGTTCTCAAGCTGAGCCAGTGACTATAGCAGCAGTCTCCTTAATTTTCTGTTCTATTGTTGATCCTCCATGAGAGGAAACTACAAGACACTGAAAACTATATACTGTTTGCTCTTCATCATTGCCACTTGCCTCTGTTCCTCTTTTTTAATGCCTGTTATCCAGCTTATGCTGACCTAAATGGTAGCAGAGCCCAACAGACACTTTCTAAGAAATCATTTTCAGTGATTACATGTACCTTTTGGTTCACAGTAAGACATGCAGAAATATTTTCTCTTTTTCACTAGCAAATAGGAGCTACATGAAAAGAGATATATATTGTTCTATTTTGTCTTTTGAGGAGGACAAAAGGAGTAAAGGGGTGTGCATGTTTTAAGATTGATTTTCCCCCCCCCCCACATTTTTTAATCTTGAGATTAATTTTAATGAAATCCATGTACAAAATGCAGAAAACACTTGATACGTCTTTTTATGATATATACTGTGTTTCATATTCTGTAGTGGTTTTAATTCTCAACTACAGCAGACATACAGAAAAACAGAAAAAATGTTGGCTGTTAGAAAGTTTTGTTTGAGCTTTTTAAACTGAGTGATTAGCAGAAATAATGACCCTGTCAGCCTTAATCACATTAAAATGTGGTTAACATCATTTAATTTTTTCCACTTAATATGCGAAAATTTCCAGTAGATTTGCAGTGAAGGCCATTGAAATTCCATTAGAACAAGAATAAAAATTTCAGGCATCATTTATTCAGAGAGGGAATAAAGGTCTCAACTGAAAACTGCTGAATCTTTCTATTAGGGAAACTATGAATCATTGCATTGAGCAGTACCTTCAGCTTCTATAGTACTGAATCTGGGTTGCTTCTGAATGAACTGAATGTGTTTGTAGTGTGCTGTTTTTCTGAAAATTGCAGCATATAAGTTTTGTACAAATTCAGTAAGTGCTTCCTCTGTAAAGGATTATTATGTAGTATTTTATAACTGCTGTAGAGCTGGGGAAATAACTTCTGTTTTAGGCATCTCATCACTGAAGTTCCATGTTTTATCATTTTCATTAAAACGTTAAAAAATGTATCCTCTTTCTGATTGATATGTAATGTATAGTGGGGATTTCTTGTGGTAAATAGTAAAATGAGGACATGGACAGCTATGACTAGAATATTAATTCATATCAAGTCTCCTGCACTCTTGGCATTTCTTGTTGCATGCTCCACAGGAATGTACCGAAAGTACAGCATAGAGTAACTATATGAACACATTAGAGAAACTGTCAACTGCATCTTTTTCTGAAAGAAATTTCTCTTTCTCGGAACGATACAAAGTTTGTTGGCTTTACTGTGTTTCAGTCTGCTCAAGTTCAGATTTTTTGTCCTTCGCCTGTGTAAAGAGAAGATTTAATCTGCTAAGCGGAGGTACCAGATGTACACCTTATGTTCTGTGCTTTTCTAGACTCTACTGAAGGACTTCAATATTTCTTTAAAACAAATATTTCTGAATATATCTGATAAGATATAATTCCTTCAGTGAATTGTTTTTTCTGTCTCTGGTACTTGAGTAACTATACAGTAGATTTGAGTGGCTTTTTCTGGTTTTTTACATTGGTTATTTTGTCCCTGAGCCTATTTAATTTCAGCTTATTACATAATTACTCTGTCCCCTTTCTAGTGGGGGGAAAAATCATTAAAATGCACTGGATTTGTGCAGGATACAAATACTAAAATTCTAAAATCTGTATTTTTTTAAACAAAATGTAAGAAAGTACAGTGGTAAATAGTGTAGTGCTCAATACTGTGAAATACACAGCGGCTAAAGGATTTTTCTTTGAAATAGCTGTTCCTAAACTAGTTAAATGTTGAGCAGAGGTAATACGAATTCGGAAGTGCCTCTGATCCAAATGTACCTCTGTATGTCGAGGAATGAAGGAAGCTGAGTAGGAGGTGGGTCCCTGGCCAGGACCTGAACTGTTAACCCTGCAAATGAGATAAAAGGAAGTAGGAATGTGGGAGTGACCAAAAGCTAGGGTAAGAGAGAGGTGCAAATTGAATAAAGAGGTGTTAAGTTTTGTGGGGGCCGCATTTGGAAGCATCTTGCTAAAGAGCTGTTGGACCAGGGTGGAAAGCTTTGAAGACTGGACAAGGACACTGGGAAAAGAAACCAAAATGAGCAACAGAACATAAAGAACTGTCATGGGATGGGAAAGTGGCCACGTTTTAGAAAGAAATGTCAGAAGAGACTGTACTCACTAGATTTTTTTTTTTTTCTCCTTACAAAGCATAGTACCTCTGAATTTCATGCCATGTTTTTTTCTTTCTTTGCTCTTAACAAATATCCATGACATCTTATAGCAGAACACCATACCTCTTGAGTGGCAAATACTCACTGTGTAGCTCAAAGATCGGTTTGTGTAATGAGTGTGTAACAAGTACGTTCAATTTAGAAATTATCATGTTTATTGGTTGCTTTTTTTAGAAATTGGAAATTACGTACAACTATATCGAGTGTCTTAATGTTGTAATTGGAAACACTCTGAAGTCAAAAAATGTCAGAATGAGAGTTGCCAATGCATTTCAGAATCCATGTCCTGCCCTAAAATGTTGTCTGCTCATGGGTGTAGCAGGTGTCTCTCCATTACAGCCAACCTTGCCTTGCTCCATGCAAGGGATGAGCTTGCTTTTCAGGATGCTGTAGGGTTGAATAGGATAGACTTCTGATGATGGGATTCCCTTCCTCTGGAGCAAAGCTTGATACTGATGTGGAAGTGGAGGAGCCTTTATGTTAAAGGCCTTTAAAAAGAGATTTGGTGATGTAGAACTGGACTTCTGTCTCTTTTTTAGACTTATGTTTGTGATGCCAAGTAATAAAATTCCACTAAACTTTTCACACATTTTTAAATAATCATGTTCTTTAATTGTCTTCATTTGACCAATCAGGATAAGGAAGTCCAATGTTCTCATTAGTGCTATTTTAAAAATATGTACCTTGCCCAAATTTTGAAATTACTTACTGCCATGGTGTGATACAAGTACTGCAGCTACCTTTTCTGCCTTGCCCATGCTCTCCTCATGAGTGGTACTGGAAACTATACATGGCATTATGGGCTACTTTTGACTTTTATTGCATTTTTTTTCTTGAAGAGCAAAACTCATTAAGTTTTCCAAGAGGTTGAGTCTTGTTTCCTTACAACAGTGATTCCTAATTTATACTCCTTCTATAAAAAGCAGTGACATGGTGCACTGAACAGCAAGTAGCATCATATTCTGCAGCTCAGGAGGACTTTTTGCATGATGATCAGTCTGCCAGCCTACTGCTGCTGGTCAGCTGGCTAGCTCCGGCCAAGTCAAATATGTGGTGGTTGAGTTGTTCATGCCTTTTGCCCAGTGGAAGCATTGGTTTTTACAAAATGTGTAGGAACTTGATTTGTATGAGATTGAGACTGCTTCATCCCGCTTTTGCATTTCTGTATAGCCTTTATGTACTTCTGAATTCATAAAGTGTAGTGCTTCCTTGTAACTATATGGTAATCCCTAAATTACTGTAATCCCTCCTTTGCATTCAGTACAGAACCAGTCATTGTTGGTAGCTACACATGACTTTCATAAATTAATTAGGAGGTTTTTTAACAGTAGCTGATTGTTTTGCAGCTAGTATTGGGAGGCTGTTCACAGAACCTGCCTCGCTGATGCCTTGGGTTGAAAATGTTGTGCTGATTTCCAGCATATGTTTTTCCATGGCTGGCTTATTTCATTGGTGGTTCTGGCACCTTTGTCCTGTAGATTAAATAGTAACTTATCTAATTGGTGTTTACCTGCAGTACTTACTTAAAGCAGGCTTTATCAATTTTCTCTCTGTCTCTGTCATTTACATGAAGTTCCTTTTCTTCTGATAACCTTAGACCTGTTCTGAATTTAGCTGAGCACAGCTGCACATAGTACTCCACATGCTTTCACGAGTACCTTTTATGCAGACGTAAAGCATCCTGTTAAACAAAGGGAAGCATTTCCAGTAGGATCTGTGGATTACATTTGCCTTTTCCCTGATGCATTGTCTTGATGGCTTAGAGTTGCTTGGAAGAAGACTAACCCATCATGATCACCCTTCTATGTCACTTTCAGTTCATGGTGACAATGCTGAATTTCCTTGAGGACAATGTTTCCTGCTATTGTATTGAATGTAGACTTTGCATGGAACTAATGTTTGCGTTGAGGTAATTTAATGTATTTAGACAAGATCACTCCTAAATTTCATCCTTGTGAAACTTGATTAACAATATCCTTAAACACCAGTTTGTTCCCCTGTTAACAGATCCAGTGCGTTACTCGGTACACGGTCTGTACAAATCCAGTTCCCTCTCTTTTCCAGCTGAATGAGTAGTGTCACACAGCACACTATCAAATACTTTATAGATGTATTTCTCCTGCATAGAAAATCATATGTCATATGGAAGAATAAATTTATCAAGGAATGCTTTATGTTTTCCTTTAAACCCAATTACTTGTGGTTACCAAGGTTATTTTCTGTGATCATTTCTTCTTTGATGGTGTCATTGCTCAACCAAACTAAGACTCAAATAGCATTGTATCTGTAGATTAGGTGACTCTCTGGTGGAGAAATGGTTAGGCTATCACGTCCCCAGAATAACTACCCACGATGATTTTTTTAGTATTTTTCCTTTGGATAGATCTGCTTTTAACCAGGTATTCCTTACTAGGGCTCTTGCCTGTTGGGCAGGCCTTTTCCAAGCTTAAATTTTATGGTACTTCTAGAATAGAAGAAGAATACATTTGAGCATTAAAATAGGTTACTGAAGCTTTTCTAACAAGTTGTGCTAAAGGAGTGGCAGTGATTGCTTTAAACAAATACTGTTTTACTTGGGAGCTGATTAAAGTTTAAAATTAATTTTTAATGACAATGCACATGTATGTCATAGGATTTTTTTCCTTTTTCAGTGTAACTGTAGATGAGACCACATTCCTTATAGTATATCCCGTGCATATTTGAACTACTTTGAAACAGTGAAATGATGTGATGTTTAGCTACAGAGAAATGTCAAAAACAATGCATTTGTATGATATGAAAGATTTGCAAGTGCAAGCTAGCAACTGATAGTAATATTATAATTAGTTCTTTATACAGCCTGTTTTTTATTCATGAACATTTTCATTTATGTTGACAACTATCATGTATGCCACCACACATGGAGCCTTTTCTTTGCTCAGATGAGACTGAACATGAATTGGTATGTTTTTGGGCTTACGTTCTGATTTTCTATTGAAAAACTGTTTCTGGGCCAAGTAATAAAAATTAAAGTAGCATGCATTTCAGGTTTGGCTTTTTGATCCTATTTTTATTATTGCTAGTTTTTGTAAGAGTGAAACATACCACAGGGCACTGTAACTTCACAGTGGAAATTCTTTTCAGTCAAGTAATTTTTCGGTGTTAAAATTGCTGAGGGTGTTGATTGCATCCTAATTCCATAATTGATAAGAAAATGAAAAAAGGTAAACTAGTAGTTTTATAATAAATCAAATTTAAGTTTTGTGTTGCAAATGAAAATGTTTTGTACACACCCACCCACAGAATAAGAGTATTTATTTCTGACAGAAATTTATGTCGTCATTCTATTTTTAGCCATAAAAATCTTCATGTCTAACAGATCCTTTACAGTCTATCAGATAAATGGAGCATAATTTCAGACACTGATCCAGGTACTTACTCCTGCTTCTGAAAAGAAAGTTAGTGTTCCCCAAGGACAAATATGTTTTTGTAGATGGTTCAGATGTTGGTCATTTCTCTCCATTTCACCTTTAGACAGGTAAACAGACCTTGTCTGTAGAATTGAACTTTTTTGTGACAGCTTTTTAGATTAGTGAAGTGCATTTTGTACAAAGCACCTCTGTGCTCTGTGAAAACCCCTAACTCATCTAGTGTTTTGATTGGACATGGACATGTGCATATGACAATACAGTATATGCTGTTGTATTTATTAGACATATTTTGGGGAAATATATGAGCAGGGCTTAAGACTGAGGCACGCCACATAATTTTATGTAAGAGTCTTAGTCACTTAAGTCAGGTTTAGTTTCTAAAGCAGACAATGAAAAGGGAAGAGGGAAGGTGATTTAAGAAGAAAGTGAGAACAGGAGCCCTAATTTAAGTGCTCTGAAATGTCCTCAGCAGAGCCTGCTGCTTCATTAAGTATGTAGGGAGCAGAGTGAGATTAGGTATCTGAATCAGGGGTCTGAAATTAAACCTTGTAATCTTTGAGTTGCTGTAGTTTGAATATTAACCGTTCAACTAAATAACTCTTTCATTGTTATACTGAGAGCTCAGATTATGTTCTTTCCATCGATAAATATCAAAGTTACGTGTCTGATTTGAGTAGCATATTCCAGCCTAATAACAAGTTTTATCTTTTCCTCATCAAAACCCCCCCACAACTCAGTCCAGTATCACCAGCTTCTGTGATTCTTATTACTAGTCTAATTAAAATTGTTTATTAAAACATTGCTCATACTATTGTGTGATCACAAAATGTTAGTACTTGGTCCAAGGGGGTGGGGGGAATAAACAGCATTTATTATTTTAAATCTAATTCTCTTACTGTGGTAATATTTGATTCTTGCGATTTTAATACATAGTTTTTAACAACTGATGGATGAATGAGGAGAGCATTTATATGAATTCTGTGGTCCAGAGCGTCTCCACAAGTAGGATCACGCACTCTAATTTTGGAGCAGTGAGGAAAGTGTCTCCCTCTATTAGTGTGTGCAGCAAAAGACATTAAGAGAACTAGGGTGTAATATTGTGACCCAGATTGTTTAGGTTTTGTTAAATTGTTCTGTGACATTAGAGAAAGCCAGATCTAACAAATGTTGTAGTCTGCATTTGTGTTACTCATTGCAGAACTTTTAATCAGCACTAGTGGAATATATTCTCAGTTACTCTTTATAGTGTCTCATTTTAAGTGTTGTTAGTATTTATTTATTTATTTATTTCATTACACAGGAGTTTAATGTAAATTGTATTTTTCATTTGGGAGGATGGCCTTGTATTTGCTTGTGTGCACACAGGACATGGAAGAATCAAAGAATATAAATTTAAAATGTTGCTTATCATGCATTTCATGTAAAGTTTCTCTCGTTAAGGCATCACATTTTCTTTAATCAACTATTATATTTATGAATGGATTATAATTTTTTCTGGGATTATGTATTTGAGACTTGGCTATAATAGCGTTGATGTGAATTGTCCTACTTTTTTTTGTACAGGACCCTTAAGAATACAGTTTTCTATGTGACATAAGAAGTCTTGTCAAGAAACAGAAGTTAAAATTATCATGCCATAATGTTAACTTGACTATGAAATAGGGATTCTTTCTACTGATCTGTAGTAGTATCTCAATCATGATAATCTTGCACGTCAGTCTTCTGACTGAGATTTGCTCCTTCTGCTGTAATTTATGAACAAGCATTTGTTAACTTATTTTGTTACAGTTTTCAAGGTAACCTCTCAAAACTCTGCATTTTATAAATGATAGCAGAAAGAACAGGATGTGACTTTCCAGTCATCCTTTTTATTCAAAGTATATGTGCTGCAAGTGGAGCCTGTTACGCCTGTAACTATGAAATGTAATGTGCAAGATTTGCTGCAATCCGCATTGTTATGCGGTTTCATCAGTAGCTCAGTCTTGACTGTGTTTGATCCTTGCTGACAGCAACAGCCATATCTTTTTTTTTTTAGTTAAGACAGAATTAATTTTTGGAGTTGGCAGGCCAAGGAGCGCTAGAGACTGTAAGCCTTTCATGTATCAGCAGGTGCTACAGCAGCAGTGTAGCACTGTTTTCATTATTGTTTAAGTCATAATTGGTTTTGATCACTTTAATTTGGATAAAGAGTTATTACTGAAGTCTTGAAAATTTGATCAGAGATGAATGTTTTAAAAATGGATTTCAAGATCTTTATTCTCAATGAATGATGCTTCTTAAAAATGTTTAAAATAGGGTTACCTTGACTGACCTTTTGTTTGCCATGTAAGGTACAGAAAAATCTTTCCTTACTGGGAACTCTGTATAGATTAGCAGAAAAAAATAATTCTGTATTATTTTACTTCTTTCTCTCTGTCTTTCTACCATCTCAATGATTTTTAATTCAAACTTGTTGTAGGTCATCAAATTGATTTTTCTATTATGCATGCTTTATTTCTTGTAGTTACATAAGTATTTTGTCCATTAACTACTGCCTGTACTTGACTTACAGGTAATATCATGTTCTCTGGTATTACTTCCTTCACAGTTCCAACATCTTGCAAACCCGAAACAGCTAAAAAACATTTCATGTCTATTAAACCAAATCTTTATGCGAAATATGTTCAAAAAGTGGTCAGTAGTATAAAGTTGAAAGTGTTATGTCCTTCTGTGTTTTTAACATACTGTTAAATAGCTAATATCTTCAGGTTGCTTTCTAGACCAGATAAACTAAGAACTGTTTACTACTACCCTATTTTGTTAGACAATTTTTTTAACAGAATTATAGCTTGAGGGCATGAAATGCTTTCGTATGAATTTCCAGAATATTGCCTTGATTTTTTTTAACCCTCTTCTGTCAGCTAATATTGTTTTCTGCCTTGAAGAATCTATTTTTAAATGATATCATATAGGATAATTTTTAGGAGGAGTCATGCCATATACAAGCTTTCTCCAATAATAAACACCAAAATTCCTGATTAAACGTGGCTTCATGGCATTGCTCTTTTTTGGGTGGTAGGCTAACTTAAGGCACTCCTCTCCTAAACAGTCTTCACCTGTTCCTGCACCACCTTTCAGTTATATTGGCAAAACCAGTTGTAAGGATACATGGGAAAGTGAATTGGTCCAGCTTAAAAGAAAAAGGGTGGGGAGGGGGGTATGAGATAAATTCTATCTCCCTCCCAAAACTATGTTTTGCCAGATTATTTTTGTTGTTGAACAGCTTGAGTATGCCTGCAGGGAATGCTGGTAGGGTCTTTGCTCCATGTGCAACTGGTAGCAGAAAAGCAAGTGTAACATCTGGATGGATAAAGAATGGGATGAGAAGCTTGTGAAATTGTTTCTTTAGAATCTAGGGTGCAACATGAAGTAATATAGTAGTTGCAATACTGGTCACCCCATCTAACAGATGACTTTGCAGAATTATAGGGGATTTAAGATAATGGTCATGATAGAGATCAAGGTCCTGGAAAAACTTGCTTTGACACACATGAAGCAGAGAGCCTGGGATTACTTACATTTCAAAGGAGAATGTTAAGGGAAGTTATAAACCCATCTATAATAAATGGCAAATTACAAATATTGATCAGGAACTTCTGTTCTTTTCTTGATACAGTATCAGTTGTAATTACAATGAAGTTTAGAAGTGTGAAATCCATGTGGTAGAATTAAATACTGTACCTATTCTGTGATAAAATTCTTGAGATCATGAAATGTGTCACAAGTCCCTGAAAATATTGTGGTAAAGAAGTTTAAGGACTATTCCATTGCATGTTTCAAAGCTTGAGTAATCTGTTGGAGATGTGGGTAGCATCTAACACATGTGATAGGTTCTTCACATTAGTGTCTTATAAAGTTCATCTGGATGCAGTGACTAAATACTAGAGGGCATATGGACCTAGGACTCTGGGAAGGTATCAAGAAACTTAAAGCATTCAGGATGCACAGGATAAATGAAGTTCTGAGGGACTGAGAGGAGGCTCCTGGCCAGGGAGCAGACCAGCGTGTGGAGGCAGTGCTTTTGTTCTGAAATGTTACTAGAAAGTATTTGCAGGTGAAAGGTGGGGGGTGGAAAGGGCCTTTTGAAATCTAAGGATTGCTGTATTTCTCCTGGCCATCTGGGTACAGAGACTAAAAAAAGGAATTTGTAAATGTCACTGATGATTTGAAACAGTATTGCCTAGGTCAGTAACAGGTACTCCCATACCTTCTGTAGATTTGTTGTCTTCGTAAAAAGAAAACTTACCATAGTGGGGAAGAAAGTACCTTTTTATTCTACAATGTTTTTCTGTTTAGTATTCCTTTCTCTCTATGTAGTGCAAGAAGAAAGGGTTACCCTAAAAAAGGCAGGTAGCAGTAAGAGTTACAGCATGTTAATCTGTTACAGCAGAGTACCACCTGCTTCTTGTTCTTAACTTCTGCCACTGACCTATTTTGTGATACAAAATTATAATATATATTGGTTTCATGATTTTCACCATTCCATTATTTGTGAATTATTTAAATTTGGAATAAAAGCTTACTGTGACTGTGAATGTTTCTGACATGTGTAAGAATACGCATACATATTAATCTATTTGTAAGTAGAGCACTGAGAACAGTGGGACCTGATCTTTGTGGATTCTATGCATGCTAACAGAAGGGAAGGACATCACCTATGAACTGTGTCATGCAGTACTGGTGCTTAGGTAAATCAGCTCTTCCTCTCCTGTCCTGTCAAATCAACTCAAATTAGTGGTACTCATAGCAGAATGTTTTGAGATCTGGCCAAAAAAAAAAGTTATTATCATTTTAGATATCTTGTGGATAATAGATAGAGTCTTCAAAGGACAAAAGAAAGCTACAAAGAGGGAAGAAGAAACAAAACGTTAACTTGGTGAATTTTTCTTTAATTTCGAGGAAAATGTTGGAACAATTTAAGTGTTTTTAATCACCTAGAGGCAACCCAATTGTCTTAACAAATTAATGTTGGCTATTAATTACTTGTCTCAGTTGTCAGATGACTCTAGTATTTTGTTTGTGGTAAATTTAATGGTCTTTGCATATAGTGAAAAAAGTATACTTAAAAATCCCAATGTGTTAATAAAGCCTCTAAAGGATTCAATGCCTTACAACAATTGCATAAATAAGATAGGAAACATTGGCTAGATGGAAACTACTGGAAGTTGAGTGTGCAAGGCTGGTTGGAAGATAATACACAGAGCATGATTTGCTTCCCAAATAGAAGAATATCTCATTATGAGATCGGCAGAAGTGGCTGCTAGTTGAATACTGTTGCGTATTTCCATTAATGAGCTGGATGACGAGCATTTTTGTTAAATCTGTAGATGACCCCAAACTAGAGATGTCCAGGTATGTATAGAACAAATTAGAATTTAGGAACATCTCAAGAAATAGAGATAAAATCGCAGTGCTGTCACGAAGAAGCAAATGCTATACTGCATTTTATGAACAGGAGAGTCACTTGGAAGATGTGTGAGTTAATCCTCTAGCTATTTTTAATGCTTATAAGACATTGATATTGAGAGCTCTGAGGAGTGCATTAGGTAGTGTGTGCTTCCAGAAACTTTCAGACCAATTGGGGTGAGTGCAAAAAAAGGTTGAAAGTTAGAAGTAATATGTGACTTACAAGGAAAGCTCAAAATAAAAAAAACAGACCTCAGTTTTTAAGTAGTAAAATGGTGCTGTAAATAAATAGGGAGTGTGTGTTCCCAGTCCATAGTTATAGGCTCAGTTAAACTAATGCATTTAAATTGAAGTAAAGGTGGCTTAGGCTATGCATAGGGAAAACTTGTCAATAGTGGGGAACAAAGCAGTAAACAAATGGAGTTTGGAAGGTTTTAAAAATCTGGGGGTGCTCAGAACTGCCAACAGGCAGAGCCTGTTGACATTTCTAGGTCGTCTTTTTCTCACTCTTGTCTGCAGTTTTTTTCCAGTCTTTTGTATATTTTGATCACTTGATTTGATCTTATTATCTACATATGTTTCTTTCCTTCTGGTGCTGCCTGGTATTTTTTTCTTCCCTGCCATGCTGGTTTGTTTCTGCCAATTTCCACTGGTACTTCAGGCGTAGAACAGAAAAACAAATGTTTCTTTTCCATGAGTTAGATGGGGTTTTTTTTTTGGTCACGCTTGTACAAAAGCATACTTTCACAAATCACCTTTCTTCTCAGGGGTCAGTTTTTCAGATCATTTTGTCTGGCAGGTGTCCACTGAGCTTAAGTTCTCTCTGCAGCTTCCCTCTTCCATCGCTACTTCTGATTTCCATCTGAACTCTGTCTCTGTTCCCAGCTGGATCTCTCATGTGAAACTCTGTCAAACATCGATTTGTAGTTAATGTACATTCTGCAACTTTTGTACCTCTTTTATTTTGGTTGTCTGCAGAGTTTGGTTTACTTTTGCCTCAGGAACCATCACTGTTTTAAACTCCCTTCTGTACAACTCCTCTTTCTGGTGCTCTTTGCTTATTAGTCTTACTTGTGAGTGCCCTCATTTTTAAACCTTTCTCCAAGGTCTGTTCTGCGTCATGATTTAGTATCAGGAGTTAACTCTGGTCGTCATCCTGATCCTTCTGCATTTGAAGTCAGTGGCTTCTTTCATTTATTTCTTTTTTGCCAAGCTGATGCAGAGTTAAAAACGGGAGTGCCCTTAGCCGATGCTCTCTTCAAATTTGTCAGATAGTAGTGGCAAGAAAACATCTTGGTCTTGACAGCATTTTGGAGTTAGTAGTAGATATGACAACATGCTTTTCTCCTTCCTTATCTCCTTATCAGCCATTAGTGGCTTTTAAAAATTGAGATTTTTCTTAAGTGTTAATAGTCTTTTATTTTAGCCTAAAATCTAGTACCCTTCATCATTCATTATCAAGTATAGCATGAAATAATGGAGAGATACTCCAGGATTTGCTTATCTTAAACACCCAAATGACTGTACTAATGCTGTCCTTTTACAGACATATTTCCATGGAAAAATTATTTGCTCAAATAAAACAGACTTTGACATTGTTACCAATTGCTAAGAGAACTTTGTTCTGTTTATCACTTGGTTATCTCTAACAGGAAAGCAAATGTGCTCTATTACTTTACTGATTATTAGTCAAGCATTTTTGCTTTGTGGAAAATTCTGTTTAGAAATGTATCAGTATTTATATTTATTTACTTTTTCATTTATTTTGATTACTATTAGGGAAATTCCTTGGTACTTTTTAGTAATTCCTGTGACATTGAAAGTCACAAAAGTGAAAGACTCAGGCAGAGGATCTGACTGTCTGTACAGAGTGGGATGCAGTACCTTATCCTTTTAGTGAGGCTGTAGCAGGTCTGATGTCAGTCACTTCAGAGACCTTTAGACCTCAGTGCTCATTTATTGCTAAAATGTACCAGCTCTGCTCCTGCATTATGAAGATCATCTGTCAACACTTTGAGATATTCTCCTTTGTTATTAAGCTTGTGATGCTCTACACTGTCAGGTTTTTTGCCAATTATAGTTAAGGTACAATGGTGTATTCACTGGATCAAAGTCTCACACTGGCGGTAGAGGAATGATTTGTAAGTCTTTATTCATCTGAATTGTACAATAGAATACCTGAGGAATGCAAATAATCCCTCTAAGGACTCAATAGAAAAGCTGTTAAAATGACAGTCTAAGACTGTTATTATTCTGAATTGGTGTTTTAGCCAAAGTAATTATTTCTTATTTTGTTGTTCCATAATAGTTCTTAGTTTATTAGTTATGATGACCATATCTACCAAACAGAATTTGAATCCAGTTTTTGATATTGCTTTCATACTCGTTTCACTTTAATTAGTCTAGAGACCAATGTTAGATACTTTCTTAAAAAAAATTAAGAGGATGTATAAACAGATGTTGAAGTACACTTCTGAACAGCAGATCCATTTCTAGATACATTTTCTATAAAAGTTTGGCATGTATAACTTTGATATCCAGTTTGTCAGCCAGAATAAATCAGCTAACTACAAATGTCAGTTTTAGGAGTGCTGTTAGATGTCACGTGTCACTTTCAGAAATGCACCTTAATTGTGATTTTCAGTTCAGACCTCTCTGAAGGCAATAGTGTTTCAGTATCAGTCGTGGATACCAGACTATATTTTCATTGGGTAACTGGAGGAAAAAAAAGATTAGTATAATGAGGATTGAAAACCACTGATGGGGTATTTACGTAAGTAAATGATAGAAGACCAGCCTTATATAACAAATGTGTGAAAACTGTTGAGTGAACTTTTATATTCTTTGTCCCATCTAAAACCCTACTCAGTGGGCCGTGCACTTAATCTCATAATAGCTCTGATCCCCTGCTATTTTCTTTGACAAATGTGTGTTGATGAACTTGTGGTTCAGTTCATTTTTTTCTGAAGTGACATTTGCATTGATTATTTAAAGGTTTGCAGGCCACAGTTTCAAAGCACTTTAATGTAATAGCAGTTAAAACTTTAGTCTAAATCTGGGAGATTAGCAGGACTAAGAAAAAGAACTCAGTAAGCATAAAACCCTGTGCTGTGTAATGGGTGCTTCAGGTCTGAAACATCCATGGCACCCAAAGTACTGTTATTTGTACTTTGATTCTTAGTGTACAGGAAGTATTCCCAAGCCTCTTGTGTCTTCTTGCTGAGCTTCCAGAGTTGTCATTCTTGCTGTTCACACCCATTCAGAAACAGTGCCCTATAAATAACATTGAACTCCTTACAAGTAATTTATGAATGTCTCCCTTAAATTTAAAATAAATAGTACTTGTAGTCATGAATGTGATGCCTGTGTTTAAAGACTGTTTAAATGCCAGCTATTCCTGTAAAGATTTTCTTAATTTTAATAGGATAGTGAACATTCAAAAACTAATACCATAAATCTGTAGCTCTAAATTTGTAGTTTCATTCGACTAAAAAAAAAAAAATATATTAGATGTACAGCAAACTATTAATGATGCTGCCTGTTATTGAAGATGAAGAGAAATACAATATTTGATCCTTTATTTAAAAATAATAGGAGTATAGTACCTAGAAGCTTTGTCCTGGGGAGATAGCAGAAAGATGGGAGAAATTAGTAGAAATACGGCCCTTTATTCATTAGCTATGGCATACTTGAAGATCAATAGCCAGAAAAAGCAGGGTGCTGCTTGCTATCTAGGAGTTTGTAGAGTGTAGTATTCTCTTCTGTCTGCTAATATCAGCTGCCCTAGCTACTGAGGTACGCTTTTTTTTTTAAAACAACAAAAAAAAAAAAAGTCAGAGGGAAAACTGGAGACCCCCAGTTTTACCACATTTGATAAATATCACTCTTGGAAGTCTCAGAAAAAATGTACGACTACAGATCTACAAAGTTTTATTCAGTTAGCATTTTAGATTGCAAGTATTTAACCTCTACCAAAAACCTAGTTATTGTCTCAAATTATGCCTATTTCTGGTAGATTAAATGCCAAAGAGAAACCAAGAAACAGTGAAATGTTAATGGAGTACACCTGAAGCAATTGCTGCCTGTTAATGCCTTGACCTTGGAAAGCAATACACAAAAAGATGGCATCATAAAACCGTGCAATTCTTATGAATATGTATGTGCTACTTGATAATAATGAATGTGGTACAGCCATGCATGCACTACAAGATAATGTTGTGCCCTTTGTTGTCTACAGGTTGATAAAAATTAAAGAGTGGGTGGACAAGCACGACCCGGGTGCTTTGGTCATTCCTTTTAGTGGGGCCTTGGAACTCAAGTTGCAAGATATGAGTGCTGAGGAGAAACAGAAGTATCTGCAAGAGAACATGACACAAAGGTTAATTAGCATTCATTTTCCCTACACTTTATTATCAACTATTTCCTTGCAGTAATTTAATTGCTTGCGCTGATAGAATAATAAATGACAGAGTAATTACCATTATAAAGAGAGAATCTTCTCCTTTCTTTACCATGAGACAGAGTGAAAAGATTTATTTTAAATTAAGTTTTTAACTGTCATCTGTCATCTCTGTACAGTGTTTTAATTATAACATAGGTATTAGTTATGTATATTTTTGAGGAGGAATGATCACCAAAACTGTTTCGTCATCCATGGGGAGTAGGGACAGTGGAGAAAATTTTTGCCATAATTTTTCTGAAGAACTATAATAAATTGTTTCGGTACTGAATTTCAGTCAAACAGTTATGCTTTCATGACCTGTAGTCCTGAAATTGCATGAGTCCAGAAGTGCTGCCTGATAGGGTCATTTAAATTTGTCCTATATTTCTGTAGCCTGCCAAATAAACAAATCAAAATACTGTATTTATGATTCTGCAGTAAAAAAGTAGTTCTTCTGAAGACAGTTCAAAGAAAAAGGTTACTGTGGTTATTGCTGTGTTTAAAAGTAGACCCGATGTCTTCAAAATATGTGATGTCTTTCCATGTAAATTGATTACTTGGCATTTAGCTGGTTTATGTGTATATGTTGAATGAATTGGATTCTCTCTCTTTTTTTTTTCTCCCCCTCAGTGCTTTAGCAAAGATCATTAAGGCTGGATATGCAGCACTCCAACTAGAATACTTTTTCACTGCAGGCCCAGATGAAGTGCGTGCATGGACCATCAGGGTAAGATTCATACTTATTCATCAGCTATATCCAGTTCCACACTATTGAATTCAGATTGATATCACTGACTTTGAAGTTTGTCATGGTGGCGGTTAGCTAGTCATTACAGATGAGGTTTTTGTCCAGGATAACTTTAATTATTTGTGAGCTGCTGAACAGTGAAAGTGGAGCTGCATTGATTGAGGCAGGTAACAATTGATTCTGCCTATTACATAGTCTGAATTTCTTCATCCTGTAGAATCTGTCTACCCTCCTCCTGTGGTCAGAGATAAGACGTACCAGTATTGTGCTTGCTTAATCTGTGTGACTGGGTTTGTCTGCAGTGAAATTGATGTTGCTTTTCATTTTGTATTCACTAACTTTGTTTGGGTTGCGGATGGTTCATTCCTCCTTTGCTTTGCTCGGATTACATTTTCAGCAATAAAAGCAATATAACATCATTATATTCCTCATGGATACACAGTTGGGCTCAAAAACCTAAAATCAGTGTGCAGTAATTCAGGTCCTTTACTGACTTTAATATTTAGACCTAGTTTATCTTGGTAGTTTTATATGTTTATCCAGAAACTTATGTAATGCCTTATAAAATAAATAATTATATTATTTATTTTAAATATTGATGTAGAATGATTATAGACATAGAGATCGACTAATTTATTCCCAGAGGACAGTAAAAGCTGAGCTGTAGTGGATTGCCTTTGAATGTAAATAAGTTGTAATATAAACATCAGTATTGAAAAAGATTTTGAAATGCATGTAGTTACAACCTCTGTCTTCAAAATTACAAAAATGTCAACTTCTGAAGGTGCAAATCTGTCACTGAGATTTTATTTTTTGCATCACTATTTAGTATTGTGCAGTGAATTTCAGTGCTGTATTTAATTTCATTCAATGGAATTAATTTATTTTCATTAATCAACATAATTTACAGTAAATTTATATTTTTATTAATACTGCTACAGATGTTCATGTATCTGTTTTAGCACATTAAACTTATTTTCCTAAAACCACGTTCATTTCTTTAGCCCTTTCATCTCACCTCCTTTTACATGATAACTGCTGGCTAAGGTCCCTGAAATGGCTATCAAAATAATATAAAAGCAGAAGTTTTGTTGTTCTGATTCTTGCCATAGTTGTTAAAAGGACATTCTGAAACTCCACTGTGTTCCGTAGGAGAAATGCCTGCTCTTTATTAGAAAATTTGAAAGCTGGTTTATCTTAAGACTGATTGTAAGTATCTTTGATTTAATGTGCAAAGATATTTAGTCAGGTAAGCATCAGTGAGTAGCCATATTAACCCAATACATCTTTTATTGTAAAAACTGTGCTTTACAGTGTCAGACTCCTTAGCACTTTAACATGCTTTATTAAGCAGCCTTTAGGTCACCATTATTTCTCAAATTTCTTTCCATGGTTGTATGTGCACAGAATGTATGTCCTTGTAATTTAAAGCATGCAGTTATAATGCATTCTTCTCTATTGCATCAACTTAAATTAGTTGGCTGTGATTTTTTTATTTTTATTTTTTAGTGATTCAGTTGTTGACATTTTTTGTTTGAATTCTCATTTTGTTATATATTAGACTTACTAAAATTATTCTGAAATAAAAATAAATAATATGTAGGACTTCAGGTCCATAAATCATTTTTTATTACAAATGAGGTTTGCCAGTGAATGTTACCATTTAATTGACATTATTCGGATGTAAGTAAAAGTCTTGAGTAATTCAGATTTTAAAGTTATTTAAAAATCTTTATTTTCCTCACTTTCCACGTGGAGAGCTATGGATCGAAGTGAACCTCAACAAAACACAATCGTAGCTTCTAAAATCAATACCGCTGTTGATACCTATTAGGAAAAACAAAGCTGCCCTTCTTTAATATCAATTGGTTTATCTGTGGCAAAGGCATCTATCTGTATGTCCCAATACGGAGAGCTACCCAGCTGTATGGGTGACATTTTAACTGATATGAAACAAAGTTTCAGCAGATCCTGAAAGCATATAAAAAAAGGAGAAACCCTTTTCCTGCAATCAATCTTCTTAAGTGCAATTAATTTTCTTCCGGTCTTTCCTTTGACAGAAAGGGACGAAGGCACCTCAGGCAGCAGGGAAGATTCACACAGATTTTGAAAAGGGATTCATTATGGCTGAAGTAATGAAATACGAAGATTTTAAAGAAGGAGGTTCAGAAGCTGCTGTCAAGGTGAGCTCCCCATCTTTTTCTTCTCTCTTCCTCCATATATGCCACTTCTCCATTTCAAGTCTATTTTTCACTGGGAAGATGTTCTTGATGCTAAGTGAATCTTAAGTCACCTCTAGCAATAGACCAAAATCTATTTTCACCTTTTACTTATGAAAGAGTTCAAATGCACCAACTTACTGTAAAGAAATGCAACTATTTCAGTATCCAAGATATGACAGTTTATGGATTTAATGTCAAGACTAAGACCAAATGCTGTGGTAATTTTTTTCTCTCTTTACATGTTAGTGTCCAGAATTTAATAAGCTGTAAAATGAACTTGTTTTTAAAAAAATCAGATTTTGAAGATGAAATAGCAGGTTTTTGAACCACCTCTAAAAGGAAATGCAAGAAACATGGAAAATCTGTTTCTTCTAATAATGTGTCATATTGGTTTTGGTTTGCAGTGAAGGTATTACAAATGTCAGATGCAAATGGTTAAAATATTACAAAAATGTACCTTTTGGGTTTTTTCCAGCATTAGTGAATTCCATTCCTAGGTTTTGATAGGCATAATTAGAATCTTAACATATACCATTTCAGTATTTAATTCAATTGCCCTTTGATGTCTTATTCAAAAATGCCATGCCTTACTTTGATTGTTCAGGGTGCCAGTAATATATACATAGCCCACAAAAGTGTATTACGGTAGGTGAAGTTTCCTAGCTGCTATCTACTGAATAGCCAGTGAACATATTTAATGAAAAACTTTTTTCTTGAGCTCATGCTTCTCTCTGTTGAGAAGAGTTTTATCTGCTTTCTCAACACTAGAGGGCAGAGGCTGATTGGGTGCCCAAAGTTGTGCCCTTCTCACAGCTGACAAATTTTGTCTGATTTGAAGTTATTAAATACGAAATCAACTTGTACCTGGCAAATAAATGCCATAAGAAAACCTGTTCTTCTCTGCATTGCTGTTGCATTATTTCCACCTTCTTTAGGCAGAGAAACTTCCCTTTATTTCATTCACATGTCATTTCTTGTTTGGTATTTTTAATGTTTTATTGAGATTTCTATTTTACAAGATTGCAATTACAAAGCACATTAGTTTGATTTAATCAATCTCAGTATTTGAAGGTTCCTACATGCTATAATGTGTTAAAGAATTTAAAAGACTCAGCTTTATTGTTTTCAATTTGATGGCTTGAAAGGTATGCAAAACTATGATTTCAAATTCAGCTTATTCTCAGTGGTATCACTAAAGAAGATCATACTGAGCAGCGGGACTTTAATAGGTTTGTTTGAACCCCAGGAAGTGAAGGAAAAAAATCCCAGTATAATTGGTTCATTGCGGCATGTGAACTGCCTTATGAAAAGGGAAGTAGAGTTGTAGTTGTGAAGTGAAGCCACAGCTATAAATAAATCTAATACTCTGCAGTCAGAAACCACTTTATGTAACCAAGATTCAAATTTTGCCGGCAACGGTTTTTGATGCTCAAATCTGAGTCATTTCCTTGAGAAGTTGCATCAGTTAATACCTATTAAATTAATCTGCAAGTATTTTGCTTGTATATTTTTGCTTTTCACAATGTGAAATTCTAAATGTCAAGCTTCCATGTTCAAATTATATTTAAAAGATTAAATTTTTGTTGTTCTGAAGTATCTGTAAAGCAAGCATATTTGCCTTTGTTGCTCAGTTTTTAAATCAAGGTTAGAAAAAACCCTTGCTCTCAGAAAAATGTGTTATATTACCCTAGTCTTTTCTAATTTGCATTTAGTACAATGTTTAATGCTATGCACAATACTAATTACTTTTATATTGCTGGTAAATTTAAAAATTAAATTTGGGAGCTTTTAGGAGCCATCTGAAATAACAGTGGTAATGGGAGTTGCTTGCTTTGTATGTTATCAAGTTGATCGATTTTTAAGTTTGATTTTGTGTGTGTCTAACACCAGTACAGCATAACTAATTTAATGCCAGTGCTGTGAACTATACACTGAATAGCTCTGTGTGGGCTTTGTAGTCTACAGGGATATCACATTATTAGCAATCATATCTGCTTAGGCAAAGCTGGCTTCTACAGATGGCTGCTTTCAAGTGCAAATGAACTGGTTAGACGTGTCTTGTTTAATACATACTCAAGATTCACAAATGGGTATTGATTTTTTCAACCAGTGTTTCTGATAGCAATGGAAATGGATTAAATGGTCTCTAGAGAATTTAAAGGAACACTGTCACTTTTAATTAACTGGAAACTGGTAACAAAAATACATAAACTTGTGTTAGTGTGTCAAAATATATTTAATTAAAAAAGTCTGTGCCACCTTGATAGTGTGCAAGTGTGCGAAAAAAGTGCACGTTGTAACTTTGTGGAGGTCAGTTTTTTCCTACAAATATTGGTGAGTAATAAATGTATTCGACCTTAAAACGTTTCTGTACCTGTGTCTGCAGCTTATGCTTGCTGATGATTTTTACAGCACTGTTTTATTGGTGTTTATGCCATCAATTAGTCTAATTACTCTTGACTTTGAGCGTTATTAGGATCTTCAAAGGAAAGAACTACTAAGTCTACTTGAAAGTAAACCTTTTATAGTCTGAACAGATTTCCGGACAGAGGGGGAATATAAAAACATTTGCAAAGTAGAGTTTATTATTTATCGATAGTGTCATACGGGATAAGGTCAATTAGAATTGCCTATATATTTATCGTCAAGGCTATTTTATCTGCAGTTTTCTGGAGGCTAGCATCACTGGTGACAACAATTAAATAAGGAACAACAGCAGCAAGGTTATCGAGCCTCTAAATTCCTGGATGGCAAAATGGGGGAACGTTGCTTTACAGAGCAGGTTTTGTGAAAGAAGGGTGTCCAAGTTAACTATGTATCATTAATCTGATCTGTTCTACTGCAACTAAGGTCATTAGTTAACAGCTTTCCTGTAATGGGAACTTAGCATGCCACCACTGCGATAGTGTCATTGAGAATAATGGCACAGTGAGGTCTTGCATGGAAGCACTTTCTGCTGCAAGAGGAAACTTCAAAACAGGAATGGTTATTGAAGGAAAGCAGAGGCTCTTAACTTTTCCATATTGTAGATCACTTTTCAAGATAAATGCTTTTGCAGACCACCTCCCGCCCAGTCAGTCCTCATGCCACAGCTTCTCTGTAGCCTTTATAATACTAGGTTTAATTACGGCAAGGTAAAGATAGAAAAATATAATAATAAGTTCTGCTACAGAGAGTAGTGATATTTAATAGATTCCTTGCCTACTTTTGGCTCTCCTCAAGTACAGCATTTTCATAACGAATTTTCTTTTCATGTCTTTGGTCTATATGCCTTCTCCTGTATCCTGGTTTCACAGCCTATCTGCTCTTACATCTGTCCTTCTGAAGCAGATCTCTTCTAAAGGAAATTTCTGACAGAAAAACTGAGCCTGTATTTTGTGCTCCTCAATCCTTCATTATCTGGGCACTAACAGACAAGGGAACCCAGCTCTAAGCATGAGGCATGTGCAGTTGTGACTCTTACATAGCATTCCCATGTTTAGTTTTGACAGTACTCACTTGTCCAGCTGCTCAGAACTATTTCGTATACCATATATTTAATAGCCATGCAGCCATGATGCAAACTGTTGTCAATCACCCTTTCTGGCAATACTGTTTTAGATCCCTGCCACCAGTGTTGGCTATCTGCAGGTTTTTTAGATGAAGAAAAAGAAAGCCTGAAATCTGGGGGAAAAAGAAAAAAAAAAAAAAAAAAAAGAAAAAAAAAAGAAAAAGTTGTTTTAATGACCTCTATCTTAAGACTTGCCAGGGTGTGCAGATTTACCACTGTATAATGCAGATCACATTTAAGTACCACTGATTTAGTGGAGGTTAAATTATTTTTTGTATATATTTTATATGTATGTAAAACCAAATAATGTCAAACTGAGTAGTATTGTGGCTGTCAAACTCTGAAGCTGCAGTAGTACCATTTCTTTACGAAAATGTATTTAAATAATTACAGTTTGAAAATACTATGAAATGCCTAATGAAATAACCCATTATCCTTTTTTCTGTTATATTTACAGGCTGCTGGAAAATACAGACAACAAGGCAGAAATTACATAGTGGAGGATGGAGACATTATCTTCTTTAAATTTAATACACCTCAACAACCCAAGAAGAAATGAATATCAGATGTTGTTCATTGCTCAGAAATAAACTGTGCTGCTTCAAAAAGCATATGAATTTTTATTTAGGATGGAATATCTGGAAACAAGAAGCATACAGTTTCTACCTAGGGAGCCTCCCCTCTCCGCAGTAAAATTATTCTTGTTTGGTTTGAATTAAAATATGGCACCTCCAGCAAACATGCAAGTTCACTAAATGTGAACAGCTTTGCATTTCAAACGATTAAGACCCTACTCCAAATTGTAGAAGCTTTTCAGGAACCATATTACTCTCATGATACTTCATTAATCTCCATCATGTATGCCAAGCCTGACACGTTTGACAGTGAGGACAATGTGGCTTGCTCCTTTTTGAATCTACAGATAATGCATGTTTTACAGTACTCCAGATGTCTACACTCAATAAAACATTTGACAAAACCAGCCTTGGTGTGTTTGGGGATGTCTGTATTGACTGACTGTGGTGTGCTGAATGCGATACGGCACCTGGTGGATGCTGATTACAGAATTTTAAGACGTGTATGATACAGTAACTGGCAGCGTGGGGCAGCTGCAATTGTATCTTGAAAGTGAGTCTTTCATGGGAATCAGAAGATTAGGATGCCAATGTTTTGTCTCAAAAAAGTTAATGAATTTGTAGATGGACGTTCACTGAAAGATGATAGTAAGGAAAATAAGAACGATGCAGCATAAATGATTTTTACTGGAGAGAGGAAATGTATGTAGAAAAATCATGTTATCTTTGAAGCTTTTTTGTCCAAATAATTTTGAAAAAGCACTTCATTCTTGCCTTGAAATTATTTCATTGTGGAGGCTGGAGCAGCGGTGCCTGATGTTGTCCTCTCAGGTCTGGTTTTCAGGCCACTGGAGGGTGACACAGATAGAGTTGTGAAGGAAGAGGTCATGCAGTGCTGAATAGGTGAGTCATTCTGCTGAAACAAGGTTGCAGCTGTACTTTTTTACCCCTTTAACCATAAGGGAGAGCTAGTCTCTGGGTAACACAGAAGAGTAAGTTGTTGGTAAAAATAAAACCAAGTTTGTACTTTAATGCAAGCTGTAGTGTTGACCTTACTTGCAGTATGTTTAACGTTGCAGTATTTAGAAGAGCCTTTTTGTGAAGTGCCTGTATGCCTGTGGTTTCAGCTACAGATGCAGCGGTGTCAGAGCTGGGCGAGATGCTGATGGTACCTGTGGCTTGTTGGTGTGCCAGACCTTTTGCGTTGCTGTGATAAATTTGCTTGCTATAAACTTTGGAAAGGCAGCTTATCACTGGCTAACCTCCCCTCTGCATTTAAGACACTGGGAGCGCTGGTCGTGTCCTGCTGTGAGGCTGCCCTGGAGATGCCGCCTTTGAGCTTCATTGCTTATTTCTGAAAGAGTAAGACATGGGTCAGCTAGAGCCACGGGGCTTATTGTTAACAAGTTGGCATCATGCCTTTAATTGCACTGAGGAGAAAGAGAGAGGGCAGATTACTTCAATACATAGTTGTTGATTTTGTTTTAAAGAGCTTCTGCCTTTTTCATGGTGGCAGGAGAGGGGAGAGTATTTTAACGGGGAAATTAGGACTTCAGATGTTTTGGAACCCTTGAAATTCTCTTTTGTCTTGTCTCCCCGGTGCAGTTAGCATTTGTTCATGATGTTATTTTGATGTTATATAATTGAGAAAAGATTAGAACCACCAAATCTTGTGTTTAAAAAAGTCAAATCCAAAAGAAAAAGGGTCTACTTGTTTCTCTTGGATGTCAGCAAGGTGCTACTAACAGACAAGGGCTCACGCTGGGTTTTAGACACAGTGAAAGGTGAGTGAGTAGTGCATGTGGTGATAGAAAAGTAGTAATCTCTTTATGGCACTAATAACCGCTGAAATGTGTTCTCTTGTGTTGTTTGTTCTGGTTTCCAAAATACTCCCATGCTCCCTAATTATTACATGTCAGTGAAGGAGTTGTTAGAAAGGACAGCACAATTAATGGATTGCTTTGAATTTTTGCATCTCTTAGTTACATTTAATACACCACATTTGTTTGGATTCGAATGTGTGTACTTCATGATACCTCCCTGTTCTAAAAATAAAAATAATTAAAAATTGAACTAAGTTGTTCTGATAGACACAGGTTTTTGAAGTTTGTGCAATATTCTGAAAATAGGAAGCGACTTAAAATGTTTGCCACATCTTTAAAAAATACATATTCTATAACATTTTACGTTTTAGCTTATTAACTTGCCTGAATAGTTTATCTCTCCAGCTGTTTTAACTAATATTCTTTTAACTACTGGAGATAATCAATTATTCCAGAATAAAACCAAGTTTTATTAAAAGAGAGAATAATCTGATAAACTCTGTTACTGCTATCACTGGTTAGTTGTGGCAGCTGGAGAAGGGTGAGAAAACATTGTAGGCACTGCTCTTCCAAAATACGGGAAGTCAGGAATGTTGCAGAGGAGGAGTACTAACCCTTCCTCTTAACTTGCATTCCTCAGTGCCTAATAGCCATGGGGCTGGTGGCATGTTTCTGGGATTAAACAAATGCCAACGAAACAGGGAAATTGGTGCTACCTGCCTCCACAGTGACCTAAGAGAGGGCCCGAAGGTGATGTGGAGGTGTCAGTGAAAGCAGCTGTGCCTGCACGGTCACGTGGGGTGACTGTGGAGTTAGGTGTGGGTGTGGAGAGCAAAGTGGTTGACATGGAGAACCTGATGTTCTATGGCATGTGTTTGAGGGCCTAACTCGGGCTAGTTGCAGGCTGGTCCCATGAGGAGTCAGAGGGCAGTTTTGGTTTCAATCTTGAGAGAACCAGTTTGCTGTAAGATATGAAGAGATAGCCAGTTTGCCTGCTGTGAGACTCCTGTGCAATGTGGAGTAAAGCAGGGGAGGAGAGAGAGTGTGTGAAGAGGTGTGGTGAGGTGATTCACTTTTAAAAGTATGTTCCTGGTCAAATAAAAACATTGCTATAGACAAGTAAGGGGTTTCTGCTGTCTTTTATTGGCAGCATCAATAGCAATATCTGGGTGATGTGCTTGGGCACCACAATACATGACATTTCAGACCGCTAAGAAGCACAAAGAAGAACAGAAATTTAGCTCTTGAAGGCTATTTGCACCCATGAGCACCTCTCATGTAGGATAGTTTTCTGTCCTAACTGTCATTTCCCAGAACGGCACAAGGGGAGCAGGCTTGGGCTTTCCATGTGGACTAATATATCGGATAAAAAAACCATAATATTACTTCCATAGTATGTTACCTAAAGTAAAACCGATTGTGGGTGTGCTAGAAATAGCCACCGAACTGCCTGAAACTCAGGTGTGTTTGTCCAGCTATTTGAAAATTGAAGTAAACATTTTAGTAGGATAAGAGCCACCAAGATGGAGCTGGCCATCTCTCAGCTGCCGTTTGAGCATCTTTGGGGTCAGAATATTTCACAGAGGAGCCGAAGGATTTCTCTGTCTTCATAAATTCAGTGCTCAGGCTAGTGTGGGTGACGAGCTAAAACAATTATTTTACATGGTTTCAGCTTTGCACTTTTTGCCACAAGATGATGTGGATGCTGAAGGTTGGCAAAGGTTCAAAAAATGCGTGGACAAAGCCACAAGGGAAGAAAAAGGGGGTTGATTGGAACAACAACAACAACAACAAAAAACCAAAACAGCAAACCCTGTTAAAAACACATCACCTCTGCATCAGGAGTGTCCTTCAGTCACAAATTGCTGGATGCTGGGAGAGAACCTGGCGTGTGTAGCTTGTCTCTGTCAGGCATCTGTTGGCTACCGTGAAAAACAGGATGCTGGACTGGATGGGCCTCTGTTCTGGCCCAACACCACCATTCTTGCCTCTTCTCCAAAGCAACTTTTCTTCAAAGGCTATACCCAAACACCAGTAAAGAGCATGATCTCTTCAGTGTCCTTCCTGGTTCTGCATTTGTTTACTCTGTCATTGACTGCGTTCACCCCTGTAGAGGTGGTAGCATTATTGTAGTTGTTTTGAATTATTCACCTTTCCTGAAAGATCCTTTTTCTGCCTGTTCCAAGTTTCCATCTACCTTCTCCCCTTCATCACCCAATCATGACCCCGATTTCTTCCCAGACCTTAGGGCCTGGTTGGTCAAGGAGCCTGTGTGTCAGAGCCCCTGCACTGAAAACACCATGTTGTAACCTGTATTTTCCTTCTGCCTCTCCCACAGAACGAGCTTCCAGCTGGGTTGACCGCACTGTAGCTGGGGTAGCTTAGCTGAGCACCTCCCGGCGTTTTATTGACGCTGGCCGTGCCTGCCATAAGCAGGCGTGCCCCTGCGCGGGTCTCCCGGCTGGGCAGCAGCAGCAGACCCCAGACATTCAGCCCAGTGGCAGAGTGTGCTGCTTCTCCTGCCTCTGTGCCAGCAAGCTGGCAAATAACCCCCACAGCTTCAAGAGTATCAGGAACATGCTTTCTTGGTGCAGCGTTTTATGTTCTTGCGCCTGCCAGGCTTGTTCGAACTGTCCTGACTGTGGTGGTCGGCAGTGATGCTGCATGCCCTGCTCCGTCGGGTGATTTAAACACTGAGCGTTTCTTCTGTCAGGTGCAGGGTAGGACTGTAAAATTACATTTTGGAAGACCAATGCGTGTGGTGAGGTCTTCAGTTTAAAAAATTTTAGCTGAGTTTTAACATTTCTCTCTACTCATGAACTCAGCTCACAGGGAATGAAGGGGGGAAATCATTAAAAGTTAGTAATTGTTTAATAATCACTTGCTTTAATTTTTACTCCCCTGTACTGATTCCAGATGTTTGATTATGCTGATCCACCATTTCACTTCAATTAAGAAAACTACTGGAGGCTTTGAAAAAAAAAATTATCAAGGTAGTGGTACTTATCACAGTATCCCACTGGATTGAAGTAGCTGGTTGGGCTTCCAGAGTTTTAAAGTAAGTTCTGCGTTTCCAGGCTGTATTTGCAGCAGATATTTCTTGGCTTCTATCTACAGGTAGTCTCCATTCCTGATCCATGGGAATAGGCACATATGGCAGCGTGCTGCATATTGTGAAATAAGTTACATGTGTGTGCTTGCTGTCACCAGCGGTGATTTGGTAGGTGCCTGCTCGTTATGGTGCCGCTCAGATACAGGATGCCTGTAGCCATTTTTTTCCTACATGCAAAACGTATGTGCTCAGCACAGAAAAACTTAATAAACCATACAGAAAATGAAAGCTGTGGCTGTTGCAAGAGCACGTATGACGTGTAAAGTAACAAAATACATTCTCAGAAAGTCAGTGGGCCAGCAGACCCGGGCTGGCTGAACAGCCACACGGCGGCGGCGGGGGGGGGGCGGGGGCGAGGGATGTCTCTGCCCTTCGTGGCCACTGCTGCGGGAGGGGAAGGTCTTTGGCTTTGTCCCTTCAGGGCAGGAACTCTGCACTACAGGGGGACCTGAAAAGACTGAGGTTGTATAGGGGGGTATGTCCAAACACACACAAACACGCCAAGGGCTATTTCGGAGAGGGTAGGGATGGAAAAAGTACCGCTCTCTGCTGACGATGTTTGTATCCCTAGTGACCCAGACCTTTCAGCTCAAGCAGAGCCGGGTGCGGGGTGCACTGGCTGCGTTGCCTGCAGCCCCCCTGCTGACACAGCTGCCGGCAGCGATCCCCACCTCGCCCACGGCAGCACCTCCAGGTCTGACGTTACAGCTAATTTAAGCCTGGACTTGAGACTGCGGAGTTAAACCCCTGCACTGGTTGTATCTCTCTCACTTGCTGTGTTTTGGTGACCCTAACGATCATAGCGGCATGTGAGGAAGAGCAAAGGTTTGTGAGGGGGATGTGGGAAACCTGTTCGTGAGAACCCTCAACACCTCATGGCCACGGACGCAGAGAGGAGCTGCCTGCACCCAAAGTATGGCCTGAAGTAAGCACAAGTGGCCCCAGGTTTGGTACCCACTCCTGACAACAGAGAGACTTAGATTGCGCAAAATTTGTTCATAAAGTTTGATTTATGATAAACATGTAATAATTTACAGGTTAATGAAGTCCTAGCTCAGTAATGAGGAAGGCGGTTGCCCACATAAAAAGGTTCCCAGGAGCAAGCTGGAGCAGCAGGACAGGCTCCGAGGGAGAACACCGCAGTTTGGTGTGTAAACGCTGGTGTGAGGGTTTAACTGCACCTAGCTGCTGTTGCGGGATGGGACGGGATGGGATGGGATGGGATGGAGGTGGTGCGGGTGCCTTGGCCCAGGACGGGGATGCCCTCCTCTCTCTTGTCCTCTGCTAAGGAAACTCAGCCATGCTGATCAAGGACAGCTCTTACCGGGGGCTCTGATCCTGCTGAACTTTGCCAAATTTGTCAGCAAAAGAGGAAACATTTGCTCTCCTTTAAAATTTGCACAGAAAACCTTCTAGCTGCCAAAGAGTTAAATTTTGCTGAAATCTGACTTGTGTGTGAAGTATCCAAATTTGGTTATAAATCCTGTTTAAGTTTCAAAGCACAGCATTATTGGAGGTAGCAATAGTAACATCAAACAGCTGTGATAAGATCAACAAATTACTAAGTATAATTGTTTGTGCTGGGGTGTGTGCAAGGAGATAAATAGCTCATAAATTAAACACCAGTGCCTGAGGGTGAGTCATTCATGGATTCAGAGCTGTCCTGACACACACAAGTAAAAAGTAATTTTCTTATACTTCAGTAATTATGCAATTCAAGATCAGCAATCAATGCTAGGTGCACTTGCAAAGGTGGAAGGGTACTTCAGCTATTGGAGTTTCCCATACATTGATTTAAAAAAGTCTGTTCCTTGCCCCTGTAGTGGGGGCTATTCTGACTGAGGTACAAACTTCAATAAAATATTGAAGAATACGGGATTAAAAATACACTGAGGGGCAGTTTTTGCTGATCTAACCTGGCAGCACTCTCCTGGCTTCAATAGAGCAGTACCGGTTTATACTAGCAGAGAATCTGGCCCAAACCATTAAAGAAAATCAACAACCCCCCTGCGATAGCTGCTGTTAGTCATCCAGACTCACGTCTGTTTCTGAGAGGCACCTGGCACTTCCCTGGCTGGGCTGTAGCTCATATGCTCTCACGCAGGATCATTAGAGCCCCTTCCTGACTTATTCATAAGACCCCGTGAGAATCTTGTTCTAATCAGGGTTTTCCTAAGGACAGAGAATAGTAATGTAATCTGTTATTGTAGCAACATCATCTTGATCTGCTTTTATTTACTAATGTTTTGCCATTAAATATTTTTCATCCAGATTTAGATAGAAATCACACTGAGAAACCACGTTTTTTTTGGAAATACGGCATAAATCTCACAGCTGCTCAACAATAGTTGCTGCTGGCATAAACTCCCAGCCTTCAGGAGACAACCTGATGTGTAACCCACAACCCTTCTGACCACTTGGATTTCAAATAGCCTTCACCCCATCTGTCTGTGGAGTGTCATGATGGGGAAAGAGCTGTGGGAACCCTTCTGGAGAAGGATGGGAAGCCTGTGACAGTCTTTAGACCTCGCTGCGCAGACAGCTTGCATCCCTGGACTCGGGGCTCCACCCTGATGAACCAAATGGTTGCAGTCATCTGGCTATGCAAACAGGTACACCATGAAGTAAACAAGGATAAAGACTAATAAAAATTAAAAATTATTCCTGAAGTCCCTCTTCACTTGTCATGTTAGGGTGAAAAAGTTTACACAAAGATGTTTTCACTTCCTGACTGGCAGCCAAACCCTACTGTCTCCTTTGCTCAGCGGGCATCAGTCAAATCCCCAGAGTGGCAGCGTCCAACTCATGGTGGTCCCCCAGCAGGTTACAGGGCTGGTGCATTCGGGGCTGTCTGGAGTCTGGGCTTATGCCTGAGCAGCACATCACTGCACAGGCATGTCCTGCACAGACTGCAGGAAGGGCTTTTGCCTGGAGGAGGAGTGTCCTTATCTCCACTCCTGCCAACCACAGCTCCCTTCCCTCCTCCCACGGACTGGGAGCATGTAGGGAGGAAGACAGAGCTGCGAGGACACCTCTTACACGGAAAGGTGCTGCTGGAAGTCTGTGCAAGGCATAACCAGGGTTTTCAAGTTCATACCACGAGATGGATGCTATTTAAGTCCAACTGTTGACACATTTATATTTTTCATAAATAACAATGGGATCCTGCCCTTAATGTGTGTGGAGCCTTTTGCAGAACAAAGAGGTCTGTTACCTCTTCACTGGGATGAGTTCCCTCAGTCATCAAGAGGACTAATGGTGCATCAGTTTTCATCCAAAGATCTAATGGATAGATGGAAACATAAGTGGTGTAAATCTACATCTATGATGTACATCTCCATTAAGCAACTCCGCCTTCTTGTGACATCTCCATCCCTTTGCACGCAGCCTGGCTTTAGAAGGCTTTCCCAAGTTTTCTGCAATTCTTGCCAACCCAGGAGTGCAGTCATCTGGCGCTCAGGAACTTGTCACCAGGAAAGGACACTTCTCCTATTGCAGGCCACCTTTTACATGCTGTGTTGCAGGAAACCCTTCACCTTGGGAAGGTTTGTGTCTAAACCCAGCCTGTTGGTTTTGAGATGCGCTTGTGGAAAGTGTTTGAGGTCAGCCCTGGCTTCACTGGCAGATGCCATTCTGGGAACAGAAGAGAAATGTTTAATTTATATTTACTATTTAGGAAAAAGGCTGTAAGTATGCTCTTTTATTCCAAAATAAAAATGCGTTAATGACTGGAGTGTTTAGCCCATTGGGGATGTCATTGTTTTCAATTAC
Organism: Bucorvus abyssinicus; assembly: GCA_009769605.1. Taxonomy (NCBI): domain Eukaryota; kingdom Metazoa; phylum Chordata; class Aves; order Bucerotiformes; family Bucorvidae; genus Bucorvus; species Bucorvus abyssinicus. The sequence goes on along the minus strand of CM020029.1, from coordinate 20,318,258 downwards.
GTGCCATTCTGACGGGAGAGCACAGATTCTTAGGCTGAATGGAGATTTGTGCTGCAGCTATTTGTGCCTTTTAAAACATTTCTTTAATACTTTAAGAGAAAACTGTAAAATGGCAATAATGACATATTATTACAAGTAAATTACACTGTAAAATAGCATTAATATTGCAGTTGAAACCTAGAATTTGAAATAAGATGGAAATATTCATTTGCACACGGCTTTTGTTCTTATCAAAAGCGATTTGGGTTAGGAACGAGATTGACTTAGCGCCTGCACTCGCAGGCGAGCTAATGCTCAGTCACCTGGTTGCAGGGCAGGCTGTCAAGCTCATCTGTCACCAACCACCACAGGAGCCTCAGGCAAAGCCGGGCACGCCCCGGGGTGGCACAAACCACCACGGGTCCCCGAGGGAGCGAAGATGCTGAAAAGGCAGCTCAGGAAGACCTGGTGTGTGCAGCGATGCCCCAGGCTGGGCAGCAAGGGCTCTGCCGAAGTGGGAACAGCCTCGTATTGTCTCCACGGCAGAGGTGGTTCTGTACCACAGCATGTGAAAGCCACTCTTCTCCTGCCTAACGAAGACAGACTAATGGGAATCAGAAATTAATAAAAGTAAAGAGGGTGCTCCATCGTAATTGGGGACCTTGCACTGAACAAATTAATACTCCGTTTCGTGAAAATTGTCCCTTGGATTTGACAAGCATGCTCTTTAGAGGTCAAGGTTTTGGGGTTGTTTTTTTTTTTTTATCTTATTTTTTGCCTCCTCCGCTCATACACGGAAAATTGTCACACCTTTGAATGGTCACTTTTGTACTGAGAAATTGTGGACTGGTAAGGTCTGCAGAAGAGGTCCTGCAGAGGGTGTGTAGAAGGGATGGGCTATCAAACTGCATTTAAGATGTATTCTTTCCGGGCTGTGTTGGCATTAATGAGTAAGGAAGAAGAGAAACCATTTTCTCTTGGTTTCAGTGTAACCCTTTAAGTAGATTGCTCTGATAGTAGACCTGCATTTCCAAAGGCCTTTGTCTGCCTCTTACATATCCTACAGCAATGTTTGCTTACATCCATCTCCTCCCTTTCAAGTAGGACATGGTTTTGTACATTTAATTGGGACCACCGGCAAGGCCCCATGAACTCCCTGTGGCAACGGGCCTTAAATCCTCCCCTCTCTCCATGCTTTGTCCCCAGAGAGAACAGACCTCCCCTTGCTCAAGGGCAGTCAGCTCACTGGGTGATCTGCCCACCATCTGATGGCCACAGGATAAAAGGTGAAACCCCAAGAATCCAATCACCTTTTTTTCACAACTTTTATTAATTTGTATTCCCATCAGCACAAAAAAGAGATTAATAGAAGTAGAACTGATCCTTCAGGCAACTTCTGTTCTGCGTTATGCTTCTGGCACTTCTTATCTCTGCCAAACTGAGTAATACAAGGGAGGTACAAAATCTCCGAATGTGGAATAAGGTGGAGGGAGTCACCAATATTTTTATAATGCTTCTTTGCAACAGTGATATATTTCCATTTTCTGTCTTTGCAGTAATTGTGGTGTGGCACGGAGAAAATGACCTGCCCATCGCTGAATCCTGACTCGTGCTCCTCGTGACCCCACACAGGGGGTTTGGGCCACCAATGCCATCCGTGGGAAACAGAGGATGGCAGGGCAGGCCAGAAAGAGCTGCTGTGATGCTGCTGCCATCCTGGTTCTGAAAGGTAAGCCCCAGGCAACCTTCATTCTCCGCTGGATAAATGGGGCTGCAGGAAGGTCCACACCGCAGCTGCCAGACTGCTCCTGGTCCTGCAGACAGCCTGTTTACTTTTGCCGTACGGACACACAGGGTGAGCTGGGAATAAACCAGTGCATCCTTGTCGGAAACACTCTTGGCCAGTAATTCCCAGACTGCGAGCAAGCGCATTTGGCAAAGGACAGAGAAGCACCTTGATCAGTAACCTCTGTAGCTGAGTCCCAGTTCCCAGCCCAACGTCTGGGAGCGGAGCTGCGAGCGTGGCACGCCAGTGCTCCTTCCCACCTCCCTCTTGTATTTGTGCAGTGAGGAGCAGGTGCTCCCCTGACAAATCTGGCAGTGTTAGCATTTAATGTGAGCCTTAGGAGCAGGAGCAGTTTTGAAACATTTTTCAGTTCTTCCGTGAGGAGGAACATGAGGTGTCATGTAAGGCAGCGTCATAAAATATGTCCTAAGTGAGCGCCTGGAGTGGTTTGGAAGGGCATTGCCATTGCGGCCACTCTGAGATGGGTACGTTCCCTCTGAAAGTAGTAGCTCTGTTTTCAATGGCAATGGAGGTCTCTTTGCATTTCTCTTGTATTTTAATACTGTGGCAAATTTTATCTTAGAAGTATTCTCATGTACTATTTCTAGCAATCAGTAAAAATACACTTGTTATTTGTATCCCACTTAATGCCTTTACTTCGGAGGAAATACCTTTAAATGCATTAGAAATAAAAATGTACCATATTCCTGACAGTCACGGTGGGCACCTTCAAAATAAGACCGCTGATTTCTTTTTTGGGCCCAAAGACCAGTCCATGAGCTGAAAGGCGTTTGGTGCCGGAGCCTTGCTGGGGACTTGGCTGAGGACCCCAGAACCTGGCAAGCGTGTTGGCTCCCTTAGGTGTCCCCCCCAAGCAGCCACACCTGAAAAATATCTGTCTTGTTTCGGTATGTGGTCTACTGAGCAGAAATACCTGTCTGTCACACTACTGGTTCCACATGTGTCCCCTTTGGATGTAGGAAGTGCAACGAGGAATCAGTTCGGGAACGTGGGGTGTAAGAGTAAGTGTCCTTCATTTGACACTACTGAAAAAAACCCAAACCTCAACCAGTTAATCAGTTTTTGAAAACGTCTCTAATAAGACAGACATTTAAAAGCACTTTGACAAAGTTAACGTCATCATAGCAATGAGCAAATAAGCAAAAATAAGCATGAGAAGTCCTGAGATAGGAGAGAGGAAATGTTGTCTAGGTCTTCCATGCTAACAGAAGAGTTTTTATGCTTCATGTCTGAAATAACCAAAAAGGAAGGCAACGTCTCCGGCCGGTTCTGTTACAGTTTGCAGGCAAATGCAACTTTAATCATAATAATCCCACGGTATTGAGTGAAGCTATTTGTGCTTAGAGTTACAGGTGCCCCTAACTCTTTGCCTAAAGACAAACATATTTTTGTAAGCAAATAGAAGGGTATTCATGCTCTAAACCTTGGTTATCCTGGATAGGTAAATTGGGGACCAAGGAAGATTTTCTGTGTCAGAATCAGAATAGACATACGTATCTTAATTATCTAAATATTTTTACAAATTTGGTATCTACCAGTGCTCAAATGATGAGTATGTGGGAAATGCAGTGAAATATTAAAATGCTTGTGACATATTCTTGCATATTTAAAGATTTATGGGTTGTGATCATTGGCTGGTTTATAAGCCTGCAATACCGACTGTGCATTTGTGCTTTCACTTCTTCATAAATCCGTGGAAACTTTTCAGAAAAGTTTTAACTACCACATGTCAATGAACTATAAAGGAAAGGTTTATTTTGTATATACCCTCTTTACCTGAGGTCCATGGTTAGACTCTGCATTAGAGCTTCTGGCTCTCATGTGCTCAGTTTGTGCTTTTGATCATGCCACTCTTTGCACAAAGCCGAGAGAATTTCTGCTTCATAAAGAGGAAAATACAGACACGTTTTGATGTCTATAGAAATGCATGTTTGCTCTTATTTTTGAGGCAGGGGAACTTAGGGTTTAACATCTCTACAGTTCTTCCTAGGTCTCTCTGCAATCAAAGTTTCCAAGGAGGACTTAATGGGGAACAGAAATCATTTGGTTGTGGTGGTGATGGTGTACTTCATACATTTTTCTTTAAAGGTTGTACACTGATAAAAATGGTAAGTAACCTAGTCTACTCATAACCGCTTCGTCTTTAAGTTCATGCAAGTTTAGGGAGCTGTAAGTGACTAAAAGGGTGAGTGGCTTAAGATTCACTGAGTGATACTGCAAATACAAGGACTGAAATACCAAAGGAGTAAAGGATATATAGACCTTTGCCCATTACATCAAGAAAATGAAGAAGTTAGGAAGGGGGAGGGGGGATTCCTGTGCTACATTTTTCAAGTCCTACTCCAAAAGGGGTAACCAGCCCATTAGTATAGGTGCCAGGAAGCTCGCTTTTGTGACATCTCACCAAACACACCTACTTTCACTGGACCATAGAAAGATCAATCCTGTCTGAAAACCACCCATTACCTAAGACACCTAATTTATATTAGAAGCTCACTAAAAGGCACTGTCTGGCCCCCAACCTTCACTTCCAATGATAAAGAGGATGTTTTACACCGTATGTGACACTTAATCAAAACCGATATTCTTTAACAAACCCTTAACCTCTAGCACACAGGAGTCATATGAGGCCAAGGGACAAGACACAGATCCAGCTCAGGGTGGCATATCCTTTGATTAAGATGATACAGATTTCCCATTTTTATCAGGGTTACGGATTCTGGATATATCCCTTTTTGATTTGTCAGCATTAAATTTCAGTAGAGGTTCAAGCCAAAGAGAGACCAAGACTAGTTCTGTCTTCAACTGTGTATTAGGAGATAATTTCTCTGAATCCTCTGCAGTAATGATCCTCAGATCTTCTGATCTTTCTGTAAGCAAGTTTTCCTGGGAACCTGGATTTAAACTATGGCACAAACCTTGCTTGCATCTGGGTCCTTTCTTAAGGAGGAGTATCTAAATACACTTATTCTGTGAGCCCTGAAATGGACCTTTTTTTCCTTTCCTCAGGTCTTTTTCAAAGAGGCAAACCTTCAAGTGAGTTCTTTCACCCTCCCTTGGATTTCTGGGGCAGGAGGTTTTACTTATGGAGTATACAGTACTTTAGATGAGGATTGCAAACTTCAGGGGGTTAGACAATTTTCACTGCCTGCAGTACATTGGAATCTCAGTATAGTCGACTTTACTCCTGGGTGGTTTTTTTTCCCCCTCACTTTTTTAGGTAACCCCTTGTTCTAGCGTTTGTATGTGGCTGATTTGGGCACGTGGAAGTCTCTCTAAAGTCCTTGACAGAGGGGAAAGTTTGGCTGTTTTCCCCTTATTTTAGTAAAATTTTTAAGTTGGAGTTTGGATTTTGTTAGGATTGTGGTTCTGCAGAAATTATTTTTAGTCATTATTGCCTGAAAACAATGCACTGCTTGACGATTAGTGTGTAAAGATGATCTTGGAAAGGGTTTTGGTTTTCAGTTGCATGTTTTTAAACACTGAAATGGCACATCTGTTCTGTGAGGCTCTGTGGCTGGCTGGAGAACGGCTGATACGGGCTCACTTCTGCTGAGCGCGTGGTATTCTTGTTCAGCCCCCATAAATGTTTCTTATTTAGACTGTTTTCATTTTTACGATCATTGCCAACATATTTATAAGAAAAGTTCTTTTTTTGTGAGGAACTGCCTTTCTCCTACTTTTCCATGGGAGAGAGGAAGCCCCTCTCCCCTTGCACAGAAGCCCAGATCATCTACAGATTCCTCTAGCAAAAAAAGAGGAAGGACAGGATTTTGCATGGCTTTAGGATGCCAAGAAAGAGAAAAGCAGGAAGCATTGGCTCTCAAACCTTTCAGGCCTTTTTTTTTTTTTTTTTTTCTTTTTAGCACTGTAAAAGAAGGAGGAGCAATGTATATAGACTACTTTTAAGAGAGAGCTTCAGTCATGGAGAGATCTCTAATCATGTTAAATTATCTTTAAAGGCAACTTCTGTTTAGTAAATGCAAAGCTGACAAGCAAAAATCTGGAGGACTGGTCCTAGTTTATGGCATATCACATACATCAAAGGTCAGCCTTTTATTCTCCTGTACCTTGGTTTTTAAAACTAAATTAATGAGCAGAAGTGTAATCAAGAAGAAAGACTTGCATCTCAGCTGCTGCTCCCAGTTCCTTACCCATCTTGACTTCTTAATCAGAAAATTAATTGGGCCTTGAAATCTTATTTTTGCTTAAATCTCTTCAGATTTAATCAGAGTGTTCTGCTGGAAGCAATCTTTCACTTAAGATTTCATAGCAATGTAGCTAGAGAAACCATGTCATTTCCTGCATCAAATACATCAAAGTTGTGTGTGATGGGTTTTTTTAACTAAGTATGTCCTATGATTCAGTTTTGGTCTCTTTGGTCTAAAGAAAGAGTGTGTTTTGTTATTTCTACCGGGGGGTGAATCTGCACTACTGCAATGTAGTCTAAAATTAACAAACACCCAGGGAAGGAGGAGCAGACCCCTCCTCCCCTGCAATGCGCTAGGCTGGGAGCTGACAGCAGTGGCAGGGATGCTTTCTACAACCAACGCCTTCTCAGTTGCACGCGGTACAAAGGAGAGCCTCTCCCTATCATTGTCTCATTAAAAGGCAGACTCTGCCATGACCGAGTGCTGCCACTAATAGTTAACAAGACTTTCTGCATGTGAGAGCTTTATGGGAGAAAGGAATCGGTAGCTTGTGGGGAGCGTCAGTTGGGCCCAGCTTTACCTGAGATGGGGAGATGCAAGATCAGGTAGCAAAGCTGGGCGTGTTTGAAATGGCGCTCCTGCAAGGGACACAGCAGCGAGACAAGTCGTCTGCCTTGTCCGTACCTGGGGCGTTCGGTTTACTGTTCGTTGTGTCCCAGCAAATACTTGTATTCTCTAACGACATGGGAGGGTAGTTAATGTTTCCAGATTTAAAGCTTGCTGTTGCGGAGATGCAGAGTTCAGAGGAGGACGGTGCCTCTAGGGGGCCGGCGGGCTGGGCTCAAGTACTTAACATCTTGCTCAGGTTGGCTTTCCATGTGGGGTCAGTTAAAAGCTGTGCTGTCCCGTGGCAAGGTGCCAGGTTTGTGTTTCATTTTAAACCGAAGCTTTTTAACGGGCTTGTGAACGTTGGAGGAGGGTTTTCTTTTTCAGCTTTGTTTTAAACCCAAGATTTGGCTCCGGTATTAAAGGCATCACCACATGCGGAGGGAAATCTCGCTTGGCTTCGCTGCGCAGGTACAAGCCCCGTTTCCCACCCCGCGACTGCAGGCTCCCTCTGCTGACTCTTGACTCAGGGGGGCCCGGGGTGCTCCTCAGGGGCAGGGAGTTCTTCCAAGGCTTTGTTAAACCTGATTTCAGCCCAGCTGAGGATGTGCGGGTATGACAAGGGTCCCGGGGTGCAGCTCACCCCTGCTGGCACACCAAGCACAGGCATCCCCATCCAAGTCAGAGTCTCCTGCCCTTACCCTCCCCACCTATTTATCCCCTGGCTGATGTCCCCAAGGGCTGGTGACTCTGGGACGTGGGGAACTGCTATGTTTGGGGTACCTACTTCATCCCACCCGACTTTATCCTGCGCCTAAAAGCAAGCGCTGGACACCGAGTGGCTGGAAGTCACCCCGTGCTCTGTGAACACGGAGCTGCTGTAAGACAGCGTGTGGGACTTGGGTCCCCTTTCACTACTCTTGCCCTGACAGGAGCCGGCAGCGACTGCTGTTCTGTGCTGTGCAGCTCCCCTCCTTGCTGGCTCCTGCAGGTGCCCGCTGCTTTGCAAGGCTCAACCTAGGAAACAAGTGAAATACCACCTGTCTGTTCCAGTGATCACAACAGCGTCCACAGAGCACAGACTTTTGTCCGTGTTCACAAATATTAATGAAACCCCCTCTTTCATATTTGCCCAGAAAGCAAGCTGGAGCTCATTACAGCTGCGTGCTTTATGGGAGCTTTAATACAAGATACCTGCTAAAACTTTAACAACTTATAATTAGATCCGAGTTGCCTATTTTCTGAAAAATATATTGAATTATTTGCCAGTTTTGTCCCTGGGATTATGCTGTAATACAGAATGCTGAGAGATTTGAGAAAATTCAGGAGTGAAAATACCAAACAGCTTGACACAGACTAAGAGAAGAAAATAAAAAAAGGCTGCCTTAAGTGCTGGTGGCAGGCCAACATCAGCACTGAGAAAGTAAATCCCAAATCTGATTTGTGGACTACCAGCAGCTTGTGATGAGTGCTGTGGGGGGCAAGGGGCAGCTCCGGAGTGCCTGCAGGGTCCTGGCTCTCTGTGAGCTTTGCAGGTGCCCTCTTTGGGCTGACTCTGCTGGCAGCACTCCAGCAGCAGTGCAAACCGGGCAGGGGACGTTGAGGAGGGCTGCTCTGCCCTCTTTGCCCCAAACCTCCCAATGGATTGGACAAGTGGCAAGAAAAAATAAGAAGACGGATGACAGCTCTGTGGAAGGATTAAGACGTCTGTTGGTGCCCAGCTTGGCCATGCAGCTACAGCCCCACTTTCAAAGGAGCTGAGGCCCTGCTCCACTGGCTCTACCTCACTCCATGGTTTGCAGGCATGCAGGTCCCACAGACTCCCGTGCGTTGGAGGAGGACAATGATCTTAGGTCTTGCAAAACCTACCAGGAAAACAATTTAGAGCACCCCTGAAATGTATCATGAGCCCATCTACGTCTGTTTGATGGATGCGAGTACCAAGAAGAAAGCTAATCAGTCCATGGGGGATGTAGGCTATAGCAGATACAAGGCTATAAAAGATGTGAGCAGGTCACTCCAGTGCCTGGGGAGGGACAGTGCTGCTGAGGGCCTCCCACACTTGTGTGCCATCAGGCCTTGGCTGCAAAGTTCCCTGAATCCCCATCACATGTTTCCTTTCACTTCCACAGCTAATTGGCACTTTTTAGCCATTTTTTCCATGTGGAGTGTGTTAGTACAGGATAGGGTTATTATCAAATTAATTAGGAGCTCCCTCCAATTATTCCTGCTGTGCCTGACGGGGGCTCTCCCCGCTCCCCCCCGACTGGCTGATTGGCTACTATAAACTCTCCAGCTTTAAACGACTGAGCGGTGCCACAGGCTCATTAACGGTGCTGCCTCGCCAAGCTCCCTCGCCCCGTCACCTCCCCGTCGGTGAGGTGCTGCTGCTGATTTGTCTCCCTGATGCTGGTGAACTGCCTGGGACACTGCATGCCTGGGACCCCAAATGGAGTTCAGATGCTGCTCCAAGAGGTGAGGGTGGGTGCCCTGGTTTGATCCCAGGGAGCTCAGGGCTGGCGCGAGCTGGTGAGTGACCCTTCTTGCACAGGCAAGCATGGATCCTCAGGGTGGTCCCACACCCTGGCAGGGCAGGGGCAGTTGAGCAGCATGGCTTTAGCTAGGGGATGTGACAGGAGGGGATTGTAGGGGATGAGTGGAGCGGAGAGGTTTACCTCAGCATCAGCACCACCACCAGCAAGGGCAAAGCTGCAGAACCTGGTGTCAGGAACAGCCAGCTGAGGCTCTCAGGCAGGGGACAGGGATCTTGCAACTGGATCTCGTAACCACAAAAGCAGCTAAAGCCAACCAGGGTGCAGAGATTTGCTTAATTGAGAAATAAGCACATAGTTGTGGGTCAGTGACTACACAGGCTGAGGCTATTTTATTTTGGAATAATTTACAGTTGTTAAATGGATTTGGAAAAGCCTTAATAGTGGTTATTAAACTATTGACTTAGCCTGACGTGTTTAGTGTAGTAATCTGTGTTTGTGCTTGTCGCCATGACGAGGCTGCCAGAGCCGGGAAAGGTGCTGGAGTGTTGTCAGCCCCAGGCAGGGAGCTGGGCAGCTGGCAGGGCCACGGCGCAGGGCACGGTGGGCAGCACTCCTCCTGCGAGCCAGGGAGGACAAAGCACTTCAGATCTGGGTCAGAAGCGATGCTTTGTTTCCCCATAGTTAGAAATTCATTACACGCATCTCCATCATCATCTACTGAACCTAATTTAACGTCAAAAAACCCTCTTGTACAAAAGTGGCTTTTTTTGCACCTGTGCAGAATCAGACTGATTTTTAACTCGTATTTGCCATGAGTAACTTCAAGTGCAGTACTTGTCAAGCGGCCTTCTGGCCAGCAGTTCAAAATGTTACGTGTTCATTTATACCACGGTGCAGGATACGTTACCGAAGGACTACAGAGCACATGTTTTACACTGCATAGCAGAAATCCCTGCAAGTGAACTAAATATCTCCAACCCACCATGTCTCCTGTCCATGGGTGGTTTACAGAGCAATTCTTATTTTCTTTTTATTGTTTTCTTTTGCATGATGGTTAAAAAAGCAGTGGGCAGATCCTTGAAAGACAAATCCCACCCTCCCTTTTTTTTTTTTTTTTTTTTTTTTGCTTTCTTTAACCCCTAAACTGTGCACAGTACTAAATGCTGGCCTTGCCTGAAGCACTGCTCTGAGGGCTGGCAGCTGCATGTGTAGAACAGAGGCTTTCCTAGGAGGAGTGGAGCTCTTGGAAGTTTTACAAAAAGCTAGTTTCTTCAAAATGTCTGTTGATGACTGAACTCCAGTAGACGTTAACAAGAATGAAGGAATGCTAAGCAGTCAGATTAAAAAGAAAAAATAAATAAAAAATGCGTTTTCCCCTCTAGACTTTCACTCCCTCGTTTCAGGCAATATTATTGTTTCATTAGTTGCCCAGTTAGCCAGAACCCCTTCTGGGAGAGACAGGACCTACATTTCAAAGGGAAAACAAACAAATAAACAAACCATCCTGCAGAACTTCCCATCTGCCCCTGCTAGTTTTCAAAGAAAAAAAAAATTCAAGACTCCTCTAAAATATGATAAAAGGGCAGGGGAGGTCAGAAGCTTGAGGGCTGCCTTTGGAGGTCATCTTTGAGGGCTGCTGTGCTGCAGCCAAGGGATGCAATGTTTTTATTCCCTGTCCTCTCTTAAGATGGCCTCTTTGGAAACACACATTCAGTGTGAATGACTCGCTGGATTGAAAGGGGGTTTTTAGGTTGGATGGGAAAAGAAAAAAACCCACCTATTCAGTAACAATTACAGAAATGGTGTGAAGTCCGTTGTCAGGAGTGCTGGTGCCAAGTGCCCGGACATGGCCATGTTCCCCGACCAGCAGTGGGAAACTCCCCGTTGTGGCCCACTTACAGCTGGGGCTCCTACAGCAGCCCGGGCTGCCTGGCGCACTCGTTGGCGTACCAGCAATCACGGTATTGCTTTTCCAGCCGTTTCACAGGCCCAAGGTCAGATCAAAAGGCTCCTTACCTGGCGGCGTTCCCAAGTTTTCCCGTGTGCTTGGCAATGCAAAACCAAGTAACAGCAGTGACAAAGCTCGCCACATCCTGAGCTGGCCGTTGCACCCAAGCAGTCCCGTCTCAACATACCTTGGTGATGCAGGAGCGCACCTGCAATGTGCAGCCAGGTAAGAGTTGGGTGCTTTCTGCAAGTAGCTTCTGGAGCATAACGCGTCTTGGGCTGCAAAAACGTGGGGAAAAAGAGTTTTTGGTGAGTCAGCAGTGAAAATGTTTCCTCAGCCCAAGACCCCTTTTCCTTTAGTCAACTCCTGGTAGCTCAGATGAGAACTGAAACTGTGGGCTCTGGGAATAGTCCAAATAAAGCTTTGTTTTATTTATTATTTTTTAATGGATCTGGACGTTTTCTCTTCCTTTTGCCTTTTTACCGATGGTCATTGGTATTTCTACTTTAAAAATCCAGTGTTCTCATTTAAATTACGCTACGATTGGTTTTTAGTCTTAAGAGTTGAGAGGTATTTCTATATTTTATATATATAATGGATATACACACACAAATACACTCTATAGATATATATGCACTACTGCAAATGGGAGTTGCTGCTTTTCGCGCATACTTAGTTACTCAGTAGTAAAGAAAAACATGATAGTTTTCTATCGTGAAATGAAAAGCACACACAAATTTAGGGGCTCCAGTATTTCAGAACTGTGTAATGTCATTGTATTTACCTCAAAGTACCCAGTGTGAGAGCACTAGTCTACATAGTTTACATAAGAATGTGGAAATTCAATTCCAGAAATTATCCATTCCATCTCTAGGAGCAGCTGGAGAGGCTCGGGTCTACTCATCCTGCTCAGAATGGACACAAGGAATTTGAATTAGATGCAGATGGAGTGGGGATTTCGTTAATGACAGAAAGAGAGGCAAACGTGTACAGGCATAACTGCCTGAATACGAACGCGTAGTAGCTGTGTACGTATTTCTGACTTTAAGCTACGAACACCGTAAATATGCTCTCATGCAAGGGGCAAAGCATATGCAAACATAACAATATCCCATTACTTCTCCAGCAAAAAAAGAATTTCCATAACTGATTCATACCCCATTGAATAAATGCTAAGATTCACTGCTGGCTGTTAATTATCCTCTACAAAGACCTGGTTATTGTGTTCAATCTTAGTAAAGGCGCAGTTATTGTAGTGTACATCGAGAGAATGGTACCTGAGGGAGCGGGGAGGAAATATGCTCGTGCAGAATTTTAACAAGGAAAGCTCTGTTGCACAGAAGGGATTCATAGGGGGGGATTGTGATATATGCTCCAGGGAATTAAGCTTTTTTAAGACAAAAACCTTGCTGTGACTCTCTGAATACATAATATCGCTCAGTATTTGAAAGACGCCAGCCACTTAAACGTTGCTTGCTGTTATTAAAAGGCATTTCTAAGACTACTTTGACTGAAGGGGTAGAAAAGAGTGACTGATCTCTTTTTTCCCCTGAAGTCTCTGACCCCATAATCAAATCAAGGTAGATGTATGCAAGAGCTTACAAGACCCATTCATCTCCCTGGGGTTTTTGAGAAGCACATGGAAGCCACCGGCCAAAAGCAGCAGCCCACTTCCCCCACACCAGCACAGTGGAAGAACTGGGACCTTACATGGGAGCTTTCCCCGCAGGTCCCAGTCCAACGGCACAGTAGGGGAGAGCCAGCTGGAACTTCCCTTTGGTCTGGGTGCAATGCTGAGGCGACCAGGACTCATCGGACTTCAGAAAAAGAAAAGCTGGGAACAAAGGTGATTTATTCCTGGGAGCCATGTATTTTCTGCACTGAACTGTTGGAATCGCTGCAGCTGCTTGGCATTTCAGCAGGTCCAGGACAGATCTGCTGAAGGTGTTATTTTAATCGGTAAGTTCTTTCCCACATACCCTCCACTATCTGAATGTCAGGGAGGAGGAGGCAAAGCCTTGTGACATTTGGGTTGCTAAAGTCATTGTTTTTGGTATGAAGTGGGTTGGTGGCTCTAGGCTCACGTGGGAGAACCAACCCTGCTCAGAGGTAGCATGGTGGTTGCAAGGAAGTCAACCTCTCTCCCTATTTCTTTTTCTCATTTCTACTCGATGCACCTCTTCTCCTTGGTTGCGCAGGGGCAAGTACAGAGCTCATGTAGTCGTGCTGCTTGTTCCAAATGAGCATGTTGAAAGCAGAGAAGAAAGCATGTAGCTTCGGGTAGAAATACTGAGAACAACAAGAAAACAGAATAAACGAAACTGAAGAAAAGAGAAGTAAAACTTCTATAAATACCAAGCATAGCTAGGGATGAAGGGAACAGAAAGAAGGTATCAGTATCAGGAAATGAAGCAAAAACTTTGAGGTGGGATTAAAAAAAACCCGTAAAACATCACAGGATAATCCACTGTTGGTCTGGCTTACTGAGACCCTGGCTATGGCACAGCCCTATTGAGGTGACCTTCCCTGCAAGGCCAGTTAGATACGGCTCTGGTAGTCCTGCCATTGCCTTCTTATCATTGGGCTTGATCAGAATGGGACACTTTTCTTTTGCGGTCCCTAGTGACTAATCCAGTATAGTAGTTAAGAAAGCAACATCAGAAGATACAGTTCACTTAGGAGATACTTGGATTCTTGACTCGCGTTGAAAAGGAAAGACCTGTGTAGGCTTCCCCCAGCATCTCAAACTTGGTCTCACTGTAACAGTGAAATAGACTCATTACACCTTCTGCTCATCTGTTAGCACTGTGTTCAGCATTAAATCCTCTCTGACCTTTGAGAAGATACTGGTTTTCTTCACACCACTCTAGTTGAGAAGAGTAGCATCAGTTCATGCTTAGAGACTTCCAACTTACAGCAGCTAGAACGAGTCATTAGCTAGAAACAGTTCATCAATATGAATCTAGATAGTGTGATATATCGTTTGATTTTCTTCTTTAAAGTTCTTTGAGACAAAGCTGGGAGATGCCTGCTGCTGGATGGCCAGCAGGAGCTGTAGAGCATCTCTCCTGTGGTGAGACCCGATATGTAAACCTGAATGTTTGCTGCTCAAATGGTGTATGTGAACAAGCAGGATCCCAATGCATTTCCACTATTCATGGCTTGGGGAACGATGCAAGGCCATTTTGTCTGTAAGTCATCTTGTTACCAGGATTATGTTTTGTGTTTTGGCACACCCCCGGGTTAGAAGAGAAGACTGTAAATAGTTTGAGGATTTTATAGTTTTGCTACAAACTGTGTAGTATTCTAATAGCTGCTTGCAAAGTTCTTGTTTATTTGGGAACGACTTGAAAGTATCACATCTGTATAACTCCTAAAGTTTAGTATTAAAACATCTTGAGAGGATTTAAAAGTTTTCTTTTCCTTTGTTGCTTTTTGTGATGAGTCAGAAAATAGTTTTGATGCCCCTTCTGCCTCTGATTTTTTTGACCCCCAGCTGTTGTCCTGCAGCTGTAACAGATGCACACTGCTCTTCCTGGGGTCTCGCTGGCAGCATGAGGGGAAAACAGTCCTCAGCAAAATTCCATGGGAGACATGCTGTGCTCCATGTGTAAAGTTGGTGGATCAAAGAGGTAAACTAGGAGTATGTGAGGATTTTTTTTGAAGTTCCTGCGGGGGGTAAGACTTGCCTTAACTACATTTACCTTCTAGGAACACAGTGTCAGTGTGGAAGAACACTGGGACTTCCTGCTTCTTCAATGTCCGGGTTGTATTTATCAGCCTTATAATAAAAGGTTGCCAAAATGAGTATGCAAAACATTGCAAGGCAGAAGCGATCAGCTGACCAGCATCTAAGGGATGTATTTGTATTCATGTCTCAGAAGTTCAAGCGTGGTAATGTTAAGGTGCTCAGTCAGAGCAACAGAGCGGGCAGGCTGTCAGGGCTTCCACCCAAGGAGTGGCGACAGTTTGCATTGCCTCCTCCCCTCCACTTTTTTCCTTCCTTCAACCAAGCAGCATAACCACCCAGCACTGCAGCATTTAAGTGCTACTTTGCATCAACTGCACACAACCCAGAGCACACACTTTTCTGGTATATATGTTGCATCTTGTTACTATGACCATCCTAATCTATTTCTTGAGTGTGCTACCCCCAGTGAATGGCTGCTGTTTTCTTAGGGCTCAATTTATTCTGCAGTTAAACATTACACAGCAAATGAATAGTCCATTTGCTGGCGTAGCCTTCAGTTTTAGACTGAATAGTGGCTTTTATATGGTTAGTCTTTAGATGTGAATGAAACAAACACCAAAGCAAATGCTTTCTGCAAGTCAGAGAGCTATTGAGATGAACTGGGACCTCTGAGTGTTTAAGCAAACGTGCATCAAAATACAGAACACCTTATCACAGCAGTATTTGCAATCTTGCTTTTCTCACCTTGTGTTGCCACAGCAGAATATATTTGCTCAAGAGTTGCCATTTCCTAGTGAATGTTGTGCCTTAACGTGACTCAGGGCAGCTCTGGTGGGAAGGAGCAAAGAAGCCCAGCTGGGACCACCAGTTCTGAAGGGTTTGGGCTCCCACAGTGAAGCCTGGATCAGCCTGAAATACCTGGCTCCTCTCCTGGAGGACACTATGCATGACTGGAAGAAGACCTAGAAGAAGGAGAAGCTGTATCCCTACCCAAAGAGTAGGGAAGGTTGTCAAGGATACACCTAAAAAGAGAGAAGTCTAAGCAGGGTAGGCACACAAGGCAGGTGATCACAGCTTCAAGCACCTCATACACAACTGGTTTGTGCTGCATAATAGAGATCAGATGGGACTTCAGAGGGGAAGAAACTGCCTGTGGAAAATAAACGTGTGTCAAATGCACAGGTGATGGATTGAGTGAGTAATTTCACAAGATACGTGAGAAAACCACGGAGATGCAATCAGCCACAGGGGAAGCAGACCGGAGACTAGGTAAAAGTGGGAAAGAAACAAAGGGAGGGAGAGTTATCTCTCCTTTTTTGAGGACTAAAAGAACTATCCAGTGTAAGCACTGAATCAGACACATTTTGCTCTTCTTTGTGTGAAATAAACTAGAATTTTTTTTAGATCAAGGACTGCCACTAAAATGTGAGCCTGCTTCCTGGAATGCAAAAAGAAAACTTCAGACAGCAAGAAGGGGGTTAAAAAGTAACAGGAGGAAGGACTTTATCCTTCTCCTACTCATTCTTAACCTTTTCCTGGGAACTACCTTTCCGGATGGAAGGATGTCACGTAAGCCATGTAAATTGGGTTTTATATCACAATTTCACTTCAGGTATAAAAACAAATGCGCCACTCCGGGTTCCTTCTGGGCCTCTTGGGCGAGTGCGCGTGCCCCAGGCGTGCACCCCTGCCTTACCCATGGCCCTGCAATGCTCGGCATTGCAAGAGCAGCCAGAGGGCATCAGGGCAGAAAGGCAAAGGGCCGAAAGGGCACGGGGTGACTGGGTCTGGAGCCTTGGTGGGAGGGGAGCTGGTTGTGCCATTTTCTACAGGACAGAGGCAAAGTATTGGGACAGACCATTTCTGTGACAGCCAGATATGACAAAAGAGAGAACAGCAACTGTGAGATCCACAGTGCATCTGGACAAGTTACAACTTTGTTTTGGTAGCTTTTAATATCTCCCTGTTACTATCAACGATCCTGCTGAATGCCCCTTCCTGCAGGCAAACAGGCTGCTTGACCGCAGGCACGCCAGCATGGTCCATCACGCAGCCGGCGGCGTGCAAGATGCCCAGCCCGTGGCCGTGTGCATGTGTGAATACCTCCGTGCCCCTGAGAAGTCTGGTTGTACACCCACCTGGGTGAGTAAAGTGAAGGTTGTATGGCCACCGGGTCAGGCTGTGGGGGCATTTTGATTTAATCACGTCTCCTGTACGGCAATCATTGTATTTTTCAGCTTTGCTTTTTCCAACAGTTTTAGATACCTCATGTGGGGAAAGTAGTATCTTTTAAAGAATGCATTCTATATTTGGTAATGATTCGAGGCACAAACGTGTCTGAAGGAGAAAGGCTTTTCAAGCGGCATGCTGCTGGCTCAAAGGGTCCTCAACAAATTCTGCTGGGCTCTGCCTCAGCCGTGCTGCCCTCTCACCAGCCTGAGCCTTGAGGGATCAATTCGGGAACTGCTTGAGACTCTGCACGATATTCTTCAATGGCCCCTTTCTTCTCTGGAAGAAAGGTACAGGGAAACGTCAGAGAAAATTAACAACTTAGATGGGCGGGTGGCAAGGCTTGAAAACCGTACAGAGATGATTGAGAGAGGAGCACTGTCCCACAAGGGAACAGTTACTAATACCGCACAGGTGGACTTGAAAAAATTGATTGTGGTTTTTTTAAGTACATCACAACCTTTAAAAAAAAAAAAAAAAAAAGTGGAAAACCAGATCTAACTAATCTCCAGCCAGTACCTTGGCAATAGGACTATTTGACAAAATGCTGGGAATAGTGTCTATTAACATCCAGGCTGGAAAGCTCACGTTGGTTATAATGCCCAGGGGCTGTAATGATATGCTTCCTACACACTAGCAAGTGTGAAATGGCCCAAAGTGTAAAGCCTGGGCCAGGCGGCAGCAGGATCTGGGTGGGCTTTGCAGGGTTCCCCACTCAGACACTGAAGCACCCAAGGGGACACGGAGTTGCTGAATTCAGAGTCACTCCCACCATTAACAGCTTGAGTCATTTTCCTTCTGCATAACTACACGAGGCACGTGTATGTGGAAAATCTACAACAGGAAGGAAAAACATTTTCCAAAGAACAGAATAGAGTAGTTAGGTTCTTACTCAAAACAGGACAAGGAAAAGCATTGCTCCATTTTTCCTCATCATGGAAAGATGGTGAAAGGGGGAATGGGTTTGAATTTAAAAAACGGGCATTTATTTCTTTGTACTGCCATGAGACTTCGTGGGTGACCTCTGGCAAGGCTTTTTTGATACTCCCGCACATCTCACTCATGCCTGTGAAATGGGGATAATCTCTTGCATGATCAAGAGAGATTTTGAGGAGAACATCCTCAATGGGCTGAGTCCTCAAACAGGGAGGTAGACCAGTATCAGAGTGAGTTCTCGGATTTCCTTCTATAATGGGCACCACTGAACTACGTAAGCAACAAGCCAGGATTTCAAACAGTTTTGGAGTTCAGCAGTGCTGGTATCTAACAAAGAGCAAATGTTTTGTATTGGAAGATAAGGATATTTTGGTTTTCACAGCGTAAACATGAAAATATTTGTCTTTGTAGATTAGCTGCAGTAGTGAAAATACTTTGCATAGTCCCTAGTTGGGAATTCTCAGACTGATAATACATCCCAAGCAGTCTAGTACAGACTGAAATGGGGAGTTGAATTAAACACAAAATACTGGGCAGATTGAGGCTATTCGCTCAGGATACGGAAGGTTGAGTTCTCTGTGAAGTCTCTTCTCTGCTTACAAATGTCATACTGATGACCTGCGTATCAATTGTGGACAAACGGTAGATGAACTGATGAGGAAATGGGAGAAAGGAGCATCAGCTCACTGTCAGGCTGGCTGCGGCTCGTTTTTGATGCGCAAATGGCTGCCTCTCTGTCCCCGTGGGAAATCATTAACATATTTTAATTTCTATTGTTTTCTATTTGATAAAAGTAATAGCTAACTCACACTTTTCAGAGAAGCCAGACTAGGAGTCTTTATGCTGACTTTGACAAAGAAGTTTCTTCTCCCCATGGAAAGCACAGAGTTAGATTATATATATAAAGTTTCACAGATCATCTGGAAACCCCTAAAATTGTTGTGGTTTATTTTAGAAACCTGCTTCCTAGCCTGACTGCTTCACTGCCTGAAAATCATGGGAATAAGGAAATGTTTTCTGACCACAGCACTTCCAACTAGGAGCATTACTGTGAATTACAGAACCGTGAGGGTCTGGGTCCCAGACACTCAGAAATTAAGCATATGTTTAACTTCTAGTCCATGCAGAGTCCTGCTGCCCTGGGGCCTTAACTCCTTCAGGAACAGTAAATAAGACTAAGGCAGCTTTCTCTCTCTGGCCTAGAATTAACTTGCAGATGTAATTGACCTGTTTTATTGCAGATGTTTATGTTGCATTGCCCACTACAGGAATTATCATTCATCCAGGAAATAAAATGGCTTCAATGACTAACTAGAGTGTCACATAAAGATAAGAGTACTGCCAAATTTCTGAGGTTTTATGATACTGTTCCCTTAGACAGTTAAAATGAATTAATCAGTTTGTTAATATTTACTTACTAGACAAACATGCTGTTCTAACTTCCTCTTTAATTCCTTAAGTAATGAATGACAGAGCACAAAAAAGAAGGCTAACTTATTTTAGATGAGCGCAGGAGAACCAGGGACTGTCAGGTATTAATGTACTGAAGAGAATGGGTATTTATTTTCCTATAAAACTGCAAAATGTAGCTAGTTTAGAAGAGCGTAACTTGATTTCATTGCTCCAAGCCTTGGAGAGTCTTATTACCAGGCCAGGTCATCATTATGCTCTTAGTAACAAAAGATTTAAAAAAAAAAAAAAGTTCATTAAAATATCTCCGGCTAACCTCACGCACGTGTAGTGTAGCGGCAAGAGTAAGAATAATGCACACATCCCTTTGTCACCCTGTGACAAGAATGGGCACTTCTGTTTTTCTTGGAGTTAATCTTTTTGGGAAGAAGAGGGGAATAGCAGGATTTGGCTGCGGAATTTTCTTCATCATCTCTCCTTTCCTTGTGTGGGGTATGAAGGGCTGTGAATCAGAGCACTGCTAGATATGCCTACAGGTGTCCAAGGCAGCCTAGGTGCATTGATTGCCTCAGGACCTACGAGCAAGTGCTGAGTTTGAGAGCTGTTTCCTTGCTACACAACATGAAGAGAATAAAAAGTTCCTGGAGTATATTTTCAGAGATGTGAACATGCCTAGCAAAGGAGGGTCTGAAGTGTACAGTGCAGAAGAGAGGTATAGATGAATGGTGAGTTACTGTGATTAGGGCATAAAGAGGCAGGCATCATCCAGGAGGGAATTGTGCATGTTGGAGTACTGGTGTTTGTCCCTGGGTGTTTGATCGCACAAACATCCAACCCTGGAGTGAAGTAAACAAACCTTGCCAAATGCACCCCAGCTATGATCAGGGAGGAAATGTGACCAAGACAAGCACTACAGTGGGTGTGTGTCTTGAAGACGGTGTGTGTATCAGTACATTATGCAGCACCCGGTTTGGACCCTCTTGCTCTTGGTTTTTCTGAGGCATCCAAACAAGATGCCGAAGACGTGTGGCACTGACATGCATGTCTCCAGCAGAGCCAGGGACCCTGCACTGCACCGTCAAGAAGCCTGACTTACTCCTTCCTCCAGCTGCATCTTCTGCATGGATACCACACCTGTATTAGAGAAAAATCAGGAAAGTCAATAGACCTAAGATGTGTGTCCCTCACCAGACTTTTTGAGAATGGTGAGACACTTGGACATCAGTGATGTGACAGGTTAGAAAGTGGGATGAGAGGCTTTTTAACAGCACTGGCTCTTGCTAAATTAAACAGGAGGTAAGTCCAGGCTGACAGGGCATGAAGTTTTTCCTCAGTCCCCAGGGTCTGAGAACCTCGAAGATGCTGTTTTGTCTTTGTCTGGCATGCTGCACATGGAGACTCTGGTGAGAATATCCCATGGGGTCTTTAAGAAGAAATTCTGGTCTTTCATCTTGGGTTTCAGCTCATCAGGTTTGAGAAATCTGTGTGAAAAAATGTATCTTTTCTTGCACAAAGTCAAACGGCAAAAACTGAGTATGTCATGTTCAGAGCTAGACAGCAATGGATTAAAAATCCAGCACAAACCAGTAGTCCCATGAGCTACAGATCTGATGGGGCTTGGTTTCCCTCAGGCAATCTCGTTAGGATTCTCCCAGGTCTACGTAGCTGGAAGCTCTGACTGCACTTTTCCTGTGGGTGGGTATTAATAACATCTTTCATCTTTGCAGCTTTCTTGGTGTTTAATAAGGGTTTAATTCAAGCTGCAGTGGGTCTCTCTTCTTTTACTTAGCAGCTTGTATG
Source organism: Bucorvus abyssinicus (assembly GCA_009769605.1). Lineage (NCBI taxonomy): Eukaryota > Metazoa > Chordata > Aves > Bucerotiformes > Bucorvidae > Bucorvus > Bucorvus abyssinicus. The sequence goes on along the minus strand of CM020029.1, from coordinate 20,297,206 downwards.
AAATGTATAGGAATGTTACATTTTTAGCCTTTTATTGCTCTGTCAGATGTGGTTAAAATTGGCTACTGTTTCCTTCTCTATCTCTTGCACAACGTGCAAGCATGTACATGCACGTTATGTGTGCACACGTGCACAGAGATGCATTATACATATGAAGAGATAATGATCTCAAACCCCTTTTAGTAGGAATCCAGGCTAGGCAAAAAAAGTATTGTAACGCCTTTTCTTTGGGAGAGAAAAAGGAGGATGAACTAATATTTCTTTTTCTATGTAGCAGACAGAATATTCAACTACCACTCTGTTTAAACATAACGTGTTGCTGAAAATCTGGCACTATTATGGTAATGTAAAAGGTGTAGTGGGATCCTTGTCCTGGAACCACACACTCATGCTTATTCGCGGCACGCATGCTTCGCCTCCAGTGCCTCAGTGGTCCTGCTGAGACTCAAGGAATGTGTAGGGAACGTAGGCTTGCTGTGAGATCCTGTCTCTGTTACATCTTTTAGAGATCTGCCATGGAGAGGAAGACATTTTACCCTTCATTTGTAAGTAATTAAGATGAGAGTGGAGTTTCTGAGTTTTCCAACTTTGTGAAAACAGACTAATAGCAATGATCCACTTCAATAATTCAGATATTAATTGACACGAGAGAGAAACAATACATTAAAAAATAATTAACTTCCGTTAATTAATTTTTAGAAATAGGAAGGACACCTGCAGCAAGTGCCGAGGTTTGCAAGTGTCATTAGGTTGGGAAGGCTGTGCAGTGATTCTGGAATGAAAACCGGTCAAAAGGACCAAGAGTGATGTACAGTGTGGTCTGAGAAGTAGCGTCAACTATGATTGCTAGTGAGCTGCAAAAAAATGTCATGAAGATGTGCATTTTTTAAAGAGGTCTGTAGAAGCCAGAGGTTAATTAGCATTTAAAAAATGCCTGTGTTTTATGTCAGCACCATCAGTGTGTTAATTATTGTCATTTTCAGGCCTCAAATGTGCCTCTTTTAGACTTAAGCTGAAATAGATTGATGATTCTTTTCCTGAGGTATTTCTAGATAAATTTTAATTAGTATCTTTTTTTACCCCTGAAAACACTTTTTTTCTATGACCAGAACTGGAATTTAAAGTCTCATTCAGCTTCCTCTTCTTGGTTATTTGTGATACAATTCCACTTGTCTGTGGTACTGCAGGAAGGTAAGGTGAATGCATCCATTACCATGGTCTTGTCCAAATTCAAAATTTTGACTTCCCTGCAATGTAGACACAGAAAAACCTAAAATGAACCCTAGAACTCTCCACCTCCTCTTTCCAAGTTAATAAATAGAAAGGCACAAACCTAATTTGTTCTGTTGCTCTTAATGCTTTTGTCTAATGAAATTATGCTTGTAGGAAAAACCACAAAGGCTTTATATGCCACCGCGGACATGCCAGAACTCTGTTAAGCAACTGGGCTTCCTCACAGGGGAGTAAGAATGGATCAGGCACTTCGGGGGGCATCCAAGCCAGCCAGCCTAGAGATGGCATGGGCTGCGTGCACTCCTCTAGTTCCAGGTAAAACAGACACCTCCCGGGGAAGGTTCTGCCATACGTGGCCCCCAGCACTCTTTCTGAACGTTGCTGCCCACAACTCCTCTTTCAAAGATCATGTCAAGAATTTTTTTTCAGAAACATAAAAACTCCCTCACCTGAAGATCTGAAAGAATTTAGAGCTGTCATCCAGGTTTACAAATCTCCTTAAACAGACATTCTCTTGATGCCTCACTGTTCACACCACCTTAACCCAGAGAGTGCAGGGGATGTGATTTGGACTGTAGTCCCAGACTTCCTTCTCCTACAGAGACACACAGAATCTTGCTTGCTCCTTCTCTGGGAATGAGAATTCAGAGAGATTCCTAAAAATAAGTCACTTCTTCCCCCTAAAAATATTTCCTTTCAGAATACATAATTCCTGCTATTAAGTTTTCAATTTTTCAGTAAACATATGTGCATGTATATAATTTGCCAGTCTCTTTTTCCATAATGGCCTACTTTTCTATCAACACTATTAAAAGTAAAATGCCAAACTGGGAAAAGACAGAATTATGCCAGACATGAAGTATGTCAGGAAACACTTTTTTTTTTTTTTTTTTTTGTTCAGGTGACTTTATCTATGTGTCTATTTATTTCCATTCCAATTTTGTGATGGGCTACAGAGGACCCTTAGTTGCTGTACTACTGATTCTGCAAGTCATGGTTATGGACTTCTTCCTCTGAACAATTTTTTTCTAACCTTACTTAAGGGATCTATGATTTTTAAAAAATTATTTATATAATTATATTGTATCTGTTGTGATGACCTTGAAGGATAGGAATTAAGCACAAACAAACAGCATAATGATGGGCCCCAAAGGCAGTAACTTTTAGGCAGCTTGAAAAAAGAGATATGTATTTCTCATTTAAGCAAAGTGAAATGAAAGAGCTCTCTACAGTTGATTTAACTGCTCAAGGGCAAGTTTTCAGCTATGTACCTAACTGCTTTTTCCTGTCACCTCTCTCCAAATGGGAGAGAGATTAGATGAATGTTTCTTATTTGTAAGATACAAATTTTGTTCATGAAAGAAGTTCTTAGATGGAGTAAGCTGCCGATTGAACAAAACCCACCCAAGTTTTACAGAGAAGATACAACTAATGTGCTCTTTATTTATTTGTATACACATCTGAACAGACCATACAATTAATGGGGAAAAAACCCCCTCGTGCAAGTACACTGAAATTCTTCTCCTGTCTTAGTCACACAGTTTAACATGAGAAAGAAAAAACAGCAGAATTTATTTTCTCTAACATGTTAAGGACAGAGCCTGTTTACCAGTCAAATATTAGATGTCCCCATGGAATCTGACAATTTGCAAAATATACAAAAATGTATCACCCAGGGAGAGTTGCAGCTGTAACAAACGAGAAAGAATTTCTGACTAAAAGGGAACATGACTTACTTTGTTCTAATTGCTTTTAAAAAGTCATAAATACAATGAGTAGGCTAGAAACAACGTTCCAGAGGGCTGTCCTCACACATTGGTACGTGTAGAGCTTGGACAGACCTTCTGTTGGCCCCATTCTTTGAAGATCTGTCATCTGTGTCGGTGAAGAGTCACAGCCTTTAGATTTGTGTGCCGACTGGGTTGTTAGGCTACTTATTCACAGGTTCTTCCTCTTACTGTGGCTAGGTTGCATGTCTCAGACCTCCAGCCAAATGCAGAAAGTGTCTGGAGCTGGCGTGTTCCTGCTGTGAATGCTGTGCTGTCCATTAGTTTGCCAAGCCCTTTCTTATCCTGTCAACAGCTTCCGTGAGCAGATCAGTGGACTCAAATGTCTCCCCTGCTAACAGCTGGATCCCAGTACCACAGATTTCTCTTTGACCTCTCTTTAATGGAGTTGTCAGGCAGAAACTAGTGTTTTTAGAATTGTTTTCCCATTTAAAACAGAAAAATTGCTCTTCTAAAATCCAATTTCACTTTCAATAAATATTATTTGTCTTTTATATGGTTACGCTTGCATACTGTCACCCTTGTGCAGTGGACTACACAAATGCCTTGGTAATTCTGATGCTCTTGAGTACTGTTTGTGCTCCTCTGAGGCTAGAAATCCCAAGCTATAGACAGGCACTTTATAGAAACATAGCCAAAAGCAAGCTTCACAGCCTGCTTCTCTTTGCTGCTGCTGGAGGGAGTCTTAACCTCTCCTCATCTGCTCCCATGCATAGAGCAATGTTCTCCACTGCGTCTAGTTTGACTCAATTTCACTTGCAATGTGGGGAGTAGTATTTTTGCAGGGTTTGTTTTCTGGCAGTTATGTAAGTTGATTAAATTATGGCAAAGTCAATGAGCTATTAGGCTGGCTCAGCTTCTTCTGGTCAAACCACACCTACTGCTCCAGCCTGCTCCCGCCTTGGAAAATTTGGGTTCTCGTGGCCACTCGCCTCAGAATAGGGAGGTGCTTTCTGAGAGATGATTACCTGATGCCGGCCAACACCTTTCTCTGACCACTGCTGCTTCCTTGCTGATTTTACACCAGGCAAGGACTCATTTATCTATTGATTTCTAAAGGGATGAACTCCAGTCATGCAACCATCTCCAGCTACTACATGCTGACTCAGAAACCTCACAAATCAACTTCCTGTCAGTCCCGTCTGTGGCCCTATATAAAGATCTCTCAATATTCTTAAGCAAATGGGCCCATGCATGATGTGGAAATTGAGTGTGATGTCTATGACCCGTAGCTAGGTTCTTTTTCCTTCTTGCTAAGACTTAAACAAAATGGAAAGGAGGGCCGAACTTCAGAATGAAGTTGAATTCTATTAAGTGTAATAGGTCTGATTCAGAACCTTGTAATTATCTTGGGTTTTGTAGTAGCAAGTAAATATTTGGCACTTTGAAACCAAAACATATGGCTCTCCAGATTCTGCTGAAATTTTAAACAGATGACTAAAGTAAAAGAAGGTACCTCAAATTCAGAAGGATACCTCCTCTGAATTGTTGGGTTTTGTGTCCTGGTTACTTTTTCAGGCATGAGATTTACAGATAATTCTGTTGTTGTCCCTTCAGTAAAGGCTGCATTTTAAGGTAGCTTGTTGAATCTAATCCCTGCTGATTCTTCAATGTCATTTTCAAGCCAGCCTTTCAAACTCAAGTGACCCGAGTCTGAGTTTTCCCAGTGGTACAGAACACACCACAGCAGAACATGTTCCAGCCAGTCTTGTCCAGCTGCATTCTAGGCTTCAGCATGGCAAAAACACCACTTCACAAAGGAACGGAGTAACACGGATGTGAAAACTGAACTAGACCACATACCAACGACCCTTAAATAATACATTCCTTTAAATAAATGCAGGGTCACCAATAGTCTATTATACTAAATAATAAAGACAGAAATAATATGTCAGAACTCAGAAGTTTCAAAGGAGTATACAGATAGAAAAGACATTTCCAAGTATAGCAGGCACCGTACTGAATGGAAGTTGTGTTAGGTGGTGCACTTCCTTCTGCATTTATACTGAATTAATATCCTCAGAGACTAAGCTCCAAGAATTAAACCAATGATGACATGTAAATTATAGTGGCCAAATGCAGCATTGAGCTTATACCCGAACTAAAGGGTAGATGTTAAGTTTTAGCGTTCCTTCCAATCTGCCTTTTAGCTGATCTTTCAAAACCTTCCCTGAAGTTTCCTCAGAAGCTGGTAGGCATCACTTCCTCTCCTGAACTCTACTGCTGCTTACCACAAAGGCTGCATCTAAGTTCTGAAACAGCTGCATTTTGGTAGCTGGTGGAGGTATTCTCATTATGTATAGACCAGTGTTGCTTTCTCTGTATCTACATAGCTCAAATTACAGCACACTGTTTTGCAGCAAATGGATTGAGAATTCATCCCAGGACCTGCACTTTACCACAAGCAACCTAGACGCAGGAGGTAAGGGCTTAAAGAGGCAAGGCTCTTTAATAATAAACTGGTCATGGTTAGTTTATTCGGCTCACATACTGATACAGTACACCTGGAGGGTAACCTCAAGAAAGGGGAAACAATGGCTCCTCTAACTGGGCATGGAGCTCAACCTCTGTGGGGATATGGGTGCAGTGCTAACTCAGCAGGAAGACCACCACCTAACAGAACTTCCATCCAGTACAGATGCAATGATCTCCCCAATACATTTGGGATTTTTCTAGTGAACCTCTTGATGATAGTACATTGATAAGCAAAAAGGTACAAATAATGTCTTTTCTCATTTCCCTTTCCCCTTGATTTTTTTTTCTCGTGTATTTTTAATCCCCACTTGGAAGTTGTAAATAAGCACACTATTTTTATTGCCAATCAGTTTCTATTTAACATTTCTGACTGAGTCTCTTCTTTACACCTCTCTCTCATAACAGCATGCCTTTCCTGCAACTTACACGTAACTTACCTAATTTTAAAGTGTATTTTAAATAATCTATTAATAATTCTATTATATTTTGTTTCTTTCTTTTCCTGAAGTTACTATTACCATCACAGTGTCCCCCTAACTGTAGGTACTTGACTAGAAAAAGTTAGTCCTCTACTAGTGTTGTGAAATCTATTTACATCTGAATTTTATTGCACTGAAAAACTCTTTATGTATGACACAAGTCCTATTACCGGTATTTCAAACCCTTCTGTCCTAAAGCGTTGCAGTTTCATCCCCAGCCTGCAATCAGAGCCATACCAGTAAACTAAACTATTGACAACATCCCACTGAAGTCACAGACCTCTCAACATACAACCGACTGCAGAAGACCTTTCATATTTAGTTTACCTCCTAGACAACATAATCTTCCTAAAGCAAAATGCCTTTGATAATGTTAGGCAATACCCTGCTAATCAGCAAGGGCCAGTTTTTATATATCATTCCCACTTTCCCAGCATATAAACAGGAATTATTTCTCTTGCTCATCAATCTTTAAATGAACACCTTCCTAGGTTATCAATCATCTGTTAATAGTTCTGGTTCCAGGACAACAAGCTATCAGACATTTTACTAGCAACTTCTGATACTGCAAAACAAATTGTAGAGGATTTTTTTTAGATATTACAGTAGTCTTGTGGATCATGCATTCTGGCATTTTCATTTTCTCCTAGAATTTGCTTATGTATTTATACTGACTCATTTTTAAAGGTTGTGTATTTTAGCTTTGTTGGCTAAAAATTATTTCAGACATTATATTATGTCAAAATAAACAGGACTTCTGTTCCAACAACTTTTGCTTCTCAGAGTGTTCTGGTATTAAAATAAAAAAATATGAATTGCAAAAAAATCTTCCTCTCTTTTATGACCACATTATTTAACTTGTCAAAAACTGATTCTAAAGTAGAATCACGAAAGACCATGTAAACAAATAGATACATTTTAAAAACAGAAGTGTGGTGGGTTTTTTTTTAACTACTCTGGAAGAAATGAATTGTTGTAAACAGCTTTGGGATTAATTTACAACTCACTGTTAAAAGTCACCTGAAGCCGCTTTGAACACACTGGCAAAAGTAAATGGGCTTACAATAAGACTACACATCACACTGTAAGAGCGATCTTTCAGCAATGGGGAAGATACTGCAATCTTCCTCCACCATAACGTCCTGATACTAAATTCACATTTTCTCAGTGCATATTTCCCTGTTCTGCAATAGTTTCTAGGCTAAGCCTGGGCAGTTACTGCAAGGTCATAGGGCTGGACTGATTAAAAAGCACTGTTTATTCTCTGCTCAGAGAGACTGTTGAAAATCCCAACTCTGTTTCTGGGTTTCCTAGTTACTAACTTCTCCATGGGTTTATCTGGGTAGCCTCCGACTTCAAATACTCAGCACAACTATGGACATATGAGACTATGTTCACGGTATCTCCTAGGTAATCCTCAGTGATAATTACATTAAATATTTTAACAGGAAAGTAGTCTTGAGTTTTTCAGTCCAATGCTTTTCAGTCTCATTCACAGACTTCCTGGAACACGACATGAAAGGTAACTAAGAAAAATTCATTCATCAGGGGAGTTTACAAGCTAAGGGTCAAAATCACTGCCTCAGCCTACACAGTATCCTATTACCCTGCACATGCATTTGGACATGAGGAAAGGCCAAGCTCAAGTTGTTCCCCTTCATAAGCTACATGGCGCAACAGAGAAACAGGCCCCACTAATAGTAATTTCTGTATCATCATATACTTGTGTAATGCTTTAAACATACTTCCTGCCTTAGTTTAACAATCCAAGAGCTCCCAGTTTCCTTTGTGTTGCGTGGGGGACAGAGCAGCATGTGGATGCTGAGGGGAGTCTTAGTGATTCCCCTCAACACAACCATAAAAAGATCTGCTGGCATGAATGCTCGACTTGTGCTAAGGCTTGGCTCCCTGGATCAGAGCAGAGCACCGTGTGACCGTCGACACCCCTGCTGGAAGGACAAGTCGTGTTAAAAATCTTACTTGCGGCCTTACCCTCGATGGTTTTTATTTTACAGAAGAGGCAGAGGAGGTTTTCAGATTTAGCCCACCTGGCTCAGCCAGGTGCGAGCCCGCGAAGGCCAGAAAGCTTATGCAACGCACCGCGGGGTCGGTCATTGACTTGTGGCTCCCGTGCCGCACCGCCGGCGGCCACAGGCCGGCGCTGACCTGGATCCCCGGTCCCACAAGAGAAGCAGGCCTGCCCTAAGGGCTCCGGCACCCGGCGGCGGCCCCGGGGCCGCCGCCGGGCAGGGCCTGCTGGGGCGGGCCGGCTCCCCTGGGGACGGCGCGCCGACATCTTAGTGCCGGCAGGGACAAAGCACGGCGGCAGCAGCGGCGGCGCTGGTTGTTGGCAGGGCCCACCTCGGCTGCCGCTCCGGAGCCGCGGCTGTCGCCAGCCGTGACACCCCCACCAGAAATATTTCGAACGAGCGCGGCCCCAGCCCGGCACCTCCCGGGCACACGCGCACCGCGCCGCCTGCGCGGCGGGGAGACGGGGCGGGGGAACGCGCAGCTGTGCCTCCGCGTTGACCCCTGCGGCACGGGAGGGAGGCCAGGCCCCGCGGGCCGCGTCGCGGCGGCGGGATAACGCGGCGGCAAGGCCTCCTCCCCGCAGCGCGGCGGCCGCGCAGGCCCGGGCCGGGGCAGGCCACACTCTCCCAGCAGATCCTGCTCATTGTTCCTCGCACAAGCCCTAGCAAACAGGAAGCCGCCTCGGCATGGGGCACCCCCCCCGCCCCTGGCGGGTGACGGGCAGGCCGGGCAACCAGTGCGAGCTGCGGCAGCGGCGAGGCGCAGCCAATCAGCGCGCGCGCACGGGCGTAGGTGGGAGTTCCGGGCTGGCAGGCGGGCGGGCGGGCGGCGGTGTCGGCCGGGCCCCCTCTCCCGCTGCAAGCCCCACCTTTCGGCTTTCCCGCACCGTCAATCAAAATAGGAAAAAAAACCCCGGAGTAGGCTCGGGCCGCCGCCGCCGCTTCAGCCCGTGAGCACAATAAGCATGTCCCCGGCGGCAGCCGCCTAGCCCCAGCCAGCAGGGCCTGTGTGCGAGCCAGCCAGCCTGCCTGCCTGCCTCCCGCCCAGCCAGCCAGCCGGCCGCTCGCACTCACACCATGACCGGTACGTACGCACCGACCGAGCCGCCCCGCGGGGCTCCCTGCTCCTGCTCCGGCCCTGCGCTTCACCGCTCCGGCCCCGGAGCGTCCGTGTGCGAGCGAGGCGAGAGCGGCACTGAGAGCAGCAGCAGGAGGAGCAGGGGGAGGAGGGAGAAGAGGGGCAGGGGCAGCAGCACGGGGAGGAGGAGGAGGAGGAGGAGGAGGGCTCCGTGCGGGAGGGCGGGGGGAGCGCTGGGGTTAGGGGGGGGGGAGAGGGAGGGAGGGAGAGGGAGGGGGGTGATCGCTCCCGTCAGTGACTCTCCCCTCCCCCTCCCCGCTGTGCCCGCAGCTCCCGAGAAGCCCGTGAAACAAGAGGAAATGGCTGCCTTAGACGTGGACAGCAGCAGCCACAGCGAGTATCTCCAGCACGGCAACGGCGCCGCCTCGGCCTCCGCCGGGGCGGCCGCCCCCCAGGTAAGCGCAGGCCCGACCGGGCCCCTTCCCCCCCTCCCCCGGGTGACACGTTGTGAGCGGGTGCGGGAGCCGGTGCCGCCGCCGCCGCTTCCTGTGTGCGCGTCTGCGAAGACCCCGGTCGCTATCCCGCACTAACCGCCACCCACTTTCTCTCCCTGAACCCGCCCATTGTGGGTAGGACGCTCAGCCGTCACCGCTTGCTCTGCTGGCGGCCACCTGCAGCAAGATCGGCCCGCCGTCGCCGGAGGAGGATGAGGCCGCCGCCGCCGCCGCTGCCTCTCACTCTGCCGGAGCGGTGAGTGCCCGCCCCGCCGCTCTCGCACGGCCTGCCGGGGGGAGAGACAGCACAGCCAGCCAGCCCGCCCGCCCGGGGGGAGGGACGGGACACACGGCACTGCCCGCCCGGGGGGAGGGACGATAGCAGGGCCGACCTGCCAGGAGAGGGGTCCCCGGGCTCCCCTGCCTCTCCAGGAGGAGCCGGGCTCCCGGGAGGAGGAGGGAGCCTAGCTCCCCCCTCCCCCGCCATTGGGAGCGGCGCCTACATTTACTTTCAAAAACGGGGGAGGCGGGAAACCTCCCTCCCCCGGCCCTGGCACCGGAACGGCTCGCTCGGCACCCGGTGAGGCTGCGAAGCATCTCACCTCTACCTGAGCCCCCCGGTATCCTCTCCTTAGCTGTCTGCCTTGAACCGCGCACCCAGGCAGGAACACAAAATGAAGGCTGGCTGTAGGGAAGGATGTAGTTAGAAGTAAAATGGCTGTTTAGAAGCGAACGCGGCAGTGGAAAGCTGCTTCCTGTATCTACGCCGTTTTCTCTAGGTGCAGTTATGCAGTTCCTCGTACTGCAAGCCGAATTTCTGTCCTTCTCTCTCATGTGCTGTTGGCTCTGAAAGGAGCTATGATGACCTTGGGACCTTGTGTGATGAGATGGATCTTGCAGACTAGAAATGTATTCTTGTTGAATCTAGTTAACAATCTCCATAACAAAAGCCTAATGAAAGCTCACATGTTCCATAATTGGTCTAGCTAAACTCTCTTGTTGATATATGTTCATAAACCTAGAAGACATGGTGCATTTCTAAATAACCGATACCTAAAGATGTAAGTATATTAAAAGGGAGTTCCAAAATATCTTTAAAATGACACGATGAAGTATTTTTTGGCCTTAGTCCTTGGGAAATCACATATAACACCTCTCATTTTTTATTTTATTTTTTCAAAGAAGGTTTTAAAACAAGCAAAAAACCAGTTTTGTTTTAAAGCAAGTCTTGTTTTTTAAACTTGCTGAACAACAGCCTTATATGTTTTGAGGATTCTTCAAATAGAAAAACTGGAAAGTATTGTACTGGTGGACAAAGTGTCTTTGGCAAGCTTTTAACAAGTATCAGAATGTTAATGATATTGTTAAATTTACTAAATACTCTAATGCTAAACTTTAAAATACTTTTCATCTGTACATTTCAGCTTACTTTACATAAGGGGAAGCTGAAACAAAATAGTTGTCTGAGGTCATGCAGCAGGTTGTAGACTGATGACAGAGCTCAAAAATATTTTGAGATTTTGACCCCCTTTCAAGCATCCTTTCTTCTGAACCTGTTTATTTTCTTAAGCAGTATGTTTTTTAAAACCTTTCTAAATGTTGTTTAAGTGCCTGATACCTCTAAGATTTGTTTCATGATACCAGGTCCGTACAGTGCTGGAATATGGAATATTGGGTCTGTCTTGCATAAACATACATACTAAAAAATGAATGATGCTTAAATGATAGCTTGCTTTACTATATCCACCTGAAGGTTGTTCTCATTTTAAAGTTGGAATTGTGCATCTGGAGGAGGGGTTGATTGCTTAGCATGAGCAGTCATTGGTCAGACGAGGTACTAGAGTGTAGGACAGGACAAGTGGTTCCCGATAGTTCAAAATGGACAAAGCAGTTTTGAAATAGTACTTCTTTATTGCTATTAAATTCATCTGATGTTCTGTTTATGTATAAGGGGCTTTTCAGGGCAAGGCAGAAGCAATTAAAGAGAAGCCAAAATCTTAGCTAAAACTAAATGTGAATATAAACTCATTCCTTTTCATACATGTAGATAGGCCCCTCCTACATATCTACTGTGAGTTAGGTTATAGCATTCTGGTAATTTTTACACTCCTACAACATAGCTCTTGAATGATTCAGAATATTTTGGGTGGAAACTAAGTATAAATTGGAGGAGATACCTACAGTAGCTGAACTAGACACTGGAGTTAATTAAGATGACCTTAATAAAGGGAGGGGAGGGACTAAAGTCCTCAATACATTCCTTGTGAAAAACGATGCCGAGAGGGATTTAGTGCAATAAAGATTTTTTTCTTGTTCCCTGAGTGTATCTTATTAGGGAGTAGACGAAGGAGGGGGGAGCTAAAAAGGCTTAAATTATAGGTACCTCATAACTTATATGGAAAGTGAAATCTGTATGCATGGACACAGACATACTGTCTTCCTGCAGCTTGTGATGCTCATCCTTTCTGAGGAGTATAGATGAATCAGTTTGGTATCTGTATATAGGTGATGACGCCTAATGGAGCAATGAGGAGGCAGCCTTTTCCCAATATCTTCTATACCTGGACTGCAGTTCTGACTGCTGAATGTCTGGTAGAACTCTCAAGCCATGTAAATGGATAGTAGAAGTTAAACTAGGAGTTTCCTTTCAGAAGCATTGAAGAGCTTGTGTGTGTAAGCATAGCAGTGCTGTCTTTTGGGGGTTTTTTTTTTTACTGGCATTCACTTGGTCGAAACTGCAGGGCTGAAGCTGGTATACAAGGCTAGTCAGTTAATTGCACGTGGCTTTCCTGGCTGAAATGGTATGCTGCAGCTGCTCTCCAGGGGACCAGCAGTATGATTTAAAAGCAACGGCAACAACAAAACTCCCATAGGAATGCAGGGAATAGTGCATGTCTGGGATTTAGGGAAGAGCTGGAGCAAATGTGATTGTGTTTGCTGCGATGTAGTTGGCCCTGCTTTGAGCCCAGGGGTTGGACCAGATGACCTTCAGAGGTCCTTTCCAACTGAAATTATTCTATGATTCTGTGTTGCTGTCTTGAATCTGAGCCTGCTGTTTGAGTGGATGCCACTTTTATGCCACTGAAAATATTAATGTGGAAATAAAAAGACTAATGAAAGTAGCAACTGCTTTGTATGAAAAGCAAGCCAAGAAGATAGTTCTGAACTAAACTCAACTCTCTTCTCCATTCCATCCTGTCAATGCACTGGGCAGGCTGTCTCTCATCCACAAGGTTTTCAGAATGGCCCAGGATTCTGGTTAGAGCTATATTTACTTTTGGATGACAAAATACTCACTGACGTTACTGCTGATCTCGTCTTTGTACATTGCTGGAGATTGCAGTCTTTCAGCTTAGGCTTTGACACCGTGATTTACTCGGACTCTGATCATCTGACACAAGTGCTTTGTGTTTTGCCTCCTGATGTTTGTTTTTACTGTAGATGGCCTTGTGTTTCTGGCTTGCTTACCTGAGAATCTTTCCTTGGTTGCCAAACTGCTGCATCCGTAGTTGATTCAAATGCTTGCCATGGAGACTTTCCCTTGAATATTGCTGCTTGCTGGTACGTGTGAAAGTCTTGCTGGGATGGTATGTGATACTGTATGGCCTAGAATGACAGCTCGAGTTTTGACCTCTGTGGATGTCTTTCCCTCTCTTGGGAATTTAAAGTCTGAGAAGTTTTAGTCTGAGTCTTGCTTTTTCGGTGTTTATCATTGACTACTAGTTCTACTTTAACCTTTCATATTTAGGATTTTTTTTCCATTTAGTTATAAATACTCTGGTTTCATTCCAGTTTAAACATCTGCAAAGATTTTAGCATTATGTGAAAAGGAGAAGCAAAGCAGAAGGTAACAGAGCTATACATAGAGGAGAAAACAAAAGAAGAAACATATTCTAAAATGTAGGTCCAGCAAAGCCTTGATGGTCAGCTGTATGGTTGGTGCATGATCAGATGATTGTTTAAGAAGCTACAAAGTTGAGATGATAATTGGTTGTTTATATTCTTTTCCTTCATTGCAATGCAAAGCTGAAGACACTCTCTTCAGCCACCATGCTCCCAAGGGCCATTCTTATGGTTGACGGGTATGACTGGGATATAGTGCAAGACTGATGGGAGTGCGGGGTGGGAGGACTGGAAGGCAGGTGACTTGAGAAAAGTGGCAGGCTGGCTGAGAAGACTGTTGGCTCTGACATCTGTCAAAGAATGGGAGCTCTGTCAGAGATGACTGCCCCAGTTGTGGCGTGCAGTTGCGTCTAGTGTGCTGCAGGCTGCACTGATTCTTTAGTCTTAGGGGGAAGGGAAAAAAAAGCGGGGGAAATGATTTATTTGTGTTGTTGCTTACCAACAATATGTGGAAAACATTTGGAGAGGTTAATAATTAGCAGTGTGGGAAAGATGACTATCGTTTCTGTGCTCTAGACGAAGCATTTGTTTCTATCTTTTATAAACAAGGGTTGGAGTGTTGTGAGACTGCTTTGGCATGTCTTGAGCTTTAGAATTGAGTAGTAATCCTTCATAGAACTTAATGAAAATCTGGTATTCCAGTTTGTTTATGCCTTAGAATATTAACCATCTTAGATGCAACTAACTTAACTTCAGGTGAGGTGGAAATAGTAATAGTGCTGATAGGATAGAGAAATGTGAAGATATTTTAAATTTCCTGTTTTCCACTAGACAGAAATATAAATGAATCCTGTGTGTCGGAGTTATCCATACTTCTCGATTCTCTGGCCTATATGATAGTTTTGAGGAAGCTCGAAGTTATTCTGACATGCATTTTCTCCTATGTGGATGGTAATACAGCTTCTTTATGCTAAGTTTCTGGATGTGAACCAGAATGTCTTCAGCCACCATAGAAAATTTTGCAAAACAGAGAAGTTTCAGGTATAATGTAGTGCCTAACAGTGTGTTTCTCTTGCTGCTGTCCAGAAGCTCACCTTTTTAAAAAGTTTTTTGATTTTCGCTTTCCAATTATGTCTTCCAAATGCTGGATCAGAACCAAGTGTAGAGGTTCTTTTACAGGTCCTTTAAGGACGTTCTTTAAAAATTCTGTTTTATTTTTCTTAACAGTTTTAGTGAAAGTAAGAAAATACATTTTTTAAAAACATTTCCATATTGAAAGACAGCATAAACCAAAAAGTTCTCACAGATATTTAAACATTAGTAAAAAGTGTAAGATTTCACAGAGCAGTTGAGACTGGTAAGGATCTCTGGAGGCAGTCTGGTCCAACCCCCTTGCTCAAAGCACTGTCAACAAGAGCAGGTTGCTCAGGACTCTGTCCAGTAGGTTTTGAGTGTCTCCAAGAATGGAGACAATGCAGCCTCTCTGGGCAGCCTGTTCCAGTGTTGGATCACCCTCACTGTAACAAAAAAACAAAAAAAAACCCCCCAAAAACCTAAAACGTATGTAATGGAGGGCAGAGTCAAAGGCCTGTCTAAAGTAGTGATAAAATACCCCTTGCCTAACTCCAACTATCTAGCCAGTTGTCGCATCATAGAAGGTTGTCAGATTAGTTAATTAAGCATAAATTCCCCTTCCTAAGTCTAGGCTGACTACTTCTGATCACCATCTTTTCCCTGCCACCCCCAAGATTATTTGAAAAAAAATTTTTTTTTTCAAGGTTATTTTCAAGGTTATTTTCTCCATTGCCTTCTCAAAGATAAAGTTGAGGCTGACTGGCCCCAGGTCTTCTTTCTGGCCCTTCTGGATGGTTTAGTAGAGCCTTCAGCACCTGAGTTGAAGGCACGAGGAAAATGAACCATTTCACATAAAATTCTATGCAAAATTATAGTTTAGCATGCAGTTATATAAATATTAATACACATGCCGTGTCTCATCCATTAATACTGCAGCTTTCTTGTTTCTGCTTATGTCAGGGACATGGTATTGTCTTAGGACAGGTTCTGAACTTCTGCTGATTAAAACCAAGCTATTAAAAGTTTTGGATCCAGTTATCCATCTCAAGCAAAGATACTTCCTAAAGGAGACAGAATTAAATCTTAGATATGTTTCGCCAGATTTGGATTGTCTTTTAAAATAACATTTTAGGCAGCCCTAGCTAATGCTTTTTCCCCAAAGAAATATACTTTTTCTGAACTTTTAATTTTGGTAAATGTATTTCTCTGAATTGAGTGGCTTCATTGGCAGAGGGCTGAAACATGCAGCAGAATTAATTTGCCTTACCTAGCAGCTTTGTGTCAGCTGAACCACAGTGACTGGTGTTAAACATGTTTTTTAACCTATGGCAAATAAAAGATAGAATGTATTAGCTCATACCTTAATGAAAGAGTTGAAGCAAGTGCATTTTATCTTACATTTGTAATGACCTAAGAATGCACAGATAGATTACTGTAGCTTGGTAAACACATGGTATTAAACACATGCATTAGAGCCCTAACTCTTTCATAAAACAACAATTTGGATGAGGCAGCAGCCAATCTTCTTCATTAGGTGAGTGATTTTTAAATGTTTAGGAGCTCGTGACTCATTATCTGTCTACCTCTGTTCATTTTGCTGATGCTTTTGCTCCAGGACTAAATGGGGCAAAAGTGACTTTCTGAAAAGTGCAGCAAAAACCAGTCCACAATAGACTGGCACAGATAAACGTTTGGTAGTTCCTTAGCAATAAAATACTGATGGCTAATGGCATGTGTCCAGTTGATCATATTTGACATGTGGGAATGTAGGTGCCTACAACATATACCAGTTCTTAGAGGGAGGTTTCTTCTCTTTCCGATTTTACTTTGGTGAAGGATGTTTTGGTTTTTTCAACCTAAGTCCCATCCCTTACCATGGTTTAGATCACTTTTAAAGTGATTTTATCTTCTGTATGTATTTCTCTTACCTCCTTCCACATTTTGCTTAATGTCTTAATTTTCTCTGAACAAATTGAACAAGACAATTAGTAGATTTTTATTTTTCATGTCCCCTCATTCTTTGGGGATGAGAATTGTTGCTCAGGGAGATCGCTTTATTTTACCTGCTGAAGATTATACAAGGCATCTTAAAGAATCAAAGACAGGCTAAACAGTGGTTGTTGCTTCCAGTCTTAGGTGGTACTTGACCTTTCTTCAGGTGGACGTATAATTTGATTTTAATTCTTCCTGTGCCTTATGTGAGCTACTCTCTTTGCTCTGTTCCTGTCTCTTTCTCTTGTTTCCTGATAGTGTTTACAGTGAACTCCCCATTGCTTCCTGTTCACTCTTCCTTGGCTGAGTAGTGCTAATGCTGAGCTTTCCTCAGATCTTTGTCCCTTCCTCTTGACACAGAGCCTTTGGATTGCAACTGTCCAGCCTTCTCTTAAAGGAGCAGCTTCCAAATAGCAGCGGATTATCAGCTGATAAGAAAAAGAACTATTGCTTTATCTGTACCCTCTAAGTACTTTTCATGAATGGATGAGAGACAGCAAACAATCTCTGGTCTACTAGAACTGCATCGTAAAGATCAGTAAGAGAGTGGGCTGTAGATGTTGCTGCTCATACATCAGTGGTAGAACTTTTGAGTTACCACAACAGTGCTTAATTGCTTGAGGATGCAGTGAAAGATTACTACTCTTTTTAGTAGGAAAAGGAGTGAAGAGATGTCCTACTAGCTCAGCAGACTTTCAGAAAGGGAATAACAGTCAAGCTTGTTACAACAGGCTGATCACCAGTTGAGGGTGGAGATCATCCTCAGGTACTCTTTACCATACAGGGTTTTTTCATGCTTTAATACTAGTAATTTTGATAGCTGCCTGATAGCTTCTTGAAAGCTTCACCCTCGTTTTGCCCCTCCCTCCTCATGATTCATCTGGTAGCGTCTGATACAGCCAGCTGTAAGAGCAACATGTGAATAACAGACATTTCATGTACTATGCATAGCAAGAGCTTCATATCCACATACATGGCTACCTTGCACTTTTCCATGGACTGACAATTGCATATACTAAAAGGGAGCTCTATTGAGCTAAAACCCTTACAGAGCCAAATTTGAGTGAAGATTTCACTAGATCATGAAAAGGTGAGGAGAGGTGCATGCTCAACAAGAAAAGGGCAAAGGCCATGGAATGGCAATATGAAAATCAATGTGTGTTTGGGGAGGAGAAGAATAATGTAGGTTATTTCCATATCATGAAGGAACCGTGGAGCATACTTATATGTGTTATGTATGAGTAGACATAGACATAGTGTTGCATACTAGGTCAGTCAAGTTATAGCCCAAATGTTCAACATTTGCTTGTACATAGTCTTAAATCAGTGAGAAATTGTGTCAGACTTGCAATGGTTCCCATTACTTTTTCTTTCTCTCTTATTCTAGCAGATACTATCAGCATGTTATAATGATGCACATTAAACATAGAACAATCATATTTTTGCTTTTGGTATTTTCTCACTGATGCTTACCTATGACTTTCATGGGTCTTTTGATACTTTATAAAACCTTCAGTTAATAAGTATTTATATACTAGTGAATCAAGGAGTAAAGAACTTAACATTTCAGCAGCTGCTACCTATGTGTAAACAATATTAAACACAAGCGTATAAAGCTAATGTGGTAGCAGAGGAAAACAGAATTTTTGCCTTTTTCTAGATAAGATGGCATGATATGGAATATTGCATAATTTAAAACATTAAAGCCGTAACATTAGTTTTGATCTGGTGATGCTGTATCTATTTGCTAATAAGCTACCTGAAACATTATATAGCTTTCAGGGCAGAAGAAGGCTAGTAGTCTTTTTTTACTTGCAGTTATTTTTTGTGCAGCTCTCGAGAGGAATTTAGAACTATGATTTGTGTTTCCTTATTGGAAATGAAGCTTCCCAAGCACAGTAAAACTAATTTTTTAGTAAGTACTCAGACTCGAATAGGATATTTTTCTTGTACATGTTAAATATTTTAGCGTCACTGCTCAGAATAGGATAAGAAAGTGAAACTACCAAAGTCCCAGCCTGCACTGTGGACTAACTTCACTTGGATGCATGCTGCAGGATTCATTCAGGCTGGCTAAGTCTCAATGCCATGTTAGAGAAGAATAAGCTGTGTGCTGTATTTTGCATAGCTGGGTTTTATTCTAAAGGAAGTCAGACTGCAGCATCAGAAGGAAGTTGCGATATGCTCCAGTAACTTCCCTACCGGGAGTGATCACAGAATCAGTGCAGAAGGACAAACTAGAGCTTTTTTTTTTTCCTGTACCCAGTGGGCTCTGCCAAAGAGACAGAATTTGTTTCACAGAGCTGA
This sequence comes from Bucorvus abyssinicus, assembly GCA_009769605.1. Lineage (NCBI taxonomy): Eukaryota > Metazoa > Chordata > Aves > Bucerotiformes > Bucorvidae > Bucorvus > Bucorvus abyssinicus. Next base: position 20,278,414 of record CM020029.1, on the reverse strand, counting down.
ATGAGTTGTAAGACAAGTTACTCGTTGCTAAATATTAAGTTATTCCATTGGTTTGCTGTAATGCTGTAAAACAGATAAGGAGAAGCTTAACTGCATCTTTTTTAGATTGATGGTTATTTACAATACCAAGCTGGCTGACTACACAAATCTTTGCTAAGCATTGCAGGATATTAAATCTAATTCTTAATACTCTATTCTGAAAAAGCTTGCTTTGGTAAAGAAAGGTAAGTACAATTTGCCTTTTCTTTACTGAATAAGAAACAAAAGCATACTACATTGGTCCTTAGGTTCTTTAATCTTTAACCGTCTGGGGGTCTGTTCTGAAACATGGAACAATAGGAAAGGTCAAACTTAATGAAGATAGATTTATTTTCCACCCCCCAATGGATACAAATGACTAATCCAACTGTGACTTCAGTGTAAAAGTCCTTGGTTTAGAGGCCTTCTTCCCTAGTGAAATGGTAACTCAGACAAGCTTATAAATCCTAGGACTTTATATTATGTGTAACTTAAACTGAGGCTATCCAATCTTTCCAACCATGTGACTAAGTTATCTCTTGGCAGTCTCCATACTGCTGAGAGTCACAATATGTACATCTATACCATATATAACACAGGGTCAAAACGAAGTGGAGCTCCATGAGATGCAGGTGACACTGGCCTCACAGCAATTCCTCCACTTCTGCGTGATAGGTGCCGGGCTAGGTAAAGAGTGTAGCTGAGTCCCAGGGTGACCTGGTGATGACAGCTCCAGCAGCCCCTGCCAGCTCCCTTCTTCCCACAGCCAGGGATTTGGATTACCCAGCAGCCCTCACACCAGAATAACCCTGCTGCTGGTCACCTGATGTAGCCATGGCACAGGAGCTGCATTTGACCTGCTCACAAGCAACATGCAGCTCACGACCCACAGGTTGGTTACCCTGACTTAGGCATTAGCTCACTTACAAAATGTGTATTTCATAGTTCTAATCCAGTTGCCGTTGTTCATATGGACTGTACTGCATGTTTTCCAGTAGCGTATCAATCTCTAGTGTTGAATTGCATGACTGTTCTAGCATGTAGACCATACATCTCTTGTTTTAATTTTGTCTTTTCTTTTTTTCTTTTTATTCAGACAGGGGATTTGGCTTCTGTGCAATTAACAGGAACTCCAAATAGATGGGAGGTCTTGTCTGCAGCTCCTGCCGCTATAAAGGATGAAGCTGGTAATATAGTACAGATTCCAGGTGCTGCCACAGTAACTTCAAGTGGGCAGTATGTCCTTCCTATTCAGAGTTTGCAAAATCAACAAATCTTTTCTGTTGCACCAGGATCAGATTCGTCGAATGGTACAGTGTCTAACGTACAATACCAAGTAATACCCCAGATCCAGACAGCGGATGGTCAGCAGGTTCAACTTGGCTTTGCAGCCTCTTCTGATAATAGCAGTATAAATCAAGAAACTGGTCAAATTCAGATTATTCCTGGCTCCAATCAAACCATCATTGCCTCTGGAACACCTTCAGCTAATATTCAGAATATCTTATCACAATCTGGTCAAGTCCAGGTTCAGGGCGTTGCAATTGGTGGTTCGTCTTTCCCTGGCCAACAGGTAGTTGCTAACGTCCCTCTTGGACTGCCAGGAAACATTACTTTTGTACCCATCAATAGTGTTGATCTAGATTCTCTGGGACTTGGCAGTGGTTCTCAAACCATGACAGCAGGCATTAATGCAGATGGGCACTTGATAAATACTGGACAGGCCATGGATAGTTCAGATACTTCTGAAAGGACTGGTGAGCAAGTTTCTCCTGAAATTACAGAAACCGCCACTGATAATGACTTATTTGTGCCAACATCATCTTCATCACAATTGCCCGTTACCATAGACAGTTCAAGTATATTGGAACAAAATGCAAACAACTTGACCACAACTAGTGGTCAAGTTCATAGTTCTGATCTTCAGGGAAATTACATCCAGACATCAGTCTCTGATGACACACAGGCTCAGAATATTCAGGTCTCCACAGCACAGCCAATTGTACAACACATACAGCTTCAAGAGTCTCAGCAGCCAACCAGTCAAGCCCAGATTGTACAAGGTATTGCGCAACAGACAATCCACGGTGTGCAAGCAAGTCAAAGTATATCTCAACAGGCTCTTCAAAATCTTCAACTGCAGCTGAATCCTGGAACTTTTTTAATTCAGGCACAAACAGTGACCCCTTCTGGGCAGATAACCTGGCAGACGTTTCAAGTGCAAGGAGTTCAGAACTTGCAGAACTTGCAAATTCAGAATGCACCTGGTCAACAAATAACTCTAACCCCTGTGCAGACTCTCACTCTTGGTCAAGTTGCAGCAGGTGGGGCGTTGACGTCAACTCCAGTTAGTCTAAGCACTGCTCAATTGCCAAATCTACAGACAGTTACAGTAAACTCTATAGATTCTGCTGGTATTCAGCTGCATCAAGGAGAAAATGCTGGCAGTCCTGCAGGTATTTATTTTATTCTTCTTGCAGAAAATTTTTTATTATTGCATGTGGTTGGTTTAAATAGTGATGTTCGTAACATTATTGCCTTGCTGTAGAAGCTTGAAAATACAGCAGGTTAACATAGTGATGATAGATTTTATTTTAAACTACTGTTCCAGTAGAAACTGCTGTAATGGTAGAACATGGTCCCACTTCACTTTTAGTGTAAGCTCCTGTAACTCCCAACTGGTCATCTTAGTTAACAGCACTTTTAATACAAAGTTTATTGGTGCATGTTAGTCTCACCACGCAGAAGCTCTGCATTCTAAATTGAGAAGGGGGAAATCTTGACTATCAACTACCACTCTCTTAAGGCGGCAGTATCATTAGCATACACCATTCTTCCCAGTCCTGAATAGATGAAGTTTTCTTGGAAAACCCAAATATATCTTTTGATACAGTTTTTTCCACCAGTTTTTCAGACCCCCCGAGGTGCTGTTATTCATCCATTGTTTTGATAAATTAATTTCCTACTGATGTAATATCAGTGTAACTACAATGTACAAAACTCCTGTAAGCGGAAGTGAAACAAGCATGTAGATATCAAAATGGAGGCTGTGCTTAAGAACATACGTGAATTTCCAGTACTTCTAATTTGCATTATGTTTCAGAATGTAAAATTGTTAATGAGAAATTTCACAGTGTTTTATCTCTGGAAGCAGAGAAGAAAGGCTATTTTCTTAAAATGAGTGTTTCTTAATGTGAGAAAAAATAAACATGCCTGTTCATTTTTGGTAAATTTGATACAGCACATTCCAAATTTCAGAAGGAAAAGAAAGAACATGAGATGATTGAGGTTCAAGACACTTTGCTGTACCAGAAGCCATGTAATCTTGTGGGGTTATGCTCAGACTAGTTATGAGCGGCAGAGTGAGCAGTAGAGGTAATCTGGGAGGGAACTGCTGCACAAAGTCGCTCGGGAATCGCTGGTTTACTATAGTCATGTGATTCAAGGCTCTGGTTTATTAAGATACTGAAGCATAAATGTTTAAGTAAAAAAAAAAGTTATGTATCGTATGCCTATTTAAACATGTGAGAAGAATGCAATGTGAAATGAAAAATGCCTGGAGATGCTGCTGAATTGGGCTTGTTTCAAAAGCCTACTGATTATAATACTTCTATAGTTACTGATATTGGTATATTCTATGCTAGGAAGCTTGCCTTCCCTTTGGAATCTAAAATTTGATTTTAAAATAATGAGCCTGCTTTTCTTTCTTAGTTAATTTTGTTTTGGAAGTGACTTCTGTGTTACGGACTTAGCAAGGCAAAGTTACCCAGACCTAGATAAGCCTGCTCTTCATTGGCTTGTAAGCAGCAGCACCAGATGAATGTGCTGCTCTCATAGCATTTGTTCTACTGGGTAATCTTGATTCCTAAATTTTCTGTTTCCAGTGACTGCAGAAAGTCTTGATTTGACTCCATCACACCTTGTTACCTATGAGGACATGGGGTATAGACGTCAGGAATAAAAAGCTTGTATGGTGCATGGTAATACAGATAAACGCACGTGTCAGAATCTAACTCTTCAAAAAAGGGCCCCGTGGCGAATATGAAATACAAGGAGGATGAGAACTTTTTTATTTCAGTATAGGATCATGTAGCTAATGTTGTTGCTTGTGGAGTAACATGACAGAAACTTGAGAAGAAAGATAGAAAGGAAAAGGGGAGAGGAACTGAAAGAAAATACGTGTGAAAAAGGAGTTGAACCTGCTGTGTGCTATATGTTTTAGTTTGTCCCTTGACAGTCTTTGAGAGTGTTTTAATGGTGGTTCATAATAAAATGTAAGGCAGTTCCATCAAGCATTCTCTACCTGTATTTTCCTGTGAAGGATTTCACATGGAAAGGGGAGAGAGTTACATGGGATATATGAAATGCGATTAAATAGGCAGAAACAGCAGATGAATAGCAGAAGCTATTGCCCAAAGTGAATAGCTATAAACATCTGGTTATATTAAAGATAAGGTGGAGATTTATAGTGACATTTTTCCTACTTGTCTAGGAATAGTAAATGGACTGAAAGATACTAAAACTGCCAGGTCCTAAATTCGGGGAAAATTTAATTGGTCCCTCCTTTATGTTACAAGAAACTCACTTTTCCAAAGTAATAATCAATGTGAAACTGCTTCTAACAGAGTTAAACTGTATTATCTTGATTGACCTTCAGTGTCTTTTCCATATGCATCTGGTATTTTGTCTACATAGAAGTTGTCTGAGATAATATTTTTCAGTGATGTTCCTCCCTTTCTTATTTTTAACCTGTTACAATATGGTATGGCATCCTTTCTTCAGGTTGAAGAATAAATATGCAATTAGCAGCAGGTAATAAAATTATTAAAAATTGCAGTCAAAGAATTATTGCTTTTCTGATCTGCAAATGAGGAGAAACAGTTTAAAGAGGAAAGTACGTGGAAGGGACAGCAGAATGAGAGAAGTTAAAACTAAAGGGTGAGAGGCTACCTGATTCCTCTTTTCTGCAAGCTACCAACACGCTTTGAAGCAAGATAAGAAGGGTTTCCCTGTATTTTCTCCCCCCATCCCAGGTAGTGCGCTTCCTTGCATAACAAATACAGCTGGACTGCACTTTTTGTTTTCATTTAGCAAAACTTTTCTGAGACAAAAAAAAAAAAGAACGTGTTCCTAGTCTTGGGTCAGAAATGGTTCGCAATAAGTCCAAATAACATGGATTGTTCTGTTAGTGATGTAGCTGTGAAAACTGTGGGTTAGGTTTTAGATTTTAGTAGCTACAGCCCATTGTGTGTCAAAGATGTTCTTCCCAGCTTTGCTTCCCAGGTAAGCAGCAAAGGACATCTATACTGTTCTCATCAGTGTGTGAGAAGAATAAATATCTTTACCTAGGTCCTACATTTTGTTTACATAATGGAAAGTCATTAGAACCCTAACACAAAGCTAATAGCTTTGTCCAGGAAAAGTACAGTTTTCTTTGAAAAATGTCCAGTGATTATGCTTCTACACTCGTGTCTGCTTTACCAGGAGGTACATACAGAGACTTCCCTTGCACTGAATTTGTTCTGAAACATCTTGGCCAAGCTTGTTTTATCTTAGAATGTTTATTAAAGCTCATATTCCTTCTCATTGTGCTTAGTCTTGTCTTGTGGCAGAGAAGGGAAGGTTTAGTCATAGCTGAAACTTTCTTCAGCATTGCTTTTCAGAACAGAAAGCTGTATCAGATAGTATCTATGTGTTAAATACTGGCAAAGAGATACCTTTCTCACCCGAGTTCTTTCTGGCTTCAATCTTCTGATCTTGAGAGGAAGTGAAATGAGAAAGCTTTGTAGTAGTCTACTCCTTTTGTTGGTAGTTTGTAACAAAATGCTTCATTGTGTATAACAAAAAGAGCCACTATGTGCGCAGTTCACATTACTCTTAAGCAGCTTACCACTGCTCAAGAAAGGTATTTATTTTTATTAGCATGTTTATAGATTTCTTCTTTGAACGTTTTGTATAAAGTAACATTCCTTTTGGAAAAATTTGGAAGAATTTTTAAATTACTGGATTTTTTTTGTTTTTTTGCCCCTAAGGCTGCTGTCCGGACAAAGGAGACTTAACAGGGTTAATCAAAATCTAATTGTAATAATGCCACAGCTAATTTATTAATATACTAAATCACAGTTTTGGATTGGTTATTTCCTGAAAAAAAAATGCAATTTTACCAGGTCTTATCTTGGTTGCTTAGCTTTCTATAAGGTACTGCATGCATTTTTTGGATGCTTCTTTTGACTGTTCCTGTAGCATCTGAAGAAACTAGAAAGTGACCTGAAAGAAAGTATCATTGGCTTGAGAACGGACTTTGCTGCTTATCAACCCAAACACACACAGATGGAAGATCGATCTATTTAAAAATGAAAAAACCTCTACAGGTTTTCAGGTTGGTCTACAGTTGGAATAAAGTCAAAGGGGTTCCTTTCAAGAGTTGACTCAAATTGCCACTGCAAAGCTGAGGTCTTCATTTCTACAACTTTCTTCCCCCCCCACCTCCCCCCGCCTTGAGCAAGAGTATGCACAGCTGCTTAAGGGACTCATCTACCTGCTGCCATTGAAGCTTACAGTCATGCCTGTTGATCAACTTGTACCAGTTGATAGAGGGTGTGAGTGGTTGGCTATTTGTAGTGGGGACTTGATTCCATTCCTGCCAGAACCCGAAGTCTTCATCATGCTGAAGTAATTTAGCTATTCTAAATTTGGCCAAAAATTGGCTGACAGTTTTCAGAGGAAATGGTTGTCCAAGTGACAGCTTACCTTTCATCTGCTGGTATCTTTTGATGCTTTGGTTTAACATCTGTTAGGTAAAACAGCCTAAACCTCCAAAGAAGCAAACAAAAAACCAGGAGTATTTACAGTTTTACCTGGAGGGGTGGTTGTTTCAATATTTTAATGCTTATGGTGAAGTGCTGAATGCTACTTAAAGCATAGCTTTCTTCTGACATCTAGAACTTAATAAATTTTGTCTGGTTTTCAGTATTACACAACTTAGTTTAAGTTCCATTTTTTTAACCTTATTAGTTTTACTTTTTGTTATGCAGTTTTTCCTTCTAAGGCATTCTTTATACCAAGGTTTTGAGAGAAGGACATGGTGTTATTATGAAATCGAGTCTGAGTTTTAAAAGAAGTCTTATGAAACTCATGAAGCAAACTGAAGCAATGATGTTAAGTAAATGTTTTCATCTGACAACTGTTTTTGGCCATTCCATTTACATTTGAAGCATTTAGTTTGTGTGTTGTAAAATCAAAATAGTTAAAACCAATTCCCCTGCTGTTTGATATGAAAAATTAAATTGGAAACTAACAAATTTAAGTTAGTGCAGAAATTGGAGCTATTTATGTACCAATCTTGCGTAAATAGTTTGCTTTCAATATTGCTTAAATTATAGTCTTTATTTTCTCATAATTTTCAAAGGTAATTAATAAATTGTGGAAGGATTGGATGATCATGTTTGTGTTTCACAATCTTGCTTTTAACAGCATATAGTAAATTACCTCACTTCAAGTGTAAGAAAGTTTGCATAACTTTAGTTGATCTGATTATTTTTTTTAATGCAGTATCTACTACTGTGGAATAGAAATTGCATTTTTTCCCTACAAATTCTTGAAAAGATTGAATTGTTGCATCCTTCCTCTGTGTATACTTCATGTGCTTTTCTGCTCTATGCTCCAAAACGGCTCAGAGTCTAATTCATTATCTTACAGCCCGTGGTGGTGAGGTGAAACTTTGTATGTGTATCACTCTGAAGTGAATATTCTCTCATGTATGCTGAGTGTCTGGTGCTGCAACTTAGATCCTCAAGGTTAAGGAGGTGAGCCTGAGTTATCTTAGGCTCAGATATCCTTTGGATGTTCTCAAAAGAATGTATTATCCAGTTTCAGGTACTCATTCCTTTTTCTTTTTTCAATACCCTTCTTATAAGATACTCCTGAAGCAGAAAGAGAACTCTCTTACACCTTTGGGGCTTTATGGCAAGTGCCCATCAAGTGAAAGAGGCAAGGGACTTTATTTCCAATACTGCTTCAACTTAAAAAGAAGACTGGAAACTCATCTTCTATCCTTTTGCAGTCTCAGCACTTTAGGACTATTGTTTCAGGTTCTGTGCAGTTTTCTTGCCTTTTGAACCTTCTGACAGGATCATATACATTGGTTCTGATCTCAAGGTAACTTGGCAGTGCATCTGGCTCATAAAAAGTATCTGAACCTTCTGACAAGGACAACAACAGTCTTTTGGTAATGCCAGGAATGCTCACCAGGATCCTAGTTGTGATTGCCCTCTTGAAGATAAGGCTGGGTTGTAGATGGGTTGTCTTTTGCTGCTTGTAGAAGACGTTTTTTTTTTCAAAAGGTGGTAGTTGTAAAGGATACATTGTCAGTGATGTGTCCTCCTTATTTATCATAGAGAAATGATAGTTCTCAATCTGCATTTAAAATTCGTGCCAGTTTTAATCCACATGTTCCACGTATGTTTTGTACTTCATTTTTCTTAATCAAAACATTTTACTGTATCCTATTAAGTTACTTGCTGTGCAGAACTCTCAATTACATTATATCAACAATGATGTCATCATTGATTTAAAAAAAAAAATTCACTTTTGAATTATTTGTTCCTATAATCCCATTTTGAGTGGCATTAGTTCTTTCTCTACTTCTCTGAGTCTTCATTTACCCTTTTTCAGTATTATCACAGTGCCAGCTCTTTTTCTAACCCACTGGAGCATTCACATGGTCAGAGGTGTGCAGCATTAAAACTGCAAAGAGCTCTTCAGCCTTCTCTGAAAATTATTGAATGAAAATTATCCTAATCTGTTGATTTATTAAGTGTTTATTTCAGTAGCTGTTTTCACATCTTCCTGACTTACTGTCAGTGTGACAGTATCTAGTGTTACTTTCTAGTGATAGAACTAGTATTTGGCTTTTACCTAAATTCAGAACAGGAATACTTATTGAACATTTCTCCCTTCCTGAATTAACTGTTGACAATTCTGTTGCTTGACTCTAGCAGCAGTCTAATACTCTTATATGTAGGAATAATTAAACCTACTGGTCACAGAATTCTCTCTATCCTGCTTTCCTTACCTGCATCTACAGTTCCTGGCTTCTTCTATATCAAGCATGATTCTTCTTCCCCCTTTCTAGTTATCCTCTCTTATATTTTCAACCATGGGAAAAAACGAAAAAATAAAGACATGCTGCAGCAGGCATTGCTGTCCATAAGAATCCAAAAGCTTGAGAATCTCTAGACAACACATCTCAAAGAACTACAGTTACTGTAGGGTAAGTGACTGTTCTTTGATGCATACTATGTGTTGTGATAGCACTGGCTTAAGTACTTTCATGATTCAGATTTTTAAATAATCGGCTTAGAATAATGCATAGGATCACTTGGAAATACAGTATGTGGCGTTTCTTGCAAGAAAAAAAACCCCATAGCTCTATTTTTAATAGTTTTGCTTGTACTGTGGAAGTATTCGGTAAATATTCAGGTCCTGCTCTTACTTGTATGCAACAGTCTTTTTCCTCAGAAACTTAAAATCTGATTTAGAGCTATTGAAACTAGATGACAGTCTTTCTTCTGAGTTGAGGTTCACAGGTATTTCAAGCTGGTATTTCAAGCAGTATTTTCTGTTGCCTTGTAATTTATTAGATAATAAAAATGCCTAAATTCATGCTTAAGTTTTGGGGGCAAATCAGAGTAGAAATTACTAACCTTGCTGAATTTCTTGTCTGAAAGAGTTGCACAGCTGGTCAACTAGTAGGGAGAGTTTAATTTAGATAGGAAGTTTAGTTTACCGTAGAATCAAAGAGGGCTTTGGTTTGGAAGTGATCTTACAGTTTGAATTCCTCTGCCATGGCCTGGGGTTCCTTTAGATGCAAATGAACAAGGACAGTGCTAAGAAATGTGAACATCTTTATTAAAGTTTCCTCACATCCAGAATTTAATGAAAGATTAGTCAAGATGCTGAGGGTTGCACTGTAGAGAAAACTGAAAACAAAATTGATAAGAGAAGATGGAAAGGTGATGGGAATTCACATCTGTTTTCTTGGGAGTGGTGGGAAGGGAGGCACCTATTCGGAAAAAATAAATGAATAGACATGACTGATTGCAAGATGCTGAAACTGCAGTCAGTCAATTTGTGATGCTGTGAGGAAATCGGTGTGAAGATATGTGCAGTGGCGCTGCAAATCTGTTTTCAGTTGAAACACCTTATTTCTGCTTTTCAGATCAGGAACTTGTAAAGTTTAGCTGCATAAAAAGCCAAGGTGGCTTTCAGCATCTAGGAAAAGCAGCTAAACTAGAAGTCCACTTTTTGGAGACAGTTATAGGTAATGTTAGAGTGCCTTTATGTGACATTCTGTAGAGGGAGATATATAAAAAAAATAAAGCGGTGATATCCTCAAATGAAACACTTTTGCACTGTATCATCCTCTCTTCTCAGTTTATTGCTGTTTCTATGGCTGTTGGGTAAATCTAATTTTTCTCATAGATAAAGTCCTAGTTAAAACAGACCAAGACAGAACATGAAGCTTGTCAGATGCATGGTGAAGTAGATAAGTGACCTGGCTGTATTACTGGGCAGCAGTAATTCTCTTCACACTAGATTGTAGTTGAAATGTAGTAAAAAATAGTTTAAGCTGCATTTATATCTGCATGGTTTCCTCCTGTCTGTTTAGTTATTCTTCTCTGAAGTGCTTTAAACAAATCTGGTAGTTACTGTTTTTATTTGCCAAATACACTTAAACTTGTTCCATATTGTAGCCAGCTCTGGGCTTTTTGTGACTATGAAATACTACCTTTGGAACAAAATTGTACACCAAGATCCCAATTTCCATCCTTTAGAGGAAAGGAAAACTTAAAAGAAATATAGTTCACTAAATACCAAGAAAAACTTGAACAGAATATATGGTTTTCAGAATCTGCAGGCAGTTTGAAACAGTATCTTTGTCTGAATTTCCCTTTCATACTTACCTAGGACTAGGTCTTGGATTTAATTAAGAAGTAAGGGCATGCAGAAATTTGAAAGCTTGGAAATAAAATGTAAAGAAAATGTAACCTTCATTTAGCCTGTGTTTAATTGGTAGAAAACAGAAGTTGCCTCAAATTTATCATTGTTTGCATCAGCTTGTCATGACTTCAGGGATTTTGTAAATTTTTTTTAGGCCCACTTTTTGCCAAAGAGTATGTGTAAAACCTAGTATTCTGTCAGTTGAGACTGATTTAGAACAGAGCACCTCCAGAGGAACACCAAGGGAAACATGAGGAGTTGTTGCTATCTATATGAATTTGCATAATCACCAGTTCCATTGGAACTCCAATTGCATTGGAGAAGACTCTTATCTTTTCTTCTTCTACATGGCTTGTCCCTTCTACCTCTTCATTTTTTCACTCTTGTCTAAATTACAGTGGCACCCTGTCCTCCCTCCAAAAATAGTGATGAAATTTTCCCTTATCTCTTGCAATAATGTAAATCCTACTTGGAGGGCAACAGACTCATTGGTTCTAACAACCTTAAAACAATCATGTTCACCACAGGATTTTGAACAATCCGCTAGACTACATCCTGGAGAGGCTAGATAAACACTTAATCTTTTGATATTTCTTTTAATTTTGTTTTATTTAAAGCATAATCTACATAAGTATTATAAAGTCCTGTCTGTAAAATGGCAGTTTACATTGTACTTTTCTGTGTGCCTGGAGTAGAAGATGCTACTTTGACTTCATTTCAGTTTTGCTTTTTTAAAAATAATACTATAAACTATTGTATGCGTATGCCAATTGTTATTTTGACATTATCTTCAACTCTTAGAAGTGTTTTGTCTGTCCCGCTTTTTTTTGTCCAAATAACTTTCTGATTTATGCTTCCACCATTATAAATCTGTTAAGATCCTTTGTGCTACTGCACTAATGGTGGTGATTGGGAGGGACTGGGAATACAGGTACTGATGAAAAAAGTGAAAGGAATTCATGATGAAAGTTTGCAAAGCAGAACAAACATTACATGAGTTGAAGGTAGAAAGTCCTGCGTACTGCCATACAGTAACAGACATTCTGGACATGTTTCTATTGTTAGGTGTATCTCTGTTACTGGATTGTGACTGTGAGGTGTCAGTATAACAGGAGGAATCATATGTTATATGGATTGTTTGACTTCAGTAATGGAGTTGGGACTGGGGAGCACAGATCCATACCCTAATTCAATCCATTCATCTTTGCTAGGACCCGCTTAGTGGATGAGGGAAAGGCTGTGGGCATTGCCTACCTAGACTTTAGTAAAACTTTTGACACTGTTTCCCACAGCATTCTCCTGAAGAAACTGGATGGGTGTACTTTTCACTGGATAAAAAATTGGCTGGGTGGCCGGGCCTAAAGAGTGGTGGTGAATGGAGTCAAATCCAGTTGGTGGCCAGTTACAAGTGGTGTTCCCTGGGGCTCAGTATTGGGCCCAGTTCTGTTTAGTATATTTATCAATTATCTGGATGAGGGAATCGAGTGCACCCTCACTAAGTTTGCAGGCAGCACCAAGTTAGGTGGGAATGTTGATCTGCTTGAAGGTTGGGAGGCTCTACAGAGAGATCTGGACAGGCTGGATCGATGATGCAAGGCCAGTGGTGTGAGGTTCAACAAGGCCCAGTGCCGGGTCCTGCACTTGGATCAGAGCAAGCCCCTGCAACACTGCAGGCTGGGGGAAGAGTGCCTGGAAAACTGCCCAGTGGAAGAGAACCTGAGGGTGTTGGTTGACAGCTGACTGAATATGAGCCAGCAGCGTGCCCAGGTGGTCAAGCAGGCCAACGGCATCCTGGCTTGTATCAGCAACAGTGTGGCCAGCAGGAGTAGGGAAGGCATTGTCCCCCTGTACTCGGCGCTGGTGAGGCTGCGCCTTGAATATTGCGTTCGGTTTTGGGTCCCTCACTACAAGAAGGACATTGAGGTGGGGGAGCATGTCCAGAGAAGGGCAACAAAGCTGGTGAAGGTCTAGAGAACAAGTGCTATGATAAGCGTCTGTGGGAACTGGGGTTGTTTAGCCTGGAGAAGAAGGAGGCTGAGAGGAGACCTTATTGCTCTCTACAACTGAAAGGAGGTCATAATGAGGTGGGAGTCAGTCTCTTCTCCAAATAACAAGCGATAGGACAAGAGGAAATGACCTTAAGTTGCACCAGGGGAGATTTAGGCTGGATATTATGAAAAATTTCTTTACAGAAAGAGTTGTCAAGCATTGGAACTTCCCTGCCCAGGGAGGAGGGGACATCGCCATCCCTGGAGGTATTTAAAAGACATACAGATGTGGTACTGACGGTCATGACCTAGCAGTGCTGGGTTAACGGTTGGACTTGATGATCTTAAAGGTCTTTTCCATTCAAAACTGTGATTCTGTGACATGTTGATGCCTCTTTTGAAGAATGGGTACGCAGTGCTAACTGGATTCAGCTGTTGACTTTACAAACTCACTATATGCCAGTGTCTAATGTTAGTAAGAAAGATCGTAATGCAAAGATCTTCTTAACAGAGTTTTATTTTATTCACATTGCTTTAATTCTTTAAATAAAAACAATATATGATGTACATTTTGTGAAACATTTGATTGGTAAAAGAATTTTGGGTATGGTGCATAACATACCCAGTCCTAAAGAACTGCTTGTAGGCTTGAATTGGCCTATTCTGGTACCCTTGATGCTTTGCTATATTTAGATTCCTACTATATGACCTGCTGCATAAGAGTAGATCAGGCATTTGCCTTTTTCTAAAGTTGCTGTGTTACTGCACTTAATAGCATCCGATTTGAAAGATCAATTTTATAAACTCTTTGTATGTTCCATAGTGTTTTCGTCTTTGCTTATGTAAAATTAATTTCATATATAGCATGTATATACAAATTATCATGGATAATAAAATTATTTTGTAGGTGAGTCTCAGAAAATGACTTAATTTGGTAAGGAAAGAGAGTTTGGTGGCTAATGCAGAAGACTAGAAGTCACCACAAAGGTTTTCTGTGCCTTCATATGGAAGATACTTGTTCCTGTTGCTGTCTGAAATTGTGAACTTAAGGTAGCAGCAAAGCTCACTTTGGACAAGCTTACCCACAATTGTTTTGCTGGTTGTTACACAAGCGTAAAGAGTAATCAAAAGTGAGTGTGCTAGCTCCTGGATTCCCACAGCTCAGAGCCTGTCATATTCATGCAAACTTAATTTCCAGCATTGACTTTTGCAGCCAAACCAGATAAATATTCTAGACTTCCCTGTTTCTGACCTGCAATTCTCTTCCCAAGGCAGTGGTTTCAGAGAGAGTTATTTTAAGTTTAATTACATCAGTTATGTAGTTCACAGCACAGTCCCGCAAATGGTTATACATGTGCAAGTAGAAGGAAGGCAAACTATGGCTTTGGGAAAGACTGGACTGAGACTTCATTAGCACCAAGCAAATTTTCCTGTGTAGCTACGTCCTTTGTTTCTAAACAGATGAATGCTAGAGATTAACTGGAAGGTAAACCAGGTAACTATTACTCATCACGTGTTTTATCATTGATTTCTTTCCTGATCTCTACTGGGACAGGATGCTGTTTATGATCTGACCCAGCACAGTTTTTCTTATGTTTTATCATGCAATCTGAGCAGCTTTGTCTTCATTATACAGATGATGGCTGATGCACTGAACCACAGAAAGAGTTCAGAGTGGCCACAGTGCTCAGTTAAGGTTTCAGTGTTTGAGTGGCGTTTGAGGTAAGGATAAAACAACTATGTTAACTGAATTTGTTCTGCAGAGAAGGCAGTTCCTTAAATACATCCACAAAGACACACACAGCTTTTAGTTTGAAGCTTCCACACAAGGAAAGTGTTATTAGTTCATGCTGGTGGCTAATCATTTTCACTGAAAAAAATACAAAGTAAACTACTCTGCTGAACCAAAGAAGGGGCTGGGCTTCAGCTTTCTAAAATTATTTATAGAAGCTGTCTTTTTTTAAATACAGACTACAGGCTTTCAACTCATTGGGAATCCCAGAATAGTGTCTGAGGGGAAAAATGTTCCTATTAAAATGTAAATTTGTTAAAATAGTTGTTGTTTCACATTGTACTATGATGCTGTAATTAGTTCTTGGATTAGATTGAATGAATGCTATGTAGGGAGAGGGTACACATACTTATACATCCATGCTGTGAGGGTAACTTCAGAGGCTTTTTGCATCCCTGAAACTGCAAAGACCTGTTTTGACTACTATGTCGTCAAAACATTTAAGTGGTTTGTATGTTGCTTACCTCTCTCTAATGTTGAATAACACTCTTCCCTAAATGTTTTCTGCTCTACATGTAGTGAAAAAGGCGTAAATTTGAAGTGAGAAGGGGGAAATGGAACAAAGGCATTTGGGGGGGTGTGGGGGTGTGGGGTTTTTTTTCCGTGGGTATCTTGGTCTTTCTTAGGGCAAAACCTTCTATTTAATTGATTTCTCTTATTACTTTATGTATCACTGTGTGTACTGAAAACCTCTGAAGGTCCTCAAGAAGAGCTGTTTCTACTTCATGTCACACTGAGAAATCTGGTGGAAACATAAATGGCTACTTAGGATCATTTGAAACATGTCTTTACGTGGTTGTTTTTTTTTCCCAACCTCTTGCTCCTCAGTTTTTCCTAAATTTCAAGCAATATCCTCCTGGTGCATCATTCCCTACCAAGAACAGTTCAAACTTTAATATTTCATTATAGCTTGTCTTCAACTTTGAAATGTATAGTAAGATAAACTTTTAAAATATGTCATAGGTTACAAGGGCACAGAAACAATGTCAGTATGCAGTAAAGGATGTTGACTTTTGACTGACGTAGTGCTCTCAACAGTAAAAAAATTTGATTATTATGGCTTCCTTCTCTCTATTTAATGGGCTACTTATGGATCTGTGTTTGTTCTTTTCCTCAGATATTCGGATTAAAGAAGAGGAGCCTGATCCAGAAGAGTGGCAGCTCAGTGGTGATTCTACACTGAATACCAACGATCTAACACATTTGAGAGTACAAGTGGTAGATGAGGAAGGGGACCAACCACATCAAGAGGGCAAAAGGCTGCGGCGAGTAGCTTGCACATGTCCCAACTGCAAAGAAGGTGGTGGAAGGTATGTAATTTTCAGTGTCATGTAATGCATTTAATGTGGAAAACAAATAATGGGTGAGGAAAAAAGGAGCCTTGCTTAACAGCAGTTGTCTCCTGTGAGAGAAAACTAGAGGCTTATGCAAAAGAGCTTATCCATAAAGGACTGCCACCTTTATTTCTGGGTTTGCAGGTGGATGGGCAGATGATAGCATTTTCTCTGAGTTACTCCATTGAGATTAATTGGAAAAATCTGGAGTTAGATGCCCCCCAGTACAAGTCAGGGGGATAGAACTTCGCCCTAAGTGATACGAAAATCAAATGTTTTGGAATATGCACATCTGTGATTGGTTTCCTATCATATGTCGAGGACTTGATTAAATCCTCTGTTCCTGCATTTCCTCACTGATCAAGAATTTTTTTCCACAGTTTGATTGCTTTAGAGTGTTATGAAAATACAATTATCTCGGTTTTCTTATTCACTGGTTTCCTAAGAAAAACAAGGTTTGTATAATAACTCTAAATACCGAATTTTGATTTGTCTGATTGTTTTCAGTCAAAGTTAGTGGAGATTTGGCTAACAAAGAGGTACTAATTTCCAATTCGTATGAAACTTCAGGGCTGCATAGGAAGCCATGTTTTATTATGCTACATCTCATTAAAGTTTTCTTCAGCTTTTTGTTGTTACAAAGATTTTACTCTATTCCAAAACACACACTTTTAAATATCTCGATTATGAAGGTAAGAGAGAAATGGGGAATAATAGGCTGCCTTTTGAAAGTGAAAATACTTAGGTGTGTTTGTGCTTGATAAATTGTGCAGGGACTTCTTTCCAGTATTCTAAAACTTGTCCGTGACAACTCTAGTGTAAATTACTGAGTTCTCCTTAAAGACCTGTCAGTGTCATATGGCTCTTAAGACTTCTAATAGTACTGTCTGAATATTGTCTATTGTCAAGTCTTGTGGTTTTTTGCTGCATATTTGCAAGCACGGAGAGGTAATATATTAGGCAGCCATGACAAGAAGATAGTGTGTAAGACAAAACCACTTTCATACATTTACATCACAGATTAAACTAGTGGTAATATCTGCAGTTAAGGTTGTACAGCATCTTTGTCCATCAGCTTCCTCTTGTTAATTTCTTATGTGTAGTTCACTGAAACCTGGCACAGACATTTCTGAGTTCTTGGTGAACCTTGGCTCTGCCCAAAGTACACTCTGGGATGAGATTTGCTTCAGTTGGGGAAAAAAATTGAAAATGTGACTTGCACTGGCTGAGCTCTTAGGAACCACAGAGATTTCACATGTTCCATCTTTATCGTGCTCTGTTCCAAACTAGTGACTTTAATTTAGAGACATCTTTACTTTAAAACAATTTTCTTCCTAAGTGGAGTAGCTGTAATACCAAATGTTAAAGTTGAAGCCCAAGAGAGAATAATTTTGAGAGGTGGTTCTGACAAAGTCTGGAGGAGGATGTCGTCTGACTGAAACTCAGATATGAGAATTTGGGAAGGTGTTGAGGTAAGAGCTAGGACAGAGTTTAGATAAGTGAGAATCTGAAATCCACTGTAAAGGAAGGACTGGACACATCAAATATACAAAGTAGGATGGGAAGTTAGGATGTGAGAACTGGGATAGAAACAGGATAATAAAGGAGACAATGGTGGGGAAACAGAAAAAGAGTGAAAGTGCCTATAGTTGCTAGAGCAACTTTCCCACCAGAATGTAGAATTCCTTCAGTCTAGCAAAAAGGAATAAGCGAGCTTGGAGGAGTATTTTCCTTCTCCCTCTGATACATGTTAGTCATGTTCCATAGCTGCTACAGTTACTTGTTTAATGCTGTAATTCTGAGTTTTGATTTGTCTTTCAACTCTGCAGATGACTTGTAGAGTTTGAGATAATAGGACATTTGCCTTCATAAATTTCTTCAGATAACATCATTTTAAGAGTTATGAATGCTAAGTTTGCAAAATTGAGAACTTCGAAGTTGGCACATGCCAAGTTAAGATATCCTGGACAACTTTAATTTAATCCCTTGTGCATATGCATTATCACTTGGTTTCTAATTACATGACTGCTTGCTATTTGTTCCTTATGACTCCAGTGCCGTTTAGTGGATGGGATGGATGATGCATAGGGAGTGAATCAGGGCTGTGTAATGATTGGCACCTGCTTCACTTACTGCAGAAATTGGAAGGCATTTAGGGAATAAGATATGGGACTGCAGCAACAGGGCTCTGAAGTTTTGCAGGTATTTGTCTATCCACCCCACCTTTTGCACTGCAGAAGTACTGAGTTCATTCCTGTAAAGAAGTTGATTGAGCTGAATTGTGAACATCTACAGCACTCTTAAAATAAGGCTTCTGCTATATTGAACTTGACACCTCAAGCTGGTTGGTGTTTGACAATTTTGGCCTTAATTTCTTCTACCTCATGTTTGGATATATGAAATGATTGTTCTAGTTCAAGTTCACTACACGAGAATGTTGTGAGATGATAAAATCATTAATGTTTGTGAATTGCTTACACACTGAGTGTTGTGATGACCCATGATTAAGGAAAAAAAAAACCTGGGAAAATGAATAAATCTGCATTTAAGATAGTACTTAAATAACATCTAACTAGTAAGGCAAGAAAAGTGCATTAAATCAATATGAAAAAGCTGAATAGCATTGCACTCAATGAATACTACCTCTCCTATGCATTGAATGGAAAGGTAGTATACAGCTTCACATAAGCAGACTTCATTGTAATTTCATCTTTTGTGTAGCCTTAGTTTTGGCTTGGCTTTTCTGTTTTCTGCATGCAAAGGGGAATTGAGGGGTTCTTTTTTATTGTTGGCTTTTGTTGATTTTTTTGACTCTTGATACAGAATTAGACTACATTGCAGTCTTCAAAGGATTTCTATTTGTACCAGTCCTGTGAAGTAGGAAGCCACTATTATTGTTACCGTACTTGGCAGGGGGGAAGGTAGGAAAGGAAGAGGATGAGGTATTAGATGTGTAAATTAAAACCTTATAGCCTCAAGCTTATATAGTAAATGAGGGATAAACAAGTTGGGGGGTGGGGGGGGAAGAGAGAGAGGGAGAGAGAGAGAAAGAGACAGATATGTACCTGACAGGATGGCTCTGATCCCGAACAGACTGTAGCGTGTCTGAAGTTGGGTGAAAAGTTCACCCTCATAGTCACATCTGGAGATCTCACCTTCCCGTCAATTACATCTGAAATTACATTGAGATGTAACTACTGTTAGGATCTATAGAGGAACAGTGCTTCTGAGTACCAATTTGGGAAAGTAACTCTAAAATACACATTCTTAAAATAACTAATAAGTGTATATTTTATTCTTGAAATACTTGATGTTTCCCCTGGAAGTACTGCTGGACTGAAAGTCCAGTTTCTCAGTGGATGAAGGTGTCTCCTGCTGAAACTGTTGCATTCTGTGTGGTTATGGAGAAGTGTGGTTTCCAGTCTTTATAAAGCTAAAATGTACTATGAGAATATGTAAATATTAATTGATTTGAAGACCCCAGTCAAGGAGTAAGCCTCAGTCATATCCTTTTACTCAGTGATGATGGTTATTGGCCAGTTCAGCAAGAAAGGCCTCTTAGCATGATGTGTTAGGGCATAGTGCCAGACCATCACAGCTGCAAAACATCCAGATAGAATTTGGCTAATACCCAGTCAGCTTAAAGCACACATGAAGCAAACATACAGATGCCTATATGAAGCTGTGTAGAATAAATACACTTAGTTACTCATTCATAGTAGTCTTGCGGATTTCATTCTGCAAATCCCTAACTTTCCCCTCACTTTGAACTTTGGAGTTCACTGAGGAATTCCGTCACCAATTAGGTGAGGTGCGTAGAATTATGTATTCCGCACTACCTATGCACAGTAAGTTGACCATGAGTTGAACCTTGGTTTCCTTCAGTCGCAACTAAAGGTGCAACTAAGCAACTTCCAATGATTACCTTAGGAATCTTAAAATTATTCTAAGGGAATTTTGATGTGATTTCATGTCATTTGCTTCACACTTATGTACTGTCTCATGCAAAGTTACAAAGTATTTGTACTGATTATTGTGGAGGGGAAGAGTATAGTATATTTAGAGGTGTGAGGATGAAATACCAAATACAAAAAAATATTCTATATACAGAAATACACTCCCAAATGCAGGAATACAGTGGTGTTGAACAGGCCATTAAAGACAAGGGATAGTGGTTGGCAATAAACCCCCAAAAATCAGGTAGATAAGCATAATCTCTTCTGTCACCATATTCATAGGCTCATATGAGTCTACTGCTACCACAGCAGGGTCAAAGGCCTTATGGACTCTGCTTCTACTGCCACTGAATGCGTTCTGAATTCAGAACCTACATTGTCATGACAAGTAATTAGTATGTAAAAGTGACAGTTTTTTCTTCTGAGACAAAATGACTAATGAAGAAATATGAAGATAGCTCTGTATTGAGACTTGGAAACATTTTCTAGGACTTGATTTGATTTTTATCTCCTTACTTTTTTGGACTGTCTGGAATGTTGTAGGTGCATGTGTGCTTAGGTTGGAATTCCCTTTAGATACTGTGAGTTTTTAGAGTGAGTTAATTTCTGTGCCTGTTCAGAAAAGCTTGCTCTAGCTCCATGAAGTGTACATACGTTTTACCCTGGACCCTCATTAGATGTAAACCACAATTACTCTGAATGCAGGCATGAGAATCTAGGTCTAATAGTTGCTTGGCAAATCCTTCAGCCACTGGACAGTTAAGGAGCAGTTGAGCACCCAATTTAAGGGAAAAACTTGCCTTGGGGAGACAACTGAATATTGTATCATCAGTCATGGCAGATGGAGTGCCCGAGACTCTGATTTCAGAATCCACTTAAGCTGTTCTAAGTTAACATTGCTGATGAAGGTGGTCTGATGTTTGGCTGTGTTTTCCAATCTCCTCCCTTGTACCAGCATTTACCATTCATGTATCTGCATGGTCAGCCAGGTCTGTTCCCTGGAGTGCCCCTTTAAGCAGTGGCAAACACTTAAAATTGGCTGAAATCAATCATGATGCCCTGCACTGGCCAGGCTGATCTCTTTCTCTAGGTCTTCAGAGGCTCTTATTTATCTCTGGTGATTTTTTTTTTTTTTTTTTTCAAAAGAAAATGTTAGGCTTTTGTGTTAGGTGCTTCCCCTGAATCAATCAATCACCTACCATTTCAGTGAGGTAGCACCTTAAAATAGGCATCAAGTTTGGTAGTCTGGATTATTTTATCTGCGACTTATGTGTTCTTTTGATGGAGTTTTTTTTTTCTGAAGTATGAATTAATTTAAACATCAGCAAGATGAGCTATTTCAATGCCACTCCTTTTAGTGGAAATATTCAGGTTAGTATCATTGTCCTCCAACCCCAAACTCTTCTCAGGTTTCCCCAAGATGCCAAAAATTCCATCTGTTCTCCTCTCAGTTGCCAAAATCTCCACTTCGTTTGGCAATTGCAGTAATCTGTGTTTTTCTTTGCCAAAACTGTCTTTGGTATGGTAAAAACTGAAACTGGGAGAAATTTAAAATACAGGCACTTCAGCATCAAAGTAGTACAAACTGCTGTAATGACTATTCCCACCTTCGTATGCATGTATGCTTGCTAAAGATTACAATTACAATAATTTAAATTTCACATGCTCTTGAACTTATAGTTTGCAGAATCGAGGTAGTGTTACAGAATTTAGTTCCAGCTTCTCAAGGAGGGTACTGGGCTCTTATTGTAGTTGAAACGAAAATGGGAAGCTGCTCAGTTTGTTTGCAGATCTATTGGTGTATGTAATGCCATTTACATGTATGACCAGTATTTAGGAGAAAAATTCTAATAGAATGAGTAACTTCTCTTTTGTTTTTTTAACAGAGGCTCCAACTTGGGAAAAAAGAAGCAACACATCTGTCACATACCAGGGTGTGGCAAAGTATATGGGAAAACTTCACATTTGAGAGCTCACCTCCGCTGGCATTCTGGAGAGCGTCCGTTCGTTTGTAATTGGATGTTCTGTGGCAAAAGGTTCACACGCAGTGATGAGCTTCAGCGACACCGAAGAACACACACAGGTTTTCAGTCTTTGATTATGGTGCATTTAACTAATGAACGTGTCAAGGAGAGGGCTCGGATGAATAGCTTTTAAGAGGAGAACAGATCTTTGTATTGGATCAATTTTAATGTAGCATGACTTTCTAAAATCAGCTAATACTTAGAACTATGTATACACTTTGGTTTTTTTGGTAGGTCTAAGGAGGAATAACATTTACTTTTTTTTAAGCTAATATTAGGATAGCTTAATCAGAATGCTTTGATTCGGGTTCAGCAGTGCATTTCATTTGTTTGAACCAGATTAGAACTGTTGTCCAGCTTAACTTCAATAATTTTCTCTCCTTTTCTATAAGAAAATTAAAAATAGAGGGCTAGATGTCATTCACAAAATCAAGGAAGAGCATGTGATGGTGAATCATTCTACATTATCCAGTTTCATGGATAGACCACCCATTAGGGATGCCAGGTTCATAATTCTCCTGTTGTCTAATATGAAGAAAAGAGAAGAAATTAGTCTCATCTTCCCCATTTTCAAGGAGTAGTTGTTTCAAGTCTATTGTCTGTATTACCTGTTTTCCTACAAACTGAACCCATAATTACATTCTACAGCTCACTTACCTTTTAAAATCAGACTATTTGAAAAACACAGTGACAATAGATAAATAATTTATGTGCTTATCAGCACTTACATTGCTTTGTCTATGCAATGTCTGTGAAAATTATTTCATGTTCTGTACCTAATGGTGTGCTTTTGTTAGATCCTTGAACCCAAGCTGGGATGTTACAGTCTGTCTGTATAGACAGTCAGATGGGTTTAAAAAAAAAGAGGCTGGTTCAATGATGCAGCTCAGAGGGTATGGTTAATGGCTCCCAGTGTAGCTGCATACCAGTAAAAAGCAGAGAACCGCAGGGATGTATCCTTTGACCCATTTTAACATCTTTATTACTGACCTGGAGGAGGCAACCAAGTGCACTTTTCTTAGGTTTGCTGATACACCAAACTGGGGCGACTGGTCAATGCATTTGAGGGCAAGGCTGCTGTTCAGAGGGACTGGGGCTGGAGGAATAGGATGACAGGGAACTTATGAAATTCAGCAAGGATAAATGCATAGTACTGCACCTGGGGTGGAATTAACCCTTGCAGCAGTAGAGGCTAAGCACTGACTAGTTGGGAAGCAGCTCTGCTGAAAAGTACCTGCGAGTCTTGACAGACAACCAGAACATGAGCAAGAGCCAGCAGCAAAGATGGCCAGGTCTGTATCAACAGAAGCAGAGACACTAGTGTTAGGGAATGATTATCCCCTTTTTCTCAGCACTGGTTAGACTGCATCTAGAATATTGCATCTAGTTTTCAGCCCATTATATAGAAAGATACTGATAACAGGACTGAGTTCACTGAAATTTGACCAACATGATCAGGAAGCATTTGCCTTATGAGGAGAGGCTGTAGGAACTGGGCTTATTCAGCTGTAAAGAGAACAGTAAGGGAAGGGAGGAGCTTAATAGCAACCTCTAATACCTGTGAGGCCACCATTAAGAAGAACAAAGACAGACTTCATGGTGGTGCATTGGTGGAAGATGAGAAGCAACAGACATAAGTTGAAACGAAAGGTTCAGATCAGATATTTGTTCTTCTCTTAGAAGTTATTTATTGGTAATAACTGCAGTGAAAAATAGCAGCCTGAGGGTATGAGATGGCAATATTCTTTAGCTTGCCTGAAAGATCTCCCCAAACTCAGTGAGACACAGAAAAATAAATAAATTCTTTTAAAGGGTTTGTATGGGTGTCTAGAAATGTAACACACAAGTTTATCATGTTGGATCATTTTTTTTCTTCAGTATAGAAGTTCCTAGAATTATGACTCTTAAAGACAGTGAGTTATACCAGTTGTTGGTGTACATGTGATTTTTTTTCTTTTTTTCCTTCTGTGACAGGTGAGAAGAAATTTGTCTGTCCGGAATGTTCAAAACGCTTTATGAGAAGTGATCACCTTGCCAAACACATCAAAACACATCAGAATAAAAAAGGTATTCACTCCAGCAGTACAGTGCTGGCATCAGTGGAAGCAACACCTGATGATACTTTGATTACTGCAGGAGGAACAACACTTATCCTTGCAAATATTCAGCAAGGTTCTGTTTCAGGAATAGGAACTGTTAATACATCTGGCACCAGCAATCAGGATATTCTTACCAACACTGAAATACCTTTACAGCTTGTCACAGTTTCGGGAAACGAGACAATGGAGTAAATATTACACAAGATACCTATTAATTGTGGTTATTTTTATACAGTAGTGAGAAGAATATTGTTCCTAAGTTCTTAGATATCTTTTTATTGATGTGCAAAAACTTTTGGATTGACAGTAACTTGGTTATACATGACACTGAAATGCCTTACTTTGTATGATATTCCATAGTATATTAAAATGGTAAAATTGCATGGGTTTTGTAGGTACTTTTGGAATCTAGAAGAGATGAAATTTTACCAAGTTATATTAAAAAAAAAATAATTTAATGATGGAAATGGTAGTCTAACCAAATGCATCAATCCTGTGTGGTTTAGTGTAAAAAAAAAAAAAAAAATGAGAACATGTTGGTATTTATCTATTGTAAGATAAAAGAAGTTGATGGGTGAAAAGAAATCATGTTATGATAAAAGAAATTTTGTAATTTTCTTGATGACTGGAATTTTTATTATGCATAACTGACAAATCAAGTTTCCAAGCAAATGTTACATAGTGTAGGCTTTACTTAGCTCATCAACTTGTCATTTTGAAGCTAATTATTTTAATTAGGTTAACTATGTACAATATTTTAAGCATTACTCTTGTAAGATTTTGAAAACTACATTTTAACATGGAACTCTAGGGATAGTCACCTTTTAAATCCTATTGAAAAGCCATGTTTAAGATTTAATTTGCCAAAATGATGTCTTGTTAATATTCTTTCAATAACCAAGGTGGGCAATATAACCAATGTTTAAGAAGTTTAAAATGTTAAAAAAAAAATGTATAGGTCGAGGCATTTGGGTGGTAAGGCAAATGTTATAGTGAAGTATATCCCTTCTTTTGAACATTGGAGGACCAAAAATAAGGTGTATTGCGTCTCAGCAGTCATTTTTATCAAATCTTTTTCCAAAAAACATCTGTCTGCCAGGGCCTTAAAAGCCATCATGTAAATTACCAGTAAAATATAACATATGCAAATACAACTGAAAAATCACTTCCATATTGACAGTACTCCCAAACTTATGGATATAGTCATAGTGAACTAGGGGGTTTATGAGGTTTTTATTTGTTTGTTGTTTAGTTTTTGGTTAGTCAATCTGCATTTAAATATCAGCCATCTTTCCTTTTTTGCTTCTTCCCTTAAAAATTGTATGTATCCAGTACATTTAACTGATAAACATATATGTTTTTTTTATTATGCTGAATTTTCTTTTTATTTTTTAATTACTGTTTATATTTTCAATTATAGAAAAATGTACAAAATGAAGTTATATAGCCAGTCTGTAAGTGCTATATCATTTTCAAAAAATGTACAACAATAATTACTGCAGTTCACCTATTTACAAACATTTGGAAATCTGTTCATTTGTTATTCTTCAAACCACCTCAAATTTAAAGGCTACCTTATTGTACGTTTAAAGTGTATTATAACAGTGTGGTAGTTAATAAAACACTATTTTTTTTTTTCTTTTGAATTGAGTTTACTGTATTTCTTGTTAACTAACAAGGTGTAATTTCATAATGTATCTTGATAGCCCGAGATGTTTTCTTATTTTGTGCTAGATGGTGGGAAGTAGAAATGGTGTTTCCTTTCCTTACAGGCACGGAGATGGTGATACACCACGCCCTGGTTCTCACCCCCCACCCCCCATGTGTATGCGCATGGACATGCATGTGCTGCATACTGTGTTAGTGTAGTGGTAGCTTCTTTTGACCAAACGCTGAGCAGGACACAAAGGAAACATAGGCCCTATCCTATAGAATACAAAGATAAAGTTGCATTTAAGTCCCCTGACACTTACATGCCACAATACAGTCTTGATAGGGAACTGTGGCTAAAAGGGGATGTTTTAGATGGAGTAGGAAAGATCAGTGACAACTTTGAGATTAAAGAGAGTGATAGTTGTATGTAATGCTATAATGAAAGTGAAAAGCTTTTGTTTGTGAAGTCTAAAGTCTTGGAGTATCAAATGGCCAGAAGACAGACCAGGATAATTTAGGATAAACTAGACAGAGTTCAGCCTAGAAAAGAGAGAACTGGAGAAAGTCATGAAGGGAAGATTTTCTGCATTTGCAGTTGAATGGGAAAAAAATTAATGCAAATCTTTTGAGATTCACAGCAACAGGAATTCACAGGTACAGAGAAAAGGGAGTTAATTCACCATCAGCTTAATCTTCTATTTAATAAAATAAGAGAGTGAAATTGGCTGAGAAGTCACAAGAGCAGCAGCTTGGGAGAGAAGACAGTTCTGCTTAGACTTGCAACATTCCTTATTGTCAATATTTTAACGTACTCTGAATCCACTTCCTTTAGACAGGTGAATGGGCTTGGTTTCCAAAAGCTGTTTTAGTTCACAGAGCATGTTAGTATAAATCACTTCCATTTCTAATCCTTAGGTTCTGTTTCTCATCTCTCTATAGACATTTGTAGCTGTATTAGTGCATTATTTTAAGAGGGAGGGGAGAGGGCTACTTTCTAAATGAAACTGCTTTTCAGAAGTTCACTGATGTGCATCTGTGAATCAAGGTGTTTTTGTGCCAAGGATTTTGATGTCTCATTGCTGAAGATGAGGTTGCTTTATTTCTGAGAACTGCAATGCTCAGTACATCACATGGTTACTTTAATGTTTAGGGGGCATATTTTTTAAAAGGTTATTTTATTGTTAGGAGGGTTCGGAATGTAGAAGTTTTGGAAGAAAGTAACTCTGGAAATGTGTAGGAAATAGGAAAAAGTCTGAGGGAAGGCCTGCAGTCTCAGGGCTTTCTGCCTAATGGCTCGCAGCCATAGTATGTGTGTTACTTGAGAATGCTGCGTGTGTTCACATGTTGAGTGATAGTGATTTCTGAAAGATCTCTGCTTACCTCCAGAGCCCGAGTGTAAGATCTTCGCTGTATCTAGGGTTGTTGTTACCTCATGGCTTTCTTTTGTGGTCACTCTTAGCAACTCATATGATACCAAGACAAAATTGTGCATTATGTAGAAGGCTTTCTTAGGTTATCTGTGAATCAGTTCTTCATGGCTTCCTGGTGATGGGTGCTTGGTGTGCTTTTTGCTTATTGGCACAATCTGAAGCATTTTACGTACTTATTTTCATGATGGGCTTCCTCACTTGTAAAGTTTCTTGGTACGGTAGCCTTTAGATCCTTGGATGGTTTTGCAGTCTGATGTAATTGCTAGTTAAGACGACCTTAAAACTGGTTCGGCAAGGGAGCGTGAACTTGAGAACTGCCCATGTTATCAGTTTCGACAGTCAGGGTACTTTTTTTCAGTAAGTACAAGGCCTGTACATATACTTGCTATGATCTTGATATAATTATTGGGCTCATTCCTGAATGAACTAATGGTTTGATCCCTGCAAGTTACAAACTACTACCGATTCTTGCAGAGAACAAGAGGTTTTAATCATTGCTACTTGCCAGGCCAAGGAGCAATATGGTTAAGGGGAGTAATATAATTACTGAAACACTTGTGAGGAGCAGGATTTCTGGTTTGAAGATTCAGATTTTCCTTTGTGAAGAGACTCCAGAGAGCTATTCTGGCTTGTCTGAACAAGAAATAGGCTTTGGTTTGAGGCATTTTGAGATGCTGGCATCAGTGAGATAAACCTTTCCAGTGGCTTCGGGAAAGCTCTGATATGTTCTTTGACGAGTTATTCTGGGTGTTAGGGAATGAGGGAATGGAGCTAATAGTCACCTGTCAAGTGGTTCTTAGTTCCTTTAGGTAATGAACTAACGAGCAGGTGGCCATCTTTCCTCCAGCTTATTACCACCAGAAGTGCGGAAGATGCACTGTAGAACAGGGCAGAAGCAGCTGATGTGGCTGACTCAGATCTTATCTGGCAGATGATATTTTCTATAAAAAGGCCACCTCCATTTGGTGTTCCAGCATTGCCATTCATTATCACATCAGTGTATTCTGGTACATCTTTCCTATAATCTGTATCTGTTGGATGTCTGCTGGAATCTTAGTCAAATATGTAGGTGCTTTATGCAATCTCAAGTATTGCTCCAAATGGGATCAGCAATTTTTCAGAAAGTGTGACCACACCTCTTCCTGACAGTGAAACAGTGGTCTGTGGGAGCCTTCGCCTCTCCTTTGTCCAGATACGTCAGTCCTTCCCAATTCCTGAGATGTCCAAGAGGCCACAGGTAAAAAAAAAAACAAAAAAACTTTTGAGTGTGATTTTTAGGTTTTACAGCAGTCCAAAGATACAAGTTGTCCTTTTGCTTAGAATTGTGCTGCATGCTTTTTTTGCACAGTATCTCAGCCTCTGTGCTTGAAAAATAACTATTTATAAAATGTGTGCATAATTTAATTTTTAGTACACAATACATGATGTACTGCGGTGTGTATAAAATTTAAATACATTTTTCTATATATGTGGGGGGGCGGAGGGGGGGCAGTAATACGTTATTTGAAGATTCTTCATTCTCACCCAGATATTTCAAGCCAGAAATGTTTCTGCCAGCGAAAACCTATCCTGCACTTCAGTGGTAAGTCTCTGCTGTCTCTGACAGTCATAGCTAGCTACAAACTATGTGCAGTAAATACCATAGTTTGGTGGTCACTGGGTCCTAAAATTGCACATAGAAAGTTTAACATCTGCATATTTTTAAATTAAGGAAAACAAAGTCTGCAAAGTAATAATACACAGCTCTTCTCTGATCACTCAGCAGAGAAAGTGCTTCTACTGGACAGGAATTGTATCCATTTTCCACACCAGTGGGGTACTGGTGGTTTGCATCAGGTTGTTCTGTGCTCTATTTCTGAAAAACCATGCCTAAAAGAATATTTTATCCAAGGACTTCTAAGTATGTTTCCTTCTTTAATCTTTAAAGAAAAGAAAAGCCCTTTCAGACTCAAACCAGAGAGTCTCTGTGTAACTCTGGAGCTCACTTGCACATCTCGACACTGACCGAGCCCCTGTCTGGACAAGTTGGTACGCATTCTCAAGCCCTATCATTGCTGAGTTGGCAAAAGAATGCTCTGAAAATTATCTGCAAAGAAATAACCTTCTCTTTCCTGCTATGCTTTCTGTTGAGTTGAGAAGCCCAACTGCACAGATTTTGAACTCAACATGAGATGGACACCACCAGAAAAACATACAAAGCAAGACTTGGAACTATTGTTTGTGCACAGCTTTCTTGTTCCCTCTGAAAGCTCGTGGCCAAATCTTGGGCCTGCTAGTGACATGCCTACAGGTAGAACGAGATTTACTTTTCCTATATATCTTAAAATGTATTTTCATTTTTCCCCAAACCACTTGAAGAACGAAAGCTTTGCAAGGATTATAGGCTGCTAGATCACTGTAGCAAGTATTTTTCAAGGACCAATGGTTAGTTCATAAGTGGTATTGTGTAATCCAACACACCTTTTTCTGGAAAGGTCTTTTGAGTAAGAACTTCTTGGCCCTTGACAAGAAAAGAACCATTAGAGAGGTGGTTGAGGTGAGTTCCAGACATGGAGAATGTTGTCTGATGTTGTCCGCAGGAGTCTCTGACTTTAACATATACTGGGCCACCCACCCACCCGCATTCTTAAGTGCTTCCTTCTGTTTCTATAGAACTTACTCCCCTATGCAAGGTATTCACAGAATTTTATTCACAATTTGTGCACAAAACCGTCAAACGGCCAGTTCATCACAGATGCTTCCTAACTGGGTTTTTTTTTCCTCCATCAGGTTGCTTTGGTTTGACAGACAAACAGGATAAAACAGTCTACTCCATTATGTTGCAAGCAACCATTGCTGCTGTGTTAGGAACTGACATCATAGTAGAGGTTTGCAGGGAAAATAACGGGGAATCTGTGCATGTGTCCACCCTGTGGTGGAGACATCATGATGATATTTCTGATGGGACTGATCTACGTTTACGGGTTAAATTGATTTCTGATTTCTATCCTCCCTGTCTAGGCCACTGCACGGGTCTATCAGTGCATAGGGAAGGTAGTTCAATACGAAAAAATCCTATCGTTTCAGCTCACTGTGGGTTTTGGAAACTCTTTTATTCTGTGAATCATTGTTGTCCCTGGTACTAGAGTCTGCTTCTAGTTCTAGAAATGGTACTGCTGGAAGGTTTAGTGGTGAAAACGATGGCTCTTGAAAGGGAGGAAGCCGTGTCTTGTGTTGTTAGCTTGACTGCGACCTGCTCTGGGACCTTCCACCAGCCTTTCCACTTCTCTGAGCTCATGCTATTCCAGTCACATTCTTTGCTCGTTTGGGCATTGTTGAGCACAAGCTAATCTGGCACAGCTGTATCCCTACTATGTAAGCCTTGGATCCCTGCTGGAACCTCTGCTACAACCTTCCATAAAGAAACATTTAACATTCAACTGTGGTTGGAGCAGATACTGGGCTGTATGGCAGCACTTCACTGTATTTTTCAAGAGCAGCACTGAGGAGTGGGAAAGAGTACCTGAGGTACCTTGTTTAGTACCAGACACTGAACAAACAGTTAATAAAAAAGTGCTCTTGTGGTACAACTTATGGGCTGGTAGGAAGATTTGTGAACGTGAGAATAAAGCGAAAATGGCGGGAACGAGGTAGGAACAGACAGGTGGGACAGGTGGTTTGGAACAGGGCTGCAGAAGGCTGTGGAGAACACAACAGTAAGAGTTGATATAATTTATGGGTCCTAAGCTGTGGTCCCCTCACTGAAACCTTCTGGGGTGCAGGTTTCAGACAAGTGTGGGTGCAGCCGTTCAGGGGACGCTATATGGATCAGACAAGATGTGATAAAGCAAGGAAAGGGGGCCGGGAGGCAAAATTTGAGTGCTGCATAAAGCTTTCTGGCATTCCTGATGCTTTCCAAGCAGTCCTTATTGCCTTATGGTTCTTCACTGCTTTGTGCTCCTCTTTTTCCTGTCGTAACTTTTCTACCAGGTCGCCAGGTATCATAAACCCTGCAAGAGTGCACGTGCTAGACTAAGGTTTGCCCTAGATATGCGCTATCGCTTGAGGGCTAAGAAAGCTTCTTCTGGCAATATGCACTGTTGAAGGTGATTGACAACGGAGGAAAACAGAAGTGTGTTGAAGGTAGCGCTGTGGACTGCTGCTTGGGCGGTGTCTTGGCTGAATCCTGTCCTTCCGTTTTAAATACAGGAACACCAGGGCTGGAAAGTAAGCACGAGAGAGGGGCTTGGTCCGGTGGCAAAGTCAGTTTGTTGGCCTCTTTGCTTTCACAGCTCTGACGCGTGTTGGCTATAGTTACTGTCCGAGACAAAGGTTATTCCTCGGTTCGGCGGCCCCCTGAGCTGTGTTTGCTGGCTGTGGTTAGAGCTGGTCTCCGCATCTCTCTTGCCGTAGCTGGCCTGTGACAGCGGCGTTGGCCCAGGCCCCGCCGGGTCGCTCATGCCAGGGCCCACAGACCTCCACACACCTCCACAGCCCTGCGCCCCCCTGGCCACAGCTGTGCTGTGTCCACCTCCGCAGGCGTGCACACACATACAGAGGATAATTTGAGTAACTTTATTTATTTTGGAGACCAGTCCAAAGGGCTGGACCGGGTCCTCCTTGCAGCGGGCGATCCACGGCCTAGTGGTAGGGCAGGCACCACCCAAGCCCCCTCCTGACCCTTCACCATTATCAGGTGGCATAAGCGGCTTGTGGGGCTGGGGCGGGAAAGGACGAGCAGGTGCAAGGGTGGTGTGGGCCTGGTGGCGGAGTGGGCCAACGGTGCAAGCATGTGGCATTGGGCTTTGTTTTTAAGCGACCTTTTGTCAGCACTGGGCTTTGTTTCCAAGTGGTGTTTGGTCAGTGTGCTGCCATGCCAGTGAGAAGTGAGGAGGGTCACTGTGGCTGTGAGGGGGTGTCGTACGGAGGCCAGTGCCTTGTGTTCTGTAATTCCATCCGGGGTTATTTGTGTCAAAGCTGCCACCTGAGATAAGGGGATTTAGTTGTAATTTTCGATGTACATTTGTAGATGTTTTTACTAAATATAATGTGTCCTAAATACATAATTATTTAACAGCTTGAAATGCTTCCAAAGGAGCTATTCAAGTCTTTTCTGTAAATAACACACCTTTTAAAATTATATCAATATTTAATGTCATTTTGGGATTTCTCTTACGTTTCCTTAAAAAAAAATATGATCCCCTGAATCAGTATTTACCTGAAGAATTAAAATAGCACCATTTTCAGTTGTGCTAATTAGCTTTTTTGTAGGTCCAATTACATATTTCCTCATCAGAGATTTGGAGTGGGAGGTGTTTTCCAGCTTCCCTGGAAGTCTTAACTGTCCTCAGAGGAAGGAATAGCTATGAGAAGCATTTCAAATCCAGGAGGATTGGTGTATCTGGCGTATTTTACAGTTTTCCCCCTCAGTATGTGTACAATACCAAACACTAGTGAATGGGAATACAGAGCAACTTCAGGAGCAGAGTAAGGAAGGTGACCTGTCATCTCCCAGCATTAATCCTCTCACTGCTTTTGTTTTCAGCCTCACCTAACACATGCCTCTTCTGCAGCTCTCCAAATTTCTTAAAGCCTCTTTGCTCCTCCTGCCTCTTCAAGCAAGGGCAACAGATGCTTCCTGTCTATTTATATGTGGGAGACAGAAAGCTTTGGGGTAGACATGTTCAAAACCTTGTTCTGTCCTGCTTGTGAGAGACAGTGTGAAAAAACAAACCAAGAACCCTGCTTTTGAACGTTGAACATGTAAAAAGGGGGCAAAGAGTTAACTGTGGCCTGATGTCACTGTGAGGGACCTTTACAGCTGTGAATGTTAGGTAAAAGACCAATTTGCACGTCTCTTGTCCAGTCAGTCATTGTGTAAGTTTTAAAATCTGTGCAAGATTGTATTAGCCCATCTATATAATATCATATATTTTATATATATATATATATAAAATATATATAATATCACAGATTCACAGAATGGTAGGGGTTGGAAGGGACCTTAGGAGATCATCTAGTCCAACCCCGCTGCCAAAGCAGGTTCAACTAGAGCAGGTTGCACAGGATTGTGTCCAGGCCAGTTTTGAATACTTCCAGAGAAGGAGGCTCCACAAACTCTGGGCAGCCTGTTCAGTGCTTTGCCTCCCTCAAGGTAAAGAACTTTTTCCTCATGTTCTGATGGAACTTCCTCTGTTCCAGGTTGTGCCCGTTGCCCCTTGTCCTGTCACTGGGCACCACTGAAAAGAGCTTGGCCCTGTCCTCTTAATACCTGCCTTTTAGATATTGGTAAGTATTGATAAGTTCCCCTCTCAATCTTGTCCAGTCTAAAAAGACCCTGGTCTCTCAGCCTTTTCTCATAAAAGAGATGCTCCAGCCTCCTAATCATCTTTGTAGCCCTCTCTGGACTCTATCCAGTAGCTCCTTGTTTCTCTTGAGCTGGGGTGCCCTGAATTGGACACAGTACTCCAGATGTGGCCTCTCCAGGCAGAGTATGGGGGGAGGACAACCTCCCTCAACCTGCTGGCCACACTTGTCTTAGCGCACCCCAGGGTACCACTGGCTGCCTTGGTCACAAGTGCACATTGCTGGCTCGTGGTTAACTTGTTGTCCACCAGAACTCCCAGGTTCTTCTCCACAAAGCCACTTTCCAGCAGGTCAAACCCCTAATCTGTACTGGTGCATGAGGTTATTTCTCCACAGGTGCAGGACCTTACATTTGCTCTTGAACTTCGTTCTGTTCCTCTCTGCCCAACTCTCTAGCCTGTCCAGGTCTTGCTGAATGGCAGCACAGCCTTCTGGTGTGTCAACCATTCCTCCCAGTTTTGTATCATCAGCAAACTTGCTGAGAGTATGCTCTAGCCCTTCTTCTAGGTCATTGATGAATATGTTGAACAAGACTAGAGCCAGTAATGACCCCTGGGGAGCACCACTAGCTACAGGCCTCCAACTAGACTCTGTCCCACTGATCACAACCTTCTGAGCTATGTCGTTCAGTCAGTTCTCAATCCACCTCACTGTCCATGCATCTAACCCACACTTCCTAAGCTTCCCTATGAGGATGTTATGGGACATCAAGTCAAAAGCCTTTCTGAGGTCGAGGGAGACAACACCCACTGCTCACCCCTCCTGTACCCAGCTAGTCATGCCATCATAGAAGGCTATCAGATTGGTCAGGTGTGATTTCCCCTTGGTGAATCCTTGTTGCATCCCTGTATGCTCTGACAACATTCCTATGTTTCTCCTAAGTGGCCAGTCCCTTTTTCCGCATTCTCTAAACTTCCTGCTTCCAGCTGAGGTTTTACAGAAGCTCCTTGCACATCCGTGCAGTTTTCTTGCATCCTTTGCTTAATTTCTTTCTCATAGGGATGCACCAGTCTTGAGCTTGGAGCAATTGGTGCTTGAATACTGACCAGTTCTCTTGAACCCCCCTATCTGCTAGAGCCCTAACCCATGGGATTAAAGACTATACAATTAGGAAAAAACCCCCTTATTCTCGTTTTTATTTAAAAATATAATTAAATATACAAATCCATAAATATTGTATGGCTTACAAACAAGTGTTATGCTTTTGTTTTCGTAAGGCTCACATCTACTTTT
Source organism: Bucorvus abyssinicus (assembly GCA_009769605.1). Lineage (NCBI taxonomy): Eukaryota > Metazoa > Chordata > Aves > Bucerotiformes > Bucorvidae > Bucorvus > Bucorvus abyssinicus. The sequence continues at coordinate 20,243,541 of CM020029.1, read as the reverse complement.
ATGACAAAAGTGAGGGATTGGCACAGTAAAGCTCGGTTCAATGTTACGCTACAAAAAATGAGTCAAGTGAAACACTTATTGTTTTGAGTAAGAGCTATAAATTTTCTTCCAATGTTCAAGGGGATTTTTTTTCACACTTTAGAAACAGGCTAGTTTTGAAATTTGGCACCAAATACTGTCAGAAGATTGCAGATTTCAGGACCAAAGCATATAAAGAGCTGTAAAAAAAGTGTACAACAATTTAATTAATAAAGTTATGTAAGTTAAAAAAAACCAAACCAAACCCCTGCCAACCCCCCCCATATTTGACATGTCAAATATGAACAGTTTGCAACCTCCAATGTTTAAAGACTGACATGTGCATCCAAATTTGTTTTTCAAGTGCACTGTTCAGTACATATTATTGACCTCTGCAATTTAAAATTACATTTCTCTTTGAGCATGTTTTAACCTGTGCTTAGTCTAAGAAACACTTGAAGTAGCGATAACTGACAAAGACCACAGAGGCTAAAAGTTTTCTGCTCTTTTCCTGTTTATTTTCTATGTTTGGCAGCACAGTTTGTGATCCGTCTATTTGGCGTGTGCAGGAGATTTGTGCATAGCAGACAAGTGAAATGTGGACCTGCAATCCAAAGACTTCAAAAACAGGCTGAGATACAGGTGCAGCATTTGATGCTTATTGGGTAATGTGGAGCTTCATTTTTTATAAAAGAGATCTTCTATCCTTTGATATATATCCATTGTATATGTAAACTTATTAAGGCAAATAAGGATTATTGCTTATTATCTTAGATTCCTATTTCGTGGAGCATGAAAAATTTGCACATTCTAAGGAAGACAAAGGTAGTGAGAGTGTCCAAGACTAGTTACAAGCAAGCATCTGAGTTAGGAAAACATGCTTTCCTGCTTTTCTTCAGCCAGGTAAGCAAAAATACTTGCATGAAAATGTTTAACTGTTTACTTCCATGCTCTTCTCTCTCATTCTTTTAATTTCAGGAAAGACTACAGAAAGCATTCTAACAGCAGTCTTAAACATCTATCCAGTTATTTAGTTTTATCTCAAAGATTGTGATGGAGTCTTGTCTCCCTTGCTGTTCAGTGGATGCAGAATTTCATTCAAGGTGTTAATTTGAGACAGCTGCTTTAATGACAAGCATTTGCCACATCTGGGTCAGAAGCAGACTGCTTCTTTCACTCATCTCTCTGGCTTGACATTTTATTTCTCTATCCCTCCCTATGATTTCACTCCCATTCGTTTTATCTCTCTGGAGTCTTTCCTTTGCCATCTCTCCCTGTAATAGAAAGTACAAAGTATGCATTTTTAGCCGTTCTGTGCAATTTTTCATTCTTAGACATAAAAAATATTGTACAGTAAATTATTGACTTTTGCTAGACTCCTTTTGATACCATTCATGCTGTTACTATCCAGAACTTCGACAAATTCTGGAAGAGTTGTCTCTTTCATTTTTAAAGGTTCTTGAACTGCAGAATGTGCCATGAACATGAGAGCATGTTTGAGAATGTCATGGTTCAAAATTTGTAGTTTACACTACTGAAACCCCAAGAATCAATTATCTGTGAGAGATCAGTACCCATCTCAGGCTAAGATTGGCTCTCCAAGTACTCAGCCATATGAAATGGCCATTGGTTTGAATGTTGTGAACTTCTATGAAAAGAGAGATGGCTTTGACTGCCACAAACTTTATGGTTGGAAATTTGTTAAGTAAATAAAGCTGCATAGAGGAACAGAGGAGTACTGGCTATAAAGGCAGCCCAAAAAAGTAAACTGTGAGCTACCAGCTTATAAATCTGCTAATTACTGTTGCAGAATGGGACTATTTCTGAAAACATGAAAGCACAATTATAAGTACAGCAAGCAAATAATAGATTCAATATCGTTTATGGAAATAAGATATTGCTGAAATGGAGGCTTCTATACCCACATGGAAGAGAATGAAAATTCAAGAAAATGCACAATGGTATCAACACTCTTAATTCAGTTTAAAGGAAATAATACAGGAATCCTAGTCTTCCCTGATAGAAAGAAGGAAAAAAAGCTCCAAGCATTCTATATGATTATTGAGGAAGAGAAAGAAAGTTAAAAGCAAAGTACTTTCCTACATAATTTTTAATTCCTTGTATAAGAGGGTTTTTTGGGTTTTATTTTTTTTTATGCTGTCTCTATCTCAGATTTGATTATGTTCTGACTTCCTTTCTTGGTTTGGCCTTGCTGGAAAGAGATTAAATGGCATGGTCAGCCCCCTCATATCTTACGGAGACTCAGTAAGATCTGAGTAGAGACAAATGGCAAAAATCTTCTGACTAAACCTTTTTTTAGGACGTATCAGAATAGACTTCGAAAGAAAAGGTGGAGCTACCTGAAAAAAGTGTGTTTCTTCTGAGAACACTGATGCTGGGGAAAGCTTATAAAATACAATGAGAGAAAAATATATAGCAGCTTTGTCTCTGGCAGGGAAAATGGGGAAAAGAAGCTGATAGAAACAAATTGCTAGATGAAATAAAAAAATTATTTGGCAGAGAAGCAGAGGAACACAGATTCTGAAAGAACCCTCAAGCAGCTTACTATCCTTAGAGGCCAATTAAACATGAATCAGTCAGGAAAGACAGAAAGAGCTCTCCTCAGGCTTAATGAAAATTTATGTAAGGCAAAATAAAGCCCTGAAATTATTGGCATATAAGGCATAGAATGGTAAGAGAAATAAGCTAGTGTGGCTATTAAAGATACCAGGGTAGTATTTACACTTAAAACAAAATAGATTTGTAAGGTCTTTGAAGGTTTTTTTGTGTCCATCTGTACATTAACAAAAAATCGGCTCCAGCTGACAAAACAATGTTTGTAATGAAGCAAATATGCCCCCGGGTTCCAGCTGCCCATATCACCGTTTGAAGCCATCTGAGTATGAAAAAAATTAGAAAATATCTTTGCCAGCTAGCCCAGTGATCAGGCCTTTTAAATACTTCTAAACACCTTACTTAGCAACCTGTAATAGCAGTCACTATGATTTTAAAGACTAGTCAGCTTTTGCTTTTGGAAGGTGATGCATTGCTTTGCAAGAACTTGCTAAAGTGTCTCTTAAACTTTCTTGTTGTGCAGTGTATTAGAAAGATATAATCATCACCATAAACCTTGCTTACAGTAGGGGCACCAGTTACTCAAAATGGTAAGATAGACAAAATTATGCCTCTTGCCCTGTATCTCCATACCTTGGACTTCCTGCAGCCATTTCCAGAGTGTGGCAATTGAAGGCCATGCTACTAGCATACCAATTTGCATAAAAAGAAGTTTGAGTAGGAAATCTATGTTTTCAGTTTCCCCAGGAATCTTCCGAAAGAGACAAATAGAAAAATAAATTGGAGATATTTGGAATTAGGGGTTAAAATCAATACTTCTCAAATTCCCACTCCTCAGATATATAATTTTAGCATCTTCAAATGAAGCATGTACTGAAACCCATGTGAATGCCATCTTATCCTTCTTGAAAGTTGTAGTCTAGGTTAGTAGACACTACCAGCTCTCTTCTTTCACAAAGTACTCATATCATGGTGAAAAGTTTCAAATGGCCTCTGAGTTTAGAAAGCTTAAGAGGCAGGATCTAATAACCCCAAATTACAAAAGGTAAAAGAAACCAAGGAGTAATTTATACTTGATTTAGAAATAAATATCCAAATTACATTCTATATCTCATTGATTAGCTTCCTTAGGGGCAGGGTAAAGCCTTTGGATATGGGCTCAGTAGACAAGTCTTCATCCACAGGATTTTTTTGGTGGTTTGCATAAGGCTTCCCATATTTTCTCATTGTTTCTTTCAGAATTCAACTGCATAATTTCAAAACGTCCCCAATCCGTTTCCCGCATTGCCTTAGAGTAATCCATTTTATAACTGTTTTTCTACATCTATCTGTCGACGTATTTCCTATGGATATACAATACTCTAATCACTTTCCATGCTGTAGAATTCCTGATGCTTTTAGAAGTAATATATAACTTTAAAACTATTTTTAAAGATTGGGAATGTAAATATGTATCACTGTACACAAATAAAAAAATTCAAAATTAGAATTTTTTTAAATTTGTTGCTCTATTTCTCTAATAGTAAAAAACGCTATTCCAGTCCTTTTTCTTTATTGATAAGGAGTCTCAACTACATGAAAGTTCAGCTGTAGACCTAGGTGTGCTTTAGCCTCCTGTTAGTATGTTTGATGACCATCATGTTCCTAAATAACTGAACCTGTTTCTCAAACTGTCTTAAGTCTTTTTAGAGAACACTGAATCAGCTTTCTCCTTTTAACAGATGGCTTGTCATATGAAAGTGTTTCTGTGTGTAGGAATTTGTCCTGCAATAAGGTATATCAGCTAATTACTTTGTAATATGAACTGTGTATGTCCTGTCACAAAAGAGAACATTCAGAATATAAATTGACTCTTCATACATGAACAGCTGGAATGTGAAGCAGGGTTTAAATGTATGCTACCATGTTATCTTGGTCTCTGTACAGTCATTGTAGACGTCTTACTGCTGAGAGGTTTTCTTTCAGAAATACAAGTATTCTCTCCCCACCACTATCTCCCAGATTCTCATTTTAGAACCTCAGATATTTCCCTTTTACTTACTGACACATTTTACTTGATGTTCCTTCCAGCTGAAACAGTTATGATGGCTGGCCACATGCAGTGCCTGAGGATGTGAAAATGTATTTTGAAAAGTAGCAAAGTAAAACAATTTTCTTGAAGAATTAATGGCAGCAAGAACTTATTTACCCTTCCCCTAATAGGTGGGAACCACGGATGGAGCTGAAGAACAAGTACGTGTTCTGTGTGCTGCATCTGATTGTCAGTATAAACCTCAGTGTCTGGGAACAGAAGTGGATGACAAGAAGACACACATGAAATTCTCATAATACTTTTTTGTTTAGTTTAGTGAAATCAAAATAAGACTTTTTTTTCTTTTAATAAAGAAACTGTAGGGTTTTTTCCTTGACTTTGTTCTCATGATGACCAGTAACACATGGCAACCATACTAAGGCGGTTTATGCTGTAATATCATATTATAAATATACCAAGGCAGCAATTCTCCTATAGAACTAGAATACAGGAGTGTATATCCATATATATTTATATGAAAAGTGTATATAGAGTATACATATGAAACTTGGGTGGAAAGGACTAATTTTTCTTCCTAAGATATAAATTTGAAAGGGCAATGCTAAAGACCTGTTTATAATTAATTTTATATTCTCATTAGAATTAAAATACCAAGTGGTTGCAAAATATGCAGATGCAGAACAAATCATTATTTTTATCTTATTCTTCCCTCCAGATTTCTCATGGTTGAATTCAAAGGAGGAAGACCCCAGTTTGGGTCTTGTATGTTTGTTTGTTTGTTTTACTCTGCAATCTAAACAGTTCACCTTTCTCTTAGGCCTCATCACAGAGCTGTGTAAAGAGCATGACATGAAGTTGCTTGGGAAAAGATGCAGAGGAAGACAGTAAGTACCTAATAAGAGGAGGCAAGAGTTAAGGTCTGGGACCACAGAACAGCTGGAATACGTTAGTTTCACAGGAAGGCCCCAGAGAGGGAGTGTGAACTGCCAGCAGGTGGCTGGGAATGGCTGAATAACTCAGTGGTGGGATTGGAAGAGAGTTCTGCCTCTTACTGTGATGTCTTGACCACTTTCAGCAAAATCTATTTTTCTGTATAACAGTGGACCTTTGTCAATGCACATTAAAGTAAATTTAGCATTTCCTTTAAATATAATATGTTCTGGATCTGGCTCTTGCTTGTTTTGACACTGATTTTGTTTGGTGTATCTCCTAAAGCTTTACCTTACTCTTTCTCTGAGGAGAGAAAGAGGGCTGGTTGACTGCTTAGGTTTCAAAGTGTGAGACACTGAGATGTCCCTTGGACACACTGCCTCCAAGTCAAGCAGAGACTGTTTTGTTAAGAGAAGCTGCAAGCAGACAGGTGTGGGAAGAAAGGTCTGCTGGGGTTTCTCTCCCTTCTGCAGTAAGGAAAGCTATGCTGGCAGAGACAGCTGCTCTTACCACAGTAATGCTTTGCAATCGTTTGCAGTACTGGTCTATGTTCTCCGGAAGTCCTAGTCATAAAGTGGGCTTTGCAATACACAAACAAAAGAGACTGTCCCTGGCCCAAAGACCTTGCAGCGTAGGTGCAAAATGAGAGATGACAGCAGGTGGACATGGAGACAGGGAAGCAGAAGGATCCAATAACTGTGTGGGTCTGGGAGCGTAGGACAGCAGTTTTCTCAGCATTTAATTGTCGTGGTGGTTAAAAGAGAATTTAAAGGAAGGATTTGAAGATAAAAGGATCCTGCACAGGTATTTCTGAAAAGCTCCTTCCAGGCATGAAGGGCAGTGCAGGATAAAGAGTATGTGTTCTTACTCGACAATGTAACAAGGTGGCACTTGGCAGGGTTGGAAGAAACAATACTGTAATAACCAGATGATGTGAGCTTGGAGAAGACTTTTATCTATATGCAAGGAAATTTTACCTCATGGACTAAGCAGTAAGACTGTAATAGTTATGTATAGCTATTAGGAGAGGAACTATAAAGAAGTATCAGTTGAAGATGTGATGTCTGGATTATGTGTTTGAGTAATGGGCAGGATGTAGTATCATCCACTCTGGCTGTGACAAGAAACTTTGTGCAAGTTTAACCTGGAGAGAGAGAAAGGTGGTGAGAGTGACAGCTCTATTTCTGCTATAGAGATCATCAGCTAGTGATCCAGAGTGAGCTGTTCGAAAGTGTATGAGAATGTATGTACAGAAAGATGTAGGTATTGGTGAACTGAGGTAGTTTGTGTTGGTGTGCGTGCCCTGAGAGATTTGTGATTAAAGTGAAAAGAGGTGATATTTGGGGACAGCAGGGGAAGGCTAACCAGTGACAGAGGCCCAAAGAAGTTGCAGTGTAGGTCTAAGGTTAGAGACTTCAAATGCAGACAGGGGAGCACAAGGAAACAAAATACCTGATAGAGAGCTGGCAAGCTGGAGGGCACAATCACAGAGGTTTCTCTACAGAGCCCTCCCAAAGGCAAGCAGATATTAGAAGTATAAGAAAATGTTAAACCTCAAGGCAAGAAAGAGGAGGACATCAAGAAGATTGTTACCGACTGTTGAGGCCAGCTGAGTCAGGGACTGGTGTACCTCAGAAAAAGTTCAGGCAGAAAAGATGAGAACAACTTTAGAAAGTACATATCAACATCATATGAAGGTGAACATACTGGGGGTTGGTGGTAGATAGGAAAATGTTCAACAGAGATTACGAGACGGTTTTTTAAAGATAGGAGATCTTAGAATTTGAAGGAACAAGGTGCAGCCAGACATCCAATTCCCTCATAACTGAAACATGGGTCACTAATGTAGCCTTCTGTATTTCTTTAGATGCCTATATCCTTGTCATCATAGTTTGCTGTGTCTTTGTTACTTTCCCAGAGTATTATGTTAAAAGTTCAGATTTGTACTGAGACTCAGCATTTATGAATCTTGGTGTTTTGCTAATAATAAACCCACTTTTTTCCCCAAACTTATATTCTTGTAAGTGGACTGACATCTGAGAATTTATGAAAGTGTTTAATAGAAAATATCATTAAGTATTGATATTTATTTTCATTACATCTAGCCAAAATTTTTGTTCCAAGATACATTCCATTTAAATTACGGCACTGTACTCCAATGAAGCTACATTAATCCAGTAGATGCATTGGCTATCTAATATTTTCAGAAAAGATTCAGTTCAGATTGCTTTCTAAGAACCTGAAACCACTGATGTATTACAAAATAATTTTGGCAAATGCAACATGATAAGTTCCTTGGCATTTCTGCTCAGGCAAAATACTGCTTTAAACTCATGTATAGATAATGAACTGGCAGTCTGCATAGGAGCTTTCATGACAGTAAGATAATAAACACTGACATGGATAAATTGTCATGAGCTGAACAAAAAAACCCTTGTCAAGTTATCATTTTGATGAGGATGGTACATTTGGTTATAAGGAAGACAAATGTGCTGGTGGATCCTTGCAGCAGTAATTTTGCTCTCCAAGATGACAGACTTAGTTCTGAGAAAGTTTTTAATTGTTTTATCCACATAATGGCATACTGATCCCTTTTATGTCACTGGGCAAGGAAATAATCTTAACCACAAGAGCTAGATTTCATACCAGAGGTACTACTTTTATTCTTTATTTGTGGCAGCACAAATGAAAATAATTGTGTAGCATGATGACTGGCACAGTGGGATCCATATTGCCCGTGTGTTTGGGCTGGATAGGGGACAATACAAAGAATATGTACATATGCATGACTGGGTTTTAATATCGAAAATGTTTGCAGGGGCCCTGATAGTGTGCCTATCTAAAATATTTCCCCTGAACAGTTCAGAGGGTCTGCAAAAATCAGTTTGGGTCATTGTACTTTTCCAGGATTCCCTGTAATGTTTCAACAGATGCGTGTTGCATTATTAAATGCTACCTAATTCCCTGGGCACTATGGATACAGTTGTACAAGTCAGAGCTTCATTCTCAAATGTATTAATCTCCTGGAGTCACTCAGGTAGGGAGTCAAAGTGGCTGGATGATGGAGCCACATCAAGATTTTGTGTGGTATCGGCAATGGAAACAGATCTGCTTGAATCATTGTTTGGTATCTTGATTAGATCTGGTTAAATCTTTACTTTAGGGTTTCACTGGGCACCCATAAACTCAGTACACAAAACATGAAAACAGACAGTGTTTGTTTGTCTTAGGTTTTTTGTGACCAGCACTACATCAAATAAAGAGCAGTGACTTGAAGTGCGTAGCCTATTGATCACACACCTGAACTGAATCTGTCATGTTTTTATTGTAGTTAAAAGGTTGAAAGTTATAGATGGTCATACAGGTCATAAAAATGATAAGAATCAAACTAGTCTAGTTTCAAAAGCTTATCTTAAAAATTAAGGAAGCTGAGGCATGATTTTTTTTTTTAATACAGTGTACATTCATTTGGAAAACATAGGAAAATATTTTGGATTATGTATTAAGAGAATGTATATATTTTGCTACCTTGTTTTACTAAATCTTTCATATCTTTTTCTCAAAAACATGGGTTTAATTTATAAAAATGTGTTTTGTTCATGCCATACCTTTCTTTGTTTTTAGTAATATCAGAAGCTGAAAAGACTAACCAATTTCATTGTCGTTTAAAGTGTTACATTGCTACAGAAACTTTGCAACACTGAACGTTTCACTGATCCCCTTTTCTCTGCCATCTGTCTGATCTGGCCTCTTTCCAAACAGTACTGCTTTCCCAATGGATATGGTTGTCCTGCTACAAGAGTTTTCAGTCAGGGTAAGGAAAATTCACATTATGTTCAGTTGGTTTTTGATAGTGCATATAAATATTGAATGGCCGTGTACACTTACACTTTTTAGATTGTAAGATGCACACCAAAAATTCTCTGTTTGTCTCAAACTCTGACTTGTGCTCTGCTTTGTTGAAAACTTGATGCTCACTGTAAAAATTATTTGTGTTTTCTGAAATTATGTGATATGTTTGTTTATTTTGACAATTACTTTATTACAGTATCTCTAGAATCTTCAAGAATGGATGTTTTGAAATCTGGTTGGATGGTTAAAAAGAAAGTAAAGCTCCAGATTATACACAGCATTGCAGAGGTGTTAATTCAACATTTTGGAAATAGTTGTCTTGTCTTAGAAGTTCAACATGAAATGTCTTAGGAAAGATAGTGTATTTTAGAAGCTGAGGATTTAGCCATGTGCCATTTAATGGACTGTCAAGTTGGGCACAAAATCACTACTATCTTCTTGACCAATATCTTAATAATTTTAGATTTATTTAAATTATATGTTGTGGTCATGTAGTGCTGAGGTATTGTGTCATATCGAAGGATATCAACAGAGAAATTACATCCCATGGATCTAAGAAAATGCAATGCATCACTAAAAATACATATGAAAAAACATTGTATTTTTACGTGCACAAGTGCATTAACTGTTGCAAAGGTGGAGAGGTCTCATTTCCCCTTCTTCTTTTATGCTAGAATCACTTTCATGCTAGTAATTAAATAGTGCATTTTATAGTGAGCAATTGTAATAAAAACCCATCAGACACTGACAACTTCCTTTAAGAGGAGCATATTACATTATACTCTGAACTATGTAGATCATCTCTGAACAGTGATAGAATTTCTTGTCGAGCAATTAACTCTGTGTATCCCAGAATATCTCTCACACACCCTTTCATTTTTTGCTGTTGTATGCACTCTTACATTTAAGGAAGAACGCTACTCCTTTTTTCTTTAAGAGAGATGAATGTTTTAGGTTATCTGTAGTCCTGGCTGCAAGAAGTGATTTTCATCCATTCATTGAAAGAGTGAACCTTTGGCTCTCAGGATCTATCGCTGTGTCAGAGTTACTTCCAAACTCTTGACTAGAGGCTTGAAACAACCGTCTTCTCAGGCAGCCAGCTCCAGGGTTAAGTCAATTCTGTGCGTGCGTGCTGGGACAAGACATTAGGAGTTCAGTCAACGGTTTGAGGAGACACATAGCTCAAAGGTGTCAGCACTATTTAAGTCTTCCCTAGGCCATAACTTGAAGACTCGCATTTCATTTACACAAAAGCTCTTTGCCCGTGCCTGTACTGGAATGCCAGTACGAATGTTGCATTTGCTTAGCCTGTTCTGAACTGGAGTTGCAGGAGTAATGCATGTAAGGCTGTGCTTATCTTTTGACCTGCACTGACCACTGAAAGAATGGTTGGTAAGTGGCAAAAGGAGAGCCAGGAGTGGCTGAAATCAAGGCAGCTGAGGACAACAATTTCACTCCAAAGGCAGGTATGATCGATAAAACTCATATGTTTAAGTAGCTTCCTACTGAGCCTCTACCTTGATAACTTAAAGAGCTCTCCTAGGAGAAATAGAAAATACCATTCATTTTATGTTTTTCAGCTGTAATTCCAGAAGGTATATTTCCTGCACCAGTTTAAGTTTCTATAAGAAGAAAGTTTTTCCTCCTCTTTTGGTGGTGAATGTGTTCAGTATAAAAAAACCTGTTTACAGAAATTATTTTTCCCATGTTGCTGTGAGTTATTAATAATGTACTATCTGAAAGATTTATTTTTTTCCCCCCAATGATCAGCATTCAATGTAACCTGCTGGAATTGTATCTGTATTCCATTTTGTGCAATTATGATATTGGTTTACTGTATTTTCTTTACTGAACACTCAGCACCTAACTCATAGCGCAGGGTGTATCTTTACAATCAGATGATATTTATTACTCTGAAAAGCTATTTGGAAAACCCCCTCAGACTCTAACTTGCATGAGAATGAACATATTCTCATGTAAATTCCTTAGGAGGAAGCTAGCAGAATTAACAAGTGTAAAAACAAGGAGTCTGCCCACTTCACCAAAGTTTGCCCAAAGGCTGGGAAGAAACTGAATTACTGGATAATATTAATATCATGTTTTTGCTGTGAAACAGATAGACATACACTGCCAGATCTTTCTCCTGTGGGGAAAAAAAAGCCAACCCCTCCCCCCAAACCAACTAAAAAACCCCCCAAAACACCCCAATCATTAGCATGTTATATATGTTAGCTATAAATAGAGTGTGATCAGCTTCAAAGTTCAGTTAGCAGCTTTTGCCATCAATTCCTGTGAGATGAGAATCAGGCTTTGAATTTAATAAGAGAGTCGCTGTATTTAATTACATCAATGTGGTCAGAAAACAGCCTTACTGACCAGAATGTGGAAATAGAACAGGATTATAATGTTAAGGATATTGTTTTGTTGCAAGCAGTGTTTTTTGGATTAGCACTGTTGACTCTGAGCCCTGTACTTGTAGAGACATAACTTAGTTACTAAAAATAGGCTTATGCTGGAATTTATGTAAAAATATTTTGTCTTTTTTGGGGGAGATTTGGATAGAGATATTTGGAGAGAGGGAAATATGGTTCACAGTACTTGTAACAAGTGCAAAATGTTTACCAGTGCTAATTGCTTTTGTAGACTTCTGGTTTCCAAGTTAATCTGAGAAGTGATTAGTCTGTAGCATTGGACTTAATCTCACTGTTCTGCTGTTTCTGGCATCATGCCAAATCCCAAGGGGAAGTGGTGGTTGGAGGCCAGTGATTCCCATCTTACTGCCTCTGGGTGAATATGCTTGCTCCATGAAGAGTCCATGTGTGAGGAACTACCTTTTGCGTGTGGGGTGTTCTTGTAGCAGAAGATATGCTGCATGGCAGCTGTAATAGTTGCCTCAAAACTGTAGTCTGAATGGTCTTGTTTCCCTGTTCTTTTCCTTTCCGTGCCAGCATCACTGCTATTGAAGCTCTGTAGAGCACAGCTGCAGCATGGCCCACGGTGTCTCTGCCTCCTGTGTTCATTTTTGCCACTCCATGGCAGAGCTCAGACCCAGTTAATGAGTCTGAGGTGCCTCAGCAAGGCTGGCATTCCTCCTAGAATCTGACCGTGCAACTGAGCCCTTGCCAAATGCTGTACCTTTTGTGTCTGAATGGCCCCTTCAAAGTCAGCAGGACCGCTCAGAGATGCTAAAGCTCAGCAATATGGGTCAGCATTTTTAGTGTATGTCTTCCCTTTTGAAAATGGCCGTGCTGACTTGTGTTTTGAAATGCTGTGAAAGAGAAGCCCCTCCTACACCCAGAGCCACCCACAAAAATATTCTGAATAGCAAGGGCAGCAGAACATGTCAGTCATGCTACCCTTGCACTACCCAGACATCTGTGAAAATTTCATGCTCCTGTGAGCAGATTCTCCGAAGGGCTGAGTTTGGCTATAAGTCTTCCAGGGAATTTTTCCATTTTCCATTCCTGTGCCTTTTTGTTTTATGTTTTTAAATGTCCTTGGTATTAAAAAAAAAAAAAGACACAAATTAAATAACATGTGTAAACAACAGGAGGGGGCAGGCTTAAACTGACAAAAAGCAAGAAAATCAGACTAGCTGTAAACCTGGAAATGCTGTTCCCAGCTCCTGGTGTGTGCAGGAAATGCAGCACATATGGCACAGTGAATCACCTGGAGCCAGGCCTCTTTGTTGCACCTTGGCATAGGAGGGCAGGAACAAAGCAGAGATGCAGATTTTAACCCTCTGCTGTCTGGTAAGGATCTGTTTAAGCCTGTTCTTATACTTGGCTTCCAGATCACAAATATAAGATGTTAAAAATAGAATCATTACTGAATGACCTCTTCTGTACTTAAATGTAAATAGCAGTGCATTTTTATTGATAAAAAACTTCCAAGATCATTCTTTCTGATATTTAAGAAAATACATATGGATGTAATTGTACCTTTTCTTATAGAAAAGTTGAATTTTATTATAACGACACTTCATTTATGATGCTCTTTGCAAAAGCTGTTTCTGATATTATGCTTTTAAGTGAGCCTCTCAGTGTGCCTTACAGTCATTATGAATCAGACTTTAGATAAAGACAATGTAGGTATGGCAGCATATCATTATACAGGGGAGTAGAGTGAAGCATGAGGATGTAAATATTTACTACATCTTGCACGATGTTGAGGGAAAGATAGCTCTAAGGGTAGGATGATGATTTTTACTGTTCATAATATACTCATCATGAAAAGGATTTTTGAAAGATTAAAACCATTCCTAACTTTTGATCAATGCTGGCAAACATTTTTGTTGGGAAAAAAAGAAAACAAATTTAAAAAAAAGAAGTCAGAACATCTGATATTGAGTATTTGATTACAGTTCTTTCTCTCTTTTTTTGAGAAATTAAAACCAAAAAGGTTTCTGCCTCTTTTTTTTTTTTTCCTTTTCTTTTGCCATGGCATTTTTCATTTATTTGGAAAAAGAAGGGTAAAAATCTTCAGAATCAAATAAAATACTTTCAGGTTGATGCTAATCCTTGGGGTTTTTTTAATAAAAGAGATCCTCCTTAAAGTTCCAAATGCTGCTGCTTCTGCCTCCCTTCCTGCTCTAGAAATTTGATTCATTTATTCAACTTACTCTACCACAGATTTCTTTGATACCAGTAAGTATGTGCCCTGACTGTCATAATAAAGCATGTGCATTTCTGGTCAGTTTTTCTGTCAAGATTTATATGTTCTTCTGTATTTTATGCACTTCTAGAACAAAATAAGTATTAATTATTATACATCAAGTCTAAAGAGCAAAATAATTTTTACTTGTTTTTTTACAGGGATATCATCACAATCACAGGCTGATATTGCACAGATATATGATTAACTGGAATCATATTTCAAAATATAGAAGTGCAAGATTTCAATTATATGTATTTTTAGAAATTGAAATGAGTTTTTGCAGAGGTTTTCAAAATAGACCTAGAAGAAGGAATTGAAAAAAATCCATCAAAGTGTATGCATTCAGAAGTTTTAAGAATGTTTTTTATACTTAAAAGATTACAATTCTTAGAGCCCTAGAAAAAGGAAAGCTGGTAGTGAAATTTTGCTTCTGCTTTGGTATTTTCTCAGTTTAATGAAATTTTTAAAATGTTGCTGAATATTGGTGAAATGTAATCACTTTAATATTTAAGCTATATACAAAATTAAAGACAATTTTATGTCTTATATTTAAAAAAAGCAGTGGGCTAGGAATATAGTGCAGTCTGTGCTGCATGAATTGTCAGAAAAACAATGTGTATGTTCAGTTAAGACAAGAAAAGCCAGAACATTTTGGCTGTAATTAGCAGTTACTGGCGAGAAGGGTTCTACTTTTGAAAATGGTTTGTTTTCACCTGTTGGAATTTGATTAATCAAAGTTTTCCAACAATCAAATTGTTGCTACAGTCTGTCTTAAGAAAAAAAAAGCTTTGGTACAGTGACATTGATTTCAAAGCTATTAGGAAGAAGAACATTTATTTAACTATGAGCATGTCAGTCAAGCTCTCTCTGCCCATTTAGACTGATTTTAACAGACGCAAGTTCTTCTAAGCTGTGGACAGAAGGCAACTTCAGTCTGAAAGTTCCACAGCTGTTTTATTGCTTCTTTTTTTGTGAGCTGATATATACCGTGACAATATGGGGGGGTTGGACCAAAGCTGAATTGCATTTGACTGCTCTGAAGCAGGGAGGAGAAGAATTTATACCTGGAAATCAAACACAGTTGGATTTTCAGTGAAGGTGTTTAAGCGAAGACTTAAATTCTTGAGTCTGACCCTAACTGTGGTCTCACCTTAGTGTCTGCACGGAGCTTGTGACCTGCTGCCAAGTAATCCTTTCTTTGCCAGGGTAAAGGCACTACATTATGAGGTTTGCATTCTACAGCACTCACGTTTTCGCTTTTTGTATTTATTGCAATTAGATTTAAATTTTGTAAATGTGTTGGGGACCGTCTGAATTAGGAAAATGAATTTAGAGTTTTGATAGCTTAATGGAAGAAAAGTTTTTGAAACTCTGATTGATTTATTGAAATTTCCCATCTGTAATACCAGGGGGAAATATTCTCAGAGAGGGCATTCTATGAAGGGAATAAGTATGGGACAAACATGTTTCTTTAAATGCCTGCAAATTCCTGACTGAGTGTTCTAGTTTTTATATGGTAGAAGGTACAAGGAGTAGGTGGGATAGAAGTACAAGAAGTAGGTTGCCAACACTAATACTATTTTACAAATGGCACCGAAGTAAGAATGTTGTAGCTAGCCCAAACTCTTTACTAAGTGGGCAGTTATTTTGGGGTTGTCTCAGTCTGCATGTTTCAGCAAACACACCTATTTCTTGGTGTTGTTGGCACATGAATGAAGTCACTGACGGTAACTGAAGTCACTTATGCTGAAGTTACCAAAATTAAACATTTTATTGGCAAAAGAGGGTAGAAGAAGATTTCATGTCTCATACTCTTTGCTATTCTCTAAAGCTTTTCACACCAGCTATTTACCTTCTCAGTTGGAGAAAATAGCCGTTGGGAGTCAGAGAGAAAAGGTGTTCGGTGAAGAAGTTCAGTGTGTGAGGGAAGAGTTTCATGGGCATTGGAAGGCAAATACTGAAAAGTAAACACAGCCCACTGGATTACAACAGGTTAGTAAATACAGATGCTGTAACTTTTCCATAGAGCTTTTTCTGTAGAGGCAATGCTTACATGCAATGTATCATGTTGTTTTATTATTATATTTTACGAAGTTATATGCCCTTCTTCTTTTCTAGTTTGCTTTAATTAAAGTTGTTTAAAGTTGATGAATATAACTCTGCGGGACATCAAAGTTACAAAAAAATCTGGAAAAGACGTGTTACAATTTAGGTAAATCAGCCATTATCAAGGTGTGTTGGATTTAGTAGTTTGGCTTCTAATATGCATTCAAAACACCATCTTGTGACCTGGGTCTCCTATAATGCATTGAAGTTCTAAATTTTGCGCAGTGCTGGGTATTGAGAAACCTCTAACTCCCATGAACTTTGTGGAAAAACTCCCACTGAATTTAGTAAGAGGGAGAGGAAGGTTCAATTACCAGCTTTTGTCAAGCGCAATGAGGTACTGATGAAACGGTCTGTGTCAGTTTGAATCGCTTTTGTTCATTACACATGGAGTGATCCCTGAGCCCAAGAGAGAGAACATAAATTAAGTATTTATTTAACATCAAGATGTTGAAATTTAGGCAGCACATTGTAAGTATAAAACTGGCCTTTTGACACACTAACTTTTCTTCCCTTCAGCTTGTTCTTTCTAACTTTCTTTTGATTCCTTTTACCCTTGCGAATTTTCAAAATGTAAACACCTCCCTATTGGCAAGATACACTAATGTCAGTAGTAAAGGAAGTGTTGACATGAAAACCGTGGACAAGCATTTCTGAACTATTCTATATTATTTCTTTTCTGACTGTTCACAGGTATGGGTTGGCAGATAAATGCCACTCATTTGCTTTCACAGATAGCAACTTAGTTCTTTTGCAGAGAAGTTGAGAGGCAAGAGCCATATTTTACTATCTGCTCTCTCTTGGAAATATTTCATTGTAAGTGTCTTCTTTGAGAGTTCTGTAAAGTGGAGAAACATTTTCTGAAAACCTGAGTTTTTTCTCGAGGAGAACGCTAGTGCAGTTTTCCAACATTGTCCTACTTGGCAAATTTCTTGTGACTATGTCTGTGTAAGATGATATACAAGGACAAACAAAAGAGGTGAGGGTAAAAGATTTATAACTCAAATAATGCGAGCATACCTACTTCTGCCTATACAAGACTATGCCATGCATTTAATAATTTGGGCTTATCTTCTTGTAAAAAAAAAAAAAAAAAAAAATATCCAGACTTTTCTGTTCTTACACAGTTAACTCTCCAGACTGGTAGGTTGACTGGGAGGCCAGTCAAGCTAATATACATATGTGCATACTGTTTTTCTATGTGTACAGTGCTTAGTTTTGCTTTTTCTGAAAGATGAAAAGAAATCTTTTTTGTTTATATTTTCATTTAACAAAATCTTCATTTGGTTTTCTAGTATGGTTAGCTCGTATGTGACACTTTAGTCGCTCCTGTACCATCACTGGGTCTTTTTATTCTAGTGAATGCTTTCACTGATTTTACAAGGCTATTTTCAATGCTTGATCATTTGTGAAATGACACAACAGCCTACATCCTATTTTGATTCCTTTTATTCTGTATATTTTTACCTATACAACTTGTAATAATTCCTATGAAGCTGTCACAATCTATTCTATCAAAATTACATACAGATCCTGTTGTTCAGGGATCATTGAAAAGATAGATTACTATGGTCTCTCTTCCTAATGTGTGCTTAGGGAGTCCTTCATTTACACGATAGACTTATTCAATTTTTTGTGAAATGTGGTTATTACTCTTGCGCAGAAGACATATGCTCAATCTAGATATGACTTGCTTATTTTTTAAACAAATTGTATAAAAATACTTATGAGAGTGATGACATGGATTAAGGAGTCAATCAAAAAAACTCTGCTTTTAACCTTACAAATCAATTGCTTTTACCTGACCATTTGAGGGATTGATGATTTCACATAGCACTGGACTGCTAGTAAGAGCTGCAAGAAGTCTGGGTGCCACAGAAGCAGATAGAGGCATGACTGATGGCTCAGGGTTACTGGAAATCATGGAAAGCTGACTGGGAAGTAAGCTCAGGGTTTGCACAAGTGAATGCCTCTCTTCACTAGGTCAGCTGTGCTCATTATGTTCCTGGCTATGTGGCAGAAGACATGTGGTTAGAATTGTCCAGTAGCGGTTGTGGAGCTGTGTATGAGAATATTTTAAGCATGTGAATGTTTGAAAGTACCAGGCATCTTGGAAATTTATAGTCTAAATCTAATTAGTTTTTATCCATACAATTTTTATTCACCTCATTTTAAGCAGAATGGTGATATAATTTAAAAAACTTAGTCAAATGCTCCTTTGATGTTATTATCTTTGTTATAATGCCTTGGCTTGGTAAATCATCTGTGCTGTAACTGAGTAGGAGTGAGGAGTGGAGGTGGAGTGAGGATCTAAGACTGAGGGAGAAAAATCGAGATTAAAATTCTAGGCATAATCCTGTCAGTGTTTGTTTCTGTTTCATTTCCTCTAATGGGACCCGTCACAGCAGTAGGCTGTACCTGCTTCAGTAATAGTTTGTAAAGTTGAGCCCTATGCTTGAGTCGGGAGCCTCCTAGACTGTGAGCATGTGGGAGAACACGAACTGAGGGATGCAGGGACGTCTTGGGAGCTGCTTTTTTCATAAGCTCAACAACTGGTATCAGGGCTGCTGACTCTACCTTGTGCAGTATCTGTTATGTAGGGTCTTGTATTCTCAGTTGTACTTCTAGCTTCAAGCAGGCATGTGAAATCACATACCTTGAGAAGGAAACTAAATGCATGGATTGTATCATTCAATTTCAGGGGATTTATCCACCGTATCTTGTAATTTTTGATTACATGAATAATCTTTATTTACACAATTTGAATAGGATTACTTGCATTAGTGTTAACGTGAGTAGCGAGTACAGGATTAGTTCCTGTATTTGTCAGTCATGCCAAAAGCGGCAGAATATACAACAATTTGGTTACACTTTCAATTATAATCTGAAATTAAAGAGCTTTATTGATACTTGTAATTGAATTCTGAGATAGAACTTTCCATACATTTGTAATGCAGGAAGCTCTCTCATTAAGTGAAGTTCACTTGGCAGCTGAATGGTCATCACTTAGGAACAATATTAAATCCTACATTTCAAGAGTCAAAAGGACCAGAATCTGCTTCTAAGGTAAAATATTCAATCTATTTCATATCTCAGAATTCTGTAGTCTGAAATTACTAGGTTGAGAAACATTTTGATAAATATTTGTGTACATGCTGTGAATACTTTGATTTAGAATTGTACTTTGAACTAGTGTAATTCATGTTGGTAGGACCGCCTGATGAGGCAAGCCCTTATGCTGAAAAATGCTACAGGCAGACCTCCAAAGAAAACTTAGCTGCCTTGAGCCATTTTCAGGACTCAGAGCTAGAATTTGACATAGTGTGCATAAGGTTGGCAAAGTGAAAACAAATCATGCTGCAACTAGCCTGTTTTCCAAAAAACCCTACAGGTTTGGGTTTTTCTCTCTCTTTTTTTTTTCTCTTTTTGTGCTTGTATAGCTTGATTTTTAAATTTATTTATATTTGGTTAATGTGCAGCTTTTAGCTTTCAAGTAATTAAATAGAAAATGTTGGGAAGTGAATAATTTTGGCAAATATTCTTTTTTCAATGCCCAAGATTTTGTTGCTGTGTAATGCTCTCAACTTTTATATAAAGCTTTCTTTCACACGGAGTAAATGTCTCCTCAGTAAAGAAAGAGTGCGGAAAGAAAATATGAAAAATATGGACAAACAAGATACATCTGAGCCCCAACTAAAATCCATGCTAATAACTGAAAATCTGTTCACAGCACAACCTTGCAGTAGCTTGCAGACAAGATGTATAACGTATCAGTCATTTTGGTTGCAAGGCACTTTATATGCAGGGACATAGGGTGACACTGACTCCAGTCATAGCTTATTTGACTAAGGAGCAATGGTAGACAGTGAGTGTAATCTTGTTGTCTGCTCACAGTAAGTGATACTATATGTATCACCTCTCTGAAACAGAGGATGCAAAAAGTTTTGTGCATTAAAGTACCCTAGCCTTTTCGGAATCCAAATTCTCTTCTCCTTGGACAGCTTCCTTACTGGTCTGGCAAAGTGACTCAGAGGTCTGCCAACACTTTGGTCTTTTGTTTCATAGGAAGTATTCAGGACCACAGCAGCCGTTGGTTGCCAGTATATTATGATATAAAATCCTTCCATTACTTTTTTCATTTGAAATTACATAAAGGACAATCACAGTCTGGCCTTGAATAAAGGCTTCACATTCTCATTTTCTTGGGTTTGGCTAGGATAGGGTAAATTTCCACAAGCAGGATAGCTGGACGGAACCAGCCAGTGTGATATTCGATACCATACTGATGTCATGCCCAGTATATATAAGGGGGTGCAGCAGCAGGTGTGCAGTTTAAAGCAGCATTGTGGCGCATCTTGGCTCAGTGTGGCAGCAGTGGTAGTAAGCAGTATGTTGTGTATTACTCGGTTTTTTATTGTTATCACTATTGTTTTCTTTCTCGCTTTGTGTTGTTCAAGTAAACTTTTCTTATCTTAACCCATGTGACTTTACATTTTCTCTTCCCCCCCACCCCGGAGGTAGAGAGGGGTGAGCAAGTGGCTGCATGGTGCTTAGTTACTGGCTGTGTTCAAACCATGACACTCATTTATGGTAGATATTTCTAATGTTCTGTTTCATATTTTGTAAACTGCTAGGTTGACTTTAAAAGCAAATATGACAAGTAGCTAAAACCTGCTGTCTTCAATTGCACTAGAAATTGTAGCTCTGTGAGAATTGGCTTGATGTCTGGAATAAAAAATGAGTACAAAAATACCTAGGTTTGGAGAAACTGCCTTTGGACATACATGAAGAAAGTGGAGGAAAGGGACATTTTTTTAAGATGACCAAAGTGTGACAGTGGATTTTAGTCTTGTTGGAAAGAACACAAGATTAAAATATAGATGAGGGGGTTATAGCCTAAAAGCTCACCTGTTCGTCTTAGTTATATCAGATGGTCTATAAGAATACATTTTCAGACATAGCTTCCTTGTCTTATAGCTGTGGACACCCTGGCTACTACATAAGATACAGAAACGCTGTGGAAGAATAAGGAAATGATATACGAAAAATCACAGAAGTAGTTTGACATTTTAGTAAAAATAGTTTCTGTTGGACGAACAAGTCTGGTAGGGTTGGATAATTATCTTAATATCATTAATAGCTCAAATTAGAAGAGAGGATTTAGGAAATTGAAATTGGTATGTCCAGATACTGAAATGAAGAACAAGATTTGCATATTTTTGATGTCAGACTCATTCATTATTCAAGACGTGTGCTCATTTGCAACAGACGAGAGAAGACCACCATAGACTGCAATGATAAAAGCAAGGGCAAAATTTGGCTGCTACTCAAGGGAAAATGACTAATCTTTCTTAATTTGTTCTGAATCTGGACATGCAGAGCTCAAATACTCTAACTTACATGAAGACGTCTTCTTTGGTCTCTAAGCTATTAAAAGTCATAATAATGTGAGATCAGAAAAAAACCCAGAAAAATACTTTGAAAGATTATTCATTTAAATAAGTGATTCTAAACTCCTGTCGAAATAAGGTACAAAAAATAAATTATACCAACCAGACCCTGTTTTCAGAGTTGCCAGGGAGTTAGCTGAAAAACTCATGTTAAAATCAATGGGAGTTACTAAAATCAGTGAGAATTGTGTACCTTGGTCTCATGTAAACTGGGAATTTTAAAGAAAATAACCTTTGAAATAGTGGGGGGAAATATAAAGTATCGGAGTGGATAATATACAAGTAAATGAGCTAAATATCTAACAAAATGAAAAACATGATGGAAACCAGAAGGTGGATGGAAAAGAGATGTTTGAATACATTGAGTTATGTAAGACTCTAAGGTAGAATTCATACGGTTTCAGAAAACACCATTTCTTGAAAAGCTGAAGGAAAATGGAAAGCAAGCCATCAGGTATAACTGCTGTGAGGAACAGCTTCCTGCTGAGACAGAAGAGGTTTACAATCAGTGCCCGTCCAAATGCGTCCCAACAAGTACAACAAACATAACAGTAGATGCATCATAAAATCAAGAGGTAGGAGGAGTTTGTATAAACATACAAACATATCACACACATATAATAGAGAAGAGAAAGAACAAAGGGAGAGCTGTGGGGGCAAAAAGGTTGTACTGTGGTTGAGAAAGAAGGCAAACGATTCATATGATATGGCTGACTGAGGAGCATGGGAAGTATGTACTCTCTCTGTTGAAGAAGGATGATTCTGATGAAACTAATTGGCACAGGGAGAAGCTAACTCTTTACAGTACAGAGTTTTCATCCAGCAGATATTTTCAGCAAAATAACTCAATAGTCCCATAAAAAGTATTACAGTAAAAAATAGGACTTTCTCTGATATAGAAGTTGTAGATTCAAGTTCTGTCCAACTCACTTCTCATATATAACATTTCAAAGGGCCATTACCACTTACATTCCTTTTAGTTTTACAAGACAGGGGTGCTTATGACCCTTATAAAATCTCACCCAAATAAAAATAGATTAAAGCTCTCACCTAAAAAGCTACTATTTAGAAATGGTCTTCCAGAAAGGCAAGCAAATAAATAAAAAGTAGTTGTTGTCAAAAATCTCATTGCAAACATTAAAAAGAAAGCGAGGTTTTTCAAGGGGCATGAGGAATGATAAAGTTCAATGTCACCAAACGAAGCTCACTAACTATTCACATCTGTGCAACTGCTGAAGTGCATAGAAGCATATTGGTTTATGCCTATGGTGAGACTGGGCTATAATCCCGCACTCCAGAGGAAAATCTATTTTAATTAAAGTACTTACTCTTAAGAGCTACACAAGGGAATATATTGCCAAATTAAGGCATTAATTGTTAAAGATTTTCAGATCTAGGAAAAATGTCCTCTTTCAAGGAAGTTCAGAAACAATGAGGTCAACGTAGCTGTTACAGCAGGGAGCAAACTTAGATGCCCCATGAAATGTTCTAGTTTTTATGGATATGATATTATTGGAACCTGAAGAACCAAGACATGAAATTCTAACAAACAGTAAAAGGGAGAGTGCGCAAACAGTTGCGTTGTGAATTGCTTATAGCTAACATACATATTTACTGTGACATTTCACTTAAAAATATAACTGCTAAATTAGGCTGGCTTTATGCCATAAAGAGCGTATTTACGAGCAGTGTTTCAGAGGTTGTCAAAACTGGTGATTTAATACACAGGCTATCTTTGCAGCTGTGTGGCAATTCAGAAGCACAATTTGGTGTCATTGAGAGACTGCATAATCTCTCTAAACTAATGAACTTTGTAGCATATGAAAGTAAAAGATATTGCTCTGGCTACAAAGCAAAAGAAGCTACAAAAAACCTCAGAACAGCAGGAGAACACAGGTAAAGGTTTTGAACAGATGCCAAAAACTAGAAGGCACAACAGAGATAAATAAAATACACAGTAAAGATGCAATATTATAAAATACTGTAATTTGGTCTGTCAGCATGAATGTAGTGAGTTCAGAATAGAACAAGTGAGTTAGCTTTTATGGGATATTTAACTACAAACTGCCAGAAACTGCGGCTGTTGCTGCTAATACATATTCAAATACAGCAAACATGTTATTGGGGAAAATGATATAAAATCACACTATAAGCTTTTTGGTTGGATTTCTTGAATTTGTCCATAATGCATCTGCAATTTTTGCAGACTTGACATCTGAAGAACTGGCAGCTTCAGTGCTGTTTCCTACAGTATCATGGGAGTAATTATAACTACATTTACATAGTAAGAAGGCTTATTTTGGACTCTGAGTATTCCCATGAACAAACTGGATTGTCACAGACTCAACAGACAGTTGCACAACATTTAAGATTTCTAGGATTACCTCCTATAGCATTTTTTCCAACTAATGTTAACTGAAAGGTGCAACCAGATTGGAGAAAAAATAATTTTTGTCATCTCAATCCATCAAGATCTCTGAAATTATTTGGATATGTGGAGAATCTTTAGGACAGCTCTTTTCCTGTTTTCTGCTAGAATGGTTTCCTTGGAGCTTTGTGCCATTGACTTTTTGACCCAAGGTTGTAAGTTTAAGAGCTACTGAGGATAATGTCTGAAAAAGCGTCAATTCCTGGCCAATGCCACTTGCGAGGCTGCAATACTGTCTCACAATGCCACTTCGAATTGTTTCCTCACATTTACAGATCACTATTCCAGTGTCCTGTGTTTTGGAATGGGCCTATAAAAATGGAGATAAAGTTTATTCTAATAACTTGTTATAGAAATAGTTTATGTATCTATTTTCATATCTATTCATATATATATTGAAAAACAGTTATATTTTCTTCTATGTCAATTTTTCTTCTATTAATGGTAAAGGTGACTAGATTTTTCTATTATTTTTATTTCCCTATATTTGACTTTTAATAACTTTATTAAATTTGTTCCCATTGTTCCGTTCTTAATATCCTCCTCAATGCCATTACATTTCACACAAAACATTAATCTTGCCTATGAAGAGGTAATAAAAGCAACTGTAAAATAGGATACTATGTACAGTTCCTAATGCAATTCATAGTTTACTCTTCAAGCCAAAAAGAAAAAAAACAATTAGTTAGTAAAACAGTTAGAAGTTATTTTAACAAAATTGTAAGATTTAACAAAACAAAATAACTTCAGGGGAAAATGCAGGTTTTAGAGTAAGATGTTTTAGAATAAAATTGAAGTTCTTTATTTAAATGAATTTTCTGTGAATTTGCAGATATTTAGTAATCTACTGGAAAGGCTTGACACCAGTTCCAGCTTTTATCCCCATTTTGCTGCTGTTCTGTCAATGTTTGATGAGGAAATTACCTGCTACAAAATGATCTTTGAGAATCAGACAGTGAGTAGGGAAACTCTCCCGTCTTTTATTAACTTCATTCTAATAATTATTTTAATTTTAATTAGAAATTTACTTTATTTATTTCACTTACCTAATATGCCTTATTAATGAATATAATTCATTATAAGCTTTTTCCCCAGAGATCTATATTTTATTTGTATTGGTGTTTGACATAAGTTTTAAGTAATTAGCTGTATATTTTCAATTATATTTTTAATATTCTTTGCAGTTTTATATGCAGTTTCAGGAACATAGTGATTTTCTTTGCATGTTTTCTGAATTATATCTACTGATTTTCTCTCTTACCATTAGACACGTGCTGTATTTTCATAGGAGTTTAGTTCTGAGGGCTGCTTTTTTTTTTTCTGCTTTGCAGTGTTTTTAGTAGTTTTACTGTTCTGCACGTACATACTTGTGAACCTGTTATATGGTAACAAGAAGAGCAAAATTTTTTACTGTTCATTTTCTTGCCTTGATGATAGAAATTAACAATATTTTCTCCTTGAAAGAGACATAAAGATGCTTAGAGCAGTGTCTTCATTTTCAAACCAGCAATTGCTAAGGTAATACAATTTTCTATAGCTAATAACTCCATTTCTAAAGTAATCAGAAAGTAAGGAAGCATATACTGAAATCAGTCAAATGACTGAGAAGAAAGCTGAACAGAATTCAATCTAAACCTGCAGTGGATTTTTGCTGATGTTCTCAAAATACTGCCATGGTTTTTGGAACATTGGGCGTTCTCATGAATTGTCAGGTTTGGCATCTCTGGATTCTAAACAAAACCAAAATCAAAATTCTGGAAATATCATGAGACAGACAGTTTTTCATAGTATTTCTAACTTGATTACAAGTAGATTTCGATGGAATTTCTTTATTTAGTTCATTCTGAGGTGATTTACTGTACCATTCCGAGGATTGGTGGTGTTTTGCCAATCCTTCTGACCAAAATTCAGTCTTTGAAAGTTAAATATTTTTAAATTCTCTCCTTGCTGATCAAGCTTGTAATGATACCTATTGCCTGTGTGGAAATGAAACACTCACACTTAAGAGTATGGCAGATCACTTCTTCCTACATAAGAATTTGAAAAAGGAACTTGACAGACTAGCAATAGTAGCAGGAAACAGGGACATTTTAAAAGGCAGATGCTCTTGTGAACTAAAACACAAGTTCTAGAAGCTGCTGAAGTGTTCATACGAAATTTAAAAATACTTGAAATCTGAACATTTTCTCATTTTATTTCATTGAAATTCAAATTATGTTCAACTTCCACTTTAAAATGAACATGCAGATGCACTGAATTTTTTTTTTTTTTCCCCCACAAGGAAACTACCTTCTGATGGAATTCACTGAAATTTAAATACTTAAAGGATAAAATAGAATTAGACAAAAATTTGATAGGCCATAACCAGTTGTTTAGAACCTCTAAACAAAGAACTGGAAAGTTGGAAAACAACTACAGCAGAGATTGCATAGATGTACAAGAAAGCTGATGTAGCCAGTGAAATTTTGGTTCTATTTCCTTTCTCTAGAAGCTCAGATCTGCACATCATTATATAAGCAATTACAGGTATACTTGGACCCATGTGACAGATATGGAAACGTGCTCATAAAATTGTCATAGGATACTTTTTCTTTTTTATAAACTGTTCCATGAACATTGGCTCATACTTGCAAGTATCCTCCACATTGAATTTTTTCTTTTCCTGATTTCTATGATTTCTGCAGGGATCATGTAGAAGAGAGGGAAATTCCTTCACAAAGTATGAAGACGCTTGTTCTCTGTAAGAAAAATCTAAAGAAAGAGCAATTGGCTATCTTATAGCCAGTTACAGTAAAAATCAGATTTCAGAATGCTCTTAAAATAAGGGTCAAGTTCTGCATGGTGACAAAGTACATGAGGTCTGATAGATCTCTCCTGTTCATGTGCCTCATGATCATACACCATTGTCCTTATTTGTGTTTGCAGCCCACTGTTTTTGTATCACCCATACATGTATTGCTAAAGTTTTGCCAAAGTAACACCCTGTGGTTCTCTAAGCTTGGGAAATGCATTTTCCTTTCTGTGGCATGTCAAAAAAGCTGCTGGGATTCCTAAACAACAACTGGACTTGTCTGCGGCCAGTAGGAGGCCTCTTTCTCTCTAGATTCATGGACATTTCATAGAGGGATGAATGAAAGCATCTCTGTGGAGCATCCAAAATTTCTCTGTCACCCAGTGTAACTTGTCTCAGGGAGCCCTTGGGTATTTTGCCCAGAGTCAGAGTTTTGGATCTGAAGCTGCTACCTCTTTAGTCACTGAGACAGGATTTGGTGTTTTATGTGCAGCTTATACAATGGTAAAACTAGCAGTCTATCACCATAAATGTTTCTGTTTGTTTAAAGAATGGACATGATACACTTCATAAAAACATGCCAGTGACTTCAGGCAGTTTAAAAAGGTCTCAGGCTTGGAAGGCATTTTAAGCACATCAATCATCTGTAAGTATTGCTGTAAAACATTGTACAGTCGGCTTAAAACACTTCAGGCTCTTCCTGAAGTTATAGCCACACTTCATACTTAGAAATGACATTGAGCTGAAATCTCTTTTGTCTCTGTAGAATTTTGCAGATAGAGGAAACAAACCATGTTTTGCAAAAATGTGAGAGGATTGGGATAGATGGATTGATATAATAAAGAAATGTACTTCTGATAGACACAGGATCTACACTTCTGTGCCTCAGACCTCAATGTAATAATTCTCTGGAATTTGCATGGATTGAAGTAATTTTATTCAGGAAGTAGTACGGTAGTAAATTTCACTGCCTGACATTAAGTATCTCTTTTAATTGTTCTAGCAATTATCTTGTTTTATGGTAAAAATTTTCTTTTGTTCTAGAGAGGAGCACAAGTTATTTATCAGATTTCATAAATTTTTACTTCAGGATACAAAAAAGTGTACCAGCATTGTGTATTTGTACTACCGTACGTGTACCCTGAGAAGCATTAGCAGTTTAAAATAAGAGAAATGCTATTTAGATTTCATTTTTAAAGAAAGAATATTATGCATGGATTCTAAATGAAGTTACTAGAACTGCAGGATACGGGTGGCAAAGACTCAAGGCTCTTGCTTTCAGGAGGCTGATGTAAATTCTGCTTCAGTAAATTCTGTAGTCATAATGTGGTAACTTGAGAAAGCTTTTTAATTAGTGTCTGATTACCTTTTTGTGAATAACAAAATCTTTTGTCTTTCTGTAGCTTTCTGCTCTTTCTCTCTAATATATTGAGATTTTACAACATCCTTCTAACACCTAGTAGTTGCAGTGCTCTCGTACTGCAAGGGAGACACTCTTTACAAGGTAAATAAAAGAGATTCTTTTTGACAGATGTGTGTGAATATAAAGACATACTAGAGAATTGACATAACTGTAATAATCTCTTCAAATCTTCAGCTACACTAAACCAAAACCAAACTGTGTTCAACTATTTTTCCCAATTATCTTGTCTGCTGGATGGTCGTTACTCTGTAGTTTGTAGTTAATCATACACTGTAGTCTTATTGAGTGTATGTATGTTTTTCTTTGAATACCGAAGGGTGACTCCTAATGCATTAATTTGTAAATGCATGGACAGAACTAATTCCCCCCATCAGGAAATTTATGAAATCAAGCATAATTTCTTTATGAGACTAGTAGTAGACAATCAAACTTCTCCTCTTAGTAGGCTGAACAGAATGCTTTTCAGAGACTGGAATAAAATCTGTTGGCGATTCTAGAGAGTTCCCAGAGATGTATATTGACAAAACTACTGTCATTACTGTAGTAAGTACTGACTGGAAGTGTTGCAAACTTCTCTGTAGAAACAAGGGGAAAAAATTACGTAGCGGGACTCCTTCCTGCTGATGGAAATGGCATCTCAGGAACTGGGCAGATACATATTAGATTTTTCTGTAAAAGTTAATATGGGCCTTTTTAATCAAAGTTGTGATGTTGGATTGATTTTAGTTAAAATGGTTCTAGTCTGCATATGGACAGCCAGTAAAATAGACTTCCCTTGAGTCTAACCGTATGGTTGTATAACAGGAACAACAATTATACCAGCTTTGAAACAGGGTAACGCCCACATTCAGAATTGTACCACTTTGGCTGCATTGTCCATGAACCAAAATCTGGGTATTTCACGTAGGAGCTATGTCAGAAAGAAAAAGGAGGAGCTGCAGTATAGAGAAACTTGTCCTGCTTTTGCCCATTATCTCTCTTACGGAGAGACAGAAATGTTCAACTTTACAGGCTGTCCTGTCAGATTTTGTTTTACACTGAAAGCCTGATTCTCTACTAATGTATAAATAGGATGCAGACTTTGCTGATTTAATAAGAACACAGTTGTATTAACTAAGAACTTGGCATTAGGTATTTTTAAAACTAGAAGTTTGAGTACATTTGATTTTCATAAATTTCTTTTTTCCTAAGGGAAAAGATCAATGTGTTATTGCAGCACATCAGGTGAAGTCCGTTTTGGTACAATTGATTTATCAGGGTTTCTTGACTAAACAGACTGAACAAAGAAGGAAGAAATCTGATAAAAAATATTTCTGATAACCTTAGAAAGAATATTACCGCAAATTTAACTTTAATTACAAAGCTGTGCCAGAGGCTGTAAAGACTATGCTGCAAAGAGAAGTAGAATACGTGAATTAGAGAGTTTTGACAAACAACTGGTGCCTCCCTCTGACTTGCCGCAGCACAGATCTCTGGGACTGAAATGAACAGACAGAGAGACCTTGTTTAATATGTGGCTGAGAGAATCTGAATATTCAAGCATAATGTGAAAATGGATGTTTTATACATAGAACCATTTTTTGTGAAGAAAAAAAAGACAGAAATCCTTTCTTCTTTCCTTTGATGACAAAATAAAAAAAAAAAAAATGTTCAAACTATGGAGTATGATTCAAGAAAAGATGCGCCAGATAGCCTACATGATAGTAGGCCCAGTACTTATTTTGTCCTGGGACGAGCTATTGTCACTAAATAGGTGTAAATACTTAGGAAAACCAGATTAAGTAAAAGCTAAAACTGTTTTCAAATATTTGCACTTGCTGATGCAAATCTAACTCCAAAGGGAAATAGCTTTCAGTAATTAGTTCCAGATGTACTTGTAAAAGTTACTATGAAAAGGTAATTATGTTGTAAACAGTGGGAATGCTTTTCTTCATCTAACTGAGAGTTCCTTTATTCCTGGACTGATCAGTTAGCTGGGATAAGAAATCAACACTGGGAAGAGCAATTCTAAACCCCTCTTACTGATTCTAAATTACTTTTTCCAAGACAATCACTATTTGCTCCAGGCAGATCCTCTGTCTGATGAATGGAAACTCTACACTGAATGCATAGACCACATGATTGTAGACGGACTATTCAAAGCTATCAAGTGTTCTCTTCAGTATCTGACTGGAAACACCGAGACGTTTAAATCCACTCTTTTATTTAAAGCGCAGCTAGTTCTTAATAGCAGTGAAACTACTTTTAAATGTTCTTTGGACTTAATGTCAATGGCAATTTCTGTGATGTTATGGAGGCACTAATCAAAAACATCTAGGATACGGCATCATCTGTAGGCGGATTTGTCAAACACCTTGGAAAAGACCTTTTTCAGGTATTGCTACTGTTCCTTTTTTTTTTTAAAGTGTCACAATTGCCCTTTCCTCTAGGCATTTGAATGTAGTGATTTTCCCAGCCAAGTCACCCCTATCCAGTGCTTTATGCCAAGAAGGCTATTCTCTCAAGAGAGGCTATGAGGGTTTTTTCCCATCTAATCGCTGTGAGCTGTCATATTTTGCTCTCCTTAACCTCCGCTTCTCTTGTTTTATGAATGCATCCAGTCATTTCTATCAGCCACCAGCACACATTCTTTGAATGATATTGGCTAACTCTTTTTTTTTTTTTTTTTTTTTCTTCTGGCTTACTTCCCCAATTGAGAGTACCTTTCTAATGCACACTGAATGCAGCTGGATGCACTGTCTGCAGAGCTGGTTCGTTAATTTGCCTTCTACTTATCTTGTATATTGTGCACAGGCAGTCTTTGGCTTTACAGTACGTGTTTTACTGAGCATTTGGTGTCAAATGGCCTCTATATCTATATTCCAGGCTGGGTATTTCTCAAGAACTGTTTGTTTCTTTATGTTTTTTTGTTGAACGTTTGCTCTCTTGGTGCCTGATACTCTTTCTGCTCTCAAGTCTGCAAGTACACCTGAGCTAATGTATCCACAACAATTTTGTTCTCTATAAGCTATGAAGTTTTGCCCGCAGACAGTAGACAAAAGTGGTTTGTGAACTACAGCGAAACACTTCTTCTAGAAATTTGCTGTTAATGCAAGTTTTTTCTGCAAGACTATTTTTGCCAGACTAGCAGGACATCCAACAGTCTTTATGCAATTTCTTCCTTTTCTCAGTTTTTTATTTGAGATGGAACAAAATATCAATAAATAAACTTACTGAAATATCACAGTTTGTTCAGGGAAAAATAGATTAACTGTAAATTGGTTACACTGTATAATAGTGAAAGGTAAACAAGGTAAGGGTAAAATAACAGCTGAGAAAAGAAGGGATGTTGATAGGACAGGAGAGAATGGAAAAGGAAGTGACTGGAGAAATGATGAGGTGAGGAGATAGCAAAGGAAAAGGCAGAAGAGGACAGGAGCAATAGTCGTTGAGCCCAGAAACAGTTCCCAAAGCTCTTCTGGCTTCTGCCAACTTGTTTTTTCTCCAAACTTCATGGCTACTGATTCCACAGTACTCAGCAGCAAGGATATGAAGGTTTACCAGCACTGCCTGTTGAAGGGACAGGAGGACTTACCTGTTTGTCACTGCTGGGCTCTTTTTAAGGTAGGACTGAAGGGAAAACAGTGAAATGAAGGTCGTAAATTATGTTCTCAGACACACAGAACCACATTTGCATGATCTGTGCTCTATGGATATTAAATTTCCTCTTTCTTCTTTCTCCACCAGGTGATGCAGTCTGTGGAAAAGGAATTTGTTGTGTTTGCGACAGGCAACAGCTTGTATTTGTGAACTGTGCTTCACTGATACCTTTAGAAGCAAGAAGGGCCCTTAGTTTTGAGTCTGGACTTTAGTGAGTCCATTAGCTTAGCCAGCAAAACAGTATCTACAACCCCAGTGTTAGAAATGGTGGGATTTGTGAGCGTCTCTGAGCTCTCTACTAGCCATAGCAGTCCAGACAGAGGAGGCATTTCATCATCTCTTCTTGGGATTAGAAATCTGCTCATGAGCTAAAGAAAAATCTTGGTGAAGATGCTGGACTCAAGATTCTCATTTTTGAGCTCTACTGGAAAGTGACACTGACATTCATAATGATCTGAATCACAACTCATCTTGCTAGCAAGTATTGTAAGTTAAATCAACATGTTGGAGGATGTGAGTAATAACAAGTGCTATGTTTTGTGTCTGGCTGATGACAGTAGGTACTTTGAGTTTTTGATGTTAGTATGATGAATTGAACAGAAATTATAATTATGTATATTATTATAATATGTATCCAAGCAGTTACTTCCGATTAACTTGTTTCTTGGAGCAGACAGGAAACTTGCTGCTAACGGGCAAGTTATAATTGTCATTGCTACCAGTACGATATCTTGGTTCTTGGCGTGTGTCTTGGCTTTAAGAACATCTTTTCTTTCTTCAATTTAATCTTTGCCTTCATTCACTTTTGGGTGTTCATTTAGCATCATGTAGATCAGACGGATACCCTGGGAGAAGTAAGTCAAGTAGCTTAAGAAGAAAGGGAACTTGGTCCCTTTTTAAGTTCTGGAGCAACACTAACAAATAGTGGTGGTACTTAATGGATGGGTTATAAAATTGGATGTGTGAAGCAGTTTCTGCTCTGTGGATAATTTCTTAGTAAAGGGAAGCTAGAATTCTACGAAATTTATGAGCTCCCAAAACATTCTTGAGACCTAGGTCATTCTAAAGAACAGATATTTCAATTTTTGCAAAGGTTTCTTTCCTTTTCTTTCTTGTGCCTATTAAGGAAATGTAAATAATTATTATTTTGTTGATTTGTTTAAAATCTAATGTTCATCATGTGCTTTCTGTTTTTTTTCTTTTGGCCCAATGTTCTAAATAAATCAGTGAATCTTAAAATCAGAGGATTTTTTTAAGTAGTTGTTTCAAATCAAGCTGACCATAAGCCTTTAAGATATAATTGTTGAATTTAATTCAAAAATTGACCTGAATTTTTTTAGGAAAACAGCTCAGGTCTAGGCAAGCTTCTTTGGTTTCTGTTTCATACAATTTTTTATGTATACATACACACTCGAATATATATATGTAATTCTCCTCTGCATATGTGTATATATATATATATAGTTGTATTTAAATTAGGAAGGATGGACTGAAGAATCTCTTTAAGTCCCTTCCATCCCTTTTAGCTACAAGATGTTAGAGATTGTTCTCAGTTTTTGGTCTCCCTGCTGCCCTGGATGTTTCCTAAGGACAGTAGGTGAAACTTCTTTCGCTTTATATTTCGTGTGTATACACATCAACATCACAAAAATGTTGATGTTTTTCAGATATTCATAATATCCTAGAAATAGCTATTTCTTCTTTAATTGGTGTGGACTGGATTTTTTTACTCATTACTGTATTAAGGACTTTTAATATTTCTGTGTCATCTTTGGTATAAATTTATGTCTAAAATGCACTTCAAAATGGTACCTCTCACCATGATGAAAAACTATAGCAGGACTGTTTAGAGTATGAGAGCTGGTGTCGAGCTTGAAAATCGGCTGTATATGGTATTCTGAAGATCTGTTCTCTGGTAGAAGAGCTCTTTGAAATTATTTGCTTTACATAAGTCAAACAGGGCTGATGATAAAGAGAGAGCTAAGAGAGAGGTTAATAAATACTTAAATAGATATATACAGATACACTCCCTCCCCTTGCGTTGCATCCACATCCCTGCTTAAACAAACAAAGACCCGGCCGCATGGCTGGGGCCTGAAGAGGGGTGAGGTGGAGAGTTACTGCGCTTAACCTCCAAGGTTGCAGCTCAGAAACGAACTGTACCCGCAAACTTTCACTAAAGAGTTTTTCCCTCTGACCCCTCATAGAAGACAGCATCTATCCTCTTCTGTTCCACTTTTTCCCGTGGGCAGGGGTGGGTTTGCGTCCCTCAGCGATGATCCAGCTCTGTGTCGACCCTGGCAGGACAGCTTCGTCTCTGGCTTATGGG
The DNA here is from genome assembly GCA_009769605.1 of Bucorvus abyssinicus. Taxonomy (NCBI): domain Eukaryota; kingdom Metazoa; phylum Chordata; class Aves; order Bucerotiformes; family Bucorvidae; genus Bucorvus; species Bucorvus abyssinicus. Next base: position 20,209,313 of record CM020029.1, on the reverse strand, counting down.
GTACGGTCCTTCCTCACGTCCCTCAGCAGTGGATGTCTCGATGTGGGGGCGGGGGTGCCTGGTGTGCCCCTTTCCATCCCCTTGAGGAAACAGGAAAGTATCTGCGAAAGAGCCTTTTACTGCTGCTGGAGGAAAACGGCGTCTTTTCTGTCTTTGATAGAAATCTCTCTCTGGGTCCTGTGCTGAACTCAAATGTGTGAGTGCTGGGGGGGAGTGTCGAAACTCCACTTTTTACATGCTTAGCTGCTGAGGCACTTGATTGATATGCCTCAGCTCCTAACAAGAAGCCAAGAAGGCTGGCACGTTTTCCCCACAAAGGTCGTGAGAAAGTTTTCCTGCACTCAGGGGGGAAGGGAAGGGAGGAGACAGGGGTCTCGTCCCCGTGGCGCCATCTTAGCCCATTACAAGTTATTACTTCCATGTGCAACATGTACAGTAAAGGAAGAGGTGGTCAAGTGTAAATGCGTCCATGTTTCTCAAGCATATCTTGTCATACATGTGAAATGATATCCTCTCTTTTTTAGAAAGAGAAAAAAAAAAGCCCACCAACCAAGCCTTGACATAATGCTTCTGCGTTTGATTTGATTGCATTTATGTATTCCTTAATATATTTGATGTGTATGCCTTAAATTTTCAGGTGCTCTGTCCTAATCTACTTCGTATTTTCTTACATTATATGTTATTAGTGTTGCTGAATGGAGAGACCCCTTCATGAAATCAGAGACAGGTTTGACTAAGAAAGTGTGAGGAGGAGAGTGCACAGCTCTGGGTGAAATAATGGGACATCCAAGGCTATACAGGACCAGGAATCTATAGATTACATTTTCAAAGTCTTAAAACTGACCTCTTGAGAACCTCTGGATAGCAGCTGCCAGAACTGGAGGTAAGGATTCAACATAACATCTATAAAACTTTGGCACATACTTAAATAGGAGCAAGAATAAAAATAACCCTAAATGAGCTTGTATGGTTTTTTTTTTTTTCTGTAGAGCTCTTTACCTTGGACACCTTTTTTTACTGGATATATTTTTAAATATAGAATGAGATCTGCTGTTTGTTCCCAATTCTAAGGTAAATACTCTGTTGACTTAATTGAGTCTGGAATAGGGACATTGTAGATTTTTCTTAGTGTTCTCAAGTTTCATTCAAGAGACTTTAATGAGAAGTGTTTATCAATGCTGTACAAGCATCGTCCTCCTAGGAATCAATTAAAATATTTAGAACAAAACTTATTTGTCAGTGAGATGTAGTGTTTTCACCCAAGGAGTCATAAGCTAAAGGCAGGCTTTAAGGCAGTTTTAAACTATGAATCTCCTTTAGTAATGAAACAGATTTTAAGGCCAGACAGAACCATTAGTTTATGTGGTCTGCTTTGCACAGAATAGGATTTCCAGGTTGCACAAATGTGTCCTAGAAGGTACACCTCAACATTTTTACCTTTATTCTTGTGTTTGTACTTGCATTTCAGTTAAACCTCTCCAATCCTTGGGGCTAAGAGCATAGTTGAGATATTCAGAGGGGCCACATGGCCCAAATAGCCAAAGATTCTTGTTCAGGGAGTTCAGAGTGGGATGTGAGATATGGTGGACTTAATCCAGTGCCTAATTTACAGCAGAACCTTGGTTTTCTCTCACATTCCAGAGGAGTCTGTGAAAGATGAGCTAATCCACCGCTGCATTTTGATATATACATATTTTTAAACAAAAACTATTGAAAGGTTGGTTCTGTCTACTGCTCCTCTGGGTCAAAAATAAATTTTTAAACATGAACAATTCTGGTTTTCAACTGATCTTAGCTAAGAAACTCACTGGGTACATTTTGTTTCACTTGTCATAAATAAGACCTGGCAAACAGCTACTGAAAATGTCTCAAATCTGCCTCTGTCCCCAAGCTTAGAAGGATTTTCTGTGCATAACCTGAGGCAGATTAAATTCTGATCCTGTAAAAATCTACCGAGTAGTCTTAATCTTGCACGATCAGGGCATTCCTTGTTTGTGCAGGTAGGTCAGGTAATTAGCAGCTTAATTACTTTGCCGATGTCCAAACTATCAGGGTCCTGAATGCACTAATAGGCCTTTAATAGACCTGAACCCCATATCTTAGTCCTGAATAGTGGCTGAACCCCACCTGGGGTCTTCACCCCACACCTAGGGGACTCAGTTAATCTCAGCCCTGGGCCTGCAGTCTCTCTGAGCTACATGTTAGGTGTGCTTGTCTTCAAGCCTGCCTCTGGTCCTGCCTCCTAGATGGGTCTGGATCTGCACCTGGACCTAGACCTATGCTCTAGGTAGGTATGCTTTAGTTATGTTCTCCTGGGTAGACCCCGATGGCTGTACGCTGTAGTTTGTCCCTGTCTCTGTCCCACTTACCCCTCCTGGCTGTACCTTCTGGAGGGACCCAGGACCTGCCTGTGTCTGGGGCTATTGATGCAACCAGTTACAAGCACCCAACTGTGTTGCCATGCTTAAGACCCTGTGGGACTATGCTCTTGGTTGATGAGGGCATTGTCTGTGCTGGGGTGACCTTCTGCTTGCAGCCAGTCCTTACTGCTCCCTAATGAGTGTGTGCCTGTTTGCACACAGAAGTGCAGAAATGGTCTCAGATGGTACATGCAAATTGAAGATAATATTCCTGAAAATTTGAGCCATGCTCTTTAATATAATTTTAATTAGGGAAGTGTTGGTGACTGACCAAAAGTTGAAGTGGTAAAAATAGCACCAGTATAATATTTGACTCTTTTAATAGGTAAAACACTAGTTCTTTATGAATGGGAGTTCTGCTTACCACTTGATTTTTCCAAATGACTAAAGATGTTTCTGTAGTTATTTCTGTAGTTATTTTTTTCCCTAGCATAATTTAGAGGAAGTGTAGAGACATATACTGCATATGAAAATGGGGAAACTTTCAAAATAATTTCTTTACTTTTCAATTCTTATCTTTCATGCCTCTTAATGCAGCTGAAAAATTAATTTCACCATGGAAATATCCTTTTTAAACTAGAGTTTGTAGACAGGTATTTCATTGTGTTCTTATTTATGAATACATTGCCAGACGATTGCTAGTGTTTATTAATTTAGAGTCAACTTGCTTCAACTAGTGATTTGAAACCTTTTGAACAATATGACTTCCAAGGAGGCAATGAGGTTCAGTTGTGTCACAGAATTGTGGAATTATGTAGAATAAGATTCAAAATAAACACAAAGGTTTGCAAAAGCCCTGGTAAGTTTTCCAAAACAACAACAAAATCCCTATTTGTCTTTATGTAGTTGCCTTTAAATTACAGTGTCTAATTATGCATGTTGTGAGCAAGTCCTTATCCGTATACACCTACATTTGTGTCTGACCTGTTAGTCAGCAACAGGTACTTGTAGAGTAGACAAGCCTTCGGGATGACTAAAAGCAATGTAAGGTGTATATATATATGTATGACTTTTTTTGGGGACTAAACTGAGGTCAATCACACCCTTGCTAAGAGCTAGGCAGGTTAAGTGAAAACACTTAAACCACTTAACACTGAGTTTGGGACTTACTAATACATTCAGTTGTCTGTTTGTGCATTATTGCACTCCTCTTACGAGCGGGTCAAAATAATAATGTATTTATCAAGTTATTTTATAGTGGTTGCATCACTGGGGTGGTTTTATATTGCTGAAGTTTATTTCCAAATTTAATATACATAAACATGATCTAACTAGAAAATGCAGGATATTGTAAACAACCTTTCATCTTTTGCATAAATCACATTTTGCAAATTACCCTGAGTAGTGAGTCCATGTTTGTCATTGCATAAGGACATAAAGAAGGAATGACACAAAGTCGACTAATATTTTTCAAAAATAGAAAGAAAGCAGGGCAAGGAGGGAAGAATTAATATCTGTATATGTCTGTTTCTCCATGGGGAGGGTGTTGGCTCTGCAAACTGACAAACAATAGCTACTTGTAATATTGTTAGGAATTACCTGAAAAGTGGAAGAATCTTAAAAAGATTGCCTTCAGTGTAAATCATGAAGTGGTACCTCTGCAGTCCGAGGAAGTGTCTGTTATCAGAAGAAAATGTGTACTTTTGGAGGTGAGATCGGTTCTATGCTCTGAACCGAATGATTTTTCGTTTTTTGTTCTGATAACAAGCTGGTGGCAAGCTTCACTGAACTGAGAAATTGTAAACTCTTAGAAAAGGCTGTCTAAAGATAACAATTCAATGTTTCTCAGTAATGTATTCTGGATGAATCTGATAATTTAAAGCCCACTCCACCAAAATGGGAGTGATGCTCTTGTCCTCTTTATCTTCAATTATGTCTAATCTGTTTCTAATTCAAACACGATGCTGCTGTTGTCAGATCAAATACAGGTTTTAAATGTTTTGTGCTTCTCCACTGGGAATGTTTTAAGTGTATGCGGGCTGTCTGTCAGGGCTGCACTGACTGAATCTAATAAAGTTTAGGTAAATTTAAAGGAAATAAAAGAGTGCTTAAAAATGAAATGATTTATAGTTCATGAGATGGAACATATTTAATGAATGGCAGCTAAGGAAAAGTTACGGAACAGTCTCCATGGATTACCTGCTTAATGTCTAACAAACCCTAATTCAATAAATAAGTTGTATCTTCCAAGTTAAACAGCATGGTTGTAGAAACAGATTTTTTAAAAAGTCATCTTCATGTTTGATGCTCAAGTTCGTTTCCAAGGTATGCGTAAGTTAATAACCATCATTTTATGAACTGTTACATCTTCTCACTGACAGTAACTTGCGAGTACTTATCACAGTTTACAGTCAAAATAAAAACTGCATCAACATAATTTATCAAGGTATATTCCTAAGTATTTCACAATGTGAAAATGAAAAACATAGCAAAAAGAGCTTTCCTAACTAGAAATAAATTTTAGAAAAAGAGTAGCTCACCTGAGTACATTGCATTTTGAATGTCTATTCTCATGACCTCTGCATTGAGGAAGATTCACAAGTCTCATCTTAAAGTCAGCAACTGATGAATTACTTAAAAATGCATTTCTTTCTCTGCCATGATCAAGAACTAAATGAAGAATCCATCTGTATTCTTTCAAAATTCTGTTGATGAAATATTGAAATAATTCTAAAGTATATTCTAATTGCAGGCTGACTATGAACTTTAGACCAAAGTTAGAAGTCAATTTTTTTTTATCAGTGTTTTCTCCTTGTCCTTTGACTTGCCACTAGTTTGTTGTCTGGGCATGTAGGGCTCAGTGACTGCTAAGTAGATCAAAATAAGGGGAGAGCAGGTGATATAAGTGTGTGGTGTGATTTTTGTTGTTTGTTTGTGTGGTTGTTTTTTGTTTATTTGGGATTTTCAGGGGTTTGGGGGTTGTTAGTATTTATTTGGGGGGGAGGGGAGGTGCAGTTAGCTATGGTTCAGATCTTGATTCAGGCTTTTGGGGACCTCTACCTACCTTCTGTGTTATACAAACATAGAGGTGCTAATTGTAAACCAGCTGGTGAATTTGGAATGTGGAAGGAATCTACCTCGGATGCACTCAGCAGAAAGGTTATTCACAGACATGGTTTCTACATTTGAAGGAAAAACTTTTCTCCATAAATGTTCCCTCTGAAGTTGACTAATCCCAACTTGCTCCACCTTATGACAAGAACGTAAGACAACTCAAGCATGTGACCATCAGGCTATGGATGCTGCTCTCTCATTGTTGCACTTTGGTGCTACCTTTGGGAACTTTTGTAAATATGAAAAGGATCCACCAGACAAAAGGTGGTGAGGAGTCTCCACGTCCTCACTCTTTGACATACTTCTTCAGTGAAGCTTAGCTGACTATGCTATTCTTCTAGTGTACAGGTACTCAGGCCAGGGAACCCACAAGCTGGATAAGCTTGGCAGGAGCAATTAATCAAGCCCGCTGCCAAGTCTTAGCCTCCTTCTTTCTTGGATTCCTTAAAAAGCAAAATGGAATTGCAGGATTTGCCTGACATGCCATGTCTGTGTCAAAAAAGGACGGTAACTTCTGTAAAGTATAAACCTATTGTATGTGCGGAACAGCTTTGTTTCCTGTGCAGGGAAGTAGCTATGATAAAGGCACTGGCAAGAGTGTCCAGCATGTTATACTACTTTTGCTGGTAGGAACATTGTGTGTGTTCTAGAAGGAAAAACAGCTAACTCCCCTGACCAAATACTTCAGTATGTGTCTTCTTTCCTTTCTTTTGTTCTAGGACCATACAATGATCGTTCTTTTAAACATGATGACCTACCTCCTCTACTAGCTTTCCCACCAGGACAACCAGTAATGACAAAAAAGCATGGAAAGCGTGAAGGAGAGAAATTTCTGGACAAAGCATAAAATGTTCTCACAGTGTATATCAAGGTACTCGTAGATCATGGAAGACAAAGACTTCTCTCTGTGCAAACTCATAAAGATACTGCAAAGTGGCAGGTTGAGGTGAAAGTGCTCTGGCTACGTTGCTCTGAATTGTGCATACCAGATTAGAGATGGCTGAAACAGTTCTTTGTTGACGCCAGTTTGCTAAAGTCTGTGTGTCCTATAGTGGCCATTAAAGAACAAGGCCTCTCCTGTAACAGGAAAAAGAAGTCTTCACAGAATCACAGAATCCTTTGGTTGGAAGAGACCTTTAAGATCATCGAGTCCAACCGTTCACCCTGCACTGCCAACGTCCCTGAAACATGTCCCTCAGAGTCACATCTACATGACTTTTAAACACCTCCAGGGATGGGACTTTACCACCTCCCTGGGAAGCCTGTTCCAGTGCTTGATAATCCTTTCCATAAAGAAATTTTTCCTAATGAAAAATCTTCCTTAAGGAAGGAGAAGAGAGAATATCACCAATGAGAAAAAGATAGAGAATTTTAGGTGTTACTGTGCAGTTTTGCTGAAAGTAGAGACCCCTTAGATGGTAAGTGTAAGAAGGGAAGAGGGTAAAAAGACCACTGGAAACTTCCCTTTTAATTTCTTTTTACTTTCTTGTAGTTACTGCTTGCTTTAAAAAACAAACAAACAAAACACCCTGTTTTTTCATTTGAATGTTAGTGTGTTTTAAAGCATTTTATTTATGAATATGTAAGGAAAAATGATCACAAAGCAGACAAAGTAAGAGAATACAGGTGCTGGCAAACCCATCAATATGCTGTTTGGTGGTGATCTTTCTACAATGATGCTATCATTTTTAAGTCTTTTTCTTTTCCTCTTGACCTTTTGAAAAACTAGACCTCTGAACCACACCGGTAAATTTTCCACAAAGAATTTGAAAGAGTAGTTTTTCTTTCCTTCTATTATTGCCTTGCCTATGTGCATGTTAACCTATATTGCATAAATATGTATGTTTGTAATAGTTAAATGAAAGAATGTAGAGTTTAGTAAAGGTATCTGCTTTCAAAACAAAGCCCTTAAGTTTTTATGGTAATTTTCACCTTGCTTGGGCTTGCAAGAGCTATAATGGAAACATATATGGAAGGAAAATTCTTTATGAAAATAAGCTCAGCATCACTCTAGTGATTTCCAAAGAATAATCCCGAATTCTACTTACTTGAAAAAATTTTACTGCCACTTGGCCTTGAAAAGCAATGCTATAAGAGAGTTTTGAGTTATCCTCACATGTCTTACCACTTTCATATGGAAAACAAAAATGCTGCATAAGAGAATTAAATGGCTTAAAGGTACGAGTAGCTGGTCATCCAGGAGCCTGACTCTTTAGCTGCCAGATGTGTGCAACTAGCTTCCTCTGAATTCAGAGGGAATTGGTCATAGTCTGTCACTACACAACAGAACCCAGGTCATCATGTTATACTGTGATAGATCCACGCAGAAAAGAACTGCAGCAAGCTAGACTGGGTCCAGTGGTCCCAAGATCTGTGGTATGTTAAGCACTGCATAGCTGTGATGCTTCAATATTTCCCACAGATATAATCCCCGAATTTTTACTAACTTTGACTAGAACAGAACTGCTGTTTTAGCATATTGCCTGGTACAAGAGCCAGGAAAGCCTCTTGGAGAGGACTAATAGCTGCTTGAGTTCTGTTAGTTTTTCCTCTGCAGAAGAGCATTTGTCCTCTTTAGAACACTAATGGAGAGAGTTGATGGAACAGGCCCTATCAGCTGAAGTGTGACTCAGGCTAGTCCTCTGGGCAGCAGAGAACCCAGATCTGAACTGACCTGAGCTGTCCTCTTTTGTGAACTCATTCTCGAACAGTATGATTCCATGCTTATCCAAGCAAGCCTTTTCTTACCCTAAACAGCAAAATAATTGTGAAAGGTCTAAATCAGGAACTTTGTATTTTCAATTTATGGGAAAGTTCAGATCCAAACTTAAATATCTGTGTTGACACTCTCTTTTCATAAAATGGATTTCATAGCATCTCTGCTTCTCCATGAAGCTTCTTCAGGAACTCTGCCCCCCTGCAGGGATGCTCTGTCTTCAGTATCTTTGAAACTAATGTGTCTTTTCATATCAAAATAGAAGCATCCAAGTTGCAAGTGACAGCAAGACAGTTTGTAGCCTTCCTATAAATTAGCAGGTTGAGTTAAGGACAGTTATTGACACCTGAATTAGACATTGTAGACTGTTTATAGTCAATGGAGAGAAATGAGGACTTTCTGGGTACAGTTCATCTGGCCTATTTAGATAGTCCCTTTAGGACAGGATGGGTTACATACTACGCACTGCTGACTCTTAACTACATTCCGCTGACTGTAAAATGAACTGTTTCTAATTAAATTTTTACATCAGCTTATCTAACTAACTTCATATAAGACAGCATCATTTTCTCCTGATGAAGATAAGCTTAAACATCCATGCACAGATTTTGACTATCATCATGGCTTGGCTTTGCGGACGAAGATTTGGGAAGGGCTTTTCCCATGCTTATTGCAAGCGCGTTGATGGCTGAAAAGGCCAATGCGGGATAGGCAAGACCGGTTGCAAAGAGCACACCGGAGGGTCTCCTTGGGTGGTATAGTCGAGGCACGGTTCTTTCTGCGCTGTCTTTTCTCCTCGAGCTTGATTCTACGCGTGCTCTCAAAGGAGACAGCAGCGTTATGTATGGTGTGTCTCCAAATCTCCCGATTGGAGGCCAGGGTGGACCACTGATGGTGGTCAATATGGCCTAGGCTGAGGTGTTGTTTCAGGGAGTCCTTATATCTCCTCTTTGGAGCTCTTCTCTTGCGGCAGCCGGTGGCAAGTTCACCATAGAACACGATCTTAGGGAGGCGGTGATCCGCCATCCTGGAGACGTGCCCTGCCCAACGCAGCTGCGTTTTCAGCAACATGGCCTCAATACTGGTGACGTCTGCCTGTTCAAGGACAGCAACATTAGTTACGTAGTCAGTCCGGTGGATGTTTAGGATTGTGCGGAGGCAGCGCTGATGGAAGCGTTCGAGGAGTCGCAGCTGGTGGCGGTAGATGACCCATGATTCAGACCCGTACAGAAGAGTAGGCGGTACCACGGCTCTGTAGACACTGATCTTTGTACTTTTCTTCAGGTGTTTATTGCACCAGACTCTTGTATGGAGTTTTCCAAAAGCTCTGTTTGCCTTTGCTATTCTGTTGTCTATCTCTTTGTCGATCGTGGCATCTGAGGAGATGATGCTACCCAGATAGCTGAACTGCTGGACTGGCTGAAGTTCTGACTCGCCAATGATGATGTGGGGATGATGGTAATCATCTTGTGGTGCTGGTTGGTAGAGAACTACTGTCTTCTTCAAGCTGACTTCCAGCCCAAAAAGCTCAGCCGCCTCTGCAAAGCAGGATGTTAAGCGCTGTAGAGCTGCTTGTGTGTGGGCAACAAGGGCGGCATCGTCAGCAAAAAGCAGCTCGCGGACGAGGTGATTCAGGGTCTTGGTGTGGGCCTTCAGTCGCCTTAGGCTGAAAAGGCTCCCATCGGTACGATATCGGATATAAATGCCGTCTTGTTCGTCGAGGTCTGCCGTGGCCCTTTGGAGCATCATGCTGAAGAAAACTGTGAATAAAGTTGGTGCGAGAACGCAACCTTGTTTCACACCATTGGCTATTGGGAAGGGCTCAGAGAGTGCATCGCCATATCTGACTTGGCCGCGCTTCCCCTCATGTAACAGGATTATCATTTTGAGGAACTTGGGGGGACATCCTAATCGTTCCAAGATCTGCCACAGACCTTTTCTGCTCACAGTGTCAAAGGCTTTGGTGAGATCAACGAAAGTTACATAGAGACCCTTGTTCTGTTCCCTACACTTCTCTTGCAGTTGTCTAAGAACGAATACCATGTCTGTGGTACTTCTGTTGGCTCTGAAACCACACTGACTTTCAGGTAGAAGTTCTTCTGCGATAGCGGGTACCAATCTGTTCAATAGTATTCTTGCGAGGATTTTTCCAGCAATGGAGAGCAGAGTTATGCCTCGGTAGTTTGAGCAGTCTGACTTTACTCCTTTTTTCTTGTACAGGGTGATGATGATTGCATCACGGAGATCTGGTGGTAGTTCGCCTTGTTCCCAACAGCGCACAACTAGCTCGTGAAATTTAGCATGGAGCGTTTGGCCTCCATGTTTCCAGATTTCAGGTGGGATTCCGTCGACCCCAGCTGCCTTGCCGGTTTTCATCTGCTGTATGGCCTTAAGGGTCTCTCCCATAGTAGGGGCTATATCCAATTCATTTTTCACCGTTTGTTTTGGGATGAGCTGGATTCCTGAGTCTTGGACTACACGGTTGGCACTGAAGAGAGTTTGAAAGTGTTCAGACCATCGATTCAGGATGGAGGTTTTATCTGTGAGAAGCGTTTGGCCATCTGCGCTGAGTAGGGGGCTTTGAACTTGGTGTGTGGGTCCGTACGCTGCTTTCAGAGCCTCATAGAATCCTCTGTGGTCACCCAAATCTGCGCATAGTTGAGTCTTTTTTGCTAGGTTGAGCCACCACTTGTTCTGGATGTCTCGAAGTTTCTGTTGGAGTTTACTGCATGCAAGACGAAAGGCTGCTTTTCTTACATGGCAAGATGGCTGAGCGAGGTGTGCTTGGTGAGCAGATCTCTTCTTTGCCAGCAATTCCTGGATCTCTGGATTGTTTTCATCAAACCAGTCTTTGTTCTTCTTTGAGGAGAACCCTAAGGATTCTTCAGAGGACTGCAGGATGCTATTTTTAATATGTTGCCAAAGCACTTCAGGAGAAGAGTCTGTGGGACAGTCTTCAAGCCTAGTTTGAAGGTTTGCCTGGAAGCTGTCTCTCACTGCAGCTGTTTGAAGATTGTTAACTTTGAGCCTCCTCCTCAGAATGCCGCCCCTCTTAGGTTTGGGCTTAAAATGGAGGTTAAGTTTGCAGCGCACAAGGCGGTGGTCTGTTTGACATTCTGCACTAGGCATCACTCGGGTGTGACAGACATCGCGAACATTTCTCTGGCGCACTAAGATATAGTCAATGAGGTGCCAGTGTTTAGATCGAGGATGCATCCAGGTTGTCTTCAGGCTGTCTTTCTGCTGGAAGATAGTGTTGGTGATGGTAAGCTGCTGCTCAGCACAAAACTCTAGCAAGAGGCGACCGTTGTCATTGCAGTTTCCAACTCCATGCTTGCCTAGTACTCCTTTCCAGGCTTCAGAGTTCTTACCTACTCGGGCGTTGAAGTCACCAAGGATTATGATCTTATCATCCGCAGGAACCTTTTGAGTAAGGCGGCGCAGATCGGTGTAGAATTTGTCTTTTTCTGTGGGGTCAGCTTGGAGAGTTGGGGCATATATGCTGAAGAGAACAACATGTTGCTTGTTGTGTAGCGGGAGGCGTAAGGAGATAACGCGATCGGAATGACCTGTTGGCAAATTTTCAAGTTTAGAGGCGATGGAGTTTTTAATCATGAAGCCAACTCCAGTGTGATGACTTTCGGTTTTGGGTTTGCCTGACCTATACAGTGTGTAGCCGGCACCATGTTCTTTAAGGCTGCCTTCCTCATGAAGGCGAACTTCACTGAGAGCAGCAATGTCGATGTTGAGTCGTGACAGTTCGTGAGCAATTATAGCAGAACGGCGTTCAGGACGCCCACTGTCTGCTGTATCGAGCATGGTTCTGATGTTCCAACATGCGAGTGTCAATCTGGACACACCTTTGGAGGCAGGTGTATGCCTTTGTCTCTTTGTCTTTGGTTGACCGCAGAAGAAGATGTCCGTTGGCCGCGGCTAGCCAACCGGATTGGAAGGGGAGATGAGCTTTGGTTAGGCCACCTTTTCTAGGCCCCTCTCCATGTGGAGCAAGCAGTGCTCTCCTTGAAAAAGGCTGCTTGGTCATTCAGGATGCTGCCGAACGAGACTGTCATCTCCCGGGTCAGTCTCAAGCGACCAATGTCCTGAACCGCCTGCATGCAGGGTTGGGTCTGTGGCTTCCAGTGACATCTTTCCACCTGCCGTTTCGTCCCTTGCCTGTCGCTACAGGGCTTTGCAAACGTGAGTACACCCTTCAAGCCTGCGCGGTGGATTTTTTAGGTGAGGCGCAGCGTGCGCGAGACTGGCCCCACCCTTTACACCTGAGGTTCATCTGCCAGGGCCTAGCGAGCTTGGACGGTGACAGCCAAGTCCTCAGGTCGTAGGTTTGGTTAGAGTATCCTTCTCTTAGATGGATGGCCTTACAGGGCTAAACGAGCTCCATCTGCCCAGGTTTGGAGTTAGAGTTGTCCTTCTCCTAGGATGGTTGCCCGAAGGCTAGTGAGCCCATCCTGCCCGTGGACACACTTTGTCTGACCCTTCAGTTGAGACCTGTCAGGCTTGGGAGACCCTACCGGAGGCATATGCCACCACCAGCATAGCTCTCAACTTCGCAAGGGCACGCAAGCTCCTTCCCCACGGCAAGGGGGTGCCCATGAAAGAGGATTTTGACTATATTTATTTAATAACATTCGTGTAATAGACTCTACCTGCTGTAAACTTACTTTTATCCCTTTCTGCACACAAGAAACTTATGTAGTTGTGTGCCTAATGAGCATCCAGTTATGACCAAAAATAACCGAGAGCAAGAGTTGCTTGTTCAAGCTTATGCATAGATAACTTTTATGGCCTAATCTAGACGCCTTTTTATGTCAGACCCAGAAGATAAAGTATATATGTACACTTGGAGGACAAAGGTGGTGTTTAACATTTTATTTATAATAAAACAGCATAAAATGATATTAATTTGTAATATGGTTACAGTTCTCAGGTTTTGGTGCTGCATTACATCTGTCCTCCAGTGCCAAATATACAAATTTGTTTGCTCTGTTATCTACTTGGAAAAAGCTCGTTCGACTGGTTTCCTGAGCAATGGTCTCATTCACTGTACTGTTAAGCAGCAAAATGAGTAAAAGTCAGAATACCTTTCTTTGTATTTAGTAGACAGGATGGGCTGTTAATCCAGTACCATTTCAATATTATGTTCTAAGTGATATGAATACATCTGCTGATTTATAAAAAACCAGAAATGTACCTACACACCTAAGTGTGTGACACATTGAGATAACAGCTGGCTACATGAATAAGAAGAAAGAAAAAAATTATTCGAAGAGGAATATCTTTTTCAGATTTTCCCCAAATACCTTGTCTAATTCAAGTAGCTTCTAAAAATTAATTTCCATAGCGATATTTACAGCACTTAATGTCTAACAAAACAAATGAACAAAAACAAAATATACACTTGGAATCCCCAAACCAAATTGTTTAAACCAAGTCACTTAATGTTCACAATTCTGTAAACATGTCTTCCTCTTATCCCTTATTGTATTTTAAATACTCCCACTTGTCTGCCACTCCTGTTATTAGACTGGATAGCAAGCTGTCCAGGTCAGTGATCATCTGCTTTGTCTTGCTTTCATCTTAATTTGTAAGCTTCATGATTTTAAAAGTGTGTGTGTGAAAAAGAGAGTTTGTGTCTAAATCCGCATATACCTATAAATTTGTTTATAACGGTATGGTTGATGACTCCAGCAGCTTCCTGTGAAGTGTTGACAGTGAGCAGACCTTCGTTTATTTGCAGAGGAAAGATTCCATCATCAGAACATTGCACGGACCTGGTATTCACAATCCCCTATCAGCTTTATGCGTTACTGACCTCCACAGGCATTTTAGGGGAAGGCACAGCAGGAAGAGATGAAGGTCAATACAGAAAGTGTTATTCCTTTTGCAGGCAAGTAATGTGTGCTTGATTGTTGCCTTGCATCATTTTTGCGTATAAGGCTTGGTGCTCTTCCTAGGAAAATTATCTGTCCATAAGAATTTTTTTTCTTATTTCAATCTAAGAGTCATTGATAAGGAACACATGGGTCCATGTCACACTATACCTCAAAAACCCAAGTAGAGCTATCATCATGTCAAAGTCTTCTGGGTGCTGCTATGTCCAGATCAAGACACAATTGTGTGCATTATTCTTGCTTGTTGGTTTGTGCAAAGTAGGTTCATCTGTGTACATGAAACCCAGGTTTGGAGACGTGATGAAATGTGAGATGTTGTGTTCCAACAGCTGAATTTAATATTTTTACATCATGTGTTGGATAGAATTTATTAATAATTAAGCAAAGTGTTGGCATACTTGTTAACACATTTCTGTTTACCTCTTGAATGTGAAAAGGCTCTGCCTCAGCTTATCTAAAGGACACTAACACTTCTAAACGTACAATGACAGGAGTCAGTATTTCTTTCAGCATCCAGAATAAGATTATAGGAACCACAGGAAATCCTTGAAGCAGAGGAGAATGTTGAGTTTAAATAAACATCCAGGGAAGGTTTGAATGTGTAAAATTCTTGAGTATCTAAAATGCAATAGGCTTTTATTTGAGTAATAGAAAAAATAGAACAAATCTCAAATCTTAGTAGATTTCTGTATACTTCTCTCGCTGCAAACAAAACTTCCTAAGTTTTATGATTTTCTGATGTTAAGGGTTTTTTTTTATGGTGACTGGGCTTCAGCAGGTATAGAACCCAGCTGCCAATGACAATGGGCACTGGGCAGCAGTTCTGCTGAGTCGCAGGTGGTGGCATTGACCAGAGGCGCCTTGGTATAAAGTGGGACCCTGGAGAGATGGCTTGGCTGTTGTTGTGTTGCTCATTTACACAGTGTTAGCTTTAAAGTGCAATAATCTTGTGAGAGGGACAAATCTTTGAAATTCAATTTTCAGGGCCGAATTGATTGTTTTGATTGGACAAACTGAGGAAATAGAGTTAATGCTCTGCTATGCCTTTCATTCGCAAATCTTGTAGCATCTTTCAAAGTAATAAATACAATCAGTGCCTGTGTGATAGTGTGAACCTTGTTAAGCAAGCTTGAGGTGAGCTGTTCATAGAACCAAAGCCACAGAAACATGGCTTATCAGCAACAAAGTAATACAATCTGTGATACCAAAAAAAAAAAAAAAAAAAAAAGTGTAGCCTTTCTGAGGATCATAAAGTAGGAAAACAAGGCTTTAAGTGACTGGAGAGCCTTTGGTTTTCTATTCATGCTACTACCATATGTTGCCACAAGAAAGTGTCTGGCTTGATTCCCCAGCCTGAAGCTCAGTTCTTGAATGGACAGGATCAGGAAACACTGCAGAGATATGGGGATATCTCATAAATAGAACAAGCTTGGACACAGAACAGGCTCTGAGTGTGCCTCATGCTTAGCAGATATGCAGAGTGTATGGCTGGGGAAGGAACTTTGAAATACACAGTTCAAATTTTCGCTCAAGTGTTCTGAACCTAGGAACTCTGTTCTCAAGTAGTCTAAAAACCAATCTGAAATTATTCTGTCTGTGAACTGTACAATGTTACAAGCTTAGACTTCAGGCTTAGCTTAACTCACTTTGCAAAATAAGCACTAGTAGCTCATTATCATAACCCTCCTTTGGATGGAAATGCATTACTGGTGTCCGCACAAATAAGCAATGAGGAGTGGTGAGAAGAAAAAGCCTCACACAGTACCGTGTGCACTAACAGTGTCATACCGTCTGCCTCAATTTGTACCTTTTCAGTATCTGACAGTGAATGATAACATTATTGCAATGGTATTTACCGGCACTGCTGGAGTATGCGATCTGTCATTTTTTCTATTCTGAATTGTTGTGCATGGCTGTAAAAAGTGCCCAAGGCTGAAATGTGTTTCAGAGGTCATCAAGAAGGAAACAAAGTGGGTTTTTCACTCTTTTTTATGAAATTTGGCAAATCAATTTGAAGCTGGAGAAGTTCCAAACCTAAATGCATGTTATTATGGATTCACATGGATAACATGGTTCCTGGTGGGGATAAGTTTCTCATAGAGTCTTTCAGGAAATTATACAACTGTCTTCCAATTTCCTCTATATTTTCTTTAGCCTAAAGAAAGAAGGTTTCAAAATGGCCGTTTAATAATCCCCTAGAAGAATAACCTTTGCAGCAGTCCTATTTTACAACTTAAGAACTTTGAAAACCTGGCCTTGGATGGATTATAACGGAATCTTGTCTATTAACTTATCCTTTATGATTAAGTCACTAATCTGGCTTCCAGGCTCACTTGTATTTATTTGGAATGACAGGAGTCCCTTTCAGTGGTCATCACAGATTTCTCTTTTCACCAGCTTTTCCTCAGAGGTAATTGCAGCTGTACACAAGCCATTCAGTCCCCAGGAGAGGACAAAATTTATTTTAATGCCCATGAGTGCACAGTTACCTCAAAGGTGATGGTATTGTTGTGAAAGAATGGGAAAAGCTCCCTCTGTTCTGATGAAACACAGTGCCTGACAAGATTAGGAAGCAAGAGATCTTCCTGATTGTTATTTATTTACTAGTTATTAATGAACAAACCATTGTTTGGTTTGTTTAAATACAAGCTTGAACTCATTTAATCATTTAATCAACAGAACCCAAATCTTTTGTAAAGCTTATTTCTAAATAGATTCTACTAGTTTTAATATCTTTTACCATAATGATTTTGCTATTGCAACAGAATTGCAGTGACAGTACATGGGAGTATTGCAGCTAATTGGTTTTGGTTAATGAGAATTTGTACTTGAAGTTTTGTTTTCAATAAATCCTTAGTCACAAGCAAAACTGTATTTTTCTGAATGCTTGGTGGGCATTCTAATCCATTGATTTACATGTGGGAGATACTTATGCATCTTGTTCCGGTGTTCACTATGGTTGTTTTCATAGTGGATTAATTTCTCAGGAATAAAGTCACTTTACACTGGTGTAGAGCACCCACACAGTAAGTTACTTAAAGTAGCAGTACTGCGTCATTGTTTACTAACACAAATTTCAGGTGATTTTTCCAGAGAAGATATTCAAGCGAGAGCTTTGGTTTTTTGCATTAATATTGCTAAATGAACAATTCCATTAAAAGATCTGGTTTTATTTGGAATAATTTCTTATGCTAAAGCAGGAATATAATGTATACTTTTCCTTTCAGTTTCCCTGAGCATCAAACATTTACCTTAACTGAATTTTCTTTGAGGTTCTTGAGACAAAACCAGCCCCAAAGAAGGCAGGAATGCATTTTATGACTGTATGTGAGAGAGATCTGCTTACTTCAGGTTTGAAATTTAGTTCTTTCTTGTTACTTTCAGCCCTCTCATCAATTAATGTTAATTAAAAGGCATAGTATAGGAAGTGAACTGGTTCATAATTCTGGGATTTTAATACTTTTGAAATATGTTTAAACTTTGAAAACACAGAAAAATCAACACCATGAAGTTGAGGCAGAATTCTTTCCCTATAACAAATAGAATTCTAGCACAAAGAGCAAAGAATAGAAATCAATTTAGATTAAACTTCTGTATCAGTAGGTTTCAGATTTTGAAACCGATATAGTTGCATTTGTATACCATACATATTTATAAATACTCACCTGCTGATGAATTGGAGACCTTTCTTCTACTTTCAGTTGCCTCAGGCTTTGCCTCAAATGTTGTAGGAGCTGTTTGTTTATTTTTTAAATTTTATAGATGCATATTAAAAATTGGATGAAAACTCCACAGAAACAAATAAATGTTGAACACATGGAGATGGAGCTCAGAAGATTTGCAAATGTGATCATTTCCCTAATGAATGGTGTTTTGCTACTTGAAATAATCTCTCCTGTTCTGAGTACTCTGCATTATTGTAGAAGCCTGTAGCTTGTTAAATTCTCTTCATTAGAAGGTTTTTGAACTCAAAGGAGTTAAAAAATTGGGGTAACAAGTATTACAGGATTGAACTCCCAAATCTCAAAGTACTTCTGAAAATATCTTTCTGAGTTAATTTTTACTTCAGTAACCAGCAAGTTACCCAGCTGGCTTTCACATGAAATTCGGAAGTCAACCTCCAAGATGCATTCACTAGCCTGCTTACTTCTTTGTTGCTTCTGGTTTTTTTGTTCACAACTGTCTGCTGCATAAGAAGACCTGTCAAAGCACTATGGACCTGGGATGTGTGTTGCTTTTGAATCAAGCAGGTTAAGCATCTGAAAAAAAGCTGAAGTTTAGGAAATTAAACCTTATAATTCAGAACCCAACAATAATGAACATAAATAGTCTTTATGTTCTGGCTTTGCAGAATTTTGGGTACCCTTACTCCTGACTTGTTTATGCCTTATTTCTAAGGCAAAGTTTGACCGGAATGGTGATTAACACTTTGGAGGACTTTTCAATTCTTCAGCTGTACAGAAGAGCTGAAAGAGAGACAGAAGAATGTAGCTAAAGCAGAGGAGAAATGGCAGTAGAAAAGGTAGAGGCAGGCGATGGAGAGTGTTAACTAACTCAAAAGGCACCTTCAGCCTTTCTCGTATTTCACAGAAACCTGTGGAAATCAAAGAGACCTGGAAAGTTATGAGTCTTTCTTGGACACTAGTGGGTAGGGCTTCTCTGCTGAAAACCTCAGACACCCTAGAAGTTGATGTGGTAAGGGTTTATTTCCTCATTTTTCCAAATTTTTAAGAAAAGATGCGTATTTCCTTTCTCATGCGTGCTGTTGGAAAAGGCAAGATCAAATGGTAAAAGGTCTTCCTCTGTTTCCTAATGTTACTGGGCAAAGTATAATAAATACTGTATGTATGGACAGAAGTGTCTTTCCACTGATTTCAGAACGCTGAAGCTCAGGTCAGTAATAAACTTAAGATGTGTTGCTTTTATAAGTCTTGTACTGTCTTGACTTCACTTTGCTTTGATTTTTGATCCCAGTTCAGTTCCAAGGATGGCTTATAGGAATGTGAGATGATCTACTAGATGCCTCTGGTCTCATATGCTATTTTAAAACCTGAACTATTTAAAAAATACAGTGTTCTGGGAATATGAATGATCAGGGACTGATAGACTGACTAAACATGGAACAAACAAGTGTAGAAGGTAATAATCCTCATCCTTTCCTGTCTTGAAATTTTCTACATGGATTGAGTACTTGTATTAACTTAAAGGTACCATCGGTCAATTCTCCAAATGTTGAGAAGTAGTAAGTCTATGTAGATGAAATAAAGTCCAACTTCAGCTTCTGCCATTATTTGTCTATGTGAGAAGTTATCACCATAATTTAAGGCAGTTGTTAATATCTTGCAGTATAACTTGTATTTAGATATTTGTTCTTCAGCAGAGAGTACTTTGGAGAGTAATCTGCTTCATATTAATCTGTTCTCCATTCTCTTTGAGTATCCTAAAATCATAATGATGAATTTTTGTGAAAATTCAAATACTAATTTGTAAACAAATTCTAAAATCAGTATCACAACATTGTGATATCTTCATCTTTTCTCTAAGGAACAACAAAATTGCACTATCGGTCTCAATAATTTCAGAAACTCATCATCATAATGTCTAGTCTACACTTCTCAGCTCTATTACTTCCAGCCCAAAGCAAACATTTCAATTTATGTATGTAAAGTCAAAATTTAATGGATTTGAAGGTAATATATATAGGATAATATTAAAATTGGTTGTTGGTTTAATTTTAATATCATAGGTTCAGCTAGAAAACATTCCAGTTTTTCTCTGTAGTGAGTTCTTATACTGTTACCTGCAGTTTCTTCAGGATTCTTCGCCTACAGTCTCTCATTATCTAGAACTCCCTAGACCAGGTCCACAGGCAATTCTTGTCTTATAAATTCTATATTTTATTATTTAAAAAAAAAAGTATTGCTTTTTGTTTCTCTCCTTTCTATTCCTTGGTCACACCAAGAACCTGTGGCTGGAGTGGTAAAGACAAGATAAAAGGTAAGATAATAAGTGGGATGGAACTGTTTCAGAAAAAGTTCTTCCAAGCAGTTAGATTTTCATATGTTAACTATTAGACTCTTGCTCTGGAGAATTTCCATTCAAAATGGAGAATTTAATCAAAAATAGCAGCTGCTTTTGACTGAGACATTATTGTAGAGTGACGTGAGGCAGAGACCCCAGTGATGAGGTAGCTCTGTAGCTCATGCTGTTTGTACCCCTGGGCCTATACTGAAAACTACAGTTATTTATTTTTATTTCCCACTCCTCCACAGTGGGACCTGTGTCTCTGCTGGACTACATGACATAAGATGCTGTCTTCCTGTAGTTCAGCCGTTGTCACCAATAATGGGATGCTCCACAATCACACAGCAATGTGCAATCCAAAATATGGGCTAGAGAATGTGAGCCGTGGAGGATCAGAACTTAACTTAGGACAGTGTAGAGAAAAGATTTGATGTTTTCAAGTGGCTACTTTGAAAAACATGTTTTGTTCTGCAAGAAATTTTCTGTTTTAACTATTAACCATCCAGAAAAAAGAGTATCAGACTATCCTACCACATGGAGATTTCATATTTGATCAACTCAAATTTGGGATAGAAAAGGAAAGAGGAATCAATAAAAAGAACACCCTTCTTCTTCCAGAAAAAGAAATTTGTATTTTTTCAGAGACCTTAGTCCCTGTTTCTCTTAAGCACCTGCTAACCTCCTTTCTTTGCTATCTCCTGTCTTGCCAGTGCACTTAAGTGTCTGATCTATAGACTAGTTTGGGAGATTCCAAGAGGAAACCAATAAAAATCTCACCTCATTTTCTTTCTGAACTTTCATTCCTTCCTCAGCAACTTCAGTCACTCCCTCGTGCACAGCACTCATACTTTTGTCTGAACCCAAGTAGCAAATGGGGAAGGTGGATAGGTTGGATTTTGCTTTTTACCACAGGTGTTTTTATTTTTTACAGCAAATTGATAGTTTAATGTTCTCAGTAAAATCCAGGTTGTCTGAGAGAATAATAAATTCAAGGTCTTATCCATACACAACTGCAGGTCAGTCAGGTACAGTGTCATCTTTTCGATGCTGCTCAGCTAGTGATTTTGACCTTGATGTGGATGGATCATTCACTCAAGTGATGAGAATTAATTTAGTCTTCTTAATATCCCAGAGCTCAACCTTTTCAGAGCTGTGATTGTTTCAGTGGTGCCAAATTATATGCAATCACTGAGTAATATGAGCAGTGATCCACTGCTGTGTCTTTGGATGTAGGCCGCCAAAATCATTCTTTTCATACTGATAGGAAACACAGGCTATAAATCCAGTCAGTGCAGTACATTACAAAGTGTATAAGCCATGTTACTCTGTAAGTAGCATACTGAGAGAAAGCAAAGTTTAGGGATTTTTACCCCTTTTTTTGTTCTATAGCTCTTTTCTCCTATGAGGGAACTGCTTGAGCTCCAACCTAAGCACCATCTCTGTAAAATTATCTCTCTCAGGTTCACAAATTTCTAAATATGTCTCCCTAAGCTCTAACAATAGAGAGGCAGGATTCAAGACAAGCATACCAAAAATGAGTTATTTTCATCCTGCTCTCTGTGAATTCATATGAGGTTCATATGCCACTCTGCAAGGGTAATGAAGAAAGTAAAACTGTTGTCAGCAGTCTGACTTGCTAAGCACAGATCTGCACCTTCACTAGATAATTTTATGGTCTAAAAAAAGCTGAAACTCCTTGTCATAATAATAAGACCAAAGTGTGGAGTAGGACTTTTTAGTCAGAGGAGACTGGGTAAAAAGAACAGAACACCAAGTTTTTTATTCTTAACAAACCTGTGTTGTAAGCTGGCAGATCACAGAGTGTTTTAGAAGATGGAGGTCTTTCACAACGTAACTCGAGCTCGGAGCCTGGAGGTAGCATAGAGGTTGGTCTGTCCTCCAGGATACCCAAGTCCAGTCATCTGGCCTGCACAGGTTTCAGGTCTGTAAGTTTTGCATTTTGCCAGGAAGCAGGTTTGGCAAGACAGATCTTCAGAAGCAACATGATAAAATCTGTGATGTTAATAACATTTTATAAAGGTTTTCATACAAATAATTCCTACATAATGTTAGAGAACATAGTATTTATATTAGGTAGAATACTGGCTAAAGTATTTAGAAGGAACTCTGTGCATATTTCCAGCAAAAAAAGGTCATGGTAGCTGCAGCAGCACATGAGGATAAACTACAGAATCAGTGGTTATTTGGCCATTCAACACAAATGCTTTGATGGATCCTGAGACTTTTCGTGCTGAGGATGCTGAGATTTCCTTCAAGAATCTGGAAGAATTGTTGGAAATAATCTGAAAGTCTGCAACCACAAGTAGCCATGTGAATCTGTTATACATAAAATGTATAAAATTGGTAATTTTAAGAGAAGACATAAGTCTCATGGTATAAGTAAAATCTATGATACTTTAGTGGTTTACAAAATTTAGACACAAAATCTAGTGTTCCCTAGAAGACATTACCTTCTTGCTACTGTATCTATCTGCTAAGAATGTGTGTATTTTAAAATCCTGTTTCTTTCATCAGTGCAAACTTTCCTCTGTTGGCAAAGGTGGGATTCTGCATGAATCAGCTTTGCAAAATCAGTGCCTTAATGGGTTTTTTTGGCAGGCTCTGTCAGAAAGTTTAGTCTTGCAACATTTAATAAGCAGATTTATGCTTATTTTAGTAGCAGATGGACTTTAGAAAGACTGTTCCAGTGTCCCCATCCACCTCCCTTTCCCCCCACCCCCTCAAAATCCCCACTTTCTTGCTTTTTTTCAGAAACATCACTTTTTACTAGGATGTATGGATGTCTTGGAATATATCTAATTCATAGTGACTGCCAGTGGCTTCCAGGGCCGTGAAAGCAGGAACTCTGGGACACCTATTCAGTGTCACCATTCCCATCAGGATAGCGAATTACATTGCAGTCTGATGAAGGAGGCTGTTCAGGGATCCTGCTTTTCATGTTCATCTGACACAAAGGAGATACCTGTCCAAGACAATCAGGCCCCTAATAACCTTCCTGCCCCTGCATTTCCTATGGTAAACAAAGATGGGTATTGTGACTATTTGGAAGTGGCGTTTAAAAGTATACGTGCGATATTTAAACATCTAGTAGCTTCATCACATGTGAGGTTTCAGACTAGCATTCCAAGTGCAGTATCAGACTAGTATATATCGGTTCTGAAATTAAGTTCTGGGCACTGGCTGAAAAGTGTATTTTTGTTATTAAGGAATCAAATTAAAATTGAAAGAAAACAACACCATTATTGGTTTGGAAAAGTTATTTGCTTTGATTAAAAGCACCAATAAATGTGTCTTGGTTCTATAACTGCTCCATTTAGCACTTGACATATAACAGGGTTTTTTTTTTTCCCCACAGTGTAATATCTCCATTGAAATATAATTATTTTGCAGATTGCTCAACTGAATGCCCTTATAAACATGCTGTTAGGGGAACTCACCCCTGGTGATCATCAGAACATCATGACAATATGCACAATTGATGTACATGCAAGGGATGTTGTAGCCACGCTTACAGCACAGAAGGTAATTTGTTGCAGAGCAATTACACTAATGCATTTTTAAAAGCATAAAATAAAGAATAATTTCATTTGTTGAAAAGATATTCTGGTGGCTTATGTATGGCAATGACAGAATATTTTGATTCAATCCATTTTTGTCCTTTTATATTTTTTGCTTTAGAGTTAGATAATTACATTTACCAGTTAAAGAATTACCATTTAAAAATACATAGATATTTTGTCCAAATGTTTAAAGACATCCGTTAAAAATGTGTGCTATAACGTGACAGCAGGTTTCTCATTAATTTGCCTCTAATTACTGATCTGTTCACAATTAATATTAACCCTCACATTTACTGCAAATAGCTTAGAAGTTTAATGCATTCAAAATATAAAACAGCAATTGTGTAATATTTCCAGGCAGCATTCTTTTCTTCTTCTTCTTTTTTTTTTTTTAAAATAGGTGTTATTTCCCTATCAGTTTCTGAGGTGGAGTCTGTACTGTTAACTCTTTCCTTGCCTGATTTCAGCACTGCCAGGGCCTATTTACAGTAATTTGCTACTCCATCTTCAGACCGTGACCACTCAGACGGGAAGGAGGTGACGAGGGACACCATGCAATGTCTTCTCCCTTATGCATGGTTTGGCAGGTGAGAGATAGCTGTTGTATCTTCTACTCCTCCTATCCACAACCATTTGTAGGCAAGGGATGGTTCTGACCTCCAAAGGGGTCACAGAGCACCCAGTTTGAATAGGCAGCTTCATTCCAGAGTCAGATACCTAGAGCTTTACTGTTTATTCATGGGGAAAAACAAGGGAGAAGAGAAAAAACTGTGTAGGTATGAATTGTGTGTGTGTGTGTAGCGTTTATCTATTCATCCATCCTCTATAGCCTGTCGTCCTTTTACATGTTGCATTTTAACATGTTTACTCCTAGTAAAATTCACCTTTTTGCAATGTATGTCTGCCAAGAGCAAGGATCACTCCACCTTCTCCCATTTCCAAACAACTTCCCATCCCCATGATGGTAAGAAGTTCAGTATAATAATGCTTTTCTTTATTGTAAATAATAATTTTGCTGTGGGACAGATATACAGTATTGAGGTTCCAGAAACCCAGTCTTTACATAAATGATCTAAACAGTGCAAGATGTAGTCCAGAATAAACTAATGAAAGTAAAAATTGCTTTACTTGAAAGAATAAAATAGAAAAAAAGACACTGTAAATTATCGTAATGTGCCATGAAACCTTCTTGTACAGGACAATGTTTTTTTTAGCCTTGTTAACTGCTATTCTTCAAACTGGGGGGAAAAAAAAAAGCAAAAACAAGGAAAAAAACCCCCAACAAACCCCCACACAACGCTCTTACAGTTGCTGAACAAAAATCTATTCTACTAAGCATAATGACTTTGTTTTGGTGTGATACATAATAGCAGTTGCATCGAAAATTTGCAGCAATTTAAAATATTCTTTTCACTGAAATTGTTTATCCACACTGCCAAAGCCTTTAAGGAAGTACTGATGTTTTTCATATTGTCAGGAGCAGCTGTTTCTATCTGCTGCGGCTGTCTAACTGCTAACTAGGCAGATGGCACACAGTAGCTGAGGTGTGTCTGTTGTATACAGGACCAACTTTTCTGGCTTATAGGAAGCACAGCTGCCATGCTATTATGATGATGATGATCCCTATGTATTT
Organism: Bucorvus abyssinicus; assembly: GCA_009769605.1. Classification (NCBI taxonomy): domain Eukaryota; kingdom Metazoa; phylum Chordata; class Aves; order Bucerotiformes; family Bucorvidae; genus Bucorvus; species Bucorvus abyssinicus. Next base: position 20,183,976 of record CM020029.1, on the reverse strand, counting down.
CAGACATTGGAGGCCTTATACAGAGCTGCATGCTTTGAAGGGGTGATTAGGGTCTTTAGTACACTGAATAAGTACTTCAATAATCAAACTGACAAGCTGTGTGGAAATATGGAATCCTCATTAATTAGAATTTTGGGTAGGGATCAGCAGGGGGGATGTCTGTAAAATCCAAGTAAAATTATTTGCCACAGATATAACCATCTCAATATGTTATAGCCTGTAAATGTTAGTAAAGAGTACTTCAACAACTATTAGATACAAATAGATTTATGAATGATCAAATGTGTTTTACATCATTAACTCCCATCAGTTATTTAAAAAAGGGCTGAAGAAAATACTGGACAATTAAAACTAGAGAAGACCTCAGATTTATGACTAGATTGGCAGAAACTTGTTCCACAGCATATCAGAAACAGCAACACTTCTTTCCCCATGTCTCACTTGTAATAATTAATATATTAATATCTAATTTTTCCTTCTAAATAACTACTTCCTTAACATTCTTGTGTACTGGGATATAAGAGAGAGCTGGAGGGGGTAGTAAGGTGTGTCTGGGGCTTAAGGAAGCAATGAAATGCTGACCAGATGCTGCATTTCCTGTTGATTTGAGGCGTTAGTTCATTAAACCACTAATCAAAGCCATGTGCTCTGCTAACAAACCATTTCATCCCCTGAGTGTTGGATCACGCACATACTGTTCCCAGCTAATTAGGACCTGCTCCGAGTCAATGAAAAGTCTCTTGTTGACATCCATAGGTAGTAGAAGATGCTGTTTGAGAACGCGTGTCCTTGTCACTGTTCGTGTCTTCGCATAGCTCAGCTAAAAATTTTTTACCCAGAAACACGGAATTGCTGTATCTTGTTAGTGTTTCTATCACATGAATATCAGCTTGAAGAGTTTATGTTCCATAAACTACTGTTGCCTTATTACAGAGTAGAAAAAAGAAAACAAAAATCTAAGGGCACAATCAGGTGGTTGTGCATAGGTGCCTGTGTTTCAGAAGCCCCATTGCTAGCCTTTGCTGTCTAAGGAAAGAGGTCAAGGTATTGAATAGACATGGAGATTGATTCATCACTTTAGCCCTAAGTTAGGAGTTGAAGCTACTTGAAATACAGAGTGGGCAATATTGCATCAATATTGCTTACGTTGCACCACTACTGTGTGTATAGCAAAAATGTCAGTCTCCAAAGCTTACAGCAAGGTTTTTCTTCTTGGCAGTAGAAATGGCCTAATGAAATAATATTCTGCAGTACTTTCCAAATAGCTACAAACCTAAAAGCATGAAAAGATATAACATGAAATTAGAATTACAATTGTAAAACATGTTTCTGCATTATCGATAAAAAGTTTCTGGTGAGCTTGAACAGGAAACCATGGTGGGTAATTTTTTTTTTTAAATGCTAGTCCTGTTAATAGAGGAGGAAGCTTACTGGAATGCTATTGCTCTCCAAATATAATGTCATCATTTTAGAAATAGTTATAAGAACAATAACTTCCTTGCACACGATAAAAACAGCTGATGAGAAAAGACAGGAAAGTTTTGTTGTTAGATTTCACCAAATGGGAAGTGGGAGATATGAACAATTATCTCTTAGTAAAGCTCTGGGATCAGTGTGTCGGAGAGGTGTACAAGAACAAACAAAGGAAGATGAGTCACGGAGTGGAAGGCAGAAAGATAGAGCATCTTGATCAGGAAAAAGGACAAAAGGAATAGCCTGATTCCTCAGAAGCCAATGGAGGCAGACCTGCAAACAAAGTAGAAGATGAGCAGTTTACAGCAATAACAAGAAACACTGCAGGGTTAGAGGATCATGTGGAGATGGTCACAGAAGAAAGCAAAAGTGCTGCAGTGCTAAGGGAAAAGGTCTTCAGAAAATCACAAATATCAGAAAGCACATGGAATACAATCACAGAGGTGAAGAAGATGAAGATCAAGGTTGGAGAAGAGGACTAATGAGCCTGGGAGGTTGAGAGCAAGCAAGGAGAACCACTGGTGCCTGCTAGTGTGGGATATGAAAGAACATAGACTGATAAATAGGAGAAGAGATTTCTTCAAGCAGGTGAAAAATGTCAGATTAGGGAGTGAAGAAATCTACATTGATTGAGGCCAGAAAAAGTTGGTGGAGCAAAATGAAAGCAGAGAAATAGGTGACAGATATTCAAGACCATTTACAGTGGTAAGAAAAGAGGAGAAATTCCTATTTTACTGTCTTTGTAGGGAATGCTTACATATGCTGTTCCTGGCTAAGATGGTTTTGTGGTTGGAGAGTTAGGGAAACACTGTGTGTGGAATTATGGAAACACTTAATGAAAGGTGTATGAGTGGCAGATTCTCATGAAACATCACAATCAAAATGATACCGTTCTTTTCAAGCCTATTTCAAGCCAATTCTCTAACTTCAGTTCATATTTAGTGATCACAGCTGAATACAGAAACAGATTACACTTAAAACACTTTCATTTTACATGTGTGAAATATTTTGTAATTCTGTTCATTATATTCAATGCCCTTTCGTTGATCTTCAGAGTAACTCTTACTCAGGTCAACTACCAAACATAGAGGAAAACTACCAGCATGAGATGACATCTGTCTAAGACTTTGATCTGTACTCCTTGTGCTATTGCAAAAAGTGAGGCTACTTGTGCGCTTGCTAAAGTGAGAAAATCAGAAGACTGATAAAACTGTAATTTAACTGATAGCAGACATTTCGCATCTTGTGACTTGAGATGCTTTGCTATTCTAACCAAACATCTTACCTTTGCACTAATTTATCTGGATATTCTCACCTTTACTAAAAATGTTATGAACCCTGATTACTGAAGGAAACATGATTCAGAGCATGTTCTCACCTATCCTGAAATCAGTGCTTTTAAGTAGATCAAAACAAGGAGACCTAATTTTTGATGGTTGTCTCTTGATGTATCCACTTCGTCAAGTGATGTGAAGCAACATACTCCTGCTAAAATGGAATGCGTGGAGAAGGAAAAAGATGTTTTTAAAGAAGATAAAGTCTCCAAGTGGATGCAGAGCCATCAAGGCAAAAGTATCTGCTTCTCTGCCAGAGATAACAGTAAACAGCACCTGATTGAATGAATCCCCTTGGATAGTCTCTGCATTTGCTTTGGGAGTTCAGAATTTTTAAAATGGAAACAGGATTTCAATATATTTGTGTTTATTATCCTGTGTTTCTATCATGTTAATATCAGCTTGAAGAGTTTATGTTCCCTGAACTATTGTGGCCTTGTTACAGAGCTAAAATAACCCACCAAACTAACTGGAGCACAATCAAGTTGTTGTTATTAAGGAATCATGGGGTTTCTTATCTGTGATCATATGAAAAATTAAATCTTGAAAAACACATGACAGCTTTAAAATGCTAAAGAATACTTATGGTGCATTATTTTCACATATGAATCTACATGTCGCTGAAATTCACTTTCTGCTCTCTGTTGTAATGAGGATGGGAAATGTCTGCATATGTGCCAGTGCTCACCAGTTTGGCAGGAAAAAAACCTCATTTCTGTGACCCTCTCTTTTTCTTAAAGGCAATATGGTAGAATATGACAGATCAAACCAGAAACAGTCACGATATCAATCCCTGCATGACTAAGAGCTGGATGTTTCAACTGTGGCATTCTGACTTGAACCTAGCAAAAAGCGTTAGCCTGTGTTCAGTTTTACACACCTAACTCTGGAAAACAACAACTTAAAGCAAAAAAAAAATGTTACAAGGAAACAAACTAAAAACCTGCAGACTCGGAGTAATTTATTATATTTTTGAGGAAACCGTCTCCTTTGGCGTGAAGCCTGCTCTGGGAGTGGCTGTTGTACTTTCTTTGGGTTCAAACTGCCAGAGTGTGTAAGGCTTTTTCTCACGAAGTCTTTGTGTTTCCTGCTGGGACAGATGAGCCAGAAGATCAAAGGTGTCATGCTTTCTCTCTCAGTAGTAATGTCAGTAGTAATCCAGTAGTCATTTCTGGTTGATTTTTTTTTTTTAATTCCATGAGTGGAACTTGAAGACACATTAAGTACAATTAAGCACTAGACTGCCCAAAGAGTATATATTACGCTATTTTGAGTGAGGTCGTATTTTTCAGCTGATCAAATTAGTGTTCTGCAGTGTATTAGACACTTTCCTGCATGAACCTGTCTTTTGAGATGAAAGAGTGCTATTCCATACTCATTAAATAGACCTTCTCCACGTCCAAGTTACACTGTGCTCTAAAATTTTGTCGAAATAAGAGGTAAGATGATTGTAATAGGCAGATATTTTCTTTCTTCAAATGCATTGTTTTATGCAACAGACATCACTCTAGTAATTCAGGTTTTTTTTTTTTCCCTTCTAGAGTCAGTAGACTGACCCTGCAAATCTTGAACATCTTGTCAAAGACTGTGGTTAACAGGAGGCAAGGATGAATATGTATGGGCTGAATAACTCACAGGTATGTGTTTTTCAAGAGCTGGACATTAGCTAGCATTCCTTGATTTTTATACATCAACTGGAGAAAGAACTTTATTTTACAACAGGATAAAAGTCTTAAAGCACACCTGGTACAAGCTGGCCAGGTGTCATTAGAACCAGAAGCAAAAGCAAATGAGTAACAAATTGCTAATTAAATCTTGCACCCAGTTCGTCTGAGGGGGCAACTTATGGCTGAGGTCACTACTACTGACCATAACAGACATAAAGGTTCAACAGCCAGTTCAGGCTGGTAGAAGCAGTATGTTCCCACTGGTGGTTAAAGTCCCTGTCTTTGTGAGCAGTCACGTTACAGTTAGATTGGCAGTAGTAGCGTCATTGACTATGGACTTGAGATCAAGGCAATTGCAGACCTAAGAGAGTCAACAGTGTAGGTGGCTGTGACCAGCTGTTCCATAAGATCACCTTTCCTCTTTTGATATAATTGGTATGTTTTTATTGATGGTTTTGCTTTTTTTTTTTTTTTTTGTACTACTGTGTGCATGTAATATTGCAGTAATTTCATTAGATGAACTGTGAGTTCAAATCTGTTAATGTTTCCCTGAAAACAAAGGAAGAAGAGAGCTAAGAGTCTATTGTTCTGCTGTACAGTACAATGAGTAAGAGAGTTCCATCTTGTTCTGTACCCTTCCAGTCTGTATCAGTAGGCTGCATTTTGTTTTAAAGATTTTGCTGCTGGTCTCCATTAGAAAACAGATACATAGCTGCAGTTAATCTAGTGCAATATTTGCCCATTTGGTATTTTCTAGTTTGTGAAAATCAGGTATTTGAAAAACATATGTAAGTCGTCAGTAGCTAGCTCTGTCATGTAACTTCAGTTCTGATTCACACTAAAGTGATAAAGACTGTTTCTGCAGGTACCTGAAGCATAAACAAATCTCACTGCTTACCTATAAATCTTGCTGAAACATGGAACCAGAAATGACCAAGAACTTAGGGTGATCTCTGGTAACTATGTTTGCAGCCATTCTGAGTGAATAGTCTGCAAAGTAATATATTTGACTAAGACTGCATAAAAATCTGGAAACCTGCTAACAAGTAGTGAATTATTAAAAAAGATGGCAGTATTGCATCCTGTGACTATCCCACGCTGAAATGATACTGCTTTTGGAAGCAGACAAAGTACAAAGAAATGTTTATAAAATTTTCACTTGTGATATTTTTGAAATGAAATATTTTTGGCAGCCTGACTTCCCTTTGCTGTAACATTATCTAGCAGTAAGCCTAGAATTCAGAGGGATTTGGTGACACAAAGAAAGACTGGGAAAAACCTTTTCTGCTAAAGCTTATTTGGCTGGCATTCAGACAGTATCCCTGGCTTTATGCCACTGATTTTTGTTCTGTATTTCCTCAGAAGAGGAGGCTGGGGCAAAAAGAGGAGTGCTTTATTCTCTAATGAAGAAATAGACACGGTCTTTAGCTCAGGTCAATGATAAAATCATATCCTATGTTCATGAGGCTTTAGAGTAAGTGCACCTGAAATGGAAAGTAATCACACTTCCATGTGCTTAATTCATTATGATCTGAACAGGAGAGGCTGCTGTCAACACAGTGCTGAAGGCAGTAGAACCAGATCCTTTTATCTGCTGGTGGTCTGGTCCCTCAGTATTAAAAATAATAACTTTTTCTTGCAGTTTTAGCTATTTCAATTGCCTGAATGACAATTGCAACACTTTCATATTTCTTAATTAACAAGAATTTAAACCATATACAGAAGGCCTGGCTAACTGAATTTTGTAGTGATTACTAAACTTCAGGTATTAGGATGACTCTGTCTTAATATCAGCAACATACTAGCAGTCATGGAATAGTTACCAAATTTGTGATTTGAAAGGAAGGGAAATACTGATTCAAAACAGACTATAGGACAGACCAAAAGAACGTTCTTCTGTCTTTAGTGTCCTGGAGCTGAATATATAGAAGTTGTTTAAAAATGTACATACAGGATAGGACTTCTCGAGTTATAGAAATTGTTATCATTGGTCATTCATGGTAACTATGGAGACTTTCTGCATCATCCCACAGTTTGTATTATGAAGCATGAGGATTTATACACACTAAGTGTTTATGACCTACCTAGAACTTCTGTAAATCCAGCATGCAGTCACAGAATGAGCTCTTGAGGATCTTCAGAGGTAAGTAGACAGTGCTATGCAATGAAGATAAGGCTATTATATGTAAAATATTGAAATATGCTAGACAAGTGGAACCAATCATGGGAGGGCACCATGATACACACAGTAAGTGAAGCTAAGGGGCACAGAGATATGCCTTATATAAACAGAAATGTTCAGACACCAAAATGCTGGTAAAATTCACCACTGGCCCTGCCCTGGAGAGACAACATTCTTTGTTTTAAATTTAAAATTAGACTGAATTACATTAAATGTATTGTTTGCAAAAAGAGAAGTGTGGTGTTATTCACAGTCCTGCCCTTGCCTGCTGATTTCTCTTTACATAATTAATTCAGAAATAGTCTGATTGATTAATTATATACTCTTAATTTATATATCCACTTTTGCTGATGAGATTATGTATGTTGTATTACTGTAAGAAAGGAGTTGTATTCTGAATCTAATACAGTGCAATAATTGACTTCTTTATTTTACTGGTCTTGGTATAAGTCATGACAACATTAGAACTGCTTTGATAGCTGATGGTTTACCTTGTTCTACTAATTGTTTTCATTTAAAAATTCTTGAACAAAATTAAACAACCCTCTTGCTGCACTATTCTGTGCTTTTCTTAGAACAGGAGATTAAAAGTAATTGTCATAAATTGTGGTATATGAATTCTTACACCCACTAAATAAAAATGCAGATCTAGTTTAGCAGAGAACATGTGGTCACATATAAAAACAAGAGTAAATAATTTTATGGTAAAGCTTATAGCACTTGGAGTATAAAAGAGGCACAAGTCACTATTAAATGAAGTGAGATGAAGGCAGCAAGACCACATTCCTGTTCTGGGCTCCTCAGTACAAGACAGACATGGACTTATTGGAGCAAGTCCAGTGAAGGGCCGCAGAGATGGTTAAGAGATTGGAGCATCTGACATATGAGGAGAGGCTAAGAGTACTGGGACTGTTCAGCCTTGAGAAGAGAAGGCTCAGGGCAGGTCTTTTCAATGTGTATATATACCTAATGACAGGGAGTAAAGAAGATGGAGCCGGACTCTTCTCAGTGGTACCCAGTAACAGAATGACAGGCAATGAGCACTAATTGAAAGAAAGGAAATTCCACTTAAACATAAGAAAAAAACTTAATTACTGCCAGAGAATTCAAACAGTAGAACAAGTTTACCATAAGGTTTGTAGGAACCCCATCCTTGAGATGTTCGCAACACAACTGGACATAGTCCTGAGCAGCCTGCTCTATTTCATCTGCTTTGAGCAGGGAGTTTAAACTAGATGATCTTCAGAGGTCTCTTCCAACCTCATCTGTTGTGTGATTCTATGCTTCTGTCTGCAATGTGTGAAGTTACTTCAGGTCTGATACATGAGGAGATGCCTTGCTCACTATGAAAGTTCTGGTCATTGTGAGTCCATTTAATGGTTGGACTCAAAGATCTTAAGGGTCTTTTCCAACCTAAATAATTCTAGGATTCTATGCTTCTGTGGATCTCTGAGGGATAGATTCTCCTAAAGGCAGGCTACTTCCCAATCTCTCTAGAATAGCATGCTTCCAAAGTAAATAAGTGTTTTAAAAGGCACAATGGAGTCCTCTTTTGAAGGTACACTTCTTATTTATCACCTCACAGTGAATAAGTATCCCTTTGTCTGTCATCAGGAAAGATGCAATGTGCCATTAGAGTTTTTCTGCTGACAGGATGATCCTTCTGACATATATAGCAACAAAAGTAGGTATATTTTGTGAAATCTCTGTGAATCACATGAACTACGTTTAGAACGCTCCACAAAAAAAGTATATCTTGGTATTCTGGTCCCTAATCACCGCAGCTGGCTTTTTCTTTTTTACCATTGCTAATCTGAAGTATCAATAAAGGTTTATGCCAAACCTGAGTATAAGAATGCTTTTATGAACTCAGTTGCATCTCTGTAGATATGCTTTCCATTATGGTACTGTAAGTTAAGACACAGCAGGATATTGTTTAGCCAAAGAATAAAGTTAAATAAGAAATAGTGATTTATTCAGGCTTACTTTTGTGTTATCGTATGGCACAGTAACATTTTTTTGATTTTCAAGTGAGACTACAGAATTGAAAATGGCAAATTTTCATAGCAGCAAGTCCAGAAAAAGAGGTCCTCCAGAAAATATTGAAGCTCTTTTTTGGTGGATATAAATAACATTTTTCTCTTCTTTTTTTTTTCCTTAAATATTTAGGCAAAAGATGGCATATAGTACTAAATCATTACTGTTTTATTAGAGGATTTTTTCTGACTATTCCAAGAAATATTTACCACAGATTTTCTTGTGTATATATGTTAAATTCAGATTCTAATGCCTTTCTCTTTTTGTTGCATCATTATTCTAGAAAAGCACATAGGCTTCCTTTTTTTGAAAACTGGCTTAGTATAAAACCAGTCTTTTGTGCTTATCCAATTCCAAGATATTTATTGTCTTTTAATCTAAGACAAGATAATGTTTATTGATTTGTGAACTACTAATGGGATGTTCTTAATCTTGTCTTTTTCATTGCTAGTACTAACCAAATGTTTCTTGTACATTTTTAAGTCTGAAAATGACCAAGTTCAAAGACTACTATAAAACATCCCTATTGCTCATAGATATCTTGTTAATTAACTTGATGTTGTCATTAAGCCACTGATGCTTTTGATTGATCTATGGATTAGGCACAAATTCTCATAATCAATGACATAGTGAGAGGATGGTGGCAATACAACGCTGTCTCACATGTTCATGTTTTCTTTCCATCCTGCAGAGCTTATCCAATGGCGATTTCAAACTTCTCTGTGAACTAGTGTTGACATCAGAAAGAGCCACAAATTCAAGGAGACTTGTGAGAAAGTTAATCTGTCTCTCTACACTGTAATGTATCTAAATGGGTGCTGGAGGAAAAATATTAAACTTTCTGGTAATGCTGCTGCTAGGCAAGTATACTAAAGAATTTGGGGGGCAGGGCAGTATCCATTAAAAATGGTCTATAGAGGATTCCCAGCATATTCAGTAGCAAGAATGTGAGAAATACTCTTGGCATTGTACTTGAATGCCGGCAGCAGTAAGAGAGAAAGCAGACAAGTCATTAGTGTACACTCCTGTATGAGCTCAGGTCTGGATTATCTCTTTGCAGTGCCTTCAGAGAGTAGAGGAAAGAAGTCTAAAAGACCAGTCCTTTCTAAGAAAGCCGGGGTGCATAATTATATACGTTTACCTGGCCTTTTCTGAAGGGACAAGTGGCACCACTTCTTCAGTCCCTCTCCTTACTGTTCTTCCCCTTTATCTTAACTATCAAATTCTGTAAGTGCAACACTTTTAAAGTCCTTCCTGGAGTAGAGAGTAAAGCACATCTGCTTGTGTGGGGGGACTGGGTCCCCCTTGTCCTGACAACTTCCTAAAGCAGCTGTGGAGAGTGAGAAGATTCTGCTCAGTTTCTGTTTTCCACACAAAAACTCTGGTCTCAATGAAATGCAGTGTTCAATCCTACCAGGCTCTACTTGGTTCAAGCTTTGTGCCACATTTTTCACCTAAGTGCTCAGGGCCAAATTCAGAGCAAATATAATCAGATGCATCTCCTTACCAAATCAAGCTGTCCCACTCACTGTAAGTTTGATTTTGACATAAGGCCACTGGCCTTATGACTGCATAAGTACAAGTTTCCCATGCATGTGGCATTGCCTGATGCTCAGATGAGAATATTATGTCAGACATGCTTAATCATAACACTGTTTATTCCTTCTACTCAGAATGTACCCCCTTCATGACAAATGTATGTAAATGCTGAGATAAAAATAGCATTTGACAAGATAGTTGGGTATGTTTCATTTTATTAACACATTAGTCAACTTATTCTGCTCAAAGTAAAAGGTGAATAGTAGATACATATAAGATTAGCATAATTTTTTCAGTCAACATTTGTTCTGTGAGGTTTTTGATTACATTATTTTAATTAAGCAGTAAGACATGACAAGCACAGGATTTCATGGTGAGTGTAACACTTCTCACAAGGTATTATAAAGCATGCAGCTGAATGCTGAATTATTGTAACCGTTCAAAATGTGCATTAATAATCACTCTAGACTGACTAGAGTGCCCTTTGGTTTCTTTAAGGAAATATGTATTATTGAATAAGGGAAACATTTACTGGTCATAGTCATCAGGGCTAAGACTTTGCTCTCAGCCAGTGAGAAAGCTCCATTTGTGTTCTAAAGCCGTCTGTGCTGTCTCTGGGATGGTTTTGCTCATGACAGAACAGTGTAACTGTTAAATATATTCAGGGCACATCATACTGTCTGTGAAGGAAACCAAGTGTCCTCTCTGGAATTGTGTAATGTAGTAGGTGTTACAAGTCAGAAATAATAAATGAGATTATGGACCCAAAGAAAAGCACATGTTTTCTAAATAATGCCCTCCAACCAAATTGGGAAAGTGAAAATGTTCCATTTCTTTGTACCTGTCCACTGAAATAAACCCAAAAAACCAAAATCAACCCAGCCAAACAAAAAACCAAAAAAACCCATCAAACCAGAAATGCTTTATGTATAACTTACTTGGTATCGGATTGTATCAGTCTTAAGATATAAAGTAATAAAATGCTGGGGATAACAAATGTCTGTTTATTTCAAACAGTTATTACATATTTCTTTTGCACTTTCACTTATAGATACAAGGTAACTTGGATTTCTATGACCAGGGTGTTAAAGTAATTAAATGTCTTGATTGTCATTGTGTTCCTGACAGGACTGAAGTAAACCTGGAACTTATAGAGCTGTGTTGGATTTTGATATTGCTTTGTGGATATTTAAATAGGGGAGAGCAGATGATAATTTCTGGACATATATCACTGTCATGGCTCTCCTAAATCCTCACTATTCCATAAAATGTTGCCTTTTTTTTTTTTTGTTTACTCTCTGGTTTACTAGTCCTGCCTATCTGTAATAATCTTCTAACGATTTACTTGAGTGCCAGTAAAAGCAAACCCAAGTAGCTTGTGGTTTTTAACTCTGAGTGAAAGGTGATGTCCTCTCTTTCCTCCAAAACCAATCCTCTGGTAGGCATATAAGAATACTGTCTTTCCTAATTCTAGCAGCCCTGGAAGAAAGCCAAAGAAGAAAGCTTGAAATAGTTCTGAGGTACCTAAAGGTCTTTTTCCATGTAACAACTCCTTTTTGTGTGTGTGTGTGTGTGTAAGTTATTACTTTAAATGTTCATGGTTTTTTAAATCAGGTCTGTTTAGGGTACAAGCAAAGTGAAGAACTATATTGTTATATTGCCCAGTGGATTTGCTTATATTGAATGTAAACTGTTTTAGGAAAACCTTCCAGATGTTCTAAAAGAACCTCAAGACTGAGACAGGAAAGGACCAAGCATTAGCTTGAAATTCCTTACAGAGTCCACATAAGACTAGAATATTAGTGACCTGTTTTGTTTTGTTTTGTTTGGTGTTTTGTTTGGTTTTTTGAGAAGGTCTCAACATTCTGAAATTTAGAATGTATAATGTCACCAGATATGACATTATGCTGTATGTGACAAAGGAGGGAACTGAACTAGACTCCCAAGGCCCAGTCCTTTGAAAGATTCAAATCTGTCTGAATGTAGGTAGAATGGAAAGAAGAAAGTGGTTATTCTCAGGGTCCAAATGTGTATGCTTCAAGTGATGAAAAATCTTCAGAAGAATTACAGAATCCATCAGTCTTAAGCCATTCACTGGCATCTCAATCTTCAGAGTCCCCTTTGCAGAAAACTAAACTTGAACTCAGTTTTTTTCTTGTAGTAACCTTAGTAGTGAGTGTGAATGTGAATTTACTTTTTCTACGTATCTAAAGGTAATATGACTGCGATGAAATAGGGTTTAAAAATGTCATGAGATTTGATAAGCATTCATGCATTTTATCTGAATTAGAACATGGAAACATTGGCTTTTACACATCATTTTCTCATTCACAAAATCAAGTAATTACATCCTGGGAGAAATGCACTGGCATTGAATATACGGTATCCAGACTATGTCACTACAGGTAGCAGATTGAGTTTAACTAGCCATATGGATTGTAATTGTGTAAGTATGATTAATTCATAATGTTTGTTAATTTTATGCCTTATATTATGGTTTGTTATTATAATGCCAGTCTTTTCTCTCTTTCTTTGTTTCTTTTTAATCTAGGTTTTTATTAAGGTCCTCGAGGGATTTTATTCTTACTATGATACTAACTAATGATGTCCTTATATTCCTGGGTCTCATCAATAGGTTGTTCCCCTTGCTGGAAGTTTCATGGAAAAGGGTTCTGAAGTTAGAACAGATGGTGCGTCACTCCATTGCAGAACTCTGTTTGCAGCCTGAGGAAAACTTTATACTGAAGGTGGAAATAATGGTTTTCTGCTTAGCTTATTGTAAATTCTAAATGGGGTGATTGAAGACTATAATGATCACTGTTGTTTGATGCCCATGAGTTTCAACATCTGGCTAATGCCTTTACTAGCTGTAACAGTAAGAAAAGGCACTATAGGGTTTTCTGCTTCTTTCTCTTAAATAGGTGATAGCATATGTATACATATGTATTTGTATGTGTATGTACAAACATATATGTTTGACCTATGCATATGAAAGTATACATACTTTATGTAAATCAGTGTCTATATTAATATCTGATTTGCACAATCCTGAAAAGGAATAGTACATAGCATTTTCGTGCCATCACTGGGCTTTCTTTTTTCATTACCTGAATTTGATTTCTATTTTAACAATTGGAATTATTTTAAACCACTTTTTATCTATTCTTGCCTACAGACTCAAGCCATTAACCCAAAGTAAATTAGCAAATATGGCTTTGATTCTCATGTAGGTTTCAAGAAGGAAACACTAGTGAGACTGACAGAGCTGGCCTTTTTAAGAGAGGCTGAAGACCATCTCCTACAAAATGATGGACCTCATTACACCAACTTCTGTCATACTTGACTTTTCAGCAGGTAATTCACCAAATCACCAAAGTCACTAGTCCTTTCTGCCACTGCACTATAATTGACTTGATGGAATATTGTTAACAGGAGTCGTGATTGAAAAATAATGTCTTTACAGAGAATTTTAAAAGTGATTTCTCTATTTATGTTGTTTCTTTGCTTGGTTGTGCTTCAATCTAGATAATGACAACAGTTTAAGAAGCTTTATTTTAGAAATCCAGATGGTATTGTCTTAACTTATTCAGCAGCTTGGCCTGGTATTCTTGAAACAAATTGCCAAAATTTCTAACATCATTATACTTTTGTTGTTTTGGTTTTTTAAAACAGTCTAGCTATATTCAGAAAACCATGGAAACACATACCAAACTTTAGGCACATGCTGTGAATGCTTTGATTTCAATGGAACCTTAATCACAGGCTTAAAATGTTATGTTGAGTTCGGACCCAAACACCTAATAAAACACTAAAACAAAATACTTCAGTCCGATGGTCATTATTTAACTTTGTCATGGGTTTTTGCCTCTGAAGATGTGATGCTTTGTTGGTTTATGCCACATTGATCTAGACAATGTATTCTTCAGGCCAGGCCTATAAAGCACCTGTTGATAAAAAAAGTGGTCAAAGCATTAAGCTTCTGATTAAGGCTATCAGAATCTGACACATTAATTGTCCTTAATTACAGTCTGTAACATATTTCCTGAATAAAAGTTCTGGAAGCATATGCTGCTTATAGTGAATTTGCAAATAGTTTTTAACTAATGCCAAGTCTGAGTTCTGAAGTTGCATGACATTAAAGCCATCATTTTTCTTTTTCTGTAGATTTGTAATTTAACAATTTTCTTGTAGTAGGACAAAAATGTGCTTACACAGTTTTATTTATAATACAAATCTGAAGAGAATGGCTGTGATGGGTATGAAAAAGGATTGACAAACATAGAAGGCATTTGAAGTAACTACATGGAAAGCTAAAAACTTTATTTTTCTGTATATGTTTGTTTTCTTCAAATTGGCTGTGTTTTTGTATCTAATGCTACCTAATGTCAGCCACGAGAGGCTTTAAAGGATCTATGCAAGTGATTTATATGATCAGATGGAATAGAAGTATGCTAGCATAGCTTGGTGTCCAAAGGACAATGCTGTTCACAAAAGAAAAAAACAGTATAGCCACTGTGATTCTTATTAGGTGGTGATCTTTGTCTTTTTTTTTTCTATTTTTTTTATGGTGTATATTGCAAGCCATTTTCCTGTACACATCAACTCATGGATTTAATTTCTGTATAATCAAGTTTTATATTGAACGGATACTTACTTTTCTCTTACCTTCCTCACAGATGCAGTGAAATTCATAGCAATACCCACAAAGTAAGGTTTGCCATGTTAATTTCCTTTGCAGGGGAATAGTAATAGTGGCATCTAATGCCCATTCATCAGCAAAATAAAAACACTCTACCAATTCCATACCGAACATGTTAAGCTCACTAAACAGACTTTCATTTGTGATACATGTATTGCTGTAGTGATTACCAAGATGCTTAAAGTATAAAGCAATACATAATAAAGCATCTGTGGCTTGGTGAGTGTTCTTTCTGTTCCACGTCTGACTACAGTGCTGGCGAGTCACGCCTCTGTGCATTCCCCAAGCATCTCTGTTTTGTCTCACATGGTGACTGCAATGACTGAGAAAATAGGCAGAGTTGCTAATGTTTCAAGTTATTTTATATCAGACTCAGAGAATCCTAAGTAGTTGGCAAAAAGGGCTTGAAATCCAGAGCAAGTTCATGCTAGGCTTGAATTGTCCTGGTATCTGATGATCCAATATCAGACTGCCAGAAGAGGAAGGAGAGTAAGACAGTAATTTGTGGCATGGTAAGGCCCTTATTAGGTTTTTCCATACTCCTTGCCCTCTTCACTGTTTCCCCTACCTCTTTCTTTACTTTTGTACCACTGCTTCATGACATCTGAATGGCTTATTGGCCAGCTCCCTACCAGACATACAGCTTACCTTTCTGTCTGCCATCCTTGCTTGCTTGTTCATGCTGCCAGTTACAGAAACTCTAAGCTGTTTTTATGTTGCAGGTACTTCCTGAGAAAAATGATGATGCATGTAATGATTGTTCTTGTGAATCTTCATCTGGCCTAGCATCAGAGACCCCTATGATTCAATTCAAGTCCACGGCAAACTGATCTACACAGGGTATTCATCGGTTCTGGTAACCCAGATCTTGCAGTATGATTGCAGAGGCTCTCTGCTGCATAGGTTTACTATACTGAGTCCTATTAACGTGCATGGGTGTACTATATTTTAAGATGATAGCATTTTATTGAAATTGCAGTAGGGATGTCTGCCTTATGTCAGGAAGTTATAAGCATTAGAGTACTTAAGCTCTGCCTTTCTTTCCATGTGTTTAGAATATACCTACATTCCTTTTTAGCTCTTCTCTTTGGTAAATCTCAAGGGATATATATATAAAAAACACTGCTGCAAAGAGCAAGGTTGGGCAGTAACTGCTTTGAGGGGACTGTGCACACTTTCTGATAATCCTCTAGGTTAGAAACATCTGAAAATGTTGTGTTAACACTAGCCCAACCTTATTTAGATAAATAAAGCAACCATTTGAGAATTTCCACTTCTCTATGTCAGTCAGCACTTTCTGCACTAGCTTGGTTTAAACCTCTGTGAAGTAGACAACCCTTCTTTGTAACATATTCCTTCTCCCCTGAAAGAAAATTTCCAGAATAATTCTCCGTGTGTTTGTGTAATTTTTAAAAGAAGTCTCAGGGGTTTTTTACAGTTTTTAGTACCATAGGGGTGTTTGTAAAATATATCTGTGTCAGGTTATCAGTAATATTTAATTTTAAAATCTTGTGACTCTTAACTCTCAGTTAGAAGCACTGCTGGCCGTGACACAATCTTTGAGGCTGTAAAT
Organism: Bucorvus abyssinicus; assembly: GCA_009769605.1. Lineage (NCBI taxonomy): Eukaryota > Metazoa > Chordata > Aves > Bucerotiformes > Bucorvidae > Bucorvus > Bucorvus abyssinicus. The sequence continues at coordinate 20,167,472 of CM020029.1, read as the reverse complement.
GCTAGAATGGGGAAAAGTTAGGTAAAATAAGTTATATTTTCAAATACTCTCCAAAGTCACCTGCTTTGCTTGCTAATTGCTTGGGGGTTTTAAGGGAAATAATTTTGTAAAACAATGTGTGCTCAAAGTTCAATATTTAAAAGGCATTAGCAGCAGAGTAGAACAACAGATTCTGTGAATGACAGGGTGAAATCTAGGTAAGGTTAATAAAACTGGTGTGTTATGCAAATGCTGGGGTTTTTTATCAATTGGGTAAGTAAGTAAGGTGTAATGTTACCTACATCGTAATGTCTTATAATTTATTTTTAGGGCATAATTTTTCTTTCTTTTTGTCTGTGCACTTTCTCTGCACCTCAGGCAGGCACCGGTCCATTTGTTTAATTTATTGTTTTCTTTATCTTTTGTCTTTTGCTTATTAAGCCAAACCCTTGTAAACAAATACTAACAACAGAGAAAATATGTTAGAATATATTTCAAGTATTGTGAGATCAGTGCCAACCTTCTAAATTTAATTTTTTTATGCCTCTTTTTCTACTTATATTTTCTGAACATGAAAGGGTCACAAGTCATGAACTTATTTCCAGGTAACAAGAAAATATAGCTATGCTCTGGCATTGTTTTTGTCATTAGAGACTAAAGATGCTGAATATAACCTATATCAACATTAGTTAATGCCATCGTGAAGTGACATTAGCCTTAAGACTGTCAATACTTGCAAACATTTGGGGTTCCTTCATCCTTCAGTGGAGGAGTTGGAAGTCTCTAAGATATCTTCAAGTTAAACTGGATAAATGAATGACTAACGTATTACATTATTATGGTTAAAGAGAATCATCTTACAGACTTCAGCTTTCAACAACTATAAAAAAGTCTCTGCCACAGTCCATGATAGCCTGAAATAGATTGTGCTTGGTGGAGATAGTGACCATATTCAACTGACTCACTCAAAAGTCATGGACAATAGTGAGGTCAATGAATCATATTACTAGTACTTCTGTGTGATGCACACTTTACATCAGTTCCACCAACATCTTTTTTTTCTATTGGTGTAATCAAAATAAGTATAATCATGATCAGAATGTAATACAGAAATAACTACATATACAAAAATTGTATATATCATACTATATAAACAATTGTCCAATGCATAAAGCAATCAAATTCGTAGCTCAAAACTCTCCACTTGTATGGTGGATCTCAAAATGGGAATTCTTCTCTCTCTACATGTATGTTTGGTGTTTTCTATGAGGTGCCTGTCATTTTAACAAAAGTGACATGCAGAGTAAAGTGGAAAGGTCCTGTTTCAACCTGGGAAGAGGGCGGGGCAGACAGCTGAATTGTTCCGTATTTTCTATGAAATCTTAATTGATTAGACGATCACTTTTATTCACCATAGAAAGAATGTCTTTCTTTATGATGGATACAACAGCAGGAGAGCAAACTGTTGGAATTGATATACTTTGTTGCTTATCTGAAAGGAGATTTTTTGCCCTAATTTTGCACAATAGTAGAAACTTCCTTTAAATCCCATTTTCCTAACCAGTGCCTAGAATAGCTCTTGTTGTTAGATTCTAAGGACTCTATTGTGGCTTTTAAGCTATAGCCCGCAGTAGGGGTTATGGAGGGATGCACCGCCCCCAAGAAACTCCTAGAGGGTTTGTACTTGAGGACAAATCTGATGATAGATTTTAAAAATGGAACAGACCATTGTAGATCATCCAGTCCTCCCCTCTGCCGGCACAGGATTTTCCCTCCCAGATATTCTTAATGCATTGTTCAATGTAAAAGTCTCAACTCTGGGAGTTTCCAAAGACTTGCTTGGAAATTTTTGCCTCCTTTTTTCCCTTCAGAAGTAGGAAGACACAGCAGCAGCCATGACCATGTCTTTTAATATATATCTGTGTGTACTTTGGGCTTGCTTCTGCCTGCTGGCTGGTGTGAATAGGGGGCAGATGGGTACGACTTTTCCCTTTACAGTCTACAGATGACTTAAACATACCACGTGATCCCTGTGCCCTAGGAGGAGACTTGTAACTGCCTTAAACCATCACCCGTCCTTTAATGAATGTCTCAGATTTTGTAAAGTGTGGTCTAAAGTGTAATTGCTCAGCTCTGTAATGCAGTGAAGTTAATTTGTGGTTCAGGCAGAAAATTTTGTCCTTATTTTCTGGGTGGTGATTACTCTCCCAACCAGTGAAACTGGTTTGAGTGTTCCAGTGCATTCTGTTTACTGCTTAAAGGCTGCTGAAAACACCATGTCTTATTTCCTTTTTTTGGGAATAATAATAGTGCATTCTTCAGTCTTGGTAACTGTTGACATTTCAGTCTTTCAGAAGGATTTTGAAAGATTTCAATTATCAGATATTTTGCAACATTATTCTAAGTGCTATTGTAAAAAAGATGATGGATTTGCACACGTACTTCAGATCTGTAGTGTAGATGAAACCTCGATCCTGCAGATTGTTACACATAATCAATACTGTCAGATTTATAAAGATCAGCTTGGAGCTTGATGAATCCATGGGATAAACATATTAACATAGGGATCTGCACTTCAGACACTGCCAGTGAAGTTTCCAGTGGCTTTGGATTAGCGTAAATGGGAATATGTTCTGCAGGGAGAAGTGTGGGAAGCCAGTGATGTAAAAAATCTGCCAATAGTGATTATAATAGTCATAGAAAAACATGAAGGCTCCATTAAGATTAAATTTCCCTTGATGTATTTGCCAGTGTTCTTTAAGCATCAGCATATGAAACAATATGAAGTCTTTAACGCAAGTGAAGGTGTTAACCCAAGAGGTTAACATTGGAGCAAATACAGTTTAAATACTTCTTTTTCCCACTTTCAAAAGAATGGCTTTTAGTCCTACTTCTCTGCATGTTCTTAAGTGGGGAAAAGCTCCTTTAATATAGGACTTTCAAAGAAAATTTTTAGGGGCAAAGAAAACTATATAAGTAGAGGAGATAGAAGCAGATGAAAATCAGGTTAAAATGGAAAATGTCCCATTTCCTTCATCCTGTGATATGCAGTAGACCTGAGAAATCAAGATGTTTTTTCTAATGCATATTGTGCAAGATACGGAGGTCATAAGGATTTATTTGTTCAGTTGTCAAACCACTGTAGTGTTTTGAACCTTATTCAAGCGATCATTGCATCTACTTAAAAACAAGCAGGGCACTGTGACAATGAGTTCTGCTTTCTTTGGTTAAGTTATATCAGTATTAAGTAATGAAGGTATTTCACTAAGCCTTCTAGGGCTTGAGATTAGCCATTTTTGAGCAGCAACTTTAGCTACAGTATGACAGCTACAGGTTACACTATGTGAATACATTCAAGCCAGAGTCCATCAATAAAATTACCAGATTAATGAAGACATCAGGCTAGCTTGCTACAAAAGGACTGATTAATTTTTAGGTGAAAAGGTATTTTTCCATTTTTAAAGTTGTAGACAGACTTAAGATAGGAAGGTCAGATTCCAATATCTGAAGTTCTTTGCTAGTTTGATTAACCGTCATCTGGCTTTCTAATAGTTTCAGAATCTGATTTCGCATATTCCAGTTTGATAGCTGAGGTGCTTGGGAAGAACCACAGAAGAGCACCTCTTCCAAAAGACAGGTGAATTTTAGAGCTGTTCCTAACAGGCATTTTCCATCCACATCATTGTCCTGCTTCATTTTGTGCCACTTTCACTTTCCAGTTAGAGAAAGTACATGGAGCAGTGCATAATTCCTGAACACAATTTCTCTCTGAAGCGTCTTTCAGACTATGCGGCTCCCCACTTACCACAAGGTAGGGCAAAGGCTTAATGATTTTAATGGTCTGGGTGTAAAGATATAGGTGCATTTCCTTTTCTGTGAGATGGCAGCACAGACAGGATGGTTCTTTACCTGTGTATTTTTCAGTTTACTTATATTTTATTCACTCTTTGCAAAATATTTTGAAAGACTGTATGTACCTACATTCCCCAGCAGTACATTTTGCACATTTCTATTTACCCCTGCAGTGACCTCATGGGCTTTCTGCCATCTGTCATTTTTCCTTTATTCTAATGTACAGCGTAGCCTCACATAATTTATGATTTTGCATGATATTTATTAAATAGACAGGATTATTGCCCACAGATGGCTATGGTTCACAGCCAGAGGCGTCTTCACAGAACTAGCGGGAAGAGATTTATTCATGTGATCATGAGACTTCTATTGTAAGCTAATTTTAGCACTGGGTTTCTCTTGATAAGTTAAAATGAAACAAGAACTCTGGGTCAAATTTATTCTTGCTGCAAGTGATGCAGTTCCATTGACTTCTGTTGAGTCATACCTGTATGTCAAGTGTGAAATTAGCCCTCCATTTTTTCATTAGGAAAATAAAATATATGAGAGCACATTTTAACCGCAGTGCATGTGTGCAGTTACAAATATTTCTGGTCTCAAAGCTGTGCGTTTGGAGCAGAAACAACAGAAAAGATTTATTAAGTCATACAGTTGTTGCCGGTAGATGACATTGTCTGCCAGCTTTACGTTTTCTCTCCTTCATTTTATAGGCCACTGGAGTCATATATTCTATCATTCACAGTGTGAGACTCAGAACATTTCTTTGGCAAAGTCAGGGAGACTGGCGTGTTGAAAGTTAGCCAACACAGTCAGGTGGTTTCATTTGTACTTGATTTTGAGACTAGTTCTTGCAATGGGTAAGACATGAAAATAGTCTTGTATCTTTTTGGTGTGTTACGTTGCTAGTGAACTAGTTGCTGCTGGTAAATTTAAGTCACCTCACTAGTAATAAATGCACCAAGGTGAATGAGTGGCTGTTCTAATCTTTATGGATTCTGTTCACTAAGTGCAGCCTTAAGTGGGTTTATGTAATACTGCAAGTACCAATACATAGATTAAAGTGCCTACAGATTTCCTTGCTGTGGACTGAAGCAGAAATTCCCAGCCTCCATATTGTAATCTATATTAGCAATTGGGTTTGGGAGGAATGGCACTTCAAACAGGAGTCATCTGGAGTATGCATTAGGAGATTCTGCTACAGGAGAGCTCGTAACAGAAGCATGCATAGGAACATGCTGCCCTCTCACCCTGCAAAAGCGTGCCCTTTCCATTCCACCGGGAAGTCAATGGGAATTAGGAACACTCAGCACTTTCAGCTTTATGCTGTAATTCAGGAATGCCATATGTACTTAAGTATGTTAAACCAAAAGACTGAGTGAGTAAATATGCTAGATGAAGTTCTGCCATCTGATTCAATAGCAGAGTTATAGCATCAGTATAAATTTCTACTATTAGTCATTACTACTTTTGTTGTTGTATCAATGATGTTGCTGGTGATTATTTTTAATGTTTCAGTTTTCTGGGTTTATGCAAAGTTGGACTGACACTTGCAAAGATCAAATCTTATCATTCTCTCTGGCATGTATGTTCCTTATATTTTGACAGTGCAACTTTAAAACCATTACTCCCATTCTTCAATATGGCACTGTATGGGTAACAGTAAGAGCAGAATTTCCATTCTGCTTCGTACTGTCCAACCTGGTTTTCAGAGGTGCTTGTTATAGATGAGAGAACTCATCTATAGAGAAAGATAAAGAGAGCATACCTGTGTGAGGAGCATATGCAGTTGTTTGCCTTGCCAATATGAACTCGATTCCATCTTGTCCTTCTATGATCGTTAAAGTTGGGCTGGCATATAAAGAATGCAATATATGCCCTGCTGAAGATTATAAAGCACCATGTTGATATGTTGTTGGGTCCGTGCATCTGAACGCAAGTTCAGTTCAGGTGCAATGCCTGCAGGATTTGACCCTGGAGAAAAGCAACTTCTCACCCTTTCCTACCGGTATTTCTAGAAGGCACAGGCTAATTTCATGTTTGACATGTCAAGGCACGGAGAAGTGTCAATGACACAGCAGGTGCACTTAAATATAACTCTAATTATACAGTGATGCAAGTTTGCTCCCAAGAAACTAAATGTACAGTGCTATGGGAAACACGGTATCTGCCTGTCATGCTGTTGTGTAAGAAAGCAATCTTCAGTGGTCAGGCATGTTTCATGTATGAAATCATAAATATCATGGTATGGTAAACACCTACATCATTCCTGTTCTTTACTGTGTATGCACAGTGTGATTTCCTTTCTGCAGACTTGGAGGATTGCAACATCTCTGCAGCTTGATACAGAGAAACGTAACTTCTGAAATTTGACTGGGTATGTTAAGGTCTGTTTTCAAGATTATTTACTTGGTTTGGATTTGAAAGTTCTCCAATAGAATTTCTGACTCAGTTTAAAATACACGTCAGTAATAGTAGAGGATAACAGAGCAATGTTATTCTGCAATTACTGCTAGTCTAATTCTGGCACATGGGAAAGGTCACTGCCTGTTGCCTAAATCCAAGCAGAGCCTGGGGCCTGGTCGTGTGCAGGGGGTGTGTGGCGGATAGTTTGCCAACATGGTCCTGGCTTGAGGACATGCTTCAGTGATAGGAATGTTTTCTTGCCCTTCCCACATGCCCTATAACAAAACTCTTTTTTCAACTGGCAACTCTGCCCTAGACTAATCATGCTTTATCCCTACTCAGTTGTTAAAATCTAGGCAAGCAAGCAAATGTAGAGAAATGGGAAACGTAATTAAGCAATAAGCAGAGAATTGTTGTTACCTATGCAGAAAATTCGAGTAGTAAATAACTGTTATTTTATCTTGAATAGATAACATTATTTATTAATTTACTTGCATGGTGACGTACAGGCATTCACAAACCTGCATCATAAGCCAAATGCTACAAAGTAAAATTGCAGTAGGTCTGTCTCTTCCTTGTTTTGCTGAGTGTCCAGTTCCAACTTCCTCACATTTTACAATTCTACCGTACAATCAGCCTTCTGGGGTTTTTCCACCTCCTTTTGCCATGCCTTCTCTTTTACATCAACCAGATCTGTATTTAGTTAGTAGGGTTGACTCTGCAATGTTAACATTGTTCAGAACTGCAATAATTGCACACAATTACCAATAAATATTTTGAGATAATATTGTCCAAACAGCCCTTACAAAATTCACAAAATTTGATTAGCACTCTCTGAAATACCCCTGTTGAGAAATAAAATGTTCATGTAATGTACACATTCAGTCTAAGATTATGTAATTAATGACTCTACCTTTAAATGTCATCTTCTCTCAGACACGATGGAGAAAAGCTGTTTGTTTTAAGTGTAAAAGGAAACATTTACTGAATGATAAAATGGATATTCAAAGCAATCCAGAACAAAGACAGTGAACATCATTGTATAAAAAAGATGAACTTTCATGGTGAATCTTTTTAATCTTTGAGTTTGAGATCTATCTTCAGTGAAATACTTTGGTGTTCTCATATCAATCAACCAAAAATTACAAAGCGAAGGGTGTGACTCATGCGCTCACTGGTACATTCAGCCAAAAATACAGAGCAGAACAGAACCCCTAACTTCTTGATTTCCAACACCATCTCTGGCTCCCAGCATCACTCCACCATCACCACCCTGCCAAGAGTTGCTACTGTCAGCAGTCCCTAAAATGTCACACATGTAGATACCATTCCATAGTCCCAAGCTTATCTTATATAGGCTTATCTTAAAATATAGGTTTTTTTAAAAACAAGCATCAAGCCCAACTAATTTCTGTTGGCCCTACTCCTTTATACACTCACTTTCCAAGATTCTGCTGCCATCCCTAGCCAGTGCTTAGGCCACAAATTATTTGGAGTCAAGATACTTCTTTGGAAAAGAAAAAGAGTTTTGCTTGTTTTTTCATGTTAGTCATATTCTGAAGGGTCTACCCTGAAAATCTACAGAGCTGTGAGAATGGACTCCTTTACGAGCAAAAAATACAACCGGTGGTTATTATGTCACCTGGTATAGCTTCTGGGCCAGGAATTTATATTTATGTCTTTATTCTGATGCATTTTTCTCCTTTATGTTCAGGGTTGTTTTCCCTCCATGAAATACTGTTATCTCTGTACTGACATCAATTTCTTATAAATTATGTTTTTATTTGTCATGATTTTATTGCAGATGGCTACAGATCCTCCCCAAATTTGACTAAAATACTGCTGTGCCAAGACTTCCAGATTCTCCAAAGAATTTTGTTAATTAATTTGTTGCTTAGTAAATGGTGATTTGCAGGGCACATTAGAAACACATTTTTTATGCATCTTGTAAATATTTAGGAAATAATTTTGTACCCAACAGTATTTACTTCTGCTGCTTACTACTGTCTGGTGAGACTGGATTCGGCCAAAGAGGAGAACAACCCCATCTGTCTTTCTGAGAACAGTTTTGTGCAAGGCAGAATCCTTCTGAAAACTTTGAGGAATCCTGTTTTTTCTGGAAGAGAGCAGTGCACTGCTCTTCACAGACTAATTCTGCACATAGCCACTAGAAGGCCTGATAGCACCCTTTACTGGGCACCCCGTGGTATCCCTGGAACCTGTTGCTCTACAGTAGAGTGAGCACCTTTCTTGTTGCACAATGGATTCATCCTTTTCATTGCTTGGCAGTTTTCCTCCTCACCCTTTCAAATATCATTAAAGAAAGAACACTGAAAGGGTGCTGGAGCATTCACACTTCCCAATGACAGTCAGAGCTGTCTCTATAGAGCTCTGTCATGCTGGAGGGCTCGTTCTGTTATACAAGTATTTACTTCTCACATAATCAGGAAAAAGCAGCCACTCATAATTTTATGTTTCAGGTTGTCATATGGTTCTTGGCTCCTTAGAAGCTCAGTTCACTCCAAGGACAGCAGCCATTTGTTCCAGATGTTAAGCACTACACAACCTTTCTGCACCCTCTGCAGAAGTAAACCGAAGCTTTATGAATAGTGTACAAGACATGGGCTTTAGCCGCAAATTCAGATCCAGCTCCAACTTTTGAATTCCTGAAAGTTGTGTCTTTGAATCCAGGGTTTTGGTTTAGGCAGACAAAGTAGTTCCAGCATTTGTTATGCAGACCTAATTAGGAGCTTTTTTTTTTTTTTTGAAAGAAGAATATGAAGTTGCATTTTTATTTATTTCTTTTATAACAAAATCCTGTGTCATATGGGACAAACCAAAGCTAAGAGTAGATACTGTGTCTACACCAATGGACAAGTATAATCACCACTATTCAGACGGTACAGGCCACATCCAGATTAAGGACCTTTCATTGCACAGAGGTAGAGAGCATGCACATGAGCATTATCCTGACATGGTGTCCAGAACTAGAAAGGGTCGATATCTGGGGACCAGGGCCATATAATTAATGGAAGGCCTTTTTTGGCTACAGTGAGCTTGCATGTTAGGAAAAATGGCTAATTCAAAGACTGTGTCTCAGTCCTCAGGCACACAAATCTCAGCTTTAAGTTTGGAACCGTAACTTTTTTCCCTCTATCACTCAGTAAAGTATCTTGACTGACCTCAGATAGTGTTGTAAAATTTATTACTTGTGAAAGTTTAAAAGTGGGACTACAGTGTTGGATGCTTATTATTGTTAATAAAACATTTGTGACAACTTCATTAAAGCCCCTCTTATTGTTTTTCTGTTCATGACTTTCTGTCCATTACAGGCTTGCCTGTCGATTGATGCCAGTCTTCTCAGCTCTGTGCAGTATATTTCATTTGCAAATACAAGTGTACAGGCTTTAAACTTAACAGGAAGCATATCATAGAACAGGTTTTGTATGAAGAAAAGTTTCTCATTTGTAGTTTTCCACAAGGAGAAAGAGTGTTGTTTTATTATGTTTTAAGTTCAGCTGAGTCATTCATATAGTAAATATTACACCTGTATTATAAATTAAGAACCTGGATATGGTTAAGGATTTCCCTTTTGCCAAGCATTCTCCTACAAGCAGAATGACTTAGGCCCTGCAGTTTGTCCTTCAAGCAGGAACCCCAGCTTTGACAACACCTTTTGCACTGTTTCGCCATGCTGTACATACTGCTTTTGGTTTCCACAAGCCACACTATTTCTGGGTTACTCAAGAATCCTAAGCAGAAGTTGAACAACCAACAAGAGTGTTGCTGCTAAACAGTTCTTTTTTTTTCTTAATTTGGGCATTTTCCTCTTTTTTTTTTTTTTTTTTTTCCCTTTTTTCACCTCCTGGAACCCAAATCTTACAGTGCAAAAGGTTTCCTAGAGTTTAGTAAGAGACATATCAATCTCCCCATTGGGCTTCAGTTCTTTATTCAGTTTGGTCCATAGTAGCATGGGAAGCATCGCTGATCAGGATTCAGGTTTAATTCACAATCAAAAAGGAAAAGGCTTTACATGCAAACCCTGTCCATTCTTGAAGGTTTGTGCTTATTCATAGTCAGAGTTTGGCATTTTTGTTGATTGTGCTTTTAATTTTTTACTTGAAATAGGAAGTGAAATGAAAGAAACTGTAATCATGGAAGTGCTTGCCAGCAGCAAAACCAGAATGCAGAAGGGCTTCAGACATGCACATCTTTTCTCTGGTTTTAAAAACAAATCTTGGACCAAAGCAAGTCAAAGAAGTTTGAGGTAAGTCTGACAACAGTACTTAAACTTCTGGATATACCTCTGCAAAGTGTGGTGCTAAATAATCTTTCTGCCTGAAATAAGTATTATCTGTTATGGTATGATACTGTGCTGAGAAAGTAACGTGATGCTACAAGTAGGCTGTACAAATGGCCTGTGGCCATTTCAAACTTGGTCATTTCTTTTGCTGTGTGCCATAAAAATATTTATAGAAACTAGCAGGTCTGTTGTGGTCAACATTTGCCCTGTTTTCTAGCTAATTAATTATCTTGTGGAATTTAGTAACTGATGGAGCAAAGAAAAAAGAGCAATACAATCTCCTTCTCATTTACTTCCTCAACCTAATACAAATTTACTCTTTGGTCTGAAAAAGTTCAAGATGTTAAAAGGAAGTGGATATTCATCTCCAGATACGAACTAGTGTAATACAATAATAGAAGCAGCAGCATGTTTTGATTAGGTGCTGCATGATTCAGGGAGGCTTGCAACTCATAATATTGAGGTCCAAGTGACAGTAATCAGCAAAGCAGCTCTATGATCCGTAGGAATGTAAAGCCCTTGAATGGTACTAGCACAATACAGAATCCACAGAACAGTGATTTTATTTGACATAACTGAGTTTTGAATCTAATTGTAAATAATCTGAGTTGAACTTCCAAAATACCTCATATTTCTACATGGCTTTACATACAAGAATTCTGCTGCATGTTGGCTCAGTCAGTAATGAAATGCATTTCTCCTTGGGCTAGAAAGCAACAGCTATTCTGATGAAAAGCACCATGGAGGTGTTTGCTGCCAGCACTGGGGAAGTGGTGACACAGGACACAGTTACTAATTTCTCAGTATGGGCCACATCAATCCCAAGCACTGAGTACTCATTTTCCTAGTGAAAAATGGCAGCCCAGGAACAGAGTGCATTTAGCATATTGGAGATGTAACATTGTCACCAACATTGTTTTCTGTGATTTATAGGAATTTATAATATATTTTTTATATAAGTTCTGTTTTGTATACCTCTGCAAAGTGTGGTGCCAAATAATCTTTCCGCCTGAAATAGTTATGATCTGTTATGGTATGATATTGTTCTGAGAAAGTAACGTGATGCTACAAGTAGGCTGCGCAAGTAACAGAGTCAAGTTTTGAATTGCAGTTTTGTAATTATTATTTTTCAGTTCCTTAAGAATTGTGGTGTTCTTGACTCTTGAGTTGATAGGCAGATAGGCACATGGTGGGCTGAAGTGAAAGCATAAAAACAAAATCTACATCTGGCAAAATTTTTCTGTGTGCTAAGAACTGGGAGATAACTGTACTCACGGTCTGGAAAAGCTGATGGAGGAAATGAAAGGGATGTTACTGCTGAACAGGTACATGCTGATCAGGTAAGGATGACCCCACCCCTCAGCTCCAACACCTGATCCTACAAACTCTTTAGACCACCCCTTTTTAATCACTGATTTACGTGATTAAATATAGCTAGGATTGGGCTTGAGAGACAGCTGAGTACCTGTAGGTAACTTCCGAATATGTCAACAGAGCCTGGGATAGGAAACCTAATTTCCCCATCACCCTGAGTTTGAATTTGCAGTCTCATCTCACCTGCTCCACCCTTGTCTCCATCTCAGCCTCCACACACAGCTTCCAGGGGAGCAGGCAGCTATCCCCGGGAGCTCAAGGAGCTTGCTCCTGGCAACGGTCCTGCTGTGGAACTGCTCCTGGCAACAAAATTCCCCTTTCCACACCCTGCACACTGGATGAGGGTAGAGACCTGCCTGCCTTGCCAGCTCTTACATTGCCTGTGCCCTCAGCTATGTTTCCCTCACCCTCCCAGTCACCACGCCTTTCTCCAGTACAGCCGGTGGGTGGCCATGGGCCCTGCCTCCCGCTGGTTCCCTGGAAGAGGAAAATCCCCTTGCAACTCTTCTGCCTTGTGGAGGCTGAGGTACAGGGACCATGGCTGGGCAGCGTGGCGTGAGGGGCCTGGGCAGAGGTGAGCCACCACCTCTTGATGCTGTCTGCTCTGCTGCTGTTCCTCCTGTCAGCAAATATTTACATGGCCTTTTCCTAAGGGATAGCGGGATTTATGTAAGCAACGTGCCAGAGAGGTGATTTAAGCCTCTGAATCGTACGAACTGGGTAACAGCTGATGTCTTTCTGAGCTTGTGGCAAGGGCAACTTTGTACTCCCTGCAGGAGGGAGTAGGAGGGCACCCAGTCGGGCAGAGAGTTGTGCACCCAGGAGTGCGTTGACTGGCAGGCAGGGCTCCTTTGCTGGGACGTAAAGGTGGAAGAGCGTTCTGCCACACTGATGTGAGGCCTTCACCTTGAAGGCAAGGGGCCTGTAGGGGACCAACCCCGCTCCCCTGGAGCAGTAGAGAGAAACACCTCAGAGACTGAGAGAGGACTGTGAGCTATGCCCAGGCACCTGGAAAGCCAGGGCACGTAGAGGAGCCGCAGAAGCATTCGGTCTTGGCCAGACATCTCTCTCACCAGGGTAACCCACAACAGCATCAGGAAACTCCCTCTTCTTTAGTTGTACCCTGGAAATCCAGGTCACATCCTGTGTCTTCTTCCAACACATGGTATTTTCCAGATCTAATTTAACATCCTTCCAGTTCCTTGGGAGTTTCCACTTCTATCTGCATTTATTGTTCCCTCCCATCCATAGATGTGTCCACTTTGATGGATTTTTCCTTTCATTTCTAATGGACACACGGTTCCCTGAAGAACCTGCATATGCTCTCCTAGAGAAAATCTTGCAGACACATTAAGGTGATCTGCCTTTTCACTAGGGACCTGATGACAAAGATGTGCTGTCACTAGTTTGCCAATTTTATTTGTATTAAAGCACCTTAGTCTTGTAGTTAGGTAAATCGTGCTGCATTCAGGACAGTTATTTTAAGTCTAAACTTTTATTCAGTAGCTTTGATTTAGCCTCTTCATCATTTGCTTGTTTGTAAGAATTATCTGTTCTGCATCCACCTGGAGCTTATATTTTATTATATTTTGTGATCTAAAATTTGGCTAAAAGAAAAACCCTCAAGGTTGACAAGGACTGGGATTGACAGAACTATGACTCTTTGAAATCCCCGTTGTCCATTTAAATTTTAATGTTTCTATCATTTGTTCCTCAGTGTAAATTAACAGCCATGGCAGTGTGTTGGGTTTCTTTTCTGAAGTCAAGACTTTAAATTTAATTCAATAGCCTAGATTTACAGCTATTCTATATTTCACAAGGCAGAATCAATAATGTGACTGAAGTGAAGAAGATAAAAATTTATGGTATCTTGCAATTTAATGGTTGAAAAGATGCAATTGGAGAGATCATAAATTGTGAAGGAGTTTATGCTTCATTGCTCCTGATTCAGTGCTTGCTGTTAGAACTTGATTTGTGACTATTCACAAGGTGTGATTAATGGTGTGATCGATGCTTGCTTCAGTGCAGTAAAGCAGTTGTAATGCTCTTCATTAGAATAAATAAAATAAATTGACTGAAGCTTTATAAAAACTGTGTAACATTTAAAATCTAAAATGTCAATTTTTTTTCCTGTTACAATTTAGGTTTCTTCAGGCAGTTTCCACCTACATCACATCACTCATTGTCATTCTTTTTGGATATTATAGAAATCCATGTGGGTTTGGGTTAGCTTTATGCAAAGCTCAGTGAAGGGGAAAAAAAAAAAGGAGTTGAATAGGGCTGACTAGAGTCTTAGATTTTCTGGTAGCTGTGTTTTGCCATCCTGCAAATGTACATTTATTCTTCTTTAACACATGCAAGTTTAAAGGAATCAAGGCAGAAAATGACTCTTCCATACACAGCTGTACTAAAAACTATAAAATTTAATAATTTTCATTATTTTTAAATGGGATGGATGTATGATCGGCATCCTAGCAGAGACAATGAAGATAAAGAGGCTTTTTTGAGTGGCATTTCTTCGTTTAAGGATGTTCATTACATAACCCAATGCTATCTCACAGTATGCTCTAAAACAGACAGGGGAATATGAGAAAACTGCAACAGCCATGAAAGGCAGTAGAATGTAATGATTTTGATGTTGTCATTTGAAGAATTGGGCTCCAGGAGATGCAAACGAGAAATAGGGTAGAGAGTGCCCTAGGATGCCTTGTATGTGCCAGTTAAGTCCCCTGCAGTATATGGATCATTTTGAAGTTTAAAAATGTCTAAGTTTAAACATGCTGTGTAAAACCTGGGGAGTGAAGAAATGGTATGCTGAAATTTAGGGAAAATTCTAGTGTGGCTTAAAGCTCTTCAATTTGCTTCAGTCTTGTTTGCTTTTGTTTGCTTCATTGAGAGATAAGCCTTGTAATTAGCTGGAAAAGTTTATCAGATTTCCACTGTGCTCCCTTGCTCTGATTTTCCACAGTGTCCTTTGTTATGATGTGTGTAGAGATTTCAGGTTTCTGTTTGATTTTTAGAGGAACTATAGGTAAATCTAAAGCTACTGGGCCAAAAGGCACCATTTTAACAATAGCAGTGAACTAAATATTTCCTGTAATTTGCGTATCTTAAAATACACTGTAGCAACTCCAGGCATCAATGGTCATGCATTTGCTGATTGGAATTGCAAAGAGAATGAAAACGTAAGGAAACTACAAATGTTTTTGAAACATGGCTATGTTAAATTAGTGTTTCTATTATTGCTCACAGTATTTGCAGACTAGCAGTTGTCACTTCGCAATAAAAAAAATCTTAAGCTAGATCATATTCTGTCTGTCAGCAGTCTGGCAGAGATTCAGATATTAACTGCAGCACGTTCTGACAGTAAACACATAGTAAAATGTGTGAAACTATAATGTAAGCAGATAAGCTTTTCTTTTGTAGATTATTTTTTGCTCCCTCAGTCACTTGAAAAGCCAGTAATTCGCACACACAAATGAGTTTCCGTGAGTCATAAAACCCGGGTTTGGTAAGAACAGACACAATGTAGCTGCGCTACAGCCCCCAGAGCATTGTAGCTCAAAGATCCCAAGAACCACAATGCTGTAGTGAGCAGGGAGTCATAGTTATGCAAGGCAGTTGTGGTTACCTGACCAGCCGAATTTGCCTCTATCCAACAATTATCCAGAAATGTAGGGTCACGGGGAAATATAAAGCTCTAATTGTGCTTAACAAAGAGGAAGGATGACTCAACCTAAAACTCCATCACTTGTGTGTCAGGCAGAATATCCGAGTCCCTGTTTCTTCGGTTTGGTTCTCCCCCACCCTGGGGAGCTGATGACCTATCCAACCTATTATGCTAATCTGAGAAGTAGTAATAGCAGTAACACTGAGCCCTTAGACAGAACTTGTTTTACCAAAATGCATCATCTGTCTTGTTTTGTAGAAAGGAAGCATTGAACGATTTCTCCAAAGCCGTATGCCAAATTTGCTGCAGTGTCCTTGCACCTTCTTTTTAGACCTTCACCATGTTCATTTGACTTTTGTGTCCCTCTTGTCAATGGACAAAGCCGCACCCGTTTATAAGGAGTGCCAGAAAGGATGCTATGATAGGATTTTGTTTGGGATTTTCTGCTTACTTTCAACTACTAAAAAAAAATCTGTTAAGTGAGTACATTTACAGTTATTTAGGCAGTTTGCAGATATATTAATCCAGAAACACATGGGCAGTATATAAACAGAAGATTTTGTTATCAGGCTGATGAAAGATCATTTCACTGTGAGAGTAGGCCCTATTTCTTCAAATGTGGCACGTGGTAAGGGAACAGCTCAGATTAAGCCAGGTACTGAAAGCAGTATGGTAATACTGGAGAAGCAGAATATTACCATGGGAGGGGGTTGGGAGCACTGAGATATTGCACCTTAACTGCTTGATGTCTCTAAACCAACCTCTTCAGAAACGGCCGGACTTGACACTGCTGTGTATGGACATCCTCTGTTAGCTCCACCAACACTGAGGGTTTCACCTGGTAGAGGAAATTTTTGTGAAATAGGAGAGGGTGTGAATTGAAATAGCTCTCCCACACTGCCTCTCACAACAGATATTTCTGCTTTCTGCAGTCTAACTTAGTCCACTTCGAAATGGACTAAACGAAAAGGTGATTCTTCAGGAAAAAAGAGATTGTTCACATAGGAAACTATTGCAGAATATATTCCTGGCTTTTCCTGAGCGGGGGCGGGGCAGGGGGGGGAGAAAAAAGAAAGTCATTAGTCCCTCAGAAACCTGGCTGCTTGGAATATGGAGAGAATAGATTTACTAGTGCTGGTTCACCACCATGCAAAGGTAGCCATGTAGCCCGTTGTCCATCTTTACATGACCATGATACTTCATGTGAACATCCAGACAGTTCATGCCTTCTATTTATTTTTCCTTCTGAGGGAAAGTTGTTTCTTGTCCAAACAGGTATATTTCCTTCTTGTTTGGATATATTCTGCAAATGTTGGCTTCTCTCTTGCACCAGATATTCAGCTGTTTTCCTTTTCTTTGTAACAGTGACAGTGCTGAACACTTAACAACACCTAAATTGCTGAGGACTTTAAGTTGAGGTTCTCAAACAATTTCAGACAGAAAAGCTGAGGCTTGGAATAATTCGCCCAAAGCTATACTTTGAGCCTGTTTGCAGGCCCTTATCTCCTTAAACTCTATCTTGCATCCAGTCTAGCAGGCCATTCTAGCATGGGGAAAATTATGACTCTTGTTCTCTCTACCCAGTTGTACCTTCTCACTTTTTGAAGGAGATGTTGTCTCTACTAGTAGTAACCAGCAGATGCTGCTGAAGAACATCAGTATTAAACCTACTCTCACTAATTTTGCGGTCACTGATGCTGAAAGGGATACCATTTATTCCTGTTTTGCTGTTGCAAATTTGAGCTTGGCTGATGGACTATTTCTTTGTTTCCTTGGAGAGAGCACAGCTTTGGCCGGATGCAGGTGTGTCATTAGGGTTATGCTGTTCCTGTTTGATATTTGCAGCTTTCTGGAGAGCTAGTGCTACTAGTGGATGATCTTGCTGTTACCTTCTGATTAAGTGCATCTCGCCCAAGTATGCAAATGATTGCAGAACCGTGTTTTGCATCTGTGTATTTAGCTTTGGGGTTGGGATTTTTTCTAACCAGTAGAATATAACAGAAAAAGAAAGCATTACAATCCTGCAACCCTTCTTCCATAGCTACTGATTCAGCGACAGAGGATGTTGCTGTCAGCTACAGGGAGGCAGTAATAATGGTTAGAGAAGAACAGTGTTATTCATGTAGTAGTGCCCCAGATAAATACATAAGCACTGCCACACTGCAGATAATTCACTGCAATCACAGTTGTCTTACACTGTTTACTCTGTCTTACACTGTTTTGTGGGTATACAGAATTACACAACCCAGCTGAATAGTCATTTTCATATGAAGTGGAGGCTTCTAGCCATGGAGTATTACTCCTTTCAGGGTAGAAAATGTGCCTAAGTGTGCTTTTTTTCACTTACCTGTCTTCTCATAACTACCTTCCCCCTCCTCCCTCCTCTCCCCTCCCCCCACCCAAGGGAAGGCAGCAGAAAAAAGCTAAACCACCTGCTATGCTTAAATGTCCAGACAGCAAAGATTAAGGACACAGAGAAACAGAATAAGGCTGAGATGTGTTATAAAGTCATTTCTGAGACAGTCTGGTACCTGGATAAGGGGAGCAGTAAGGCTCTTTCTGTTAACATGGAAGTGCACGATTCCCCCCTGCCCTTAATTCAGTATAGAGCTTTAGTTGTGGTGTCTCACACCGAGCAAGCTTTTACTTTTCCCACAAAGAAGAATTTTGCAGCTTCATGCATTTCAGTAGTAAGACAATGTTTCTTATGTTCGCTCTTTCTCATATGTAATCTAAGTTAATTGCTAAGTATTCATACATTCCTTTTTCATAGAAAGGAATTCTCTGTCAAATCCTTTCAAATGGCTGTAGTTTTGTACTCTATTGTTACTTAGCTGAATTCTTTATTTCATCTTCCCTATTAATTCAGTCCAGTCCCCTGAATATAGATTTTACTTTTCTTCTGACTTGCTTTTGTATGACAATGTAATAAAAATCCCCGTTCCTAGACACCAGTGGAGAGGCGATGTTGTTTTCCTGCTCCATTATAAGACACAGTGTAACATGGCTCCAGGTCTCATCAGCCAAAGTGCTCATTTACATGTTTGGCTTTTAATAGCAATGATCCTTTCCCCAGCAAATGTCTAAGAATGTCTTTCTTGTAGAATGGTAAACCCTCCTATTTGCTACTACTTCAGGTAGCAGTGAGCATTACAGTATAGTTGTATAAATGTATTTAGGAAATTCTACTCTGTCTTCCCCATGCTATTACCACATTTTTTCTGGTTCTGAGTGTCTATGTCTTGTGTCTACCTGTTTCTTATAGATCCATCGCAGTTCATTAGGGGGTTGCTCAACTTATTAGGAACCAATCATGCATTCATACCTTCTTCCATCTGAAGTGCACTTTTTAATGTTAGACTACACACTAATCGAGTTGAACATAATAATGAGAGCACGTTCACATTGTTAAGGTAAATGACCCAATGCATTCGTAGTGAAGACATATTTGAACTACAGTTTGTGCTTTTCATTGCAGTATTGAACATTCTGGACAGCTCTGAATTCTGTTGTTTTGTGGCAGCCTTGCAAATACATGATGATTATTACATTGCTGGCAGAACTCTGGGCATTTCATTGCTGCTTTCTGATAAATTTTTAAGTGCCATTAAGTGGAGAGGATTTTATTGCGTAAATTTATTTCTGTAAATTAGACTAATAATGCATGAAGGTGTATGAATGGAACATACACCTTTACATACCCACTCCTTTACACTTACATACAGTAGTGAATGATGTATCAGGCTGCACTTGATAATACGCACCTGTTCTCAGAGAAGGCATTAGGTATTTATTGTCAAGTTCAGTGTTGTCCTGGGTATGGTTAGGATAGGGTTAATTTTCACAAGAAGCTGGGAGAGGCTACAGCCATGATATCGAAACTGAACCTGCCAATAAGATATTCAATACCATACTGACCTCATGCCTTATATATAAGGGGGGAACCAGCCAGGGAAAGCACAGGCAGTTTGAGCAGGTGGCCATGCTGGGTGGTGAGCAATTGTGTTGCATATCATTCATTTTATATATTATTTCATTAGTACTATTGTTATTACTGCTATTTTTTCTCTCTTTGTGGTGTTTTACTAAACTTCCTTATCTCAACCCATGAGATTTTGCTTTTTTTCTCCTGATACTTCTTCCCATCCCACCAGGGTCTGGAGCAGAGTGTGGGTGGGGAAGTGAGTGAGTGGCTGTGTGGGGCTCTGTTACCAGCTGGGCCTAAACCACAAAAAGTGTTAATAACATAGGATCCAAAGCTGGCAAGTGGAGCTAAAGAAAAAAGTAAAATAGTATTTTGGTGGTAGGAAGATGGGAGGTAGTAAATGCATAAAACCTTTCTCTTCTGTATGCTTAATGGGGCACATTCTGGGATTTGGACATCTTCCTGTTTTTTTTATTCCCCAGAAGGAATTCTTTGATGTAGTTTTAAAAATTCTGTGGAGAAACCTAAGTTACATTTGTGCTATATAAAGTGTTCTGTTCCAGGACTTCTGCATGTGAAAAGAAAAAGATAATTTTGCATGAGTAAATTGGTCTGATTACGTTATTACAGAGCAAGCAGGATTAGGCTTCAGCTTTGTAAAAGGATGCCCAGTCTCCTGGGGCTAAATGACAAGCTAAATGAAGGTGAAGCACATGCAACATAATCACCTAGTGAACATGGGTATTGATAGCAGTGAATACTAGCAGGCATCAGGAACCAAGATATGTTCCTAAGGTCCCAGTGTTGTTTGGTTTCTGGATGCAGCATGCACAGGCTGCTCTGGCTTTGTATACCGTGCAGGTGAAGCAGAGCTCACTGTTCTCACCATGCCTTCCTTCTTGTTAGCAGCAGAGCTCCTAGGGCAATGGAGTTCTTTGGCTTCCTCATAACAAGATTTATGACTGAACATTTTCTCCTGTGGACACTTAAATTGGAGTTCGTTGCCTAATGTCAATAGACTTACATATATCTCTAGGAAACCACATGCCAGTGAGTGAGACAATGCTCACCTATGCTTCTGCTATTCAACCTAAGTAGCGTGGGCCAGATATTTCCACATACTGAAATAAAATGTTCCACAACAGTATTCAAGGTATGCACCACCCAGAGTTCTATCTATACTGGAGACCGGACATTGCTGTTATTACGAATTTCTGTGCATCAGTTAAGTCTCTCAGCATGAGGCTGAGGTGTGCTTTTAAGTCATTGTTCCTATTTTCAAAGCTATAGTTTCATTTCAGTAGAAAACTCCAGACTAATCGTCTCTCCTCTAAAGTATATGGGCAATTGCACATTAAAGACAAAATTTGGCCTAAGCTTTGCCAGCCTTTCTCAGGCTGGGGAAGATGATGAAAGAAAAGGGCTCAATTCTTGGAAAAATCCAAGCCCTGTGCCCAAAGTCTGTAAGCCACAATTCTTGGGACAAGTGTGTATCCTCCTGCTTCAGACCCCATATCTTTCACCTCAGGATGTCTGGAAAGCAGCAGCCTACTACTTAGAGCAATAGCAATATGATAAGAAAATTTTCAACCTAAAATCCACATTTTACTGTTTAGAGCACAGCGGCCAAAATGTTTACACCAGGTTGGTTTTGATGTTTTGCATGGTTTATGTCTTTTACTTACCACTGCTTATTTTATTACATTTTACTTTACCATTTTATTTTTCTAAGTACTATAATTTACAAGATAATATCATTGGTTTTCATTATTTTGGCTGTACCACTCACGTTTCTAACATAAAGTAAGCAGTGAAAACCGGGCACCATGCCCAAACTCTCAGAGATGTCTCTAAAATCCAGACTGGAAGAGGCAAATGGAAAATTTGCATTTTTTGCAATTGAAACAAGCTTACTATCTTTCTGAAAGTGCTAGAAGGCCAAACCCAATTTGCCGTCAGCGAGAACAGGGGGACATGGAAACTCAGATGTGAACTCTGTACATTAGTAAATATTAGCTTACTCAGCTGAGGTGAAAGGATTTGTGCAGCAAAGGAAAATAATTTGATTTGTGATACTTTTCCAAGAGAAAGGCAGAATGCATCGCCTGACTGTACTTCATCTTCCACTTACAGGTAAGTTAGTGTCACACAACTGTGTGAGCCCCTGCAGTGCTGTCAATGAGCCACATGCTCGTGGTTTTTGCAGACTGGCTGAGACGGAAGGGTGCTTTCAAGTATTAGGCTGGACTGTTTTTGCTTAATGAGTCTGATCTCTTTGGACAGAGAAAATCCTAATTAGAGAAGAGCTGCTTCTGATGACTATGTGACGTTGTAATGGTAGGATAGGTACATTTCCTAGTGCTTCTAGTTTTAAATAGGAGAACAGCAAGTTTCACTGTTTTACTTAAGGTAATACTGCACAGTACGATGCATCTCTTTTCTCTGGTATTTTCTCTGTGTTTTCCTTTCAAAAGTGCTGCTTAGTGCTGTTGCCAGTTTTCTCACTGTTAGTATTCTAGTGAAATAACAGCTGTTCCTTTTAAAAAAGAGAAAGAAAAGTGATCAGTGAACCAGTACAAAGAAAAAAGTTCAAGAAACTTCTAAGTTCTAATGTATGATCTCAAACATACGTCGAGAATCTCAAGCCTCAGAGCCATATCTAGTTTTTCATACAAATATGTGTCAACTGCTAAGGCCAAAATTTTACAACATAATTTTTGGTGAAAAATCATTTTCTGACTAAAGAAACAATTTAATTTCAAAGATTCTGCAACAGTTTTGACTTTTATTTAAAAAAAAAGATAAAGAA
The DNA here is from genome assembly GCA_009769605.1 of Bucorvus abyssinicus. Classification (NCBI taxonomy): domain Eukaryota; kingdom Metazoa; phylum Chordata; class Aves; order Bucerotiformes; family Bucorvidae; genus Bucorvus; species Bucorvus abyssinicus. The sequence continues at coordinate 20,145,157 of CM020029.1, read as the reverse complement.
GAGAGAAAAAGAAAATGCAATGCTACCGCAAATACTTTGGTAGACAACTGAGATATTTACATTTGAAATTGCTACCAGAGTAGCTGTTGCTGGGGTACCTTGTTCTCTTTAGCGGTTCCTTGCTAATTTCTACCGTGTGCTGCCATGCCACATTCACTTCAATGGAAGATGAAATCCAAACAGAGATCCTGGTTTGGGGGAAGAATGGTAATGAGATGAAGATCCACAGCAGTGATGTTCTGGCTTTAAGGCAACATTTAAAAAATGCAGTGTATGCTCAAGTCCTAACCTTCTATTCCTCCATTATGGGGCCCCTTCTGTTGTAATTACTTTCCACATTGCTCCTTTTCACTCTATCTGATTTTTCTTAGGCTGTAGTGGCTTGCATTTTTCTAAATGGATGCTAATTTTTTTTAAAAATTGTGTTTCTTAATGGGAAGTAACTTTATTTAGCATTTGGATTTCAGTGCAGTTTTCTGACATTGTGCCACCCTCTGGAGTTGAGAGCCCATCGACACAAATTAAACCACTGTACCCTGACATGGTTACACAGTCTCTAAAGACCCCTAGGAACTGTTACGTGTGAGGGGTGTTTTTGACAGGACCTGTTTGACAGTTACTCTGACAACTACAACACTTGCAGAGGACCCCATCACGTTTTGCGTTCTTGCTGGATATTGGCTATCCTCAAGTCTGTCTGTGAGTTCAGGTTAGCATCAGTGTGAAAAATGCCATAGGATCCCTCTGTAAGGATATGAGCAAACCATTGCAGGTCAGGACACCATTGCAAACACAGGAGTTGCAGGAGGAATAACCTTTACCAGGTGACAGAGGGTGTTCAGCCACCTCAGCATTAATCTCTGCAATAGGCTCAGCACAGCTTTCTTCTGCAAGTGAGGGCTTGTTCCCACACCAGGGAAATCACTACCTCCTAGGCACCCTGTAACTTAGGTTTGTGCTTCTGGATTTCTTCCCCTTCACTCACCAAACCTTTCCTCTCAACCCCTTTAAACAACACAAGTCTGCCCTTCTACTTGCTCTTCCTCCTAGTATCCTTCTTGCTGACTGGCATGGACAGCAGACTCCTCCATCTGTTCAGTCTTTTCCAGACTGAACCCTTTCTAGATTGTTAGCAGTGTGCTTTTATGGAAAAACTCTGTGTCTCCTGGGCAATTTAATATTGAGCTACAACAAAGATCAGACTGAGTCAGCACTGGAGGATGGCTGTTCCCTTTCTCTCCCCCTTGCACACTCAGGGGAAAAAGAAAAAGCAGACTGGAAACATCCCTTGAAGGGATGTGTGTGACAACTGGAAGGGAGGAGTGTGTGCAAGCTGCCCTCACATGCGGTCTGCGTGTACCTGCATCCTGCTCCACTCTGCTTTTCTTGCCCAGTCTTGTCCCGAGACATATAATGTACTTGCCAGACTAGGCCTAGAGGTGAGCAGGAATCTGAATTATTTGCACCGCAAACCCAAAGGCTGTTTGTAGGATGATGTCCAATGGTTACAGCCTTTGCCACTGATCAGCCGTGTCCTCCTTGTGTCATTCCAAAAGCTGCTTTCTTTCTGCTGAGAGGCTATGGGGATATGCCAGAGCAAACTGAAATTCCCCTTTCTTGGGGCCATGGCACAAACTTCTGTGTAGGAAATCCAGGACCAAATGAGCTAGGTGACAGGTGTTGCAGGTACCAGTGTGTGTGATGCAGACAGATATGTGCCACTGCACCTATGTGCAGTTCTTTCTATGGAGTCTGATCCCCTTAAATGGCCTGTAACTACTAGAAGCCTTGCTGAGCAGGTGTGTTGTGCTGCACACCTGTAATGAGAAAACTGCTCAAATAGCCCCAAGGCAGAGGAGAGAGACAGTTCCCACCCTTTTCCCTTCCCTTTGCAGTCCAGCATGGCAGCGCTCACCCATGAACATGTGATGTCAGGCTGCAACCTAGACTCACGTATTACAACAAAGGCCAGGTGATAAACCTTAGTGCAAGAAGTGTTGCATGTCATCTTTACTACCAAAGAGTTCACATTGAATGGAAATTAATTTGTAGGAGCAACAAGAATTAATTCACATTGGATGTGAATGTGTGGTGGTTTTTTTCAAAAAAAAAAAAAAAAAACTAAAACAAACTCAACCGTGATTGTATGTCTCCCTATATCCATCTCTTGTCTCATTTTTAGCTTACTCCAATTAGGATTTCCTCAGGGTTTCCCCCTCTTGCTGCTTTTCCTTGTTTCTTTCTTTCTTTCTTTCATTTTATTCTTTCCCAGGAAAGAATTTTCAGTGAATAGGTGGAGCTTTTAAGGTCAAGTTTATAAACAACTTTGCTGGGAAATGTCAGTGTTTCAAATTAGAAGTTTACAATCTCAGCCCATATTTACCAATGCTGAACTTCCTAATGGCCTTGCAGGTCTCTCATCAGTACACTGTTAGGCTCTGTAGACAAGGGGGAAAGTGAGAATTCATTTACTTTCATTTAAAACATACCATGGACTTCTCCAGTTCCCCACCCTCTTCTTCCCTTCATTTGCATTTGAGGCAGCTCTCCTGCAGGGTCTTGTTGCTGGACCTGACAGCTCCATTGAAGGAGGATGACAGTATTGTGGGGCATGATAAGTACAAAGTTCTTTGGCACAGAAAATCAGGCTGTAACATTACATTTGTCTCTTTACTTGATGAATAGGATATGCTTGTTGTTGGATGAGTGCTTTGTTCTGAAAGATCCAGCTGGCTCCTGGCCTGCATTTATATCACTTATGTGGTGACTAACTAGGCATTTTCAATGCTTAATAAAAATGTTTGTTTATTATATGGGCTGTATAAGATTGATGATATTCATGCTTTTTCTGATGCTGCTGAACTACTTCAGTTTTTGCACGTGAGGTACTGTCATCTTTCAGAACCTTTTGATGTTTTAGTTTAATAATTTGATAGTTTTAAGCATCTTTCAGATGTTTGGCAGTATCAAAGAGAGATTTCCTTATCATCTGAGAGGATAATTTTCTTGAAATTCTGAAAGGAGACTGTAGTAGGGGACCTCTGACAAATTGTCTTTCTGTGTTTTTACATTGCGTCTTCTGAAAAGTGAGTGTCTATGTTATGGAGCTCTTGGTAGGGAAAATTTCCATCAAATTTCTTTAACTTTTCAGAAGTAGCACTGGTAATTTGAGGGTTTACTGCTAGTATTTTCCAGGCTAATCTTCACCAGGCAAGTCAATGCCATGATAAGGAGCTTGATTCCTTGAGGCAGTACCAGCTGAGTTGGTATGAAAGAGTGAATCCTCACAGTGCCTGTTGAGTCTTCAGACCAATGCTGTTAAGGTTGGCTAACTAGCCAGGTTAGCCAGATTTTCCTAGTTCTGTAATCAGCTTGGCTAGTGCTAATTCTGCGGTCTCTGGTTCACAGTCAATTGTGTGGTATAAGCATGCCCTCTAGCACCTTATTTTCCTCCTCATTTTTCTTCCTTTATCAATTTTATTGACAGAAACTGATGCAATGTTGCATGCATTGAGGGGAAAAAACCTAGCAGTTTTTAAGCCAGGCCACTTACCAAGCCAGAGCTATGAAGGAAAATAATTTGTAAGTGGAAGCTGGTTGAGTCTTAGCTCAAACATGCTGCCATCTGTCAGAATGGAATAGTTGGGTTTATGTAAACCCTATACCCAAGGACTTCGATGTTAAGACACTTAAACCACACAACATCCTAGTGAGGGACCTAACAATAGCATATCTGTTATGCAGAGGGAGGAGATAAAGCTGAGTTAAATGACTTGCCCAAGAAATCACTATCTGTTTCTGGCAAGAACAAGAATGAACTAATTGACCCCATATTTCAGAGCCTGTTTTAGTCGTGAGACAATTCTTCTTCCTCATCCACAACTATTTCACTCATGGCTTATCTTAACGTGTTTTATATAAACAGCCAGATAACTGTAATGTGTCTGAATTATGTAGAGCGTTTTCCAATACAAAAACCACATCTGACATATTAAGCATATTAATTTTTCTGTCTGGCTCCTCCAGTTCATATGTTTATCTAAATGATAAGGCAGTATGAAGCCCTATGTTTTATTTTTCAATTGGAGGGATATAGAATGCAATTTTTTTCTTTCCCCACTACCTCATCAGACTATAATTTTATCCACTACACAAGCTAACTTCATACCTCATTTCTGCCATTGATATGGCTATTTTCTAAGATGTGAATGAAGTACCTGGTGCGATAAATAAAGTGTATCTTCAGTTTCATTTTCACATACAATCAACACTTTTCAAAGAATAAAACCATTGCCACAGTATTTACTAAGTGTCCCTATTTTAATTCTGATCTTCTTGAATAGTATTTCAATACAGCAAGCAATTCAACATCATTTATCCTCATTTATGACCATGTTATATTATTTCAACATAATCATGCAGTAGTAGAATGAGTTATGTTTATGGCATACCATTTATATTGGAAAATGTGCATATAGATACTGTAATAATTCTTATATTACATTTCACTTCTTTTTCAGTGACGGGAAAATGCAGTATTCTACTGCACTGAGTCTCAAATTCTACATAATGTAATCCTGCTGAGATATCTGTTTGTATTTTAATTTTTCAGTGTTAATAATCCTTCAGTATTACCAGAAAATTAAGATGAGTATCAAGTCTGTGTATTCTTAAATGCTGTGTATTTCCACTTTTTTACTTTGTCTATTAATTGACTTTCTGTCATATTAACTTGGTATATTAAAAACACACAAGTGCAGTAATTTATATCAGTTTGCACTCTCCTAGCAGTTTAACATAATCTTTCTATGGCTACTAATGTAGAGGTATTTCTGCATCTTGTCTTTGCAAATAGGTTGTCTTCATTAATATTGCTGAGACAGATTGCTTGCAACATTTTGTAGCTGTTTTTCTGGAGAAAGGGGAATCAATTATGTCGGTTAGAAAGGCTGAAATTGCAAAGAGATCCTTCTATCTGCCAAGGTTACTGAACTATCAGAAAATTATGCAATGGCCCAAGTCCCTTGCAGTTACTACGCAGTCTCTCCTGTGCTTCAGTGTCTGCAACTGTAAAATTCCGTGTTTCGATGGGCCTGATTCTTTCCTATGGCTTTGTTTTGCACCACTTAAGATGTGGAAGAATCAGTATAGTCCGTTCTGAGTAGTACTGCTGGGGGGAAAAAAGAAAGGATTTAAAAAATCAGGACAAAACTCATACACCATATGCACAGCATCTAAGTAACTCAATTAGCTCAATTAATGACGAATGGTAACTTCAATAGAAACGCTGTCAATTCTGATAGAATTTTTGACATCCTCTTTACCTATCCTTGATCAAATCTAGACATGTTTTTTTTAGGAGAGGAAATTACTTATTTAATGCAGTATAACTATCACTCATTGTCATAAATGTGGAAAGATAAATGACTATTTTCCTGGTATAAACTATTAGTTCTATAACCTACATTTCAAGAGGGAGGGAGATGTAATTGCAATTATGGGGATTTTAGCACACTGGTTATTCATTTTTGAATTGTTGGACATGAGCAGAGAATACGGTAATACACAGGTTTATTTTTGCTGCCTTTATGCTAAAGACAAATTTTAAAATAATAGCTATCGTTTGTGTACATCCTGCAGTTTGTTGGTGCCATGGATGAGCCACGTAAAATTAATTTCAGAGACTCCTGCACAGGATTTGCTGAAGAAAAAAATTAACCAAAAATAAATGGAAAAATAGTGGGCAAGAAGGGTGAGTGTCAATGGCAAAGAAATATGTAATCCAGAATCTGCAAGTCCTGGTTTGACATCTTCTCTGTTACCAGTGAAAAATGAGTTGAAGAGGTCATTTAACTTTATGAGGCTTGGAGGACCTTTGGCATCTGCAGAGCAAACATGGCAGAAAAGGCAAAAAATTAAAGGACATTTCCTAGATGGAGTTAGACTTTTCAAACCCTCTGTGTCCACATCCTAGTGGGGAAACCTATTTTCCCACTTCCTGTACTGCACAGTTCAGCATTGTGAAAAAAAGAAAAGATTTCCTTTTTTAACTTTGTAGTATGGCATCTCTTCTCTAAATGCACTTAAAGGCAGAGCAATAAAGGGAGGTTGTGCCAAATATACACTGGAAATATTTGTTTTTTCCCAAGATTGGAAACAATAGAAACTATAAATACACTAAAAACTGTAGAAGTGTTTTAAGTTTTGTTTGTGGTAACCTCTTCTGATTATTAATCATGAGATATTACAGGTAACTAATGAGTAACATCACATGTGATTTCAGTTAATTGTATCTGGCCATGTTAATTTTGGTCTGAGAGAGGGGAAGAAGTTAATCCAAATTACCACCCCAAAAATTACATTTGGGCTCTGAAGCAGTTGGTATTGGAGCAGTTTGGGTCAGGTAGATCCCTTGGGTTGTCTCCTGGAAGCAATTGTGCTTAAAGCGAAACACCTGCTTGGATATTCATAGGCCTGAGGCATTGCCTTAACATTTACTGGAACAGCATCTGCCCTGTTGGTAGGTGCGCTCAAAAACCCTTGGAGGAGAAAACTGAGAGAAATTACACTCCTTTGGGCTGTTAAAGGTAATTAATCTTAATATTCCTGTTACTAATGCCTGTTCTTCCATTTAACTTCATGCTCTAATCCAGCAATGCCTTGACTACAGCTATCAGTAGAAGTTTTAATAGTTTTCAGTTATTGTTATTTATTTAAGATGATCCTATTATGGTGTTTGTCTCCATTTTTATTGTTAGGATATGCTTAGGATTTTTAGCGGTGTTAAGAACCAGCTTTTGACTCAGTCTGCAGTATTCATTCTAATGCCAAGTACCTGAGATTTCAGAGTAATGAAGTCACAGCATATGTGTCCTTGCCCTGGACTGCAGAGTGGGAGAAGACAGCCATTACTTCCTTGTAACTCAGAGGTAGACTGTGGGAGCTTTAGCCTGTGCACTAGCGCTAAGACCTCTGGCTCCTCACCTACTATCTGCCTGTGGAAATCTTTACAAGGAAACCTCACAGGGAAAAAATCAGCATAAAATGAGCACGTGGGAAAACTAGTGTGACCTCAGAGCCTAGCAGGATTTCTGTGGGTTCCCTACTGCTACCTGCAGAGATTTCTGCTACAGTCTTTCTTTATGGTCCTTGAATCACAGAGAGTGCAGCCAAGACACCAGGGTGAGCAAAGGAAACAAAAAATGGATGCAGAGCCTCAGGGTGGGAAACGTATTTTCGGACATTGCTTCTGACTTTCTGTAACCTGCCCCTTGTCAATTATTTTCAATCTAGTTTAGAAGGATTACATCCACTGTTTGCTAACGGCAGTAGAGTATTTTGCTGACAGCGCTTAGTCAGAGTTTTGGTTATACCAAATAGTTTGGCGCTGGCTTAATAGAAGGGATAAAAAAGACATTGTTGTTTCTTTCCCAGAAACCCAATGGCCTACTAAGGTATGGGAGCTTCTGGACTTGTTACCTTTTTGCTTAAAAGGCTTTGAAGCATAATATGTCCAGGAATTCCAAATCACCATTGTGCACCCTGTTAAAGTTTCCAAAAGGATGGGGGAAACAGGGTATGGATCAAGGAAGACGCCCTCAGTCGTTCCTTTGCAGTTATTTCACTTATAAAATACACCAAGGTGTCTGAGGGAAAAGAAATGGCTAAAGATGACTAGCCGTTTAGAGTAATTACCTTAGGATGCTTGGATCAAAATTTTAGTCTTCTAGATACAGCTCTCTAATAAATCTAGACCAGAAGAGATTATAATCTAATGGCCTACTCTAGGCATATGTAGTCGAATGAATCCTTTGGGGATTTCTGCTGGAGCAGGAGGAGAAGACAAGCATTGCAACTCTGTGAAAGTAGGTATTCCTTTAGTTTTCGGTTGGTTTAGATTTTTTCCTAAATTATCTAAGAGAGTAACAGTTTTTTCTGACCTGAAATTATTCTTTTGTGAAGAACAACTCAACAGCCAGACTTGCAGTCCTATTCTATTGCACTTCATATTTTAATACCTCGAAGTAATTTTTTACAAAAACATAAATTCATTCCTGGAAACCTTCTGGATTCTCAGTGAAGCAAAACCAAACAGATATTATTTAATTATGTGGGTTTTTGGGGGGTTTTTTGTTTTGTTTTAATTTTAGCTGCTACAGATTTAGGATTCCTTTGGACAAAGTGAACTACACAGCTTTCCCATAGATTGGGAAAATGTTATTGACCTAATTTTCAGGCTAGAAACCAAAGATTCAAGAAGTTAAACTAGCTGCTATTGTTAATCCCATGTAACATGATGTGTGACAGAAGAGAACCTAGAAAGCTGGCTCTGTAAATTTTAAGTAAAGCTCTGATAGAGCACTCTCATGGCTGTGACATAATAGAGCTCTCAGTGGTATAGTGGAAGGTTAGAGTCCAGAAGCTTAACTAATAAAGCCATATAACCCGTAGGTAAATGAGTAAGCAGAATGATTTTTCAACCCAGTAAGAAGTTAATATGTAGGTCGTAAGAGGAAGGATGGTGGAGAACATGAGCAGAAACCTGCATTTTTGGGGATGAAAGGGTAGGTTGTTGTTGGCTCATTGGCTGACCTGCAGTTAGGCAAAGAAGTTAGCCCTTGTCTTGGAGAAGCTGACGGCTGGGATTTTTTCCTAAGTGGAAGATATTCTAAATCTACAAATATAATTTGGTGAGAGGAGGCCAAATTTGGGCCTGTCAACTTTGACACATCCCTTTAAGGATTCCAAATGATAGAAATGGTGTGTAAGAGAGTTGTAACAAAGGAGAGGTTTTCAGTTCTTTTAACAGAGAGCTACATAATCACACTTTCTTGCAGAAGCATTCAGTGTGAAGATCTGTCAATAGAAATCTCAAACTGTGAATATACAATTGAGCTTTATTATCCCTTTGTTATTTTGTAACTACATAGGTATGACAGACAGAAACTGATTTTAAAAGAAATTCACAATTGTCAGTGTGTCACATGCATTAATCCCACTGCTGAAAGTTTTTCAGTAAATCAGCATCTTTGGGTATGTGCACCAAATGCCATATTTTAACAAAATGTTTTTGCTCATGGTAATACTCAAGCTCTTCATTTAAATAGAAAGAACATCCTAACATTTTGTTACAGCCTTGCACAGCAGACAGATGGTGCTCTGTCTCACACAGAGCAGACAGTTATAAGTAACAGATTAAAGGTGCTGAGGGGATGAGGTATGTAGGAAAATACTCAGTTAGACCCGTTGCCAAGGCATCCCTAGGAGCCCACAGAGGAGAATAAGAACTGTATTGTAAAAGAATCATACATTAAGACATCCCAGGTCTCCTCAAAAGCTCTTTGACTCTCGAAGGAGTACAGCGAATAAGTTTGCAAAGTTCTCCAAACCTTTACATGCCAGCAGGACTATTTGTCTGCCTTTGTGTCTTAAGGATTTATGGTGATACTCTTCTTGGCAGGGCCTGGAAACCTGCCACACGCAATGCAGAGAAATATGGAAGCTTCTAGTGATTAGTTCTGTCTTAAGACATGAAGAGAAGGGACCAACACCCTGCCTGAGGGAGCCTTATTAAGGGTTAACTTTATTTGTATTAAAATTGACTTGTGGTTGATTTGTTTCAGAGTTTCTGGGTTTGTTGGCTGTGTTTCGGCTGCCAGATCAAAGGAGCTGTTTGTGGCATTGCATGGCAGACGTGTTTTTGCTGCCTTTTGCCAAATCTCGGCTGCCACTGCCTGTACCTGTGCTCAGGCTTGGGGATTTCCATTTTTAAGGCGGTTAGGGTTTGAATTGCAAAGACAGGCAAAATGTGTCTGCTAAGGTGTGCATGTGACAAACATTTATCTCAACAGGAACTACACTTCTCTGCAACCTTGTTTCTCTGCCATATTTATTAAATACCCAGTCTAGTAAAGGAAACAGCATTTCAGTTCCCTTAATCCCGTTTCTGACAGACCCCCCCACAAACCCTCTGACAGAGCCATGCACCTGTGTCTGAGCTGGCTGAGCAGCAAACCAGAGAGGGGGGCTGAGACCAGCTCCCTAAACAACCAGACCACACTGAGTGACAGCTTGTTTGTGTGTTGAGTGATGTGCAGGATCTGGTTCAAAATCTCACAATGGAATCGCAGCTCTGTGACAGTGACTGTAATGTACTTCAATTCCGTCCCCCCACAGGAGCAACAAAGCCCAAAAAAATCCACCAGAAGTGCACTTAACATCAAAAAGAGCAACTCTGTGAAAACAGGGAAGACCACTAAAAAGAAGCTAAAATGGGCCACTAAAAGAATTAAATCTTTCCAGGGAGCAGGACGATCACTGAGCTAAGGGCACAGCAGCAGAGCATTCCTTTCGGAAAGACTTCAGACAGGGTAAAAGGAGACTGGCATGGCTAATCAGCAAAGGAAAAGAAGCTACTAGAAATAGGAAGGATCATTCAGAAAACTGAAGTTGTGCCCAAACATAGAAAGTAGGAAAGACTGTAAACTAAAGGCTTCATATAAAACTCTAATCATTCTAGCCAGAAGATTTTAAGGAGTAATTGCTTTCAGGGATCAAAATTTCTGCTGAACTTTTTTGATCACTCCAGCAGAAACACCTGATGCATACAAAACAGCTACTCAAATGATAAAGGCTTTCCAGGGATGCTAACTAATTTTTTGTACTGATGTTCGCTGTGAGTAAAAGTGGGTGTATTCCCACATAGAAACCTTTTTTTTTTTTTTTTTTTTTTTTTAGGGAGAGAGTGGAGACATCAGCAAAGGTCTGCCTAAAATTGAAGAAACTGAGAAAGGAATAACAGTACCAAAGGTCAGAATAAATAGTAATAAACAGTAACAAGCACTTTCCACCCAAAAGCAATGAAGGCTCAAACAGCTGAATCTGTTTGAACAGCAAGCATGAAAGTGGTCTGACCAATGTTCTCTTCTTGGGTTTCCAACAGACTTTTGAGAAACTCTTACTAAGGCCTTATAAAGAAATTAAACAGCCACAACATAGAAAAGAGTTGCCATGTGGCTTAATAACTGGCCATGAAAGTGAGAAACAGAGGATAAGAGCAACCGGCTGGTTCTTGTAATGGAGGAGATGTCACCGGGGGAGTTCCACAGGGAGATCTGTGCTCTTTAAAAATATATGTAAGATATCTGGAAGCAGGGATGAACAATGAAGTGGCAAAGTTTGGTGATGATGTGAAATTCTTCCAGGTAATAACGATGAGGAGCAGCTGTGAATAATTGCCAAAGTGATTGGGTAATAAAGTTACCCAAATGAAATCCAGTGTAGATAAATGTAAAGTCCATGTACACTGGGAAAAACAAGCCTGTTTCATGTAGATGATGATGGGCTCTGAATTGACAAGTACCACTGAAGAGCAAAACCTGGGAGTTATGATAAAGAGTTTGATGAAAATACCAGCTCAGTGTTTGGCAGCAGCCATAAAAAAAAGAAAAAAAAAGTGTTATTAGGGAGGGAACAGAGAACAAAGAGAAAACATAATTATTCAATTATATAAAGGCATGGTTCACCTGGATGTTGATAATTGTGTGCGATTCTAGTCATGTCATTGCAAAAACGATGTTTTAGAACTGGAAAAGATGCAGAGAAGGACAACAAAGACGACAAAAGCAGCAAACAGCATCTGTATCGAGGCTGGGACTTAGCCTTGAAAAGAGACAACCTGAGCAGATATATTAGAAGTCTACAAAAGCACAACTGCTGGAAGGAAGGTAAACATGAACTGACTATTTGCTCAGTGAAAGAACATGTGAAGGGAGTGGAAAAGAGAGGTTTAAAACCAGAAGAGGGAGTTCATGCAGTGGGCAAAGGGCCTTTGCAACCCCATTCCAAAGGCTGTAATGGACAGAAGTTTCACGAGTTCAAGGGGAGACCAATGCTTACATCTGGAAGCCTGCTACATTACATGTATAGAAAAAGCACAGAAAGCTCAGAAAATCCCCTGAGCTGAAATTACTTGGAAACTATGAGAGTATTAGAGGGAAAATATTGTATGTGCTTGTGTTGGTTTTATTCTCCTTGGAAGTCTGCTGCTGACCGCATCCCAGTCTGGATGAATCGTCACTCTGAACCAGTATGGCTAGTCGTATGTGTGTGTGTGTGTCTGTCATCACAGGTTGTGACTGATTGCTAAATTACGTCATGGTTTTTGGAGAAGACCAAGTATCAATAGTAAGATTATAGTCTTAATACTAAAGTAATACCATGATAGTTTATAATTATTGACTCATACTGACTGTTTTCCTATAAGGTGGCTTCTAATAATGAGATTCAGTGTCGGTTGTGAGAGGGCAGAGTGGTGTCCTAACTGCAAGGACAGTGTTTCAGTGAGCAGGTTCAGTTAGTGTTTCAACCATTCATTCATCCCCTTGCACAAGAAGTTCAAGGTCAGGTTCACTTATTTTCCCCTACTAATGACAGCTGAAATTAAAAGACCTAATTAGACTAAAGTGCAGGAGTCCTTTTACTTGATAGCAGACCTTGTGCCTGGCTACCATTTTGCACTGTTAGACTTCTTTTATGGTCACTCTGAAATATGTTTAGCATGGTTTCTTTGCCTTACATTGGGTTTTTTCCTAAGCATTGATTTTATCCGTGTAGTTTTAATTTCTTTTCACACCTGAAAATATATGGATTTTTTAAAATTGTGTTTGTGCACTCATCTGAAACCATCTTTACAGCATTTGAGGTGTTGTCTGTATTGTATTTGAAATTGTCAACAATTTTTTGCTAATAATATTGAGAAACACCTGTTAAATACCTTCTCAATGCTTGGTTTCACTGTAGAGAATCAAAATTCTGATACTGCACATATTAGTATATTTTACATTTAGGATGTTTAGGAATGTACTATGACATGATTTCATTTGAAAATGCTGACTGCTTGAAAGTGTATTTTCTACAAGAGTGTATGAGTTTTATAAACTTCTGTTTATCTTCGAGATATGTTGTTTTTATCTTTCTGATTTACAGGAGGGTTTTTTCCTTTCATATAGAAACGTTCTGTGAGCAAGGGATTCTGTGATTTGACCAGTTCTATCTGAGCAGCACCTGGGGGGAAAAAAAACATCCTTGGGTAATTTTTCAGAGTTCTCTGGTTTTTAGGTGACTGTTAAAGAGATCATAAAGATGTTAATAACAGAAGTATAATTGGATTGATCCAAGATAAAGGATAAGTATACTACTCTTCCTAAGAAATTTAACAACTCTATTACAGTTCCCCTTTGCCTGGTACTCCACTAAGGTGCTATCTGCCTTTTTTCTTTTTTTTTTTTTTTAACAACAGACTCTGAACTGTTCCAATTTGATTAAATATACACAGATTATTAGGCATTCTGGAAAGAAAACAGCTGCAAAGGAGCACACTGCCCTGAAGTCAGGCTCATTTGGTAGGCTTCATACTAACTTGATAGAAATTATGATCTCCATCGAGTGAGACAGGGAGTGAATAAGATACTTAACACTGTGCTTTGGCTGTGAAAATCTTTTCAACATGTGTTTTCAATTTCTGGGTTTCAGTGTTATTAAAATATTTATGTGGGTATATTTTTTAAAGAAATAATTATCCTTTTCTCCACACATACTATTTTTTTTTTTGATCTCTCAGAGACATTACTCTCTGTTTGCTGTCCACTTCCCAGAGATGGACGCTCTAACCACCATATGGAGCAGGACCATAAATATCCTTTTCCAGCACTGGAGCTGCAGTTAGAGTGCTGTGAAATCTATCATCTCACTCATATAAGATGCAATCTGTCTGCATCAGAAAATGATCCAGAACTTTCTACTGACAGTGATTGGATACAATCATGGGTTTAATTTTAAAATTGTAATGCATTACATAACAGTCATGCTCTTATTCTTAGGTTTCTGCTGTACGAAGCTTATAGTTAAAAGTTTAGTATTTACTAGATACATTTACTAGATCTACTAGTAGATCTCAGGTGTCTTATTTCTTGTGGCTTTCCAAGGCACTCCTCCTTGGAGATGGAAGTAGTAGGAATGAGAGGGTAAGACCAGTTTTTCAGAATATTCAAGTCATGCCTCTATTCCAGTCATGCGCATGAGTGTGATAGATGGCTTTGCAGCAATGTGGAGGGCAAAATATGGACGTGGTGCAATAAGAATTTTTTTTAAATTTCCAAATCTGGGCACCCATGACAAGCTGCCGCATGATTAAGAAGCTAGGTTTGTATTTCAGACTACTCTAAAACTGAATGCGAACACTTCCTGCAAATAATAGTACTACCAAATGTGTTTATTCTGAGCCTGTCTGTACAGTGAGGTACTGTGCCATGTAGTGTGAGCCTTGACAAGCTGACTCAAGTACCAGGAACAGCCTAAATGAGGCAGATCCATGGTCACTGCACACTTACCACTTATCTTGAAAAAGCCAGGTAAACGTGTCTGCAGAGTGCTGGTTCCCACAGAACTAGGTTGTTTCCCTGTTGAAGGTAGCTCACCTAAAGCTTACATAGTTACCTCTCCACTCTGCTACAGACCGTGAAGGAGACAAGTAATAGGTGAAGCCTGACAGCAAAGGACAAAATTTGGGCTCTGGATTAAAGCTGCCAGCTTCTTCTGTCTTTTATTTCTCTCCTTTTTTTGTTTTGTTTTGTTTATGCAACAAACTGAAGCACAACGCCTGAGATGTCCTTCTCCCTCCCTCCCTGTATTGTAGTGCTGCAGCCGTGTGCTGTGCTTTCACTCATTGCAAGTGCACGGACAAGTCATCCTGTGTTTAATTGCAGAGCAGAGAGCAGGCAGCACGGAGCATGCAGGGTGCTGAGGAACCCAAGTGACTCCCATTGCAGATGATAGCTCTTCCTCAGCCGCTTGCAAGGCCACATTCAATAGTTGCCATAACAGTTGTGTTTTCAAATACGGATGGTCCTCTCATTTCATTCATTGTGCCCCCAAAGTTCGGCAGGATCTTTCTAGAAAAAGCACTTTCATCACATTTCCTGCACTGCCTGTTGCATGCTGCAGGCAGAAAGTGAGGGGGATGGAGGAAAGAAATAAGTGGAAGCCAAACACATCCTGCAGTTCTGAACATATTTAAAAAAAACCAAAATTATTGTAAAAATACCATAAAATCTGGCAACTCAGTGAACCTGACATTAATTTCCTTTTTTTTTTTCCCAAGCTGGTTTGCTTTTTGTTTAGCCTTCCTATCTGGGTTAGCTTTTAGCAAATGCAGTTGTCACTTTCTATGTGAGTGAGAACATTTTTAGTACTGTAGATCAAGCTGGCAAGAAGTGAGCAGTAGTGTGAGACCATCAGCAGGTGCGTGGGAGATAGCAGCAATTTGGGAAGCCTGAAAGAGTGCATGTGAGGTTTGGCAAAGGGGAATCAATGTTATAAAAAGCATAGTAAAAATCTTTCTAGTTGTAAGAGGCATTGCTGGGACAACAGTGCTGCTGAGAACATAATTTGTTTTTCTATACTTCTGATCTTTCCGATATAGGTTTTGATATATTTTTTTTTCTCTATAGTTTCTAATCTTTTGTATGTTATGTCTAGGTTTTAAAGACAATTTCCTTTTTTCAATGTATTTGGAAATAGTCATCTTTGTATTGGGGTCAGAATTTTACCCATAGTTCCTGAGAGCTGCTTATTTGACATCTGTTTAGAAGCAAGGAGGAAAGCAGGATGTCGGTTTTTAGAATCACATAAATCAGCTGGATCACAAGATCACTGCAAAAAGGAGAATTTTCACAAGAAATACTCCAATCATGGAAAATTTCCAAATAAAATTTCCCAATAATTATGTTCACTAGGCATAAAAATAGATAGATGGCATTGAATTAGTTTGTACATGAATATAAAGATGTTAGGGGAAGTATGGTTACATGAGCCACCTGCTCACCAAATACCTATTAACATGCTCGCTGGATTTAGTCTTAATTATCAGGGTAACTCCACACTGCAAAAAAGTGAATGCATTTGTATTAGCACTTTGCAGCACAGAGACTTTAATCTGCCAATTCCTAGAAATGAATGCAACATTCTTGAAGAAACCATGCTAGAGATGGCACTCTGGGTGAAATCCTGAAGTCAAAAGGAACAATTTCATTGCCTTCAACAAGGCCAGAATTTGTTGACTGATAACAACCAATGAGAAAATGGAGAGTTGGAGTAGCAAAGTGATAGTTAATGAAGGGTACCCTCAAGGGTCAAACAGAAAAACACATCAGAAACAAGGGGAAAAGTGTCTCAGGTAACCTCAAGCCTGATGTGCTGTTTATAATGCTGGTGTAGTCCTTGAGAGTGAAGTTGGGAACACAGAACAGAAGAGGCAATGTAGAAAAAAGAAGTTTTAAACAGAGCTGGGACTCCAGTAGGATATAGTCAAGCTTTCCTGAAAAGCAAGAGGTGTGAGAGCTAAATAAAATGACATTACAACAAAGGTGAAAAGCATAGAAAGGAGGATGAAGGGGAAGTGTTCACCATTCCCAAGGCAAACGTGCAATCTCCTTATACAACTCCTTTTACAACAGGTCACTAATTACCTGTTAAACACACGTACTTTGGGAAGTAAATATTCATGTTTTGGTGACCCAAGAATGCATATCACTGACTGAAACATTTTCATTTCTAATGAGGGTTTGACGGTATCACATATAAGGGAAAAAAGTGTTTGAATGAAAAATGTTTTGCAAGGAACACTTTCACCACCCCAGTGATATGTAGATTCCTATTGCCTTGGTCCTTTTATGGCTCCATGAAATCATCCTGTATGTGTTCAGTTAAGTGTATGGGGAAAAAAATTCTCATCCAAGCTACAGAAGTGAGGTGTGGTTCTTAACATGAGGTAAGATGTATCTATTTGTATTTGCCCTGTTTCATGCCGTATTATTTTTCAAGCGTTAGGAAGATGAAAGAGATGTCATGACATTGGAATTATATACTTTCCAGATTGATTGTTTATTAGAGAACTTTTTTTTGGTCTGTACCTGGTCTGAACAGACATAATTTCAATATAATATAAAAGATGATAAAATCACTGCAGTCATAAGAAGGATTCTGTCCTCTGTTTTACTTGAAGACGCATACCTATTCGAATTTCTTCTTTGTAATGAGACTATTTACCTTTTTTTCTGTTCGGATGCTACCACCTTATGGTTGCATGCCATGCATGACTAGGAGAATATTAGGAATCAATGGAGTCGGGTGTACTCCAAAGAAAGCAGAGTAAAACTACATGAAATTATATATAAATAGCATAAAATGCCTAGGGAAAATAATCTTTTAATGATTGAACTCATTTCACTCCAGAAAAGGAGCTTAAATGAAAATCTACCACCAAATCTACCCCCATTCCACTTTATACCCTTTTCAGCTGTCTCCAGAGAGACAACATAGTGCAAGAGATCTGGAAGTTAGACTTCTAGAAGTGGCATGCTGCCAGAGTCTGATAGAAAAAATTGAAAACCTATCTGATATTGGTTCTATAGCAACAGGGTTGTTCCCAGACTTCCTAAGTGCACACACACGAAAAAGGAGAAAATTGTGATAAAGGGTTATCATGCTGGGCGAATGCTTTTTTATATCTCTGTATTGTTACCACCAGGGCATGGATGAGCATGTGTTTATCCATAAGCTGCTGATTTACTGCCACTTTGCCCATTGTTTTGGAGATTCTAGTTACTTTCAAGAAACTGACTGGGAGAAACTGACCCAAATTTTAACGGAATCATTGGAGCACTACAATGAGCCTCTTGTTTTGATGAGCCATCTTCGGTCTGAGGATGCCATGCAGCGCATGTAAGTTTCCTTACTTTCCGTAGGTATAATATGTGCTTTAGCAAAGATAATCATTGAAGTCCAAATTCATTCAAAGTTGACTTGCAGGAATATGAAAAATAAACTCACATGCTGAGTGACCCACAAGCCTGCTGCTGGTCCTGTCAAATCCACTATAGAACCCCGAGGCAGACTGTGGTTTGACCCATTGGGGTATTTTAAAACTCCTTATTAAAACATTGCAGTGGTTTCAAACATTTTAGATTTTATGTGGATAGGAAACGAGGGATATTAAAAAAAAAACCAAAACAAAACAACATTTGCATGTTACAAACCTATACAGAGCTTTAGGAAAGAGTTACATTTGATGCTGTTATGCTAGCCCCATGTTTTGCAAAGGGGTCCCATGATGGATGAGATATCGTCTGCTTAATGTAGTCCAAGGGACTCGTACTGGAGCAGTTACTACTATGCAGTTAGAATTTGGAGGGTTTTGAAAAGAGAATTAAAAGGGTAGATGGGGAGAGAGAATGGGTTTTACATGTAAATTTGCTAAATCTTCTTTTAGGTGAGTTTCTGAGGCATACCTTTCATGTTTCTAAATCTGACAAGTGCTTGATAAAGTGGTTTTACTTCCCATTCTTATACAGACCTTCTTCTTGTGCTGGGGTGCCAACTTCAGGACCAATTCAGTTCAGTTCCAACTATTTTAATTATTTATCGCATTATTTTTTCCATAAAATTTGCTAGACAGTCACTATGTTATTTAATTAAGGATCGCTCATATAAGCAAGTATTTCCACGTTCATTTGTCAGAACAAAATACTCATCGTTTGTACTGGATGTTCACTTATTGCATTCCACATAGTTTGAACTGTGAAATGGCCTTGGTCAGATTTGTTTTGTACATATTTTTTCACTCCCTGTTTCTCATGGAAATTTAAGTTGATCGCAGCTTTGAATTGCTGGCTAGTGTTAACTCAAAATGTGCACCTCTCCCTTTTCACGAGAAGATAGAACAAGAAATTTTCTGTTCATATTGGCTCATTCCTTTCAACTCCTCAAGCCTCAACTGATTTTAGTATAAATTTAAATAATATCTCTTACTACAAAAACCTTGATGCATCCAAAAATTACCTGTTCATAGTATTCTCAAGAAAGTAATTAGATTTATCTCAATACTAAAGTGAAAATGGTAAAGAACCCCCAAGATATATGTACATGCTTCATCCACTGGGACCCAGAGCAGAAAGCAAATTAGCTCTTTATCTTGTTTGAATTTTGTTAATCAAGAAAAATGCACTTAATTACTCTGACAGGAAGCAGTGCATGTAGAAACTGCACTGAGCCTGGGGCCAGAAGTCATGCAGTCTGAGACAGCATAAGTTTGTTGTGCTGCTGCCCTGTAAATAGAAGAGAACCTCCTCAACCACAGCTAGAAAAACTTGTTATTTTATCCAAATAGGAATTTCAATAAGTCACATAAGAAAAACTTATCTTTTCATGGTTATAAAATTTTTGTTAGCAACCTATGACAATTTTTTTTCATCTAAAAACTACAGAAATAGAGAATTGGATGATAGAACGGTGTCTCTTGTTGAGATTCAGCCAAGACTGGTGCTAACCAGAAACGTCTGTTATCCTCTAACCGTACTTGAAGGCAGTCTTAGATCTGTTTATTTGGGATGAAACCAGAATAGCACTGTCGCTTATCAGCAAAGCAAGCTGTAAACTAAGTATGGTAGCCTATAGGCAGAACGCTGCTGACAAGTATCTTACTTTTAGTGTTAAGGTAGAGAGTAGAGCTTTGTGATGCTGCCTACAGTTCCTCAGTTCTGATATTTCACTTATCCTCTGTGGATAATTTACAAAAGTCATTCTTCTTTCACAGTATTTTTGCCAAGGACTACCAACCACTGAGGAAAAAACAAATAAACAAATAAAAAAACAAACAACAACAACAACAAAAACCATTAGTTGTCTGAGCAGGAAAACAAAGCAGATTTTCTATGGATTTATGTTCCAGGGCTGCACTCCCACCTGAGTTCCAGGCTATGTAATGACTGGTAATTTCACACTGCAGTCTTTCTTGTATGAGGACATTGTAAGGTATCTTTTTTACTTTGGGTTGTTTTGGGTTTTTTTTTAAACACGCCCATGTGGGCTTTGGATTTTTTCTGAAGCCTGGATGAGTCTCTGTGATCTTTCAACCTCTCAATTTTTATTGCAACCTGCTGGTGAAAATTTCCAACTTTGAATCAACAGACAAGAATGAAATATGATTGAATGAGGATGGGTATGAAGCAAATTACTTTCCCTAAGGAAACTACCTTTAGAAAAGTTAAATTAACACCAAAAGTAGAACAGGATTTGGTAAAAAACTTCCATCTAATTCCCACGGGCTGCTCTTGGAAAGACAAGTTCACGTCAGTAGTTTGCAGCTTGGATCATGCTATGATTTTACTACTATTTTCTAGCCCATCAGTTTTGATAAATCAAATATCTTGGGAATGCCCACTATCAAGCAAAAATAAATACTCCAAGTTACTCTTGTTTCTGTAATTATCCTACCTGCTGCATTCTCGAGATTACTTATGGCAACACGCCTTTAATTGGAATTGAAAGTAGTGTCAAGCAAAGCCTATACTGTTTAGCAGTCTTACGCAGCTCACCAGAAGTTCATCAAGTCACCAGACTTAAGGAGATGCTCAGGGTATGGATTTTGGTTTGCTGTGGCATTTTGTTCTTATATTGCAACAGTTCAGATAACATTGCTGTCTCTCAAATGCCAGCAACAGGAGAGTGTTAGCTTTTCACAAGCAATGACCCCAGTCCAGTTTGTATGTAGGCAGTAGGATTAAAGTTTAACAGCAGATTGTAGAGTTTCTTCTCCCCATCATTGCAGAGGCTGTAAATTTTGACCCTGGAATTCTGTTCTGTGAATTGTCTGGTTTCATACGTAGGGTGTTCTTTTGAGTGCTTTCCTTTAATAAGCAATGTCAGAAAGCAAGTGAAGAAGGCATCTCACCACATGTGTGCATATTTTCTCACCTGATGTTTTCTTTTTCTAAGTCTTTAAAAGGAATGTTAATTTAACTTTCATGTTTATGTTGTCTGGGCTGAAAAATGTTGGCCATTTATCTCAAGTTCAGACCAGCATCAGCAACCTGTGACACAAGATCCTAATACAGAGTCGAGGTCCATGTCAAATGATGCCCAGCCCAGGCAGGCAATGAAGGCTATGCTACTGAGAGAAGCACCATGAGAGGCAGCGGATCCTAGTTCTTGGCTCTATAAAACTCAGTACAAACTGGGAAACCGCCACCTCACAGACAAGAGATATGGCACCAGCCAACTGACTTGGTGAAACCTACATGCCTTAGAAACAATGGCTCCCAGCTCCTACTGGGTACCTACTATCGCAGTTTATCTGTAATTTAGGAAAGAAACATATAATTTTGCCAATTGCCCTTTAAAAGTTGTCAGCTCCTTGTTTACACCATTTCATGAAATAGATAATATTTCAAGGTTGCTTGTGATTAGCTTTTGTTCTGAGATGACAGGGAACATTGCTTCTAATTAACTCAGCATGTTGATCAGAATCAAATTCTTCAAGTCCATGGAATCTGCATTACAGAGAAATTTAACTTCAAGAACTGTACTAACAGGTAGCTAATATTACTTAATCTATCACAAATTCATTGAAATTTATGGGAAATTTGCCCCATTTTGACTGACAACTTTAAAAATTACAACTTTCTCAAAATGTATGGTCAGTAAAACTATAGTAGTATTAATAGATTTCTAAATGATTATTTTTACATGAATAGGAAGACTCCAAAGATGGATCTTTTACTAGAGATGTGCCTATAATTATAGAAAGTAAAATAAGTATTTTACATTTACTGTGCATAATAAAATGCAGTCAATGATGATGGAATACTATGTAATGGAGTCCAAAATATCAGAAATGAAAGCTGCAGAGAAAAGTTTTTCTGGTGTTCTTATCAGCAAAATTCTGTAATCGAGATGTTTACTCTTGTATAACTGATGAGTGATAGTATCTCTCACAACACCATGCTGAAGGCAATAATGATTGAGGACTGATTCTCCTTTTGTCTTAGTGTATTTGTCTATTTCTTAGTTTCATTTTAGAAACAGGCACGTTCATGGTGTTTCTTGTATATGAAACAGCTGCTTTGATCTGTAGTAGTGAAGTAAGTTTTCACTCAAAAACCCTAGACTAATGGCAACCAAAATATCTTCTATTGGTTTTGAGAAATTTCTAAAAGACATAATCTAAACTTCCACACATTCTGGGCTCTTTGCTCTGAAGCTGGTAATCACTCAACTTCTTGGTTTAATATTATTTTGAAATTTAAAAAATATTTTTATTATCTCAAAACTAAGTCCTCTGCCTCTTCTTTTGGAAAGTTTGAAAATGTGTAATTCTTGTTAGTAAGCAGAATTTTTCTCTTTGAAGAATGGAATTCTCTCATAAAATTGCAACCCTGGTTTTCCATCCTGCTTTAAATCTGCTCTAAATACTAGGTAACGCCCTTGTAATAGAGTTCAGGTCTAGAAGTTTTCAGACAGTCTGAATGTGTTGTCAGACCTTCCTTTGTTTAATCTTAGATCTTGGATTTCAGCTTTGATCACAGACAATTTTAAAATAATTTTAAAAATTTAGCTAAAATCTTAACAGTAAAAATGAAAAAAATCTCAAGTAGCCTTACAAGAAGACCTTTAAGCATGTTAGACACCGTATCCTTTTAAGGGACTGTAAGGTTCTCCTCTGCAACTGCAATGAGCCAGAAGACTTGATCCAAGGAGACTGGATTGTCTATCATTGTAATCAGAACCTGTTCTCTCCTATTTTCATTTTCCTGCTGAATTTTGTAATGGACATCTTCAAAGAAAGAACAGGGACCGACTGTTCTGATAATAATTTGTATTTGTTGTCCTGCCTCAGAAATTTTACCTTTGATTCGCATGCCTGCAAAGCTGATGGTTTATGTGAAGTTTCCAGAAGTTACTTTAATATGGCAATCTTCATGGCAGCATAACACTTTGTGCAGAACGCCATGGTTAGAAGATGGATTTGGAAGGTTGTGGTTGAAACTATTAGAGACTGGCATTAGTCCTCAAAACAACAAAGAAATGGCATAGAAAAGACAAAACCTTGTCCAGATGCAGTCATTTCCTTATTTGCTTTCTGCTTCCAAAATACAGGTTTAGGATAAAAGAACATTAGCATTATTTATCAGCTCTTACTTGGGACCAGGAAGAGCAGCTGAAAATTACATATGAATGGGCCATTTTAGTGTGTCTTATGTGTATACTGCTATGTGATATGGGTAACCAGAATTCCTGATATTTGCACTCTCAAGGAAAAAACCAAACATCATCAACATTTGCAGATATACACACAACATAGAGGCATCCATTAAAATTGCTCACTTACAAGGTGGCCGTATCCTAGCACCTACCTTGTTCAAAATGTGAAATCATGTCTTTACGGATTGACAATCCTGTGTAGAGCAGGTACTTCCTCAGTATTCTTCAAACCTGCTCTGATCGCTAGCTCTGAGTTTAAAATTGAAGAATAAAGGTACTTCTCTGTTTTATAGTTTCAGCAGGCAGACATTGTAAGCATTTCATTATTTTTATCTATAAACAAAAAATCATACTCTATCATATGAAGAATCATTCAATCTCAGAGCTGAATCAGAAAAATCTTATTGTATCAATGATTTAATTTGATTTATAAACTCAATAGTAGCTCTTTTTTTGCCAGTTGTATAAAAAAATATGGTTTTTATTTATATAGAGAGACTCAACTTTTACTTTACCTTTATAATCAAGACGATTTTGATGCTTATTTCATCTTCTTTCCACCTCCCCCCTCCCCCAAACAGGAGTGTTTTACTGCTTTTCTTTCATTCTGTCTCGTTGTTGTCGCTACATTCTGCAATTCCTGCATTTTGCTAGAAAATTCAATGATTCTAGAGAGAAGTATTTGCGATAGAAAGTAGTCCATTATTATATAAGGGCAAACAATATGGGTTTACAGTGTAATCATCAAGCTGCTCTGGAAACAAAGTGCTTGCTCACGTTTTTGGGTAGCAGTGCCCGTCTTTGTGACAATGGCGGCATCTCCCCGTTGTTAATTCCGCACTGCCCCCTAGGGACTCCTGCCTCGCCCGCGGCCACCTGCCGGCAGCGCCGGCGGGAGCCGCCGCTCGGCACCGGCCACCGTCCTCACCGGGAACCCGTGTTTCTCTCCTCTTCGCCTTTTTTGACCTTGATAGTAACTTTGAATTTCTTCCTATTCCAGCTACAAGGACATGACTTGCTTTTTAACTCCTTCCAGGCTAGCTGGGCTTTGTTGTTTTTATTTAAAGTTCATTACGAGTACCTGTGGTTTTACAGCGTTCTGTTTTCTCTACGTTATTTCAACGGGATGGTAACATTATCAAACATGCTTTTTCCTTTTTGTATTTCTAGGAGAGGGTTTTTTTCATTTTTTTGTTATAAATGAGCTGTATGAATTTCCTTCTCAGAGCCACATTTTGCTTCAATGCTAAAAGAAAGAAGCTGGAAACTGCAGTCCTTTACACAGAGGTTAGACACCTGATGAGTGATTTCTTATTGATGACGTGGCGGTTTCAGGTAAATAATAATAATAATGTGAACAGTGATAAGGACATGCTTCCTTTTACATCACTCACATAGGTGAGGTGAGATGTCCACAAAAAATTTCTTCAGAGGAGAGAAAAATTTTGCCAAAAGTATTTATGATCTAAAGAGCTCGGAAATAAAAGATAGTAAAATGTGCAAAGGACAGTAGGTTTTGAATAGGCTTCATCAGCAGAGGGGAGAGGTCATCTGTGAAGATTAGTTATAGGAGCTATTAAATCACCTCTGTGACACTGTGGCACTGCTGCTTAACATAATAATATGCAATCAGTAAAAATGCTGTTTATTACAAAACATTTTATTTATTTTCATATTTGATCTTGTTAGGTAAGACGGTGTAATGTGAGGCCATACACATTTCCCCAGTACAAATGATCAGCATTAATGCTTTTCCTGACAACATCCAAAGTAAAAAATTGTTGGGAAATACATCTACAAATTAATTTTCACTATTTAAAGACTTGCATAGAAGTTTTTCTTTATGTTGCAGATACTTGGAACTGATACAGTGTTTATGTATCAACTAGTCCTGCATCCTATACCTCTGTTTGAGTTTTATTATCCTTCTTAAAGACCCAATGACAGCCATGTTTTTGAAGTGGTTATCCTTTAGTGATAAAAATCAACAAAAAGGGATCATCTGCTAATCTCATCTCTTCAGTTTGGAGTTAGACTGCTCTATGCATATTTTCATATATGTAAAGTAGGGGATCGTAGCATCACTTTTGTTTCTCTCATTTTTATGTAATACTATGGATTATCTCAGGATGAATGTGCCAAATCAGAGTTTTGGATTTGGACACATCTTAGTTGCAAAATGGGTTAGAAGTTGACTCTCGTGTTTAATGAGGACTAGTTTGAATATTTGAGGGTGGTGGAATCTTGCCAGAGGTTTTTTGCTTGAGTTTTTGGCACAAATTTGTATCTTGCGAAACTCTAGCTCATAATTTTCCCTGAGTTTCCCTTCATTTTGAGTCACAATCTTGTGAGGATACGTGTTCTTCTTCTATCACCCTGAACAATGTCTGGATTGCCTGAGAAAACAAATTCTTAACTTCAGTGTAAGTCTGGAAAGTGTTTTACAAGTGCAACTGGGCCAGAGTTTCTCTAGTGCAAATGTCTGGATGCCCTCTGGTCCTGTGGGTGCAAGAGGTGAGAAAGTAGTACCTACTGTGTTAGCTCTGGCCTTATTTTTGCTTATAGCGTTAGACCTCTGGCAGAAAAGCAAACTAATTTATAGTGTCATAAATTCCAGCACTGCAAAGGCTGGAATCCCTCTAAAGAGCCAGCATTAGGAATCTGAGGCATTGTGTATCACTGCCTGTCTTCAGTGTTATGCTGCTGATGATTTCAGTGGGATTATATTGGCCTAGATCTCAGATATAGTTTTATTTCAGACCTTTTCTTATATTAGAGTGTAAGTTAAATCTGTGTATATTATAGTTTTGCTACCTACAGAGTAGCGTGTGAAATTTGCAGGAAGCTGCTAAACCAAGAATAAGAATTTATATGGAAACTTCATTATATACTGCAGTAAATTCTCTTGAGCCAGCTCACACTGACACCAGTGGGCTCACTTTCTTTCTCTGGCTCATCAGTTTGCCTCAAGCCATCTATCAGGTAGTGATGTATGTTGGGACCCTTTGTCAAGCATACTCAAATTCAGGTTACAGATCTTGACTAGGGCACCCACAAAGCAAAATAAATTTCCAGACAAACTGAGTCAGCGAGGGGATGGCAAGTTATTTAAAAATCAATAAACTTCACTCTTATCTGTCAAAGTGCTGCTTCCCATAGTGATGCACAGTTATATGACCGAACATCTACTAGCAAGCTACGAAATTGCAGCAGATTAAAGACGTGGATTTCCACCTGGTCCATAAGAAGTAATATCAGATCAGAAACGTAGAGCTGTATTTTTAAAATTTTCCTTCCCCATTATGACTTATTTTGGCTAAATTCAGAGTATTCCTGCATTTTTATTTTATTTATTTTTTTTTTACTGGCTTTCTGGTGATTTATTAGATGACATTAGCTTGTGTTGACTCTTCCTTTCATTTTTCCTTTTTATCTGGCAACCAGAAAGATCTAGAGTGAGGTATGAGTGCAAGTAGGGTACATACTTTTGGAAAGCATTCTGAAGCATAATATATTGAAATCTTCTATAATGAATCCTTGTTTACCAGAAAAAATATTCAGCCATGCCAGAAAATTATCTGTGAGGAATAAGCACTTTTCTACCCCCTTCTATCCTCCCCCCTTCCCAATTTGTGTTGCTTGGAAGAGGAGACGAAAAATGGCACAGATGCATTCAGTGTTGCACAAAGAGTATATATGGACATTTCAGTCACTGATATTTCCCCATTTTCTGATGCTAATGCAAGATATGTTGGGTTTGCATTTATAATTAAGATGAACAGATGGTGAAGACTTAGTTTAAAGTAATACTGTACATCCATTAAAATAATCTCTGCTGACAGAGATTCTTCACTATAGCAAGATTTAATTGCATATATAACACATATACATCAGAAAGAACTCAGTCTTTAGCCATTTGCTCCATTAGGACAATGGTAAGACAGACGTCACCGAAACAGGATTTGTCCTGGAGACTCCTAAGAGTAACAGATGCATCTCTGCTGAAAATATTGGCTTGCTTTAATTAATGAACACTTTATGAATAAAAGAAAACATGATTTCTGAAAATATATGGGGTTTTTTTCTTTTTTTTTTTTTTAAGGCACCCATGTTTTGAGAGAGGAACCTGACAGAAGTAAATTTTTAACAGATCAATTTGATGCTACTTACAATATTTCTCTCATGGAGTAGTATACGTAATTTGTGTTGTTCTTTGGCAAGCTTTATAAATGTGTGTCTTTGTGGACTGCATTTATATTTTAAGATAGGTATATTCTTAAGTGTCTGACTGGAGCAAGTCCTTAAGCTGTTACGAAGCAGAAGCAGATCACTGCATGTTTTCATTTTTCCATAGAAATGATATAACCTGTCATTTCACAGGTTGTTTATATATAGGTTACATGAAAAAAAAATAATTATGTGTTTTGACCTTAAGATCTATACTTTACAGGAAATGAAATTTCAGGTTATATTTCCAACGTGAGTATCCATCCTTCATCTGCTGTACAGAACAGCAACAGAGATGTTAATCAACAATCTTACTAAGGCGGTCAGTTATAGAGGTTGTTGTATATCTTATAACTCAACACCTTTTCTGTGCACTTCTTGTCCTACCTACCACATTGGTAGCTCTTTTCTATGATATTCTCTAACCTCCAAGGAAATAGTTTGGCAGAAATATCTCCCTTCCTTTCCCCAAGCTTCTTATGTTAGGACATATATATTACTATTGCTGTGATTACCAAAAAGTTAAGTGTAATTAGGGTTTGATGAACATTTTTGCAAGTTTTTAAAACTAAAATACATTTTCTGTCATGTCAAAATTATCAGCAAAGTTGCTATATGGCAACTAAACAGCTCTTAGCTGAGAAAAACAGTGGTCCACACCACTTTCACAAAATCAGTGAATCCCCGTCCTTTGTCATGTGCTTCATCTGTTGAAGGCCTGGGCTCCATACTCTCTCCTTCTCAGCAGTTGTAACTGTCCATGAGAATGCTTTGGAGACTGTGTTGGGTCATACTTTGGTTTAAGTTCCTTCATTTTTTTCCTGTTAAAGTTCTGCGTTGTTTAAAAATATTTAGATATTTATTGAAGCAAGAACTTCAACCCTGAGGTCCCATTTTCCACGTGAGTACCCCAGTCCTCAGGTTATTGTGTCATTTTCACTCTCTCTAAGAATATTTAAGTATATTAAACCAAGTGGAATAGCACCAGCAGGAGAGATTGAGAGAGTCTTTATCCCAGAATATGAAAATTGTATAATGCGGTAGTTAAACATTCTTCCAGGAGATGCGGTTCAAAACCCCTCAGGCAGAAGAAGGAATGGAACCAATCTTTATTCTATCTGAGGTGAGCTGTAGGGTAAACAGGAGAGAGATACTGCTTTCTTTTAATCAATACATTAGTTTTCTTTAAAATGTCTGAATTGAAATAAAATAATTATCTTCACTGTGTGTACCTCCCATCCCACATCTAAAAACATTTAAAATTAATTTGAACAGAAATCTGGGGATGGAAAAGGATACAATTTGGCAGCCGCACTGAACAAGTCTTTCATTTGTGTAGACTTCATTCCAGTGATAAAATTAATAAGACCAAATAGTCCTGTAAATATAGCTGAGGTATAAAGTAGTGCTCACTGATAAAGGAAAGAAGAAAGAGGAGACGTGAGACAGGCTGGGAGCCAAGGGACTGAAAAAGACAGCAAGTTCTACAAAACATTCATTTGACTAATTTGCTTAACTAATAAAGAAAGGATGGGTTTATTTGGGGAGTTAGCAGTAATGATTGATTAGAGGGGTAGTATATTTGCTAGATATGGTATGAATAATGTCTGTGAGCGGTTATAGAAAATACCTCTCCAAAACTGGAATAATCCGTAAGTTATAGGATGCAGAGCAAAAATACCAACACACTAACATACTGAGAAAAGCTTTAAACAATAACTAAGCACATCTTGGAAGAGTTCCAAAGAAACGGGGAATAGAAAGGGAACTGCATGCAGAATAATGGGGTTTAGACAATACTGATGGTGCAGCAGACATTTGTGAATGGAGTATTAGTTCTTTAATTATAATAATTACTTAAGTTTAAGGTCAAGGCACCTGTGCATTGCTGTCTGTGAGAAACTGATTAAAAAATCAGAGGTAGCATTTAATCTCTGTGATACTATTTTCAGAAATTCTCTTAGAAATTTGAATATTGCCGAGACCATTACTTGTTATTTGTACTGTACCTAGAGACATTGACTGAGATGGGTCCCCTGTTGCCACCCTGAGATCACTGACATCAAGATTCACTATCTTCTCACTTAAAATAAAATATAAAACTAAAATCTTCATCAGGGAGGAAAGCCATGGAAAAAGGAAGACTCTTACTTCCTAATTTATTTTGCTTTCCCATTCCTACTGACCATGGAAATGAAAGGCTTAATATAGTTCAGACAAGTCTATTCCTGGTCTTGGAAATTAACTTCTTAGCTAATCAGTTGGTATAACCTCAGGTTTGCTGCAAGGGAACCCTATCCAAGAAGCAGCAAGGGTGGATCTTTTCACCTGGATAGGGATGAAGTACAGAGTGTTGCAAAACATCTCTGGTTGGAAACAACCCTACTCACGTCACTCTGACAAACGTCTATGTTACTTGCTGTTGGAGGCTCTGTGCTGATTCCTGAGCAGGAGAATGCAATGGTCAGAGTAGCTTGTGTGTCTGCAACACCACGTCTAGGCAGTATGACACACCAGTGTCTGCCAGCAGTGTTGCACTTTGGTGTTCTTGCTGTCTGCCATGTTACAATAAGTTTGAATTTGAAAAAGACCAGGCAGACGTCAGTGAGTTGCATAGACAGAAAGAAAGATTTCTTTTCCTTTTGTCCTCCTCCTCCAAGGGTATAAATATTTGGATTAGAATTGCAGGTGACAAAAGAAAGCCAGTCCCAATAGAAACAGATACTGGTGTTTTCTTCAAGCATATAGCTAAAGGAGACTCAAGTGAAGAATGGGTATTGGGTTGAGGAGATCAGAGAACCAACACAAGGGCAAGGAAGAAGGTATAAAACAAAGACAAGGAGGAAATACTAGAGGTGATGAAGCCGAGGTATGGAGAGGTATGATATAGAAAGAGGTTTTCTAAAACCTCACAGAGATGGAAAGCACAAGGTTATTTCTAGAAAGAAGAAGGGAGCGAGTGAGTGCATGAAAGGAAGTCATAGGAGAGGACAGGAAGGGAAACTTGGAAAGAGAGATTGAAAAAGAAAAGGTGACAATTTGGAAGTGATTTGCTGTACATTTGTTGTAACTGTTGCTCTGCAATTTAATTTGTGACAGAAGAATATTCCCATCCCAGTAAAAAATTGAAATCTTTATAGGGTTTCTTTAAGCAAGTGATTTCTAAGGAAACACATACCAAAATTTTAGTTTACATTTTTGTTTTAGAAAACAACACCAATTTCCAAATTTTAGTTCGCTATTTGTTTTTAATCTCTCTCTTTTTTTTTTTGCTACTTCCTCCCTCTTTCTTCCTCCATACTAACAACTCAAATCTGCACTATCTTAAAAAAAAAAAAAAAATTGTGTGCTAGAAGGAACAACAGAAACATAATTTGACAATCTCAAAATTTCCAAACATGAAGAAAAACTAAACATATCACAAGTGCACTGTACAAGGAGCAAGGAAGTGTTTTTTTTCAGGAAGTCACCCAAAAGAATAAAAAGTATAGATTAAAACATTTACACTTTCTGATGAAAATATTTAAGTGCCATCTCCAGAAAAGCTTTATTGGGGAAACAAAGACATTTTCTAGTTTGTATTTATTGTATTTCTGAGCTAAAAAGAAAATGCTGAAAGGACATGTTAAAACAAACACAACCTTTGGATCCCTCTCTGACCCTGAAGCAAGCGTCAGTCATGGCTATCATTGCAGAGGGAGATGTTTTGTCTCCAGCTGTGGCCTGTGGGTGATAACCAGACCTTTTACATTTCAATTGTAAGTGTTAGAGATAAAGATGTCATGAAAGAAACAGAATTAATGTTTTTTCACCATTGTACGTGCTCACCCCCTCTTGTGCTCTTGCTAGTTCTGGGGTCATTGTTTACATTCACATTTGAGGTAAAATGTGCTAGTGATGATCACTGAAAAAAGAAGTTCACAGATGAACTGAGAAAATGAGGTGCCTGTGGTGAAATTCTGGGTAAAAGCATGAAATTTACTGCCATCCAAGCCAAAGAGGGTGAGTAACTCCAAGTGAGTACCACCATCATACTGATTGAAGTAGTGAAAGAACAACGAAAGAGCCTGTTCTAGGTGAAAGCAAGCCTGAAGATGAGGAAAAAGATGAGAGGATGGAAAGCTTTTAGTGAATCAAAAGCACCTATTAACCATAAATAAATAAATAAAAATGAAGAAGAATAATCCTTCTTCATTGTCTTGATGTTTTGGACAGATAAAAGAAAGTCTTGCAGTTTTCCTTAATAATATCTTGTGAGAGAGATGGCAATAATGTGCAAAGTACAGCAGCAAATCAGTAATATTTCACAGTTAGAATATTGCTACAGTGAAAGATGGGACCAGGGCTCATTGTTTTCAATATGATTAAAAGCTGAAAGTTAGACCGGAGCAGAAAACTAAGAATAAAGATCACAAAGACTATTTGTTTTATAATATAATATGCAAACTTCAAGCAGGAATGTTCTGTGAGTTAATATATAAGAATAATTAGAAGCAGTTTCTGCTCTAAAATAATTGTAATTTGGAAACACAAAGTAAATGGATAGGAGGAAGAACAGTAAAGGAAGTTAATATGATTTCCAGCAGAAGTTTATCCTGGGAATTATAAAAAAAAAGTCATTGTAAAAGAAACTTGACAATATCCCAGGCTGTCTAGGGACATTGAGAAACCTTACCTGCATTGTTTAGACAAGGCCAAGTAGGGAGCATCATTTCTTCTACTGGCATGGAATCACAAGGGTTTGGCCAGGCAGAATCAAGAGAGAATGGTTAGCAATTTTTTTATTGACAGTATTTGTCAACAGTTAAATGTGAGAAAGAACAATAAATGGGAATGATGAGAGCTTTTTTTTTCCTATTACACATGACAAATTACTTCACTAGGCAGAAATACAGCAGAATGAATTGTAATAAACACAGTATTTGTGGTGAATTATCTTTGTTAGTGAGTAAAAATCGATGTATTGATTTATTCTTTTTATGTGCAGAATCCAGTTATAGGATGCCTCATAAAATCAGCCTTTTAATCCTCGTATTACCTGCAAGATAAGAGTACATTAGGGGAAGTCTACTTCAGATCATAGTGTTTCATTCTCTTTTTGCTTCTGGAGAAAAAGTTCAAATGGCAGAAATGGCAAAATCATGTTCTCACTGATTTTGAAGGGCACTTAAGAGTAGCTCTCCCATATTCAAGTTGCAGTAAAAAGAAAAGGTATGTGTCTGAGCCAGCTGGTTTGTGTGAGTAAATTTAACCACTGACTTCCCACTGTAAATCCTGCAGTAACTCCCACTGACTTTCTGCAATTTCTTACCTGAGTAGGCTAGCTGATGGTAAAAAGCTCTGTAGACCTGAGCAAGGAACCCTTCAGCAGGGGAAATGAAGAGGTTAGATATTTTTTGGAAGCTTGAATTAAACTTTGTGTAAGTGATGCCAGAAGGCTACATGAATTGAGTGCTGTTTTCCACTTTTTTTCTTATGCTTCTCAAAGATACCGGAAAAATATTCTAACTACCTTTTTTTTCATCTCTAAGTTCCAGTATAACTCCAACGTTGTTTCTGAAGTAACATGTGCTGATGCATTCCCTGGCATACTTCTGAAAGTTGTAGGATATAATTTGGCAGATTTAGGAGTGACAAATTTGTCATTTGGTGTGAAGCAGAGAGAGTTGAGCACAACCACCTCAGACTCTGTATTGCTGGCAGTAACAAAAACATACCTTTATGAAGGAAGTGAGCAGATACATGGGACTAGTTCTACCTTGTTAGTGTAAATGCACCGAATTAGAGTGAGTCACACAAGTGTAAAGGCAGCATAAAGGAGAAAAGAATCAACCCAGACTATTTTGAAAGCACATACAGTCTATATGATTTATACTACTGTGCTGCTGAAGGCAATCCACTTTTGGCATGGTGTTTACGTATCCTTTACGGACATGTGTGACAATGCCCTTTCCTGGGCTTTTAGCATGGAGCAAACATGAACAACAGGGTTTTTTAACCTGGACTGGAAAATGAAACCACGGAAAAGAAATGTTAGCTTGGTCTTAGATGGCTCTATTTCCACCAACCAGATCTATTTTGCCAGTTAGAGTCATGGTGAGAGCCACTATGAGATGATGCTGAAGAGAGTGTTCAGTGGAAAATGCTTCACCTATTTGTTACAATTCTCCCAGTAGGTGTTCTGTTGTAAAACAGTAATTTAACATACAGAGTAACCTAGAATCTCTGCCAGATGCTTATTCACCTGTGTTGTTGGCTTAAGTGAAGATACAGATGATTGGACCAAACTTGATGTTTGTAATGTCATTAGTCATGGGAATAAATAGGATCCCTCACGGTTCATTTTCCTTTAAAGATAGGAGGAAATAAAATTCAGAGTTAATGTGGCAGGCATAGAATTTCCTGTATTTTTTCTAGAAATAATTTCATTTTAAATTTTTCAGGCTTTTGAGTAACGTGGTCTTTAAAATATTGTTTCATTAAAAAAGAGCACAAGCATGACTTGTTTCATGTGGTTTTAAGCGTAACTCCATGTTTCATCATTTTTTCAAAATACCTCCTCAATATTTCCAGCATGGTTCAAGCCATTTTGGGGGCATTTGTTTGATTTTCTCTTCCCTGCAATGGGACTTTTTCTTTCAAATTAGTTCTTTGATTTGTGGCATGTCATAATGTTAGGATCCCACTTGAATCCGATACTACAGCATTCATGACAGTAGGACTCGTGAGAGAGCACACCTGCACAACAGCCAATGTCTGATACAGTTCTTTATGTTGTGCTGGGCTGAATAGAGGTATCTAGAACCAAAAGTCTGCAGCCTCAGCAGTTTTATCTCAAGTACTAAGGAAAAGTACTTGAGAGGAAATGGAGGAAAATGTTTTGTAAAGCGAAGTGAGAAGCATGTGTGCCTTAAGGAATGTGTTTCTTTGACTTTCAGCAATTTTTTCCACAATTCTCATCCACTTTAGATACAATATTTTGTATATTCATTCAGGTTTTGCTCTCTGACAAATTCCGTTCAGTAACCGTTAGAAATTGCAGATCTGCACCAAACAGCCCCCAGATACAGCTGGATTTTCATTAATGGCTGTGTACGATTTTTCCCTATTTCCCCTCTGCCTTGTCCTTGGTATTCCTATGCCTCATCTTTTTGACATACAATATTTTTCCATGGTGTATTTGTGTGTTCATGCACTTTGTGAAATTTCCTTTAAGCTGTGCTACAATATACATGCTGTGCATAGTACATTGAGAATTTGTTATCCTGCCTGTGTCACTTGACCTCGATTTCCTTCCTTTCCAAGGTAGTGTAACCTCCATGTTTTGACTTTCCCATCTCCTTTCAACATTTCTCCAGAGAACTGATCAATACCTGTTGCTTTCCCTTTATTCACATGATGGATATCTTTCGAGGACTCTGTCATCTTTGATGTCCTGTTCACCATCAGATTTTCCAAGCACTGACCTCCATACAGGAATTCTTCAGATGACATGCAAGAGCCATGCCTGTTTCCAAAAGGTTAAAGAAAGTCCTGGTGGGTTCTCTTGTCATTTATTTAGATTTCCTGAAATAGAGAAAGCAATACATAATAAAAGTGAGATATTATGAGTTCTGACCTCTTGTAGGGTTCCACAAAGCTTCACCAGCTGAGTGTCACTTGATCCACTTCTATATTTCTGTAATCTGTACTTGACCTAGTTTTAAGAAGACCCAGCACTTTCCAACAGGTTACTTTCACGTGACTTGAGTGTTTAAGTATTTACAGGAGATACCTAAGTGAGAAAATAAGGTATTTACTGCCCAAAGAACATAAGTCTGCTCTTGAAGCTGCTTTCTGGTGCTCTGAAGTGACACACGCAGGGTCAGAGATGAGAGAAATCTTCAGAGGAATTTTTCATAATCCAGCAGAAAGCCTCATGATTCCTCCTTTTACTCTGAAGAAGAGGAAAAAGAAAAGGTCTGTTCCCTGCCACATAGTTAGAGTCATGTCATTCATACTAAAATGGAGAGTAGAATATACCTACTTGTGCTTAAAATTAGGGCCAACAGACAGTGATATTCTGAACTAAAAGAAGGAGAAATAATGAGCAATTCTTATTTTGTGACAGAGTGGGCACTGACCAGATGATGCTAAATCCAAATGCAACAGCATCCAGCTTCCAGCAGAGAGGCTGCTGGAATTGCCTAGGCACTGGCTGGGAACCGGGAGGAACCAACAAACCTGAAAAGAAGTAAATGATTTTAGGTGAGCACCAATCCTCCACAACATGTCTGAGATTACCCTTTCTAATGTCATTTTGAATTACCTTTTAAAATGTCTCCTTTTTTATTTCAGATCTCTTTAACTCTCATTCATTTTTAGAGCTGTCCCTTTCTATTGTTTCTCCTTACACTGTGCATTGTATATATTTGTATCCAGCTGTGCGCATGCTTGGGTGCATCATGGATTGGTCTGTACAGTAGAGTCATGCAGTATTTATGACTAGATCTTAGTCTCAGAAGGATAAAATTGCACCAGTATCTTACGATAAACACCAAACAGACCACCAACATGTTATAAACATGACTGAATTCTGACTTAAAATAATTGAGTTGACAATACACAATAGTACCAGAGTCTGTGAGACCTGCTGCAGTGGTCCCGATTTTAAAAGGCCTTTGTCAGTATAACTTCTGAACATACATGTTAGAAAGCAGCAAATAAAAACTAAAAGCAAGCTTCTGGTGGTGCATGTGGGCTCTCCTGACACTTTTCTTTCAAGGCTTGCTTTCTAGAAGAAAGGGTTCCTCTGTTCTCTGGTAACAAAGAAAGGACTTACTTAAAGGACCTTTTGACAAGACACTAACTGCTTTTATATAGAGATAAATTCTTACATACTTTTACATATATGCTTTTCCATGTATTTTAGTAAATTTTCATGCTGAATGAAATGGTTTTTTGAGAAAAATGAGATACTGGCATTTCAGCTTTTTACGTTGTTAAATACAATTAAACTTAATTTCAATTTTAAAAAAATAAAACCCCAAACAATTTAATTTATAAATTTTTTTAACTAAGAAAATGTGGTTTTCCTTCAGATAAAATTCTCCTACAAGGCCTATCTGATATTGGTGGGGCGGGGTGAGGAGAACCCACAACACAGCCAAAAGTCTCTCCTGATTGTGTGAGATTTAAAACAAAAATAATTTTCCAGTCCTGGTGAACTGCACAGCCATTGACTCACTCACGTGTGGTATCTGGGAGCCTTGGATACTGTCAGCAGCCGTGTCATTGAGAAGGTAGAGTTACTTAATAAAGCTTATGTTACTTCTTTCAGTGTTAATATGACTTTCCCCCCCCTTTCTCCAGTATTGTGGTTTTTGGAATTACCAGTTCTGAAATAATGTAAAATACTGTGTTAATAAGAGCTTCAACCAAAAGCTGAATAGTTTGAATGTTGCTAAGTATAATGCAGGTCAGTAATGCAAAACAAGTTGTGAAATGTATTCCTAGGTTAAGAGGATCTTAGATTTGTTCCATTTTCCTTCTGAAAGATGCCAAACTAAGAGTAGAAATTAAGGCAGAATCTACAACTTTTGCACAGTGCAGGAACAAAATGATCCACGTGCTGTCCTTTGAACACACCTAGATGAATCAATACTGTCAATACTTATGACTTTATTGGATTTTATGACACTGAGATTTGTGATATTTGTCCTCTAGGTTCTTCTTAATGCCTGAATTCCTAAAATCAAGGGATTTCTTTGAAATTTTAGCATTTTCTCATTCTCTTTTCTTGTTTTTCCTTTTCCTTCGTTTTTTCCTTCCTTTCTTTCTTTCTTTTTTATCACTCTCTTTTTCTGTATTTCTAGTAATTTTATTGCTTCCATGGCTGCAGAGAAAAGATTGAAAACATGTACTGAATAAGTGTTTTTTAAAAAAAAAAGGGATACATAGACATCAGCAGAATTTCCAATGTCTTCTGTAAGACGCAAGTTGTATCACAACGCCAGAGTGAAGCATCCTCCTCAGATGGCACCGAGTCCTCATGAGCTCAGGGAGAAGCAGAGAAAGGAGTATTCTGGAGAGCGTCACATAACTAAGGAAAAAGAGATTTTGGGTCTCTGGCTGCTGCAGAATCTTCTGCTGCCTGATCTCAGCAGATCTTTGCCCTCTGCACCGAAGGGAACACCGTATTTAACTGTTCTGGAGAGTGTAGTTGGCTGAGATGTCATAAATGCAGATTCTTGTTTCCAGTCCATCAGGAACAGTTGTTTGAACTCAGAAGTCAAGGCTGTACTGCCAGTTTGAAGACTAAGTTTAAAGTCCAACATTTCAGGCACACAGAGGAGAGGATGTAAACTTTGGAGCCAAAAGTCTTCACATTTGTAACTCTTTAAAAATCTGTATACCTGTATTGACTCATGGAACAGGTGCTAGAGGGTTGGGGATTTTTTTTTCTTCCAACTTTGTAGAACAGGGTAAATTTTATATTCACTGGACAATGACAAGCTGTAAGTGATGGCTTCATGTCAATGCTAAAGGCTGCAGTTGTGATTACCAGAGTGATGAAATGCCCATTAAAGATGGCAATATTACTAGCTCTATGGGATATCTGGGTACACAGTGAATTTAGCCATGAAAAAGCTGGTTTTTTGGCAGAAGCATGCACTTTGTCCTACATTCAGTTTATAAATACCACTCAAAATATCATTGTCTTTTTCTCTGTGTGTGTATGTGATTACTCTCAAGACGGGAAATGGGCATTTCCACACAGCTTGAAAGCTGTGATCCTTGAAAATCCATCTTTATTCTCTGTCAAGGATGACTGGAGTAGATTACACTAGAGTATTAAAAATACTAGACCACAAAATCCTTGAACTATTACCGTAACTAAGCTAACCTCACAATGGTAACTTTTTTTTGGTAAAGCTAGAATGTGGAATAAGTGTCAGCTTTCTTACTTTTTTTAATAAACAATTACTTTATCACTATAGGGGAATTTACTTATTCCTTGCATATATCGATAGCACTAACATTGTAAAAATAGAGCAATTATATTTAAATGACAGAGCTAAATATTGTGTCAGAGGTGTGAAGCAAATGGCATTGTTGCTCATTTCTTGAAGAATAATTTGCTTCATGAAAGCCACATTCCCAGCAGGGAATGACCCAGCAGGGCCTTTCTGTCAACAAGCTACAACTTTCAAGTAAATTACGTAATGCAATACATAGTGTTTCTGTAATTCACATGGTTATGTACACATTATGTGTGCTTTTTCCTTGATCAGAAAAGTTCTCAGAGTTAGATCCTGCTCCTCTGCATACTAATGTAAATGATAAAAACCAAGGAAATTAACAGTTAAGCCATTCAGCTATTCACCTACACTCTACTCACTTGGCTACCTCCGTTCTGCTACTTCCCACACACACCTCTCCATCCTCCACTTGAACAACCCACAATTATCTTCATAATAAACCACTATGTTTATAATAATGGAGCTGGGAGCATCATCTATCAGTTTGCCTTAAACTTCCCATTGAATGGCCATGTTTTCAGTTATTCATATACATGACTTTCAGACACTTAATAGAATTTCAATTACTTATGACCTTCATCAGAATGAATTTTTCCTAAGTGTATACCTCAGTCTGAAATTTTGAGAAAACTGCAACAAAAGCAGTGCAGCTATTTTCAACAGAAACGCTGAGGCAAGGTGGGTGAATTTGCTCGAGTTAAAGTACACTGGTGACAGGGGTTTTTTGAGAATGTGAGAATTTTTAGAGGTTGGGGCAGGGCTCTGAAATTGATCAAGAATACAAACTTTTTTCCAAATCTGTGGAATTCTACCCAACTTTAGCTAAGTTAGAACCATAGGAGCTGTATGTAGTTTTGCCAGACTTCACAGTACTATCTTAAATGAGAAAGGTCCATCCTGAATTTGTAGGTCCCTCAGTTGTAGACTGAGACTCCTCAGACTCAGGGGGGACCTCATCACTCTCTACAATTACCTGAAGGGAGGTTGTAGCAAGGTTGGGGTTTCTCTTCTCCCATGTAGCAAGTGACAGGACAAGAGGAAACAGCCTCAAGTTGTGCCAGGGGAGATATAGGTTGGCTATTAGGAAAAATCTCTTTACAGAGACAGCGGTCAAGCATTGGAACAGGCTGCCCAGACAGGTGGTGGAGTCCCCATCCCTGGAAGTGTTCAAAAGACATGTAGATGTGGTGCTGAGGGACATGGTTTAGGGACACTGGCTGTGCAGGGTGAATGGTTGGACTCGATGATCTTAAAGGTCTCTTCCAAGTAAATTATTCTATGATTCTGTGATTTTGTAACAGACATTCAGTAATAATTTTCAGTTGATGTGAGCTTGGCAGTGGCTGAGTCTGGGCCCTATA
The DNA here is from genome assembly GCA_009769605.1 of Bucorvus abyssinicus. NCBI lineage: Eukaryota > Metazoa > Chordata > Aves > Bucerotiformes > Bucorvidae > Bucorvus > Bucorvus abyssinicus. Next base: position 20,105,451 of record CM020029.1, on the reverse strand, counting down.
AACCAAGGAACTGTCCTTTCCTTATTACTGTTTCTCTTGCTCACTATTTTTTTGCATCTTTGCAGGACATGCAAGTCCAAGTTATCAACTACAACTTCCCCAATGAGGTCCTGCAAATCAGGGCAAGCAAAAATTGCGCATTTTTGTAGAGGACCAACACCAATGAGGGAGGACCCATAGGAAGCCTCATGTTGTGTTGGTTAGCATTGCCCTGGCACAGGAACAGCCTGCCTCTTCCTGCAGTTTCTGAAAGCAGAGAGAAGATCTGAGGAGGGATTTAAAAAGGCAGAACATGAAGGCTTTACAGATACTGATAGGAAATTCCTTCCCCAAGTGTGAGGGGTAACAGAGGAAAGAGCATGACTGGACTTGTTTTGAAAGCATTACCTTAGAGGAAGGTACCTTGGCTCATATACTAATTGGAAGCCAGAGATGACCTTTTGATATTGAGCATGAGAGGGTCAGTGGTGAGCAGATAGGCCACGAAGGGCTTTGAAAGTCAAGACAAGTCATTTGTGTCTAATTCAACTGAGAAGGCTACAGAGAGACAGACCTGGGGAGGGGCAAAGGAAGGAGATTTGTGTCAAGAGCTTGAGAGAGAGAGGGCTGAGACTGGAGGCGGGAAAGGGAGCTGGGAGAGCAGGGAAAGTGGCTGGACAATCTGAAATCAGCCATAGCAATGAAAGGAGGAGGGAGGATGGGATGTTTGAAGCAGCCTTCGTATGAATGAAAGCTTGACAGAAATGGCAGCAGTTTCTGAATTATTATAATATATTCCAAAGACATGCCAATTCAGGAGTTCACAATGCAGCTGTTGTTTCTGAGGGAATGAGAAATTATTTTACCAATTTATGCAAAGGACTATTAAAAAGGTGGCAGACGAAGAAAAAATATCTACATAAAAAGGAAAGTTAATTGCTCCATAAAATGACTCACTGAGTGGTTCAAAAATCTTCTCATGCATAAATATCACAGTTTTACTGTTTGGGTATTTTTTGTTTGGTTCCTTCATACTAAAAGAGTAATTCTCACAGGCCACTGTCTCCAGAAATAGTAGTAGTTGCATAATTTGATGTTATGCAAACAAAGCAGATATCTTTTGGTTTTAGCTTCCTGGAACTGGAAAGTTACAGGAACTGAAAAAAGGGTTTTCATTTCTATTTGCTGGGCATTTGTTCAAAGTGCTCATTACGTGCGTAACTTTACCTTTGGGACTATCAATCAGGGGCATAACTTTAGCTGAGAATGGATCTCTTGTCACCAAAAAAAAAAGTTTCAAAGTTATTGCCCTTGTAAATTACTACGTTAAAGTAGTAAGTGTTATGGGCGCGGGTCTTCTGGTGGGTCTGAATGCTAGGCTAATAATTGGTCACTGTAATCATCCACCAGTTTCCTGTGAAGTTTTCTGTCAATTGATTCTGTTTCTCCTATGACCACATACGAAGACAATTCTGAAAATGCACATTGTTGCCTCTAAATCATGGCTGCGGCTGGCAGTGTTCTGTACAGTCAAATATGTGCTTAGGTACTTTATGATCCCAGCTCTCCCTTACGGTTGCTGTTGCACAACATGCTTGGTTTGATGATGTCCAAAAGTCCAGTGAAACGTAGGCTCCATTCTGATGGGTGATGTGCAGATGTGGAACCAATTGATGCCAGTTTTGTGGAAACTGTCTAATAATGCGTTTTAGCATGGAGGCTGATTTCAAAGCAATGCTCTGCAAAGAATCCGTCACTGACAGAATTTGCGGAGGTGCCTTTTATGCACGTAGGTGGCTTGTAACAAATCACAGACCTGTTGTTCTTTTATTTCAAAAGCAGCAGCTGGATGCTGTAGTTAGGCAGGTGTCTATAAATCCCAGTTGATCAGCTCCAAAGAGGAAAGCAGTTTTCCTGAGGGGATGGATGAGCTAGCTGTCAGACCTGGGTGAAACTAGGATTGTGGACTTGGGTATGCTTAGGCTTTCGAAAGCATCTTACATACACGCAAGTATAGTTGCTTTCCAACATCTAACTTGTAATGTGGATGGGGATGTTCCTCTAGATAGATGGGAAACACAAAAGCATTGTAAATAGCACAAAGCCCCCTAGATTTAGATTTAGATTTATACTGTTTGTGGGTGGGTGTGTTTGGGTTGGATGTGCTTCATATGGAGGTTTGCTTGTGGGCTGGTCTTAAAAAACAAAACAAGCAAAAAAAAAAAAATCTGCACAAGATTCTTCATATTTTCCTGCCTTGCTTAGTTTCAGAAAATGGAGCAACTATTAGCTCTTTCATCTTTGTTCAAGACCAATTTTAATGAAATAGGTGTTCTGTATTAGCAACTGGGGTTTTTTCTGACCAACCCTCTTCATCCTGCTCTGTAAGCAATCCTGCATCTTTATCCTGCCTTAAATTGTGCACATGAACACAGCGAAAACATTTTTTGTTTTAGGGACATTGTTCTTGATGGCCCCACCTATTGCTCTGCTTTTCCTTGGTCATTCACGCCACGTCTGGGTGCCTCTTTTGTATCTACATACTCTCTATAAAAATATATCTAAATATATTTTCATGTAATTTTTCTTCTAATAATTTGTCAAACAAGCAGAAACTTCTAAAAATTACTACAAAGAACTGACCTTTATAAAGGATGTGAGTGACAACTTTTTGTCACTCGTGGTACCAGTCAATTCTGATAAGCACAGCTCAGGAACACTTTGAGTAACACTGCACGCACTCATAATTTTAGTTCTTAATCCAAGCAAATTGTAGTTTCCATTCTATCCAAATTGTTTTACATGTATTTTGCAAGGGCTGTCTGCCCACTGCCCTCTTATTTTGTCATCTTAGCTGTTTTTCATGATGATGAAAGATAAATTTCTAGTCACACTTTATTTTTTTTACAACAGAATATGCTTTTCATGTCACATTTTAAAAAATGCTCCCTCTCAAGAATCCCCCAGTGTCAAAGGCTTATAAAGAATTAAAAGGTGGTTTAGCTGGGTGTAATTTATGATGGTAGAGCAATTTAGCACAAAATCTCCTTTTCCTTAGCAACTTATGAATTAGAATTATGAAATAAAATGTCCCCAAAGCTGTTTCTACACCAGTTTGCAAGGAGAACATACTCTGCTAAGGGATCTCTTATTAAAGGACTGAGGCTTGGAACATCTGAGTGCTCTAATATTATTTACTCACTGTTGACTTGAAGCCAGTGATAGAAACTCTTTAAATACAACAGTGAAGAATTGGGCCCTGAGAGACGTTGTAATAACAAATTACTCCTCTCTTTCCTCCTCAGTTATCTCCATCTGTGAAATGGGAATAACCTGTTTGTCAGAGCACACTTATGAGACATAATTCATTAATGCCTGTGAAATGGTTTGAGAACATCGAATGGAAGTCTCTGTTCAAGTGTCAGGTATTATTAGCTCTGAAATGAAAGCTATTTTATATTGCTGCATCAGGAGCTACTTGAAGTCTCTTGTTCTATACAAATAACGAGTGCTACGTGAGTGACATTTCTTTTGGCTTAATAGGATAGTCTATCCACAGTGCTGAACGAACAGTTTGTGCTGGTGAAATGACATAAGGGAGCGCTGATAACACACCAAGCAAAGTCACCCATTCCAGAAATGTTTTGATTTGGGGGGTCAGAGAACCAGGAAAGAAAGAAGGTAAATTAGAAAAGAGAGAGAGGCAAGAGTCAGACGGTTGGGGCAGGAGGTAGGAGAAATGGGGTGGAGGAAAGGAGGAAGGCAGGTAGGGCAGGGCAGATAACCTCCCAAAAAAAAAAAAAAAAAGATAAGGAAAAATGGAAAGAAATGTAAAATGTGAGTTTTCAATTAAAATAGAAAAGGCAGTTAGGCGTGTTTATTGCAAAAACCCACAACTTAGAAAAACAAGGCTGTAATGCCATCTTGGGGTTTCTGGTGACATCTCAATCCAGCAGAGCTCTGCTCATTTGGTTTGTGAATGTCAACAGAAACCCCTTGATGCCATTGAGGCTCACAGTTGCCTCTCATTGATTCTGCATTATTTCAACAGTGGAAAAATAACACCTTTATTTTCACAGCCAAAGTGTCTCACACTGTGATAGAAATGAACATGGGCTTATTGAATATCATCTCTGTTCATTTTTATCAAACTTCTGTGTTATCACCATGGATTAGAAAGATATATATTCTTTTATGGCTATCACGTGAAAGACTATTTGTCAAATATACCATAGTCCAAGTCTTTATTAGGCTAAGGGATACAAACTATTCTGTCCAGCTGTCTTCTGCTGTTTATTATTTTAGACTCACCTTATCATTACAAACATTACCCCAGACAAGTCTCTAATTGATCTTTCTGATGTGTTGTATACATTTTTCTCATATTTCACAGAGAGGATAATCAAACCCAAATAAAACCTATTTTGTGAAATGAGTGAGAATACGCACCATTTAGTCATGAGTATGTACAAAATGTATTGGAACTCTGAATCCAACTCTGTAAAGTGCAGAAAGTTTTAAAATTTTGCTGAAAGAGAAGAGATTCAGAGATGACATCAGTGACCAAGTGGTACGTTGCCTCTTGATCTCCAATGACTTCAGGTAAATAGGTGTATCGGATCTGGCTGAGATGGAGTTAACTTCCCGCATAGCAGACTTCATAGTCCTGTGCTTTGTACTGGTAGCTAGAAAGGTGTTGATAACACACTGGTGTTTGGGCTACTGCTGAGCACTGCTGGAACAGCATCAACACTGTCTCTCCAATGTTTCCCTCACCTCACCCAGTAGGCTGGGAGTAGGCAAGAACTTGGGAGGGGATAAAGCCAAGACAGCTTACCTAAACTGACCAAAGGGATATTCCATACCATATGACATCTGCTCAGCAATAAAAGCTAAGAGAAAGCAGCGAGGTGGTGTTGTGGAGCGGGGTGCACATTCATTATTACAATGTTTGTCTTCTGGAGCAACCGCTTTGCATACCGAAGCCCTCCTTCCCTGGAAGTGGCTGGACATTGCCTGATGATGGGAAGTAGAGAATGAATCTTTGGTTTTCATTCGCTTCTCTGTGTGCTTTGTTTTAGCTTTATTAAACTACCTTTACCTTGACCTATGAGTTCTTTTCCATCTTATTTTCTCCCTCCCTTTCCTGCTGAGGAGGGGAGGGGTAGAGCAGCTTGGTGGGCACCTGGTGTCCAGCCAAGGTGAACCTACTACAACAGGAAACAATGCCATTGTAAAATGTACAGCCTGAACTATACTATCCTGTCCACAACTCACAAAAATTCCATTAATTAATTTGTGAAAGTCAATTTCACTGTCTGTGATGACAGTAGAAAAGACTAACAGTTAAATTATAGAAAATTGAAATGTTATTCTGCATAGAATGCTCCTAAAATAGACATTCTAATCATTGAGAAATATTTAAATAATCACAACCTTTCAATAGGATTTTTTTCTTTGGAAACGGCAAAATTCTGAAGAATATTATAAAAGAAATTTATGTTATGGTAACTGACGTTTCCTTGTGTGTTACAAAATAATTTTGTGACTGAGCTAAGTTCACGTACACCTAAACCTTCCCTAACAATCATCTGCCTATCTAGTCTGGGCCAAAATCTCTTTAGTGATGAGAATTTCACCGCCTTCTTATCTAGGTTGGACATGTGCTTCTCTGTCCTTACAGCTAGGAAACCCTTTCCTAATTTTGCAACTAAATCTTCATGGCTTTAGACTGAAATGGTTATTTCTTGTCCTGCTTGTGCTGAACATGGGGGAAACTGATCATCAGACTAACCATTCCATATTTCTGCATAAGCAAAGTTGTCATCATACTCTCATCTCTTCTCTAAACATTATCCTCAATCTTTCCCATGTCATGTTTTCTAAATTGCTCTAATTCTTCATTGCTCTTCCATAGATTTTTATTTCAGTGGTCAATATTTCAGTTGAACATCAATGTCAAAAACCAGCCATCAATTCTCTTGCTGAGGCCTTGTACGTATTGCACAGATGACCTCTGGCGTCCTGCTTAGATCCTGCTGCTAAGACATCCCAGAATGATGCTTCGTGTTCTTCCCAGTTCCATCTCACTGATGACCTACACTCTGTCTTTGGCCTTCTCCACCCTGTGGTACCGGGCTGTAGTGCTGCTGTCTGTCCAGGTATTCTTTATTTTGTGTTTATGTATTTGATAATAGCTACCTAAGTCCAGAACTTATTTTTGATACTACAACCCCAAAACTTCCTGCACTGGGTGAGAATTTTGAATACAAAGGCACTACATATTCTGACTGGGGGTATGCATTCAGTTCTGTGAATTGCCTTGAAACCCTATTAGTGCAGTAGAGGGCTCTTCTTATTAATCTTTAATAAATTTGTATGTATTACCTCACTTTTTTGTGGAAAAAAACCAAACAGCTTGATTTCAGAATTTTAAAATTATTCACAATTTTTCTTTTTTTTTTTAGCAATGAGAACTTTATTCTAGCAGTGTTTAATTGTCAAAACTTTATTGAAAACATCAAGAGTTACAGGAAGATACACTTGACCTGGAGTGAAGTATCAGGAGTTTTTAAACATTTAACTTATAGTGTATATTAGTATGAAACTAAGTTGAGCAGAACCCATTAATGTCACAGTGGTCGGTTACCAATGGAAATAAATAATTCATGATGAAGGGAATTAGTCTAATTAGCAGGCAGTTTGAGTCCTTTGATAAAACCCAGCTCTAATTCCGTGAAGGGCAGGAAGTGCTGTCATCAGTCAGCCCTGAAAAGATTAGCATCTATTATGAATGAGGTTAGACACCCTAGTGAAGTCATGTGTGTCCTGGAGACAAACTTAATATGTTCCAGAATGGGACACAGTTTGTCTCACCAACACATCATGATTCCTACTGGGCTATTGTATGTAATAACAAGCAAAGATCAGTGCTCCTTCCTATCATTCTCCCCCTGTCCATCATTCTGACAACTGTGCAAATACATTTTCCATGCAAAGCAGAGAATGTGCCCTGAATACTTGTAAAATTGCACAAGATGTCAAAGAAAATGTGTTACCTTTTCTCAGCAACCCAAAACAAAACAAACCAAAATACCAGTGCAGAAACAGGGTGTAAAAACACATCTGGTAAATATATGGGGTGTACAGGGAGGTGTATCAGTTTTGGAGTACATTGATTCCATTTGAAAACATTATTGCCATCTGTCATAAGATGCGCCAATGAAGCTACAGACATAGCTATGCATGATAGAAATGGTTTTAAATAGCTGATGATGCTATAAGCTTATAGTATGGGATGGATACATAGAAGTAACATCCTGGCAAATTGCCTTAAATTCTGGCAGTATGGCCTTTAAAAAGGGAGAAGCTTCTTTGTGTCATGTATTTTCATTTAGAAACGTTAACTGGTTCATTTGAGGAGACTAGCTGTGAGCTGTGGCAAGCTCACAGTTTTGTACTACATGCTGACGCAACATCAGCTGTGTTTCCATTTTTGCTTATGAGCCTTTTGAAATTATATGTTTCCGTTTTGCAATTTGATGCAATAATGAAGAAACTCCACATTTGTACGTTATTGTATTGCCTGTTTTTATTGTAGGAAATTAATTGCTCCTTTTATTTATGTTATTAAGGGGGGAGAAAACAATTTTGCAGTATTTTATCATTTGCTGTAATAATTATCATACTAGTATTACAACGGAAGCCTTAGAAACAGAGTATATTATGTTCAAATGTCTGAACAGCACTTTATATGCTGACATTTGTGACTGGGGAATGTTGGTCTTCAAAGTACATTGAAAAAGGTAACAATAAGTTACTAATAATATCCCTGATGAGCTTAAGATGATTTATAATATAGAAATGAAGAGGAAAAGAGTAAGTGTAGTCAACACAAGAAATTATTTTCAAAGAAACAGAACAATATAGCAACTCAGCTGTCCAAATATGAAATCATAATGGAGCGCTGATATTGCAGAAAGTCCCAGAATCAAGTGCCACACTAATTTCAAGTAGATTCCTAGATTAAGTTAAAAAATTATTGACCTTCCTGAAGGGTTTATTGCTCTGAGATCCTGGAAGAAAGAAGAGATACAAGGTAGTCAACCTTGATTTGTTCATTTTTGTATTGACTTCACTGGCTAGTAAAGGTCAGGACAAAATTCATCTCTACGAGTATTTTGGTGGGTTGAGTCTATCACTTCTGTGCGCCTCTTAAAAATGATGTACACTGTGGGTGTGCCTTGGGCTAGCAATGAGTTCATTCAGCTTGTTATAATGGATATATTATACATAGTGTGACCAGGCGCACACTATAACCACTATTTTTATCACTATGTTGGAGGGGGTATGGTGCTTGGAAGCTGAAAATTTGTGTTCTGGAAAACTTGCGGTATTATTTATCAGTTTAGGTAACCAACCACCTGAAGTCACGTAAGACCCTGAAGTCACATAAACAATTAAAGAAAACAGGGGAAAGATTGGAACAAAAATATGATTTTTGTCAAATCTCTTGAGGTCCATGACTGGCCACCTAGCTTTGGCTACCGCCACAATATACAGGAGCTTCTTGTATAATTCACTGGTGTATGTTAAGTCCTCCGTGGAGCTCACAGACTGACTGGCACAAGTTTTTTCACATTGAAAATGTGGCTCAGTGTGAATATAAGAATTTATCAAAACATTATTTGTCCCATATATCCAATAACACCTGTCCCAGGTCATAATTTGGTAGTATCTGCCAGAGAGAGAAGTACAGCAAGAATTCTGTCTTTCAAAAGCTCTCCTTCTGTCCTTTCCTGCCTCGTCGAACGAAGGCTGAAGAGACTCAACATAGATATTTTGTCTTTTTTGTCTGTGAAGTGTGATATACTTTCCAGCAGCTGTTGCGTTGTCCAGATTAATCCCTTCAGAATTGTAGGGTGAAGCATGAGGTGAGGGTTAGTGGCCAAATTCTGGTTAAGCCTGCTGTGTTCCATAGTTCTGTGTGAGGTTTCCACCGGGTACTGGCCTGGCCTCAGTGGGTCTGAGTCATAGAACCATAGAACGGTTTGCGTTGGAAGGAACCTTTAAAAGTCATCTAGTCCAGCTCCGTGCAATGAGCAGGGACATCTTCAAACAGATCAGGTCATCACAGACAACTCTAGCCCTTTCAGTCAATAAATCACAAGTAGTTATATGGCTCAGCTGTATTCCCACTGAACAAAGGTGTGCACTCCCAGTGCAAGCAGACTATAAATTCCTAATCTGCCAATTTTCCTTGAACAATGTTTAAACAGTACCCTTATTCTTACTTTCTGTTTATTCTGCTTCAGTATGAGGAAGGTGGCACTGGGAAACTGGCTAACTACACAGCATGTCTGACCCTGACCGTGTACTTGCATTGCTGTGTTCCTGTGTCAAAATCCAAGTTTTTGTCTGCTGGGACAAATGGAGTCACGGCATCAGTAGTGGAAAACTGGGGAGGTCACAGTAGTTCCCGCGTCATGTGACAAAGAGGTCACATACTCAGGTAGCCATGCTCATGGGAGCTGCTCTTTCACATTGTACTGGAAAGGTGAATTCAGCAGGACTTTGATATTTTAAAAACCAGCAAGTTAGTGAAAGAAGATCCTTTCACTGAGGCACTCTATCTTGGCAACTGTCTCACCGTCCCCTCAATGAGGCATCCTTATGGGATATCATCCATTAACCAATTCCTCTCCTTCCTGGATTTGAAACTGGTGTTTACCTGTGTCATCCCGCATCTCTGCTGCCCTCAATCCTCGCTCACTACTCTCCCACATCCCACTACAGTGAGATATTGCAGCAAAGGTTGTGTCTTCCACATTCGCAACTAAATCTATAACACACTGAACCATTTTCAAGGCTTACAAAGTGGACATAACAGCCCTGTGTTAGTCCATTCTCACTACTGACCACCCTTTTAATCTGTTTCTTCCTGCATGTTTATTCAGTGGCTCTTGTCATGCATATCAGTGTGAGCCTTCTCTTGTGTAACTAAGGACTCGTTAGAACTTGTAAATAACAATGCAGAGCTAAAATTGTCCTGGTGAATAGAGCACGTTGTTGAAATGTTCATTCTCACATATATCTTTGATTCATGACGCTTGTAATATACTATGCTATCTAAACCAACTGCTGCCCGTTGTCCCATCTGAGATCAGCTTATGTTTTCAGAGACCACTGAAGAGCGTTAGACATTGGCTGCATCTACTGAATAGGAACATGGAGCAGAAAATATATGTCCCCCAGTTTCCCAATTCACCATGAAATTAATCTCTGGGATTTTTCTGCTAATAATGTAAATTCAGATGCTGTAACTCAAAAAGTTTTCTCTATTTTTAGATAGAGAGCAGATGGACTAGATGATCATCATAGGCCCTTTCCAACTGAAATGTTCTATTCTAGTGCAACGAAGAATATCAGAGAAAGGGAAAAAAGATACAGATTAAAGTAATATCATGCTATGCCCTGGTTTAGCATATGTTGATCTGCATCACACCAACCAAAGTTCACTTTTTATAGATAGAGCAACAGACGGAAAGGGACTGAAGTAAGGTTGCAGGAATTTCATCAGGAAATGTCCAACCCTAAGGGTGTTAATGGAAGCATATAAAGCTGAGCGCGTAGCAGCATGACAGGCAGGAGAAGGAAGGAAGGGATCATGGAGGCTAATAGTGCAAGGACTTAGAGAAAACAGTGGGATGTGAAGTCAGTAGCATACACTGAAGGAGCTATCCTGAGCCTATTAAAAGAAGCTGAAACTTGAGATAAGCATAAAAATGGTGAGGCAGCTGAGTCTTTGAACAATACTGAGAAATAGTATTTCTGGCATTAGAGGCAAGTGAACTTTTGCTGCCTTAGTTCTAACTGGTTGTACTTCATATCATGCCCTGCCTGTCATCACTGGGTTTGTAGATGAAAAATGCAGGTCATACTCTAACTCTCTGTGTGAATCTATCCAGAGGGACATTTTGGGAGAATTTCCTGTCATTTGAACAGAATGGAAGCCTTGGTTAAATGGAGAGAGAAATGTAGACACTCACTTTTCTGCACCCCTTGTGACCCAAGAGGAGGGAAACAGATTTGCCATCAGTTTAACAGACCAAGACACTCCTGTGGCAAGTCTGCAGTCCTGATCAATTGGAGGTTCTTGTTCATCCAGGAAGGTGAAGCCTGGTGTAAATAGTTACACTAAATTAAGCTCTTATGAAAAGTCTTTAATTAAATAATCTTTTATATTTCTTTGCTGATGATTGTCTCAATTTCTGTTTTTAATTTTTTTAACTCCAGCTCTATCCTTGCCAATGCCTCAGACCCCCTGCTCTGCTGCTGATTTTCCCCAGACTGACACCACCACCCAGAAGTTGCAGACAAGTGCCACCAAGAGAGGCAGCAGTGAGAACCCACCGGTGAGGTGCTCCTTCAGTTACTACGTTCAAATATCAGGTTCTTGTTTGCATTTTCCATAGAGAAATGAAAAAAAATAGGAATTGGTGCTTATGTTTATCAGTTGAACTCACATCTCACATGGCTCTGTTATTAAATGTGCAGCCTCCCTGATACACAGCACACTGCAACATTTTGACAGAACTCTGTTTGTCAAGGTGTTTACCTCCAGACTGCGTAACAACATGACCTTCACCTATAATATCATCTGTATGGATGCAAATTGTATTTTACCAATGCACAAAAATTTTGAAGCTAACAAACGTCTGAGCAGTGTACTGTAACTTCTATTCCATAATTAAACCAGAACCCCTCTCCTGGACAGGTTCAGCCAGCTTTGCCTTTCTTTGAGTAATACACCTTCAGACCAGTGCTTTGTTTTGATGTATTGCAATGATAGACTGACGAGTTCGTGTAATATATCATCACAGTCAGCTGTTGCTGGACGCCAAGGATTGAGAGACCGAGCCAGCTGTTTTCCTGATGTATTCTGGTAATGCATCACCAGATGATGGAAACTGATAATGTATTACTTCAAAATGACACCACACAGAAAAGGAAGAGTCTGGAAGTGCAAATTCTGTATAATGAGGCATCCAAAGTATGAAACAGGGCCACAAACTCCTAGAACAAAATGCTGGTAATAAATTAGCTTTCTATAGAATTACATTAGCAATGTAGCTACACAGGTACACGACATTGTTGTGTGTAATCTGATTTCCAGTCCCTCTTTGTGATGCTGCTTTCGTGTAGGTCAAAGATAATCCTAGGAGCAGTTTTACCTTCACTTCTCTTATAACTAGACAGTTCACAACATAAGCAACCCAGAACAAGGGACAGGGCAGCGTTGTATTACCTCAACAAATTCGAAGAGCTGGGATTCCTCATCAGTTTGAAGTACCTTTAAAGCCGCTCGGATGCCTCTCTTTTAATGAACTGAGCCTGTCTTTGGCAATGGCAGTACTCCTCCTCTTCGCCCTTGATGGGTGTGCTGCATTCCCAGAGCACTGCACTTGTGATTGACTTTTCCTGCAGGTTGACTGAAGACAAGCAAGGCTCCTTTGGCCATCTCTTCATCCCCTCTCTGGTCATCTTTCCCATGACACACACACACACAGGGTCAAGACAAACAGTAACTTATCCCCAGTTATTAACATTAATTAAAAAGAAAAATTTTTGAATAGGTAGCAATTCTGAACATTTGCCTGCAAAACTCTCTCTCCTTGATAAAGAGGGATTGTGAATATGTAAAAATATTTCCTCTGAATTTTAAAATCATCTTGACTGGCAGCTTTCCCAAATACTTCTTGTTTGTTAAATGCAGTACTCTTTATAACGTTGTATGCGTAAACCTCATTATAGCTTTGGTAAACCCTTGAAGATAAATAGGTCCTACCCTCAAATTTTTACTCTTTATTTATGGAAGGTTTACACTGCAAACAAAGGTTAAGTATCTTTTGCTAACAGTAAGTATATTTTTCTGTCTGTATTCACATATAAATAATGGAATTATAGACATTAAATATGATTTTGTGGCATATATATATATATATATACATCTACACAAAGGTCCATACTAGCACAACTCACTTTGCTAGCTCAAAATTAATCCAAGATTTTTGAAGAGAAGCTTTGCTTGCTGGAATTATATACTGGATCAGGTGGTTTCACAGCTTAGCCCTTCATAGCCACCACAAGGTTAGCATAAATATTGTGCTATGTGCTGTGACATAACCTGCTGGACAGTGATTGTGCGCTCATACCTCATCCACTGCCAGTACCGTCATTTATTCTCTTCATCTTTGGTACTTCAAGGAACTGGGTGTTTTCAACACCTGCCTCTTTTATCTCAAAGCCAATGCTTAGCACTTTGCAAGGGCAAGTTCTATAAAATCACATCTGTAATTTATTTCCTGCAGATGATTGTGAGTACAAAATTCCAAGTGCAAATGATCTCAATAACCCACCAAAGATTTCTTGATTTAAAGAAAAAACACAAGTATTTTCTGTGCTTGCTTTTTCAGACCACCTCATTTCATCTCCAAGATTATATACATGATTGGCAATCAACCTTGAAGCATCACAGAAATATTTTACTCAGTCTTGGCTGCTCAAATTTTATTTTACTCTATATTTTTAAAGTATTTTTTAAAGTATTTCCTTTAAATATCCTGGCTAACGTGTATATAGGGCAAAAGTTCACATATCAGGAGTTATGCCTGCAAGGGACCACTGGAGAACATCAGGTATACATTCCCTCTGTGACACCATTTTAAATAATGATCATTAATATCTCCTTGAATTAAACTTCATGGAAACTTCTGAACATGCAGTCACCTCATTTATGGCCTAACAAGTGTTGCCCTGAGCCAGCAGTTGACTGACATTCAACTGTTTTTGTAAAATTCACCTTATCTGCTACCTGCTATTAGACACTAAGATGTCACTTTCTTTTTTAATATTTGGCACACAACAAGCAACTCATCTCCACTCTCTGTGTGGAAGAATCACAAAATTTGCATTTAGCTCACCTCATAAACTTGGACAATATGACAAGTTTCTAATCCAAATAATTGTTTAAGATTATTACAATGATAATTATTGTGCTGATGATAATATATTAGTTCCATAGGGAGATAAACTGCAAAGCCAATGGATTTATCTTGATAACAAAAAGGATTACTATTAACTAGGGTTGCAATTTTTCCATCCATGCACAAAGAAATCTCCCATTGAGTTCATTGTCTTTTGACTGACTGCTGTTAAGGGTTTTCTCTACATATAGATAACAGGACCGGATCCTGAACTACGTTATCGTTATTTATTCCACTATTTTCTAGACAAGCTCCAAAAACCTATACCTTTTCTTAGCACTGAAGGAATAGGACTTCTGGATTGGAAAGGCCTCTTAAAAATTAAGACATGCAAGACAAATAAGTGATAAAAACAACAGTGAATCTATTAGGGCTTACGAATAGGGTAGATTACTTACTTACAGAGTAGACTGGTAAATGAGAACAACAAATCTTAACCTAACTACTATTTCCGGTATGTAGCAGCATAGAAGAGATGGCTATATAACCATGATCTTCCACCATTAAAAAAGAGTCTTCAATGTACCCGTGGTACAAACTTTGGACATTACAGTTGCAGCCTCTGATTATGATTTTGGGCTGTAGCAACTAATATCTTTTTGCCCTGATTTTTATTCTCATTCTGAAAAGTATCTAAGGACACTTGATCAAGAGAAAGATCTTTCACAGTGGTTGTTTTTGTAGGAAGGTGAATGTGCAGAACTGTATTGTTAAAATCTTCAGCTCAAGTGTTTTCAAAGAGCTTTGGATCAGACCCTGAGTCTTTACTTAACACCCTACTTATCAAAACTGTTATAATCCAAAACTGTTATAATCCAAAACTGGTAAAAACCCATACATGTTTTGTTTAGTTCATCTGGTTCATCTCTCTCCCATATGTTTAGCACTGTGTTGTGCTGGTTTTCCTACTTTGTGTTTACAGCATACCTTTTAAGGGGAAAAAAAAAAAATCCAGGTCAACAATATCACAAAATTCTTTGAAAATTTTGATAATTGTCATGGACATTTATTTGCTAAAAATTATGAGTTTTTTAGTCCACAAGACTAACATTAATATGCAAATCAATGGACTATAAAATTCATTTTGGTGCCTCCAGGGCAGTATTTTTATAAATACAGAAACATAATCATGCATCCTCCAGAGGACTAAAAATAATTATACAAATTTACAACAAAGCCCAAGGCAGTGTCTCCTTTTAACTGTCTGTTTTTAATATAATTTAAATCTTGTTAAAACTTAATTACCAATTCTCTTCTGTAATACTTTAGGTGGAAGAGTTGAAGACTAAGCTTGCTCTTTGAGAGAGAGAAACAAAGACACCAAGGCACAGATTGACAAAATAGGACAGTGCACAGAAAAACTTGGTAAAGGAAAAGTCATCGCAGATAATAACGAAGAGCAGAATATACATACATCTATTAACATC